>OU611967.1:9545025-10795025 GCA_914767545.1 Sesia apiformis | reverse complement strand
TCAATATACCTAAAGTTGTTTATTTCAGAAATGGTTGTGTTTTTTACAATTGAAGGCACAGGCTTTCAGGCACCATTTCATTCCTTTTTTGAAACGGACTAATTTTGAAAATAAGCTACGACTTACATTGTGTGAGCGTTTATAAAAAGTAAAAAATAGTGTTTATGGCTAATTTGACTGAGATAGATGCGGCTGTCGGACTAATGGAGTGGGTGAAAGTGATTGTTCGCACTCTCTGACCCGACCCACGGTCTGGCGTTCTTAATTAGCATTTTATGGATTGTTTATATTTATATATGTTATTATATAAACTGTATATATGAGAAAGATTTTAAGTGAGATATTGTGTAAGTGATGATGATGACCCACAAACCTGCTGTCGAGTAATGTAATTTCAACTAATTTCTGCAACATTATAAAATGAATTTATATTTTTGTCTTTATGAGAGATGACCAAATTATTTTTAGATAATATGAAAGCTTAATCTTTGTAATAATGGTCAGGCTATGGTAGGCTATAAATAAACTTGTCACTATCATTCTCTACTCTTCCTACCCTATTCATACAAACTGCTGATGAGAAATCAATTTAGTAATAACTAATAATTGATTAGACTGCAATAGTATATTGTAGCTTATCGAACCTTTTTACAGACAATATTTAGACTTACAAAGGTTACCTGGAAGAATTCGGTTTAGCGATAAGGCCGCTGGTTGTCCTTCTTATATTGTCTATTATTTAGTTAAATTCGTTACCTCAAATACAGCGACACGTGTGAATGATCCCTAAAGTCACGCTCTATAATTGGATCAAACGTAACGGTAACACAAAAACATTACCCCTTTCGACTAATAATCAAAAATAAAGGAGTGACATCACCGTCTGGCGTATGGCACATGCTAACTTTTAAAAATAACCAAAATAATCAACCATATGTACCGGTTAAAAACGCCGAATGTGAGGCTAAAACTTAATGTCAATCCGATAACCATCTTGCACGAAAACTTCGCGAAGACCTTAAAGTGTTATACAAGGGATGCGCCCTGGTTTCTCCCGAAAAGAAAATAGTAACTTGCGATGATATTTATACACAATTTTAAATAAGAAGTTCAAACTCATTGTATTACTTTAAAATTACAATAAAAATATCGTTCAATACACGATCGTTTAAGAAAAATTGATATCAACACTAAAAAGTGATATCTCGGTATTCATAGAGAAAACACAAACATTACTGTGAGCACTTATCAAGGGAACAGGTTCTTTAAAAACAGTTGATTTTGACTTATCAATTTATTCCCGTCATGTACCTACTGTATATAATATAATATATATCTATTATCTCCAATCCCAAATGACGAACCTTGACACAATTACATATTCGGGGAATCAGCAACCACCATTTTAATCTGTCTTGTCCTCATCAGAGAGGAACATTCGTGAGTGGCAATCAAACTACTATTAATTTTAAATAAATGATTTAATTTTTATACAAGCAGATACTACAATAATACACTTTTCATTAATAAACATAAGTATACAAGAAATCCTAATTAAATTACTTACGAGTACGTATAAGAACAATGTTTCTGCGCTAAGTAAAAACGAACAAACGGAACTTCTAGTTTCAATATACTATATAGAAGAGATGTTCTTAAAGTAGAATAAGAGTTAGAACTACCTTTGCCACAGACAACGGCTCAAAAAATGTAAAAGGGTGAAGAGTCCCTCAAATACGAAGGGATACGGACAAAAAGCGGACTCTTTTAGTTGTTTTCGGCCAGGTGCTTCGGGATTCGTCTTCGTTTTACCGGAAATCTGTGGCACATGTGTCTACAACCCGTTCAGACCGGAAGTACATCCCTTCCCTCGTGCTCTAGTTTTCGTTTTATAAAGTATCTTTTTATAAAGATGGCTGTCAAGACGGAGACAGCACCCACTAAATTTATTTCTTTAATAGAGGGTAGATTCACGTACTGACTGTCTACTACACGACGATCCCCGTATGTCAATAGTAATTTGAAGAATTATAAACGTGTTTAAAAGTTCTTGTGCAATTATCAATTGTGATTATCATAAAATGAATAAATAACCAAACTATTTAGTAAAACTTTTTTAATTTTGCATAGTTATTTAAGTAATTTGCTGTGTGGTGTCAGCCCATCTCTTCCTGCGGGTGTCGGCGACTAACGAATAACAAAGCCGCTAGCCAAACGCTGAGGAACTAATGGAGTGAACTCGCCAACCTGCGTGGATAGCGTGGTTACGGTGTATAGGTAATTTGTGTTCTAAAAATCGGTATGTATTGGTTTCGACGTAAAGCAAAGGTGGACATGGATGACGCGTTCGGATGTTTTCGGACTAGCCAATGGCCAATGTTTTCGTAATGTATCTGTAATCGTTTAAGCGACGTCGGAAAGGACCAGCGCCAGACGGAAAGAAGATTTCACTATTTTCTGTAAGTTTTGGAAAAAAATGTGTTAGGGCAAAAGTTATAGACATTTAGGAGTCCCTCCTATTCATTCACATATTATTATAGTTAGTATGTACTTATAGACGTGAAAATATATTATTGTTATGTTTGAAAAGTTTAAACTGTTATAATTTTGAAACTACGTGATCGATTTGCCTCATCTTCGTATATAATCGAGATATAAACCCAAATTTTTCTTTCAATTACTTTCCAAGTTTTTTTTCAAGTTTTTTTTCAAAGTTTTCTTTCAAATTCCGTTTCAATTCACAAGGTCGCCTAATATTAATAAAACTGCTCGCAGCTATCTATGTAGATTGCCTACTACTCCAGCGACCACGGCCGCTTTAAGATTAAAATAGTAGACCATTATCTGCCTACTTCAGTCTTCAAGTAATGGTTTTTGTTGAAGCTTTTATTTGCATGTATTGAGGAGCTGGTATGATATTGACTAGATCGCAAATGAACAAGTTGTCAACACGTCTAAAAAACTGAATTGAGATATACCTACTTCTTGTCTTTACAAAAGTATCATAAAATAACTTTTTTTTATGTACGAACGCGGCAGACGAGCATACAGTCCACCTGATGGTAAGTGGATACTGTTGCCCATAGACATCCGCGATACATGCCAACATTAGTCCAAAATGACAAACGTTTTCACGCCCTCGGATGCGCTGCCTACCTTTGGAGATATAGGAATGGATTTGGAGAAAGGGTTGGGAAAATGGGGAGGGCTAGGATGGGAATGGGCTCTGGCACATCTCACTCACTACCGAAACACGTACGTACATACATTGGGGAAATACTATAAAATGGAAAATGCAGTACATTTCAAGGTAACTTTTGTAAAAACTTTTTTTAAAGATATTTTTTAAAGACAAAAAAACAAAGTTTCCAGAGAACAAGTAATGAATTTTTACTACACTAATATTCATGAATTAGGGAGTTGAGACTTTGTGATATTTTATATTTACAAGTTTTATATCTTTATGCGTCCTTCCGCCCTTAAGGGCGGAGGCGGATACAATTGTTATAGCAATATGCTTTAGATTATATGTAGGCATTTCAACCAAAACTAATTTATGGGAAAGAATCCTATTTTTTGGGTGTCCTGAAAAGTTGCGATTTGTCCCTTACATTATTTCCGTTATGTTGGACGCTGTCGGCCCGGCCGGCTTCACAATATCTCTTCCCGTACAAGTACGACGAAAAACAAAGTACAAAGAACAGTAGTACAAAGAAAAACGCTGGTTACGATGACGGTAATGGACGTATCTATACTAACATTGAAACACCTATCAAAATCGCTAACACCCGTTCTTAATTTTAAATGTACAAAATTATAAAATACAACATTACTCTTATAGATTGCATAGTCTATAAACACAGTATGGCCCCCATGGAATCAGGTCCAACAGGTGAGGGATACAAAAAAGAGGGTCGCGAATTCATTATTATTATTCGTGTTTGCGCACACTACAAGAATTGTGTTTGTTTTATGGGTTTCTTGCGTTGTACATATGGACATCACTACTGATATCCCCAGCTTTAATTACGAGACTTTATCAGCAGCCATTGACGTCCCACTGCAAGGTGCATGCCTTCTCTAGTAAATTACTATGGCTCCTCTAGGGTCCTGTGCGGAGTGATGGATTCATATACTCCAATTTATTTTTGATTCTCTAGCATGCGGGTTTCCTCATGATGTTTTCCTTCAGCGCCCATTGGAGCTATATTGGTACAACATAAACAAATTGTTTTAATGAAATAGATAGAAATAAGGCAATGAGACGTCACAGTCTTATACTTATATAGGTATCTATCTTCATAGACAGATAGATAGATAAAACATTTATTTCAGAACACAGTTACATTACACTACAGCTACAAAGGAAAATACAAACACACATATTTAAACATATAACAAGAGATAAATTTTCAGAAAATTAGACAGCTGCTAACAAGTTCTTTTTCACCGCCTATTTATAGCATATTAGTTACGAAACCTGCATAAATCAAAACTACAAATCATTGCTCAACCCTTCTCGACGCGTCTTTATGATTAACATCTGAAAAGGATCGGGATAAAGGGCTTTAATGTTATTTATGTCAACATTATAGGGTAGTTAGAAATGTGAAGGTCATTATAATATACATATGTTTATTTTCTGTCTGTATAGTTTTATCTATTGACGTGGTTCAAAGCCCCTGGTGACAAGCAAAGGCCTGTATTTAACGACGAGACGCTTGTAAATAGAAGCTGAAGTAAATGAAATGTTGGTTAAAGCGACAATAGTTTTCGTCAATTGCCTTTTCATCGACCTGTGCTGGACATTCGCCTACTCACGCACATTATCCTGTGCATGAGGGATACAAAACGCCACACAGACTAAGCGGGTTGGTGAGTCGATTTATGTAAAGATGGGGTAGTTGCTTAGGGCTTGTAGTTAGTCGCTTTGTTATTCTTTAGTCGCCTTTTACGATATCCACGGGAAGAAATGGGGTGGTGTTATTCTTAAGCCGGCCCACACCACAGAGCTCTATAATAGTTTAATAGTTAAAAGTAATCTTGTTTGAGGTTATCAGTTTAAACTTCAGTTTGAAGAACTGTTTTCACGAGTAATCACGAGTTGTAAGCAATAGCCGAACACATTCTCAACGCTGGAATTAATCACTGAATAGAACTCTGCAATCCAAAAATCTTCGCCACTGAATGTCACTATTATCCCAGGATTGTACGTGAACCGATTGAAATTAAGAAATATAAAAAAAAACAATCGGGAAGATGGATATAAACTGTCGTCGACGTGGAATCCAGTGATTAACAAATTTAAACGTTGCGTATTAGGGTTGAATACGTCCGCGGACATTGTTCGCGTAGTGTTTATCAGCCTTTCCGAATGTGAAGATCAATTTCGGATAGTTGATAAAACTGCTCGCAGCTCCAATCCTGTACTACCCTCCTTCTCGGTCAACCCAGGACCACGGCTGGTGTAAACCATAGCGAAACTTTTAATTTTACGCATTCCGACTAGATTTACAATATAAAATCATATATACGTGAAGTTATCTCAGTAAAAGGACCTTATTGTCGGTTTTAATTTCCCAGATATTCAGACTTTAGTGAAATCTTTAAAAATTATAGATTTTTTCGTAGCTTTAACTTAAAAATCTGATGCTAGAGAATGTTTATATTTGAATAGAATCTTGAAACAAGGAAATTTTAAGTTACGTTTTTGGATAATGTCACATACATACACATGTATGTGACATGACCTATTGGCAATAGACACATGTCTACGAGTATTGCCATTAGGTCAGTGTACTGCTTATTATTTAGTTTTCAATTTCTATAGATCTTCTAATAAAGTACTGCACACGGCATACATGGGCCGATGCACCGAAATACCAGCTGGACCCTTTTGACTCCGTCCAACGACGTGCTATCCGAATTGTCGACGATCCCACTCTCACATGTGATTTACAATCTCTCAGTATCCGTAGAGATGTTGCATCTCTCTGCGTTTTCTACCGGCCTTATAATGGGGAATGTTCTGAAGAGCTGTTCAATTTGATGCCAACTTCGGTTTCTACCATTGCACCGCTCGTCATCGTCGTGCGATTTATCCACACTTCCTTGACATAGAGTCGCTGCATACAGTGCGGTCGAAAAGACACTTTATACCGAGAACCCGAAAGTTGTGGAATGAACTTCCAGCTGAGGTATTTCCATTACTCTACGGCATTAGGCTCTTCAAGAGAGTTGTGAACAGGATTCTGCAAGGTCGGCAGCGTATCCGCAAGCCCCCCGGTGTTGCAGGTGTCCATAAGCGACGGTGACCACTTACCATCATGTAGCCCGCCCGCTCGTCTGCCATCTATTCCATAAAAAAAAGTCAATTGAAAATCTCTTTTCATTTACGTAAACATACCCAATGTTATCAGTTATCAATCTAACATTAAGATAAAGACTCCGGTCGATGACACCGCAGTGATCTATCACGGTGATACGGCGGGACAACCGCCAAACACTGCACTGTTTACCCTCATCTCTCCCACGAGACGGCTTTCAGAAAGGATGTCAATTGTGGGACATAACAATATAAAAGATAAACATGTTTTAGCTCAGCCGATACGTCTTGAACTCAATATTAACGCCACACTCAATGGCCCACAGTGAGATTCCCTGTGTCGAGACACACACAAAGACAAACCTTAAAAAAATCCGGACATACATTTGTATTTGAATCAAATGAATGCCCGACTGGGAATCGAAGAACCCGGGACCTTTTGGACAGTAGGTAGAGTCACTACCAACTGCATCAATCGATCGACTAAAAATGGACTTCAAAATGTTTGAACAAATATTGTAAAATCACATATAAATTATATATTAGTGTGTTATTTAAATAATGTTTGTGTTTGTCTGTGTGATAATTTGATAAACTAATTTAAAGGTCAATAAATAAGTTACCAGATTTAAGTTTTAGTAAATGCTGAAGTGGCAATGGGCAAGTCATATTTCCCGCTGAACCGATTAATCATGTAGACGAGTTCTCGAATGGAGATTCTATCGAGAAGCGCAGTGTGAAACGCTCTCCGGCACGTGGGCCGACAACTTGAAGAAGTTCGTCGATGGTGGTTGCATGAGAAGACCCGAAGAGTGTGTGTGGTTTCGAACCTTGGGAGAGGTCTATATCCTGCAGTGGAGAGACATGGGCTGATCATGGGTATGGTTTAAAAACTACAGATTTCATGATCAAAACATTGGCTAAATTGTAAACAATTTTTTTTTTCTACAGATAAAAACCTTATGACCTCTAACTTGTCAGTATGGAATATAAAGATAATACACGCATGCTGTAGAACTTATAGTTTTGAACATAGAACAACAATGCTATTGAGACGGCTGTATGTCAGATTGTTGCATTTTAATGAATTTAATTATTGTGATTATTTCATTGCAATAATTATTATTCTATTTTTTTATTTTAATTACTTTGTTAGGTTAGGTGCCTAATTATTTCGATCATTTTAACTACCTCAAATATTATAATCATTTTATTTACTGTAGACAGATTACAAATTAAAGCAGAAAAAACAATTCAATTTCGTATTTCGCCATATGCAGTACGACAGATTACGTTTGAAATCAAACAACAAACTAACCTGCAGTGGTTCTGCACCATATGATCGTCAGTTGTTCCCAACATATTTTTTTAACAAAGCAGGTGGTCAACGGTGCACACAATCTGTGCATGAAAAACCTGCAAACCTTTACATTTAGGAATAATAGTTAATGTCTGTCAGTTTGTCTGTTTGTTTCAGCACATTTTGGGATTCAGTAGTTCGATATTTTTGTGGATTTCTATTGCATAAATTCGCAGTTTTAATAAATTTATTATCAATATTGAATCTACTGCTTAAAAGTTACTACTTTAAAGATAGGGTTAATGGGAGTAGGTTTAATGTAAGGCTTTCAAAATTACAATTTTCCGAGTAAAATCGAGTTCCATGCATGCCACAAGCCACAGCCAGATACTAGTATGTCATAAACTTCCAACACAAAAAATCCATCGGAAGAAGTGAGACAGGGATAGAAGGTTGTTTTTAGAGCAAGACGGGATCACTTCTTGTCTTTCCGTTTCCGTTTTATTGTAAAAAATGTTGAGAACATCTGGAGCTTGACGGATTTGTTTTGAGGTTTGATGGGAAAGTTTTCGGGTTTAGAAATTAATATTGAAATGATTTGACCTTGGCAAGTCCATATTTTGTATTAAATGTTGATTATAAATATTTTTACGATTTCTATATCAAATTTTAATTCATGTATTGAATTCTATTTATTATTGTTATATAATTATTTTTATAGTAGTAGTGTAAGCCACATCAAAGATCACATCCACATCATAGAGTGACCATGGAGAGGTCCATGGTCACTCTATGAGATAACTATTAAAGTCGTACCGAATCATATACCAGCTTTCCTACTTGATCTACCACTTTACAGCAATAGTAAAAAAATATATAATATTAAAAAAATGACAGCAAGTAACTAATCTAGTACCAGCAATGTCAAAAACTATGAACCGGAAGAATATCTTATACAATTAGTTTTACACAAAAGTATTTTCAATACCTACGACAAGAATAGCTCAAGATGCACCGGTATATTTCACCCATAAATCATATTGCATACCAACAAACACGTACATATTAAAATCACAGTGGTTATTCTGTTAAACGAATCAGAAGCGATCGATGTGCGACCGAGCGGCGATGCGTATGATAAGTCGAACCTTGATTCGCACTTGAATAAGAGGCTAATTGGATGTGTCATTTCATCATTTGAATTAGTTTGCGATTGTTGTGCAAATTAATCAGTGACTTGTAAACTATTACAAAACCATGAAAAGCCACGTTCTGTGCATCTTACTTCAAAGACCTCACGCATTTTTTTAAATTTAATTAATTATTTTTAATAATAGTATTACCTTAATAACCACTATTATTCTTATATTATTAATTATTTTGATGAATTATTTATACAGTTTGTGGTTTAGGCTGTGTATTTTTTAAACCTCTCATCGCAGTTCCTAATACATAGGTAATATATCTCTGATGAACCTAAAGGTTAGATGCTAAAAATGCCTTAAGGCATTTCAAAATGTGCAATGAACTTTTTTTAAACAAAAGAGTTAACAATGTTAATAATAGTATTCAATACGACACCTTAAAATCTGGAATTCAAAAATATTATTAAATATAATATTGAAACTACAAATATTATAATTGTATAAACTTTTTACAACAGATTAAAATGTAACTGTATCAAAATTCAAAACTGGACCACTTAACAAAATTTATGTAGATTTATTGGTACGCTTATAATTATTTATCGTAACTTATTTAATGATCTGCTTGTGTGAAAGAAATACACAATGCCATTAAATATAATTTATATTCCGTGTGTAATAATAACTCATTTAAAAATATTTTCAATATCGAAACACTATCGTTTCAAGATCTCCAGAATAGCGTCGTGTTTATTTTAAGTAACCCTTTTATACAGGAATTATGTTCATTAAGCATGGTTTTTATACCTTTCTATTTTCACTGAGAGGCCGACATATGGCGCCTACCCTCATTGTTCGAGATGCGTCCGAACCCTTTTAGGAAGTGAATAAAAATATGTATATTGAATATCTTAAGTTCCTCTTGGTGTATACTAGTACAAGGTGTCACAGATGTATTCACGAAGACTGAAAACATTTATGATTCTATTCGTGATTATGAGTTACTATCATACCATACCATCAGCCTGTGTCTCCCCACTACTAGATATAGACCTCTTCCAAAGACCGCCACCACATACCGTTCCGTTCTTTTCATTCAACTACTACCCTTCTTCAAGTCGTTAGTCCACCTAGTCCGAAGGCGTCGAAAAAAAACTTGAATATCAGCTATTTAACATCCCAATCGCTAGGGATGTGGATTGGTGGATACACATGCTCCAGATTCTTTTTACATTCTGGAACATACAGGTTTGCTTACGTCGTTCTCTCTCATCTCTCAAGCATCTCTCCCCGTGGGTAAAAGGCGACTAAGGGATACAAAGCGGCTACAAAAAGCGCTTAACAACACCACCTCTAAAGAGTGGACACGCCCAGTGGACCATATAAAGGCTGGTTACAGTTACGTACTTAGGTTATAACTAAGCTGTACGTGTCGAAGATTTGACTCAGGAAGTCGACTCACCAACTAAAGAACGAGAGCTGGGAGTAGATAAATTCAATTAGTAAATTCAGCTATTATAAATATCAACCTTTTAAAATACCATCTTTTGAAACTACTTTAGATTCTTGCACAAACTCATAGTACATGTTTCCTTCAAAGCCTTACAGATTCGAACAAAAACTGCCACAAGTTCGTTCCTTTTCGTATCAAATTACCACTCATAAACCTTTTTCACCTACATTAAATTCACTGACGACCCAAATAGTAACTCTACACTTGTATCGACAATGTACACTGAACTTATGATTTCCCGTCAACTTGAGATACACATCCTCCCCTACATCCGTATCCGGATTTGCGTACAATTGTACAAATATTCGCAAAAGATATACGTATCGAATATCGAAGGAGGCGGAGGATGCATGCTACAATTCCACAGCTGCTGGGAGCGCTTGAATATCCAACTTGTCCCTCTTTCGTAAAACCGTAAACCGTAAAGCATTTCCCATTTCATCCCATTCCACCAATGTATGTACGCTCGTTCTTGTTTCGATAGTGACTAAGGACAGAGCCCATTTCCATCCCATCCAACCCTATCACTATCCTTATCTCAATCCTTTTTCCAAATCTATTCCTAAACCTTCAAAGTTAGGCAGCGCATCCGGGGGGCGTGCCTACGATTGTCATTCTGAACTGATGTTGTCATGTACCGTGGATGTCCATGGGTGGACAATATCCACTTACCACCAGATGGACTGTGTGATCGTCTATCACATTCTTGCTTTTAAAAAAGACATGAGTAAGCATTTTGTGAGTAAGCCATTAGACACTCTTTAGACTCTTTTAGACTCTTTGACACTCTTTTAGTGGTGATGAAGTTCCTCGGGGCTTGTGGTGGCGGCTTTGTTATCCCTTAGTCGCCACAACACGACACCCGCGGGAAGAGATGGGCTGGTGCTATTCTAAAACCAGCCGACAACACACAGCATAAGTTCAGTATACTAACAAGGAATTGTAATTAGATCACCATTACGAAAGTATCAGTAAACTCGCACTGAACTAACAATTTCCACATAGAACGTTTGTATTTGCCTACATTCATTGTTTTAAGTACGAGTAAGTAACATGGTGAGAGAATAATCAGATCTGTTCCTGCCTATATACCCATAAAATTAAAAAGAACCACTAAAAGTAAATGATATTTAAAAATAAACATTTTATGTGATGAGTTGATGACAGAACTCATCGGTTTTACTATTTCGAGAGGGAAGCATTAATTTAAAAAAATATATGGGTATAAAGGTATGGTAAAGGTATGGGTATATATATTTTTTTTATTTTTAAAGACCTATTTAACGAATTTTTTCTATTTAAACATCTGTTTGTAGTGGGAGAGTGCAAGCTGCATTCCCACAGGCACTGGACCCACTCGACTGGCATCGTTACCCTTCTCTCACAGAAGATTACCTTGAAATGTACTGCATTTCCCACTTTATCATATTTCCCCAATGTACGTACGTGTTACGGTAGTGAGTGAGATATGCCAGAGCCCATTCTCATCCCATCCTATTCTATCCCTCCCCACCTTCCCAACCCATTCCTCAATTTGCAAAGGTACGCAGCGCATCTGTGGGCGTGCCAGCGTTTCTCATTCTGGACTGATGTTGGCATGTATAGCGGATGTCTATGGACGACGTGAATACTTACCATCAAAGTGGATACTTACCACCAAGTGGAGTGTATGCCCGTCTACCGACTTTTCTATATAAAAAAAAAAACAAGCAACATGAAAATGCCAAATGCCCAGCAAAAAATCTATTTTTGAATAACTGAAGCAAATAACTTCATTGTAAATTATATACTAAGATTTCTAAGGATGTCATCACCTATTCAATGTGGAACTACTATTACTTTGTTACCACGAGAGTACCCGTCAATCTAACCCACCTTTAAATTTGCTACCATCGATTTGGGGCTTATTCAGCATTTTTTGGTGGTCTCTTATTTAATTATATAATTATCACTCAAGTTCTCTATTAGAACATTTACCATACACTAGATGATTACGTTGACTAGATTGACTAACTAGATGACTGAAAAACAGCTTCTATTTCCTCGAATTTCAGCCCTACTTCAGATAAGATTGGCCCCTTTGGAAATACCTTTTCCAAACATCAAGAATGTACTATCTATCTGTTGAATAGTCTTTGCTTTTGCCCACAGCACCTACAATGGTGTTAAGTGATTGCTTATTAGTTGATACATTCCTAAGTTATGCGGAAGTTACAAATTTCCTTTGTTAATCACATTACTTTAGAAATTTTAACCACCAAATTAGTTTAACATTATGTTTTGTCTCATATACCGCCACTACTTTGAAGTGATATTACATAACATAATAAAAATACACAGATGAACTTATAAAATGTATGTAACGAAAGTAATTTTATTTTCGAAAAAAAACTTGTAATAATGCGAATTGAATAAAATTTCTATTCTTCATTCTTTTCAACACACTTTCTGAATTATAATTCCTATATTCCTAAATATAGACGACACATCATCAAATGTAAAACAACCTTTGTCATTTTTGACCGATACTTGATATTATCTTTGGGAAACAATACAGCTTTCCTTATTTGACGCATTCTTTTAAAACTCCATTGGAAACTAAAAAATTATAATTCAAAATATATTTACAATTAATATTGTTCGATTAAACAATCTAACAATATTTATCTAAACAATATTGCCTAGAGTTCCCTTACGTTAGCGTACAGTCATCAACAGGTCAACGTATACCCATCGGTACCTTAATACGTTAGTTAGTTATTTTTTAAGTTATTTTATTACAGTGAAATCAACGAGACATGAGCTTTGTGTTTGTGTGAGTGCACATCGATAGTGTAGCGACCCAATCCGATGTGAAACATTTCGACAATCGGATTGGGCAATTCGGCATCCATTCACACGGACGCAAAGTACGTATTAAGGTTCGATTCTTATCCTTAGATTAGAATGGAACGGTTTTGGTTACATTAGCCTGTTGCTGACTGGTAAGTTTAGAATAGATAAATAGTAAGCTCTGGTTTTATGACATACGATTCATTAATATATAAACAATAGAGTCACAGAAGCAAGACTAAGTATAAAATACATCGCAAAAGAAATAGCTACAGATATACATATTCCTAAAGAGTGAAACAATGATTTTGAGTTAACAAAAAATAAAATGTTATAAAAAATAAAAAACATCTTTTTACACTCACAAATATTTTTTTATAAAGTATGTAACTTAGAATCACGAACGGAATATTTGATTTGACTTTTCGAGAATACATCTAACACACTCTGTATAAAGCAAGAAAACCTCAAATTCTACTCTTTAGAACCTAATAATAGAAACAAACAACGTAGTATAATTTTATACTAGTATTGCATAAAATGCCCAAAGCATTAGAATAGTAAAGATGGATGATTGATAACGCGGTAGAAGAACAGTCGCGTGCGGTGCGGACGAGGACGAGCCGGATAGAATAAGGTGGATGTGCAGCATATTTAATTTTCTTTCTGAATGGCTACAATTCTTGTGGCCCTAGTAGTCTTTCAAGAGTAACAGGACGTGGATAGTTTAGGGCGAGTGCAAAAGGTGCTTAACCAGTTATAAGAGTGTATATGTTATAATAATCAACTACTGACGCATGGTCGCCTCTACGTTTTACTGGTCAATCCTGAGGATTGACAAGGTCTCTTAGTCAAAGTCCAAAGCATTTTTGTATTTCGACCTTTAACTGATATATTTATGGTTAATTCTAGGGGAAACTAAACCAGCCAGTCAAAGATCGAAACTGAAACAAATTAATTCGTTGTTTGACTAGTCGTTATATGTGGCATGTATTTGTTGAATTACTTAATAAAAGTATATTTTTTTATTTATTCAATGAAAATAACACTTAAATCGATTATTTAGTTTGGCAAGTAGACGCTTCGTGACATTTATAATTACTCAGTACAATTTTTCGCATTTGCACAACTTTTGCCTCATTTGCAGTCGAGAAGCGTCTATGGAATTCAGTATTACGAGTAAGCGGACTCCGTAATGCCTCCGTTGCTTTCGTAGTCGAGCACCAGCATACCCATCAAATAACTGGGCAGTATGAATGGAGGTCAGATTAGGGGGTTGTTTTGGGAAAGCACCGTAGGGCCGCGTGTCTTGTTAACATAATTTGATACAATAAAATATTTAAAAAAAAACGACTATTATTACTCATTTATTTTTCTTTTTCATAAATATATGTAATAATTCATAGTATACAAAATACGAGTACCATACAGTTTTGACTAATCCATACTAACCTTTCTCATGCTCACCGAAGCAAGCCGGTCCGGTCGCACACCGCTGCTTCAACAATTATCATATCCACTTTCTCTGGGGTTATGCCACCAGGCTCTAGGATGAGGCAGGCGAGTTGTGATTGTAACGGTTACATGTTGAACAGAATCTAACATAACCCACATTGGAATTTGTTGTGGGTTATGTAAATAGGTGCAGTTGGCACACGATATACTCTGGCCCTTATTAGGACATTAAGGTGCCCATGATATCGGCAATGTTGTTTCATTTCCATCTTTATGACAATGTAACAAGATTTACTTTTATTACGTTTGATGAGCTAATTTTTCGACCTTGGCGATACCTATGGTAGAAATAGGGAAACAGGTGTAAATAGGGATTTTTATATAGAAATTAGGCGGCAGACTAGCATACAGTCAACCTGCTAAGTGGATACTATCACCTATGGACATCCGCGATACATGCCAACAGTAATCCAGATGACAAACGTTGGCCCCCAGGATACGCTGCTTACCTTTGGGATTTGGAAAAGTATCCTACACTTCGAATTTAAAAAAAAAATGGGTTTGAACAAGAATTTGAATGGAGTCAAGAAACAGTGCATCGGAAAGAACCTACGCAAATACAACGCGATTCTCCTGCGATTCTGTTTGAATAACCGCGAGGTTAGACGTAATAATAAAATGAGGTCTGTCTCCTGCATGGAGGGCTGATAAGCTATATCAATCGTCTTCTGTACAATACAAAAAAAAAACAGAATTAAAAAAGAAAAAGTGACTGTCTGAAATCTTGAACCAACGATCTACCAAAATTCATACATACAAGTAGATGGATAATTTCTTGTGACAAAACTGTGTACATGAATGATGCCAGTTGCAGTGGTATAAAAAATGAAACTGTCGCGATAAACGAGTGTAATAATTACGTTTTTAAGAGTCTTTCTTTATTTATTTACTTAAAATCAATATGTAAACACATTTGCTACGAAATAATTTATAATATTCAATAATCATTACGATTTAATAATCATTACGCTTTAATAAGCATGTAAGAATTTGTAATCATTCATATTATTTGGGGTTATATAAAAAGTCTAGATTTTTCAATTATTTCTATATTTTGTTTATATTGTGACAACCGTTACGTCAAACACATTTCAATTATTATAAAAAAGGAAAACTATCAGTAATCCGTTAGTATTTTGCCGCCAAATGACAAACTGAATTGATAGGAGGTAAATTTGACCGCCTAAATTGTCTCACTTTTAGGTCTATAATACTTAATATTTGTAGTTGATTGATGGTAATATTTGGAATTAGCAAGTTTGCGAAGCGGCCTAATATTTTTTTTTATGGACGAAGGCGGCAGACGAGCATACAGTCCATTGAGCTACGATATGGGGTTCTTCAAGAGAGCTGTGAATAGGATTTTGCAAGGTCGGCGGCGCGCCCGCATACCCCCTGGTGTTGCAGGTGTCCATGGGCGGCGGTAACACTTACCATCACGTGGGACCGCTTGCTCGTCCGCCCACTAATCTATAAAAAAAAAAAAATACAGTCCACCTGATGGTAAGTGGATACTGTCGCCCATAGACATCCGCGATACATGCCAACATTAGTCCAAAATGACAAACATTGACACACCCCCGGATACACCTTTGGAGATATGGGAATGGATTTGGAGGAAGGGTTGGGATGGGAATGGGCTCTGGCACATCTCACTCACTACCGAAACACGGACGTACATACATTGGGGAAATACTATAAAGTGGCAAATGCAGTACATTTCAAGGTAGTCTTCTGTGAGATAGGGGTAACGTGGCCAGTCGAGCGCGCCCAGCGGCTGTTGGATTGCAGAGTGCACTCTACCCCTCCAATTTCTACAAAAAGTAAGCTATCACGAAACTTGTTCTGATAACGTCATCAGACATAATAAAATGCCTTCAAACACGCACAAAGTATTAATTATCGAGTACTAGTAGGCTAGTTGATACATTATCAACTAGCCTGTTAAATGTAGTTGAGACGTCCAAACGAAATTTAGTCGAACGAATCGTCGGCTTGTTGTGTAATACAACTAGTTACTGTTTTATGGACAATATTGATTCGTTATTAACTATATATTTATGAGGAAAGAGATAGAAAGACCATAAATCTATATAATATGTCACTGAAATAGCGCAAAACCTGATAAGTGGTAAGTGGGTACTGTCGCCATTGGACATTCGCGATACCTACCAACATCGGTCAATCACAACAACGTAGGCACAACTACATCCTTTATCTCCTTCTTTTATTCCCTTTATACTATTATTCTACTTTATACTTTTTTTCCCTTTATATTATTATTCTACTTTATACTTTTATTCCCTTTATACTATTATTCTACTTTATACTTTTGTTCCCCTGTTTCTACACGTCACTGATATAACGCAAACCGTGAAACACGTCAACGGCTGACAAAAACATCCATGAAAAAGGCAAGAAACATTGTTTAGCGCTATTTTCCTTTCTTTCATAATTCACAAAACTTCAGTTTTATTAATTAAAATTGTTAACATCAAATAATTTAGAATTCATTTTGTTATATATAAATCGTTGCCAAAGACAGTTGCAATCATTAAAAATGTCGTAGATATCCACAGAATTTATTAAAAATATTAATGAAGAAACCTGATAAACGTTTAAGATGATACGAGTTTACCGTAAAATGTGTTTATAAATATAAATAAATCCCTATCCTGTTCCATTTTAATGTATTGGGGAATTAGTGAGTGAAATTTATCGGAGTTCACTTCCCATTCCATCAAATCTTATCTTTCCTTTGCGTATTTTATCGAATGAAGAGTATATGGAATAAGAAACTTCACTCCCCATCTCACCCCATATCCCACAAGCAGAATTGGGAGGTGCAAAGGAATGAGAAAAGCTCCCCATCCCGTTAGATTTCCAATTTCCGGTTTTTCTACTCTCTTTCTAAATCCTTTCTAAATCTCCAAAGGTAAGCAGCGTTTCAAGAACGACAACGGTTGTCATTCTATACCAATGTTGGCATGCATCGTAGATATCCATGGGCAACAGTATCCACTTACCACCATGTGGACTAACTGCTGGTCTGCCATCTACTATCTATAAAAAGAATGTCACACAATCATATAGTACTTGTACTTGTATCAGCCTATAACGTCCCAATGCAGGGCACACGCATCCCCTAGTAAATCACTTCGGGCCGTAATCCACCATGCGTGCTGTGCGGAAATTTTGAATCACATACTACAATTTTTTTTTAAATTTTGTGGAGCATGCGGTAGAGGTACATTCCCAATAACTTATTTAATAACCAGTAAAGAGTTGTAATGATAATAATTGTATGGAGTACTTAATTATATTTACAACTAAGAAATTAAGCTATGTATACTACTGTAATTAAATATTTGAAGGATTCGATTCGATCGAATGTATAATTATTTTTAACCGATTAATTTTAGCATAAAATATAAAGATGTCATTATAACCTGTCGTAAGATATAATTTCGCGACCGATTCCAACCTGTCGGTGCCAAATGTCGCGCTAATGAAAAATAATAACATTTTTACATTTATACCGAATAGCTAATTAATAAAAAATATTCCACTTTTATTAATTCTATTAATTACTTTATCTGAATGTATCGACTCGGCCATTAGATAACGGTTCATACCGGAAACTGTTTTTTAACAATTTATTAATGTCTCGGACTCATCCTTTACTAAAATATTGCTATATGAACTTATCCCATTATTCACGCATCATCGAGCTTAATAAAAACTATGTGGATTCGAAGGAGTGCAATTAATGTGTAGCCGGGAGTCCAAGTGATAAAAGATCATAAGTGTAAAAATTCAAATAAATGGTAAAGAATTTCATATTCATTATAATAATACATAAATTCACAATTATTGCAATATGTGTATTAAAAATAGGATAATAATATTATATGTTACTAGCTATTCCGCTATCCCATGGGAATGTTAGTTTTATAGCCTATATCCCTTTCGTGATTCCCATGAAACTCGATGCAAAATTTCGATGCGTGAAAGCATTTCGTGACGGGATTATCTTTTTTTAGAACATATATCTATATTACTTTTACTTTATTAAGGAAACCCGCATGTCTGAAAATAATAAATTATATAAATAAATATTAATTGATAAAATAGGTGTAAATTATAATAACTATACTAATACATTATTCACACATATCTATATATTAAATAAGTTATAAACGCCTACCTTTTACATTCTTTATTTTTTTCGGTGTTTTCACTGCGCCACACCAACCACGGTCACGAGCTGACTGGAGCGGCGAGTAATCTACGTACAGTTTTTTTTTAACTGCCTACGGTTTGGTCTTCATAATTCGGAAAGTCGCTATTTATGAAAAGTTGCGCACAGCACTCAGAACATCTAAAATAGCGTCAGTCGAAAATATACATATCCATATTATATGTACATGCACATGTCTATATAATATGTATATATGTATTATAGAGGCTATAACCGAATCCTTTTGGAAGACTTTAATCATGGATTCTGCTCATGATTCGGAGTTAATTGACATATAATATTACGTATTTTTTGTGAATGTCTTTATATTTTTTTCCTACAAATTTAGCAATTTTGCATGAAAAACTGTTATAAGAACGTATATAAATTGAACTTATTGCAGAAAAAAGATTCGTAAAATTATCGCGTCAATGAAGACAGAATCGTGAACTTTTTCAGGTTAGCTTTAATGTTTTTGGGAAAGGTACAAATAAAAAAAATATATTTGCTATTTAACATTTACACATAAAGGGTACATAAAGATAATTTCTTGGTGTTAGTTCACAGACAGACAGACAGACAGCACTGCACATGTTAGGTAGCGCTTGTGGGGAGTTAGGTACAATTGATACATTTTTGACTGGTTTTAATTTAAATTGAGTTATACAGAGAATATAGTTAGAATAGACGGAATATTTATAATAATTTATAGCAATAAGGGATCGCCTTAGCCATAAGGTCGCCTATTGTATTCTATCATTAAAGGATGTGCACATGTAATAATCATTTTTATGCAATAAAGAGTATTTATTATTATTATATTGATGAAAAATGTAGTATTATTCAGATATTTTGTAATGTTATGTGTGCAACTTGCACCACAGTCCAACACAAAAGAGGGTAACTTCACATTTGAATATTTCACGCATTTCGTTGGCCACGCGTGTCGGCGAGCAGGACAGGAAGTTGTCGGATTCTTGATTAAAATTATGTAATGCAATGAAAAGTGTCGGTCAAGGTTATTAACTTAAGGATGTGTGACGGAAATATTCCTTATTTATATTTTTTTTAAATGAAACATATTTTGAATTGATCACATTTACATGAACAGTGAAGATTATAATTTTTAACGTATCTATTAAAAGCATTTTTAAATATATGTATTTATTTATATTAGGCAACTATTAATAGTGCGCAAAAAAATCTCGTCCCTTTTATTTAGCGTGCGGGCCAGCTCAAACAGTATCCTGAGGATGATAGCGCGGATAAATATGACTCCCCTTATTATCAGGCATTTCTTCGGAAAAAATTTTCGTTAGAATTTTTCGTCAAAATTGTCGGAACGTTACTTGTTTACCTATCTGTCAGAAAAAAATTCAATGTTTACATATATAAATACAATATATATTTATATATTGTACAGCAATTAAAAATATCAAAAGGAATAGATTTTCGGTAAAAATATCCAAATAATTTCTCAAAATTTTTCATCTATTTACCTATTGTTTACACAAAAAAAAAATAAGTTATTGTTAATCATAGTCACAAAAAGCAACACGTGACTAATAAAGCCAACTGACCCCAAAACGAAAACCCTAAAAAATAGAACCCGTAGAATTACTAATGGAGATATAAATTTCACCCGTCACTGCCACTTATGCCTACACCTGCCACCGAAAAATACAATAATTAGAAATAACTGTATCCCTAATATACCGATTATTTTTAACTCGTAAATTCTGTTTTTTCTATTTCAGAATTGGATCAAACGACGTTTTTATTTTATTGAGCGTGTCTTATTATAACTTATAACTGTCATTTTTCCCGCCGTTTTCAATCGTAGCCAACTAGGGACCCTTTTCTTAGGACCGTTTACACAAGACCACCGAAAAGTGTAATCACCCCTTTATCCTATTATCCTTTATCTTTATCCTTTATCTTTATCCTTTATCTTCATCCTTTATCTTTATCTTTATGCTTTATCTTTATCTTTATCCTTATTCTTTATCCTTTATCTTTATCCTTTATCTTTATCCTTTATCTTTATCCTTTATCTTTATCCTTTATCTTTATCCTTTATCTTTATCCCTTATCTTTATCCCTTATCTTTATCCTTTATATTTATCCTTTATCTTTATCCTTTATCTTTATCCTTTATCTTTATCCTTTATCCTTTATCTTTATCCTTTATCTTTATCCTTTATCTTTATCATTTATCTTTATCCTTTATCTTTATCCTTTATCTTTATCCTTTATCTTTATCCTTTATCTTTATCCTTTATCTTTATCCTTTATCTTTATCCTTTATCTTTATCCTTTATCTTTATCCTTTATCTTTATCCTTTATCTTTATCCTTTATTTTTATCCTTTCTCATTTTCCCCTTTATCCTATTCGCCTAATGTTCATGCGAATGTTAACTCTAATGTATCCTAATGTTAACCTATCTATGTAATGCCTGTTGATACAGTTTATATATATATATACAGTGTTTTATATATTTATATATATGTAACAAACGAACAGACAGTCCACCTGGTAGTAAGGGGAAAATGTCGCTCATGGACATCCGCAATACATGCGAACATCAGTCCAGAATTACAAACGTTGGCACGTCCCCAGATGCGATACCTTTGGAAATTTAGGTATGAATTTAGAAAAATGGTTAGAAATGGGGAGGGATAGTTTTGACCCAAAGCTCCTGCAACACTTTGAATTGAGCCTTTAAGTTCAATGGTTTTGTCCATTTTTATATATTTGTTCATAAATTAATTAATTAATATTATTAACGAAGTAAAATGACATGAAGTGGAACCTAATTAATTATTGGTTTTATTATTGCAAAATTCAAACTGTAATATCTTTGAAACTCGTTTCTAAACGTTGTTAAATATAAACAATCAGATGTTAATACGAGTTCATCTAAGCGTATTTTTCTCATCACTTCGCACTTTGTAAATTAAATTACCCTACAATTGGATTTCGAGTTGATCGGCCAGTGTTCGCCTGCCCATTACCGCCTGCGCTCGCGCACCATGACGGAAGGGTTGCGCCTAGCCCCTGACTACCACATCTGTACTAATCTCCCATTTACATCTTATTTTAAACTTTATTCTTAACATCTAAAGTTCAATTCACTTTTTGTAGAAATTGGAGTGGCGTCGATTCGGTATTGCGCCGCGCAAGCTTCGGTCTGACACACGCTATCACCTTTTGCCTTCTAATTTCAGTTCTAATTGAATGGAAATAGAGTTTGATTTTGAGTGCTGTTTGACTTCATGGGTCAAGTTCTGCTTGGCAGGTCACAGTGTCGTCTAAGGTCTAAGGGATAACCGACCGCAGGCTTATTGTTGGAATTTATTGTTCCTCAGAAGCAATAGTATATGAAAGGAAGTGTTACATGTCGTTGGTTTCGGGACGTTATTTTGTTACTGTGGGGTTGTATCGATAACGATTATGTTATGTACGAGTCACCGAAAAATCGAATAATTTCTCGAAGCTAACTTTATTAACAACTTTTGAAACTTAGTTTCGGTTTCACCTATACCATTATTGAGCCGTATGGTGTCCGGTCAGATTTGAAATAGCACCCTACCCCATTTCTTCTCGTAAGTCGTATATGTTGTAAAAGGCGACTTAGAGATAACAATGTCGCTATCACAAGCTACACCTACCTATGAGGAACTACACCACCTCTAACAGAATGCACTCGCCAACCCTCTTGAACAGCGTGGCGTTTTAAAACCATACGGTCTTGTGTCCAGCATTGGACGATTAAAGTGCTGAACAAAACAAAGTGGTTTTTGCCAAGAATAATCGGCAAATCTTGCGCTGGGCATTTTTAACGTTTAGCGTTGCGACGTTTGCTCGGATGGTAGAGGAGTTAGTAGGAAATAAACGTCACCCAATCTTCACTCCAGCAATTTATTTATCAGTAAAAGTATTAAAATAGTAAAAACACACCAAAACAAATGAAAGGCACTTAAGAATCTGACTTTATATAAGTAAACTGTGTATATAAGAACGGACCATTAAAACTATTTAACCTAGTAAGGTGATTCTTTACAAATATATTGTTATACAGCCGAATTATAGCGACATGCGCAATTACAAGCGTTCTATGAGATATTCACAAACATACAGATACACAAGTGTAATAGGACCGTCTTTACAGATCGAACATTGGACAGGAGAATGAATCAAAAAGCAATCGAATCAAACAGTTTGAAGCAAAGGAGATCATTATATCTGACATCATTTTTTATGGAGAAATAATGATGTCCTTTTCTGAATTTAGGTTTTTCATTTGCGGCCAGTTGTTATAATTGCCAGCGGCCATATAGCTACGATATGGGGTTTTTCAAGAGAGCTGTGAATAGGATTTTGCAAGGTCGGCAGCGCGCTCGCATACCCCTTGGTGTTGCTTGGTGTTGCAGGGCGGCGGTAACACTTACCATCATGTGGGACCGCTTGTTCGTCCGCCCACTAGTCTATAAAAAAAATTAGCAGCAAGAAGTTCGGAAAGGGCCAATACTCGAAAGAGTATTGTTTCAGAGTTACTGTGTTATAATTTAAGGTGTTGGTATAAAACATTTTATAAAAAAAATTACAATTATCGATTTCGCTTTTAATGTATGACGTCCCTATTAACTAAACCGATTAATTAAACTCTTATTAACAGATATTTTAAACCCGTTCCAAGCGTTGAAAGGTACTGAATCTTAATATCTTATTTCTTAATATTCAACTTGCAATAGATTTAATTACTGACCATATTTACAATTTCAATATCGCAATTAATCAGTATGTGTATCCAATCAACTAAGTGCAGTCTACTTTCAATCATTTTCGTCTCATTCCGCCGGTGTTACACAATAATTAACATCACCTACATACTTGTTACAATCTTTACGATTTTTACACTATTTTGGAGGTTGGAGGAAAAGGACCTGTAAATCATGAAGTGCCGGAAGACACCCCGATGGAGTTTTTCTTTCCACTTTCGACATTAGAATCATCAATGGATGACTCCTTTTTGGAATATCGAAATTAGTTTCAACCGCGTATTGAGAAGAGTTTTTTCGTAATTGAATTATTGCGAGTTATAATAGGACAGCAAAGAGATTAGAAAAGATTTGGGTTATAAAAACGCAAATGAAATCAATTTTTCTTGTAATAATTGTAGATGAAGGGTGAATAACTTTACAGTTTAACGTTTAGACGATTTTTTTTTGAAAGAAGTTGTCAAACAACTCATACTCAACTCAATTCACATGGTGGGAAATGAATACTGTCGCTAATGAACATCCGCGATACATGACGAGTTTAGAATGACAAATGCTGGCCTTATGAGAGTCTACTTTTGAAAATTTAGGAATTGACTTGGAGAAAGGGTCGGGAAAATAAAGAGGAATATAATGGGATAGGAATGAGCTCTGGCATATCTCACTCACTAACTAAACACGTACATAATACGTACGTAATTGGGGAAATAGTATAAAGTTGGACATTACGCAGTCAGTACATTATGCAGTACATTTAATGGAATTCTTCTATAAGAGAAGGGTAACATGGCCAGTCGAGTCCGCCGAGCGGCTGCAGGATTGCTGCGTGCACCCTCTTCCCGCTTCCAATATGTTTTCCCATGGAATTTATTTTATTGCAAATATAAATAAAATTTTATAGTATGTGTAGTAAAATGTAACTCCACCGCGATAAGATACAGATAACGTAACGCTTTCTATAATAAAATGTTAATTATTATATCTCTTTCACATATAATGTATCACTTTGTACTTCCAACAATGTTCGGGAGCCATTAAAATTGTTAAAAATTATCATAATACAAAGTTATCTCAGTTATTGTTATCTTTAAGGCTAACTCTTGATGGATGGGCCTTTGTAATGAATTTATGAAATAATGACCACTGAGGGGGGGAATTAATGAATATTCATTAAGCTTTAGGTTCGTTAGTCAAGGTTAAATTGGTAATGGTAATTTAAGAAACGGTTACACATGAAATATTTACGACGCACGACCCCCACAAAATGCCTTTTAGTACATAGGTCACTACATAAAAGATCCACATACAATGTCGTAGTGGAAATCAAAAGGAATAAGCATGCCGTTTATATTTATTTTCTTCTGTAACTATTTGTATCATTATTTGTGTGTACAATAAAGTATATAAATTAATTAAAAAATAATTAATATCGTATTTCCAATGAATTATTATTCAATAATAATAATAGTCTCCTATTATCTCCTATTATTACTTCATACTTATTTACGCCAAAGTTACTCAGTAAATTTCTTAACATTGGCGTAGCGAAAGCAACCAGTGCTTGAGCCATTTGCTTAGATACCCGCAGATCTCTATTGACCAATAATAATGGATTGTAAAAATTATGTGAAGCAATACCCGTTTTATAAAATAACGCACAGTCATTAAAAAAAACTTAAATGGTACATCAATCAAATATCGGCGAATCACGTTCCTATTCCCTTTTATAAATCGCCAATTATTCAGCGATCAAATATCAGTGAACTCATTTATGTTTTCTCATATAAATTGCCAAAGTATTCCGTATTCCTTTTTCGAATCCATCCATATTTCTTTAAAGAAGGAAGCGCATCCAGGGCTGTAACAACGTTTTTCATTATTGACTGATATTTTGTCAGTAGGAGAATGCATGCTACAATCCAACAGCCGCTGGGCGCGCTCGGCTGGCCACGTTACCCTCTCTCTCACAGAAGACTACCTTGAGAGGTACTGCATTTCCGATTTTATCTTATTTCCTTA
This sequence comes from Sesia apiformis, assembly GCA_914767545.1. NCBI lineage: Eukaryota > Metazoa > Arthropoda > Insecta > Lepidoptera > Sesiidae > Sesia > Sesia apiformis. The sequence continues at coordinate 10,769,353 of OU611967.1, read as the reverse complement.
ATGTACGTACGTGTTTCGGTAGTGAGTGACATGTGCCAGAGCCCATTCCCATCCTATCCCGCCCCATTTTCCCAAGACTTTCTCCAAATCCATTCCTATATCTCCAAAGGTAGGCAGCGCATCCGGAGGCGTGCCAACGTTTGTTATTTTGGACTAATGTTGGCATGTATCGCGAATGTCTATGGGCGACAGTGCCCACTTAGCATCAGGTGGACTGTATGATAGTCTACCGCCTTCGTACATAAAAAAAAGTCATGTCTCTTGATCAAAACCTGTAGATTTTGTTCCGAGCAGGATAAAACACCAATGCTTTTATCCTTTGCGTTGCGAATGTACTCGTTTAATGTACGAAAGATACAAGTATATGAGCGATCACCTACTAAAACCGGAAGAAGTCTAAAAACTCGCTGCTACAATTAACCTGCGATATCTGCAGGCCATAGATATTAAAGCAGCGAACTTAGCAATAATCGCAATGATCTCTAGATACTCTAAGGTAAGATACTCCACTTACCTGCAGATGAACTGTCTGCTCGTCTGCACCTTTATTTCAAAGAAAACTGTTATCTGGATAACTTTCTTTTATGCAAAGAATCTTCGACATTTTTATGTCGAAGCAAAACACTTTAGTATATTTTACGTACTCCAGCAACACAAAGGTATTATGCCACTCGGCTCGTGAGCGTGAAGCATATTCAATGATGTAACATTAGACCCGAACGGAATGCACGTTTTTAGGTCGATACGGATGCGCAAACAAACAAACATCTTGAACGCTATGCAATGAGGTTACGTGTAATTAACTATCTATTTACCTTATAGAAAGGTCATCTTAACATTGCAAGAATGATTTTAAAACGCTATTTCTTTTACTTATATCAAGATAAGTTAACGTCTACCAAACATTAGTCTTTCTCTTACGTAGACAGAATATATTTTCAGAATATTTTTCAGTCTATACTATACTATAAGTTATAATAATGTATATAAAAAAAAAAAATTATACTTCTGTAAAAGTTTTAACCCTGCCCCGTCCTCTTCCTAATTAAAAACCCAGCTACGCCCGTGACAGAGTATTCTTTGTAATCACTAGGACATGATGTTTTCCACTAAGATTATAATATTTTTTTGAGATTATAATAACAGCTCCAATTTTTTTGAGTTCCACAAAGACGAAAGTCATCAATCACTGCGTCCTTCCCGTTATGACGTATGCGTATAGTGCTGAAACGGTCTCTGTCGGTAGACCTGAAATTCGAGGAAAGACTAAAGTTGTCAAAGGGTCAGCTAGCTGAAGTGGCAGTGGACAAGCCATATACGCCGCAGGACCGATAAGGGTAGACGAGACTTCGAGGTATCCAATCAGGAAACGTAGCGTGGAACGCCCTTCGGCTAAGTGGACTGTCGAGCAAAGGCATCTTCTCTCGTCTGCTGTTTATTGAATAAAAATTTAAACGGCTTGTATTTAAACGAATTAAAAAAAAATACTTACACACAGCCTATTTTTGAATAACTGTATTAAATAATTATAAATTACTGAGAATGTCATCCATCACCGAGTCGACGGAGTGCCGCTTCGCGAGAATCCCACTTCTCTATTGTCACCAAATAACGTAAACCTAACCTTTGAATTTGCTCATTTAATTTTGAATTTTTCGCTAATTTCCTGTTGCTCATTTAATTATTTCTCAATTTAAATTACCAAATACACACTTAAGTAACTAATGATAACTTTGACGACAGTTCATAGAAAGGTTTCGTTGAACCACGCGCCTTGTGGAGTGGCGCATGCGCTTGCGCACTCTCCGGAACGACGCGCACGTCACGCTCCCCGGTACACCACCAGACGCGTGCGCACACACATATACATAGCGTACATATATTCATATGTTTAAGGGGTCACACTCACACGTACTATAATGTCAGACAATCTTTAATAACTTTATTCTTAAAAAATAATTACTATATTCTCTTTAATTTACAGGTCGAAGTTTTAACCGAGACACTGATTACGGGGGATTTTGTTCTTTAGTGGTATATTAACAAGATGTTATCATTTTTTTACATTCTGTATGTATGTATTTATTATTATATAGATATATTTTTGTATGGAATGTATGTTTGTATATACATATACGTTTGTATATTAGCACATTGTATGATATTGATATTGTACTTGTATGTATTCATCGTCTAAATTTATTTATAGGTAAATTGTTTATTCTGTTTGTCGTTTCAATTATATATTTAAACGTCTCATCGCACCTCCCAATGTATCTCTCTGATCAACCAAAAGGTTAGCTATTAGAGAATGCCTGAGGGCATTAAGCTCACCTTTTATACCAGAATGTACAATGAAGATTTTTAAATAAATAAAAATAATTAATTATCAGCTCTTGCGTTCGTATGCTTTTTAAATTCATCGAGCTCGAAGTTCCACAGATACTGCAGTATCGCCGACTTGCTTCTGGCCGGCTTTAGAATAGCATCACCCCATCTCTTCCCGCGGGTGTCGTAAAAGACGACTAAGGGATAACAAAACCGCTACCACAAGTCCTAAGGGACTACACCACATGTAAAACAATGGATTCGCCACGCGCTCGGCCAGCGTAGCGTTTTATAGTACTACATCTCTCATCCACAACGCAATTTGCATGATGAAGCCAATGTCCAGCAGTGGATGTTCAAAGGGCTGGTTTCGGTAGGACCGTTAGCTTTTTACCAACAATTCCACTAAAAAACTAAAGCCATAATTAGTTATTTAATATTAGCCAATTCCATTAATTAATGCTGCTAAGAAATGATGGAGAGGATTGGTCTATTTCAGCAAACATAAACAAATATCTCATCGAATTATGCATATTAGATATAATACAAGTAGAAGACATATAAGTACAAATTTATATCTAAGATCCCAGCTAAAATCTCCTGATTATTAAATGTAATAAAGTTTACAAATGCAGGCAATGCGATTTTTTCACTGGCTTTAAATTAATTTGTAATTCTCCCTTCAAAATATTATTTATTTATTAAGAATTTAGATGTCCCTGGGTGGTCAGCCAATGCAAAACTTATTTTGTATTGCAATAAACGAGTCGATTTCGTCAAATATAAAAATCACTGGACGGAATATAGTCTGTTCAACTAACGACAACACATCAAATGGCCTGTCCAATTTTATCACTTCTTTTATAATCCCTTCTGTAGAAAAAAAGCATAGGTGCATTTTGATGACATTCAAGAAAAATGCAAAAAATTTTGGTAAAAATTTCACTAATTTGAAATCATGCTAGAAATTTGGAGTTTTAGATAAAACAAAAAGAGTAACCATTGTTTATTCTGTATTTTTTAATTTCCGAATATAGTGTTAAATGTACTTTCGTTAAAATGTTGCTCATGTCTTCTCTTACTAGAGCAGTATAAACAAAATAGATTTTCGTTCTATGAAGATTTTTAATCATTATAATTACTTTTGTGGATTGTGACACCTTCATTAGAGTTGTATGAATGTAAATTTCATTTTCATATTTCTGAATACTCCTGTCTATTCATTTTCTGTTGGTTCGGGATTCAAACGCAATAAATAATGCATCGGTCATTTGTGCTCCAATATAAATAATAACATTTATTTACAATGACAACCAGTAACCCTGACTCACTCGCAGTCAATTTTCGACTTAAAATTCTTCAGCATAAAGTTGACAATATAACTTAATTTGTCGATATGCACTGAGTTGCATTGTATTATAAGTATAAACCGTATTGTTATACTTAAATTATATGCAAACTTGTTAGGTGAATTGTACGTAGGGGTGGAACCCTTCATGCGCTGAAATAATTACTCTACAAGTTTTATTGTTAAAAAACAGCTGGTAATAAATGTTGTTTGCAATGTATTGTTTCTGTATTGTTTTCTGTTTATGGATACTAATGGACGAAAATAGCTATATACATATATCATTGTGATGGAGCCAACTCTGTCGAGGTATGTGATACAATCAAATTACCATCAAACAGAAGATTCCGTTAAATTATAAAGAATATTCGTTAATTTTGATATAAACAGCAGCCAGCCCTTTTATCGTCCTCTGTTATGGTCCTGTTCATGCACATTATCTGCTGCATGAGTATGCATAGCTTCCAAACTTCATGCTGGCCAAGCTGGTTGGCGAGACCACTCTTTTAGAAATGGTGTAGGTCCTCAGAGTGTGTGGTAACCGCTTTGTTATCTCTAAGTCGCTTTTTACGTCAGCCACGGGAAGTAATCGAGTGATGCTATTCTACTCCGGTAGAGCCGGCGGATACCACACGGCCAATATACATTGAGTTTAAAAACATTGTCAATCATTCTCATAGCACCAGAGCAAAGACGAAACAAAAATTGGATGTGCCCAGAGTTTACAATTATTAAGGCAAAGAACACGAAAATATATATTCCTAAATTTTAAAATAATTTACCTTTAAAATTAAAAATACATATGTCAAGATATTTATTTCAAACATGTCAAAACATTTATTAGAAATATGTGAAATACAGTTAAAAAAAAATGTAACATAATACAGCATTTGTCACAATATACATAAATATGTATATATAATTGTACAATAGACTGCACTGCGATTAATTTAAGCAGAGAGCAAGCGGTTCTACCGACAAACTGTTCTGCAGTTTGGCAGATATTATTAGATACTACTCGTATGTGATATATTCTATAATTATTTTTGTTATGTGGTTGAAATAAAATAAAATAAATAAATACTCATCTTTTATTATTATATTAATTTTTGTCTGTAATGCCACAAATATTTCCGGTTTTTAGATTTAATGGATTTGAAATTTCTGTTATTGAACTTAATTATATAAAAAATCCTAATCCTGATAAATAATTTTAACAACAAATCTATTGAGAAGTATGCGCATTGCGCACGGTTTGGTGTTGAATTTTATTGTGCTCAAATACTGAAACAGTTTGAATCCAATGTCGTTTCCAGTAAGAGAAGTAAAGATCGACATCAATTCTGTTACCAAGCTATGGATATAATTCACAAAATCATACAAATTAAAACATTTAAAACAAACACGTGTATGGATTCTTAGATCGTGGTAATACTTCCCCCAATCTAATGTTTTAATACCTGTTTATCTGTGTAAGTATGTACTTACCTTTATTGTTTGTTCGTTCGTAGGTCAAGCGCACGGCTACAATAAAAAGGAGTCTCATATATCAGGGTACAGCACCGGAACGGCCAAACCGCGGTCACCACACCTAGTTTAACATTTCAACACCACTCTCATTTGACCTTCCACTCCCTCCTTATTCTCAAAGATAGGGGAATAAGAGACGGGGGTCTGGATAAGGCAGAGGTCATCCTAGAGTGGACATATATGCACGCGACTGGTGTTAGATACAGAAAAGGAAGCAATGGTCTGTTGGAATGGTTATTAGTTTGTTTTTGTTTTTCAACAGCACTACTGGAAAATTAAAGACGAATTGATGCTTTGTGATACTTTGAATTGCATAAACAAATATAATCTATCTACATCTAGGAATGGCAGTTTTGTTTGGACTATGTCAAATTTACATTTGTGTAGATAAAAAGTTTTGAAAACTTCCTTCATTTCAAAAAATGACACGTACATTTACTGTTTAGGAATACTCACTTCTGTGTAGTTTCTGTAAAGTTTACCACTTCGTAGTTAATCAAGGCGTGCCTATATCTAGCAGCAGATAGACTTAATTATGCTCACGATATCGGCATGTCGAACGTTCGCAGCTATATAAGTTCATTATCAACTTATACAATAAGCGGTTCGGTAGCGACAACCGCAAATATAACGTTGTAGAACAAACCTAGTCATTCAGTTGGAACAACGAATATGAACTTTAAAATCGCCATAATCAGTCGTTTATGAACGCAGAAAAAGTTCGTAATCATGTGAACGCTCCGTTGAGAATTACTTTAGGTACTGTACATGGTGCTATGTGGTATCGACCGGTTCCAGAATAGCATCACCCCACATCTTGCCGTGGGTGTCGTAAAAAGCGACTCAGAGATAACAAAGCGGCTACCACAAGCCCTGAGGAACCACACCACTTCTAAAAGAATGGACTCGCCATCACGCTTGGCCAGCGTGGCGTTTTAAGGCCTTACATCCCTCATGCACGAGACAATGTGCATGAGGAGGCCCATGTCCAGCAGTGGATACTGAAAGGGCTGGTTGCATTGCATCGCTTACAACAGGTCGTTCCTTAATCAAGTTCGTTTGACAATTTCGTTCTTTGAAATGCCTTTGACAATTGTTCTTTGATTTGATTTGTTTCGTTTGAAATGCCGTGTCCATGTAAGTTTAAGCAAAAAACATCCGAGCTCAATGCAAATCGTACACACTCTTTGTCAACGACCTTTCGAAAACAACAGATACTTGGATCATTGATTAGACTTTTAAGAAACGGTGCTGCCTAGAGTCTGCTCGTCGGATCACCCCCCCCCCCCCCCCCCCCCCCCACACACACGGAAATGCCGCACTCTTATACAGTACACACACTTTGTCCCGTCCGTTCTTCGATATTCGCTGATACAGTCAACTAATCATGCAACATCTACTTGTAAATTAAACCGGTGTTAGGCTAAGCAAATACGGAATCCTTGATATTTATTGCCATTGCCACACATCCGCTGCTAAGTTCATAAACTAGGTATTGAGTGATTCATTGATTGTGAAAACCGTTTAAATTGTCTGTTAAGGGGTATAATGCATAATGTACTTTGAATATGATTATGATGCCAAGGTACCGAGTTTGAGAACTTTAAGATAATTTGGAAGGGTCACTAATAGAACTACATTGTTAACTTGGTCACACGTAATAAGGTTCCGCATCAACTCTTTTCATATGGAATAAATATTATTCTGTGGCAGACACTCGGGGGTTCCTGTATATTCACCACAGTTGTAAATTTTACAGAGAAGACACATATGTGAATTCACCAACGCTCCGTTTGTTATGTAGTAATTCGTCACACGTTGTTTACAGGTACGTCATTAAACTTGAAAAATATTGTCCTTAAATATTGTCTGAAATAAAAGTTAAAGATTGTTTTAAAACTATTTTTCTGCTAATTGAATGAGGTAGATTACTGGCTATGTTTGTACCTGTGGTGAATATACATAAAATTATTAATAAGTAGTTAAACTTATGGCGAATATATTCAATGCATGGACCTACAAGTGAAGGTACCTGCGCCTTCCATCTACTACTTCAGGAAGCCTCCTAGATGTGCCACTAACAACCCATAATTACATTTGAAACACAGAGTACGGTTCTCCTAAACAAAATACGCGTCGATTTTCTGGAATTCTTCTAGAGAACATTGCTTAAAGATATTGTGATAAAGATATCGCAGAAGTTATGTCAATAACGTCATGTAAAATATACATTATCTTTATCTTATCTTTAGGTTTTTTGTTTGTTTATATACATGCATGTTAGGTAAAATGCTTAATGCAGCAAAATATACTCAACTAAGTTTAATTAAGTTGACTCGTACACATACAATTAGGTAAGTCAAGAATGTTCACTTCATCGATCCATCCACAGCATGAGAAAACCCTCCAGAGTGAAACGTTATAGGCTACGCGCCTACAGCTTCAGCCCTCTCAAAATTTCTAAGGTGTTTCCTTAATAATTTACGAGATACACCCATACAGTGGTACGTGTCCTACCTAGGATCTGTGTCTTAGAAATACGAGAGCTATTGACGAAGAGTTGCTACTTAACTGAGCAGGTATTCAACAAATGCTCGTCATAGTTCAGCGAGCAGTAATGTCAGGTGAAGACGTTATGCATGTGTGTCAGTCCACAATACTGGATTGTTAACGCGATGCCTACAATTTTCCAACCAATTTGATCGCTTTCTGATCGTAACAGTGATCGAGTGGGTTTTAACTGTTGTTTTATTATTTTTATTTACAGTTAACTACAGTTAGTTAGTGCTCGTAGGTGCCCATCTACCAATACCCTAAATTGAACTGGTTGCAGCAAACTTTCCTGGTTCCATGGCCATGCCAACTTTAAGTTAGGTAAAAAGTCCGTGAACTTTGTCCCGTACTTTCTTGACTCTCTACAAAATTGTTTTATCATGTTAGTGACGACAAACGTGTAAGTACCACTGACTTGTTATGTACTGATCTGTCATGGCTAGCAAGAGAATAGAGATTTCGTCTCATTAAATCACCTAGATTCTTTAGTTAACGGTAATGTTAAAACAGTGAACAGCATCACTGGTATGCAGATGTATTGTTGACCTCTGTTTACAAACCCAGAACCCTATTTACCTTGAAACTCTTGAAAAACCCTATGTCGTACCAAGAAGAAAAACTTTGGATAGCAATTTATTCCACAATCTCGGGTTCGCGGTTTAAACAGCATGCAGGATTGCCCTACATGCAACAACAAAAATTCATTGTCTGAGAAGTGCATATCAGCCTTTTAAATTCCACCGCAGGGAAACGGGCCCATAGATTATTTACATTCCTCGGCATTTTTCTCGGGCATGTGGGTTTACTCGCAATCTTTTCGTTGACCGTCGAGCTAGGGATACTTTATAATCTGTGGTATCTCAGTAGCACTCAATAGTATAGGAACGGATTCTCACGAATGAGACTGCAGAATAGACCTAGACTATCACCGCTCACTATCTGTCTCAAGTTTTAAAATTGTGAGCGTTTTAACTACTGTTGTAATATCAAATAGTGATGTAAACGAACACCACCTTTCGTGAGTGTTACCCAAACGCAGCAGGTCCCTGGTGACGGTGGGGCGATGGTCTAACGGGCGTCGCGGTCTGCTTGCGCCCGCGCTTTCGTAAGCCGATCCTGAAGATAAGGCCTTTTACATGTCCACCTGGAGGCACAGCGACGTAAGTATGATTTTCATAATTTTAATATTTTACTTAAATAATGATTTCTTAAATAATTTGCTAGACTAGGTAATGACAGATGGAGTAAAATCTTGACAGAGTGGTGGTTGAGGCAAGGTAAAAGAAGCGTAGGTCGTCCAGCGGCAAGGTGTTGCGGGCGGGACATGATTTAGAACAGCGCAGGACTAAGGAGGGTAACACAAACGAAGGGAGGATTATACTCAGCAGTGGGTAGAAACAGGCTGATGATGATGATGACTTAAATAATGGGACGCCCTTAGGCCAGATGGACCGACGACTTGAAGATGTTTGCCGGTGCTGGCTGGATGAGAAGATCCTTGGGAGAGTCCTATATCCAGCAGTGAAGAGATCGTATGGTATGGTATTTAAATAAAGCTTCTCTCGCCTCGTTGCTGAAAAAAAAACTACAGGGAATTACAGGGAAAATTTATGTAGCGATATTCTAAAAATTTTGAGATCCTGTTTATTTAACATTTGGCTGTGAGAAGAGCTGCCGATCGTAAGACTGCCGACCCAGGGGTCGTCATACTGGGGTCCTGGATATGTTTTAACATCATACTGTAAATTAATCAATAATAATAATAAATATATTATGCTTAGAGCATGGTAAGTACCTCGTATATAAGATTGTGTCGGTATATATGTGGCATATACTCAGTTCCCAGAAGGGACATGCATAATGAGATTCTATTATAAATTAATTTATGATAAAACCCATAATTCCTATATTCTAGGATAAAAATATCTTCAGTTTGAAATAAAACGTACTTATGTCATTTGGTATTTGAGTTTCAGAGCGCCACCGCATACAAGAATGTATAATTACGTAGTGCATACCGCACCGCTGTTATAACGTATCAATTATACAAGAATGCGATTTATTAAAGACTTCACTATTTTGCAATTTCCTTTGCAATATTGTGGTTTTAAAGAATTAAAAAATAAATCTACGCAGATAATTACGAGCATACCGTCTCCAGAATTGTGAATAACTCAAGAATTGAGCTGCTTGAATATAGTTTTCATGTGGTTAGTGTACGTCCACACTACACTACAATAGAGAGATCTCCATTCAACGACGCATTTATCGTATGCGTTATTGGTAAATATGATCTGCCCATTACCACTTTAGCATGCTGATTCTATGAGTTATGCCGTCGGTAACTTTAATAATTCTTTAGCAGATCTTATTCCGCAAATAAACTCCGATAACAACAATTATCTTGGCTTTTTGGCTCAACTCGAGAAGTAAATTTGTGTTTTAGTTTGATTATTTTAAAAATTGTTTATTGGACGTTTTGTGGTTTTAATAGTGTTGGTTTATTAAACTTCAAAGTGCTTTTCGTGGGTGGTGTTTGTGATAAATAATCATATAAAATCGTTTTAGTGTGCTTCCAAGGAGTCCTCTTCTGTCCTCAGTAAACCTACTCTCGCTTTCCTTACTCCTGACTTTCTTCGACAGGACTGGACATTGACAGGATACATTTTGGACTTTAAAATTATTTATTTCGAAGAAAACTTGACATTAGCAGAATGTGCTAATTGCACCATTGTCATATATGAAGAAAAAAAAACATCTTATTTTTACTTTCTATTTTAATCCGTTTCGCCTGCAAGACTCCTGCACACCGCGTTTAGTACTTATGCACTGTAAAATAATCAACAGCAACATCGCAACTACTAAAATTTCACTTTTTATTTGTTACCAAATTAATTGCTTAGCAGCTGCACCTTCGCTGAAACAAAACGAACGAAAAATACCAATTAAGTTACAACGGAACCAATTACAGAAATGAAACTTCGGAAATCATGCATCTGCTCAACCCTTTTTAAAAAAAATTATAAAACGATACTTCCGAAAACGCTGGCATAATGGATTAACAATGGACATGCTGCGCCGTGACCCAACAATAGAGAAATTAACAACTTTAAAAAAAGTCTTTAATAAACTCTATAGGTAAAGCATCAAAAATTATTGAATAACTTAGATTAAATAACACTAGAATTGTTATGATAAAATATAATATGAATTTATATAACAGATTTAATTCTTCAAATTAAATCAGTTATTTTATAAGATCATAGATAACAATGTGATGTTATAATGCATTCTAAATATTATAAAAATAACTTTAAAAACCCAATATTAACATCAGTACAATATAAATTGATTCGTTTAAAAAGATACTAAAGTTCATCGTGAAAATATAACAACTTTAAAAGCAGTAATAACTATAATAAGTTACTATAATAAAGAGTTCTAGGTATTTGTTTAGTCCTTAAAATGAAAATAAACATTATAAGATGTTTATCAAACTTAAAAATAACTAATCAAATACATATATAAAATAATCAAGATAAAAATCATTTGTAGCAAAAATGCCGAATATTACCGAATATTCAGAACTTTTGCTACAAATTTACCTTGTACAATTATCAGAAAAATAGTTTAAAAACAATATTTCACTTTTATTTCAGAAAAAAAATAGATTGCAAAATACATATTTGAATGTAATAAAATATAATATGGTCAACTAGAACTCGGATTATTTTTATGGCAAAGACACGACTTCGTGCATTATGCCAAAGCAAGTAAAATCAGTTAAATTGTGCAATAACAAACTGCGGGCAAAATTCGAAATTCGGATTCATGCGAAATTCGAATGCCGTTTCATTTTTGCAGCCAGTTTTAAATGCCACATCCAGTTCACCAATTCTTCTTATCCCTCGATTGACACTAAAGGGGTACGTTAATTAGGAAGTATACGTCGGATGCGTATACGTCGTGTGGAGGGGTAGAAACCTCGTGGTCAGACACGTGCGCATCGCACGCGCCCTTTACAATCTACTCATACATCATAAAGTACATATTGATGTTTTACATCGAATAGGTCTTCTCATTGTATTTTATTGATGCGAATTGTGATTTAATTAAACAGAACAGAAAGTACATTACGTATAGTTTATAAAAACCGTTTATATTTTTATAAACACTGCGCTTATGCACAATTCGCACAAACATTGTGAAATGTGCATAAGAAGTTCCTTTGCAATTTTTCATTGAATATTTTGGCCGTGTGGAATGGGCTCTATAATAGCACCACCCCTTCAAGGGATAGCAGAGCCGCTACCACAAGGGGTGGGGAACTACACCACGTCTGAAAGAGTGGACTCGCCAACCCGTATGTATGGCCAGCGTGGCGTTTTAAGGCCACAACAACACCACATGCACAAGAAAAGGGCTAATTGCATTGCATTATATTGCTATAGGTGCACCACAAGCTACTTACCTTCATCATCTTTATTTGCCCCATTCCATGTCATGGAATAAATTTTATTTATTGCAACTAATTTCATAATTAGAGTTTATAATTTGAACAGTAAGTTCGTCGTTAATAATGTTTAGAATCTAAAAGATTTAGGACTTCGGTCTAGCTAGACATTCATTTAGAACCAAAGCTAATATTTATTACTTAGGAGCATTTATTATTAAATTATAAGTACTCAAGTAATTATAACTATAATTAATTACTTAATATTATTCCATAAAAAGTAATATTTTTTAAATGTATTTACAATCAGTTACTCGAATAAAAAAACAAAAACAGATAAACATCGAAAACCGTCAAAATGTTTTGTAGCAACAGCTTTTATCTCGGATCTGCAGCACTTCATAAATAGAGGAAATCGCCAATTGCTTGAAACAATGCATATATTGCTGTCCCTCTCAGACAATGTAAGAGAGAAAAGGTGGGATTGATTGGATGTTGGTCGTCATTTGAAGGTGGATAATAGGCAGATGTTTAAGATGATCACTATCTTTGAGTAGTCCACTAAATTGTTTTTGTTAAATGAAGCTTAGAATTAAAGTAAATAAAATTACTCGACTTATCGAGTATAATACTACGTATAGTGAACTGCTTATCGACACTACTTATAGTGAACCATTATTGTTTACCTAGGACATGCAAGTAATTATTTTTATACTATAACTAAACTGAAGTGAAGTTCTTATGTCCTTTTCTTTGACTTCTCTTTTTTGGATATAACTACAATAATTCTGAAGCAATTATACTATGGATCCTTGTCTGTTTTAAAAATATTGACTTATCATTTGTATTGTGAGAGCTGTAAGTTTGTAACATAAGTAGTTAGACCGGTAAGCCATTTTATCATCGGATGATTGAAATTTCTTCATTGCTTATTAAATCAGACATATTTTAACCGTATATTTTAACCTTCACCTCAATTTTAATAATTTTTCACACATGCAAAATTATTAAAATTAAGTTTAACGATGACATTATAAATAATGTTAATATCTAATAGTAAGCAATGACTTAACATTAGAAAACTAGGATGAAGTATTTTAATCTTAAAATAGGGCTGCTTTTTAGTCTTATCAAGCGCATTACATCAACAATATTTCACCCTACTAACAACCCTTAACAACTAATTCAACCCCAATGGGAAGTAATCGCTTACCCCATACATTTATATTGAACACGATCGCACGTGCCAAACGCGGGTAGTTTCAAAGTGTTAAGGTGTTGAGTGAAAAACGAAAGGACAGACAGTCAAGGGGCCCGTTATCTACACTCTAACACGTTTTGAAAATGCGTAGGTATCTAAAAATATCAAAGCTTTTATTGCACTTTTGTTATTGAAATATTTATTTATTTTTCAAATAGGGTAGTTGACTGCAGAGATTTCTTCCAACAGACCTGAGAAAGTGAAATATTGGTCAACACATGACGATTAATTAGCCCATTTGGTCGTCATATTGACCAAAACAGTTGACCCTGCCTGCTGTGCAATTGGTCTCAGGTTCATTACCCGGTTCCGACTAATTATTTGTTTAAAGACAGGTGTTTGGGTCTGGTCTGGGTCTGGGTGTTGCACGTGTAGTGTTCGACTTTGTATGTGTCTCTTGACTCACGACACAGGAAATCCTAGTGTGGGCCATTGAGTGTAGCGTTGAGTGTGTAGCGACAGTGTATTTATTATTATTACATGAAAATTTGAATATAATCTTTACCAAGCCTGTGATAATTAAAAGTCGGCGATTTATGGACCACTTTGAAGAAAAACCCAAGGAGTTGTTATAATTTTTAAATAATCTGTCTAAATTAGTATATGGACAAATCAATTTCTTTCGACTATTTTTTAAAAAAATATTTTCGTTGCATATTGTATCGAGATATATTCTCCTAAATTTCAATTTACGGTCTGTGACATTATTGCGTTTTTAATGGTCATTCAACTATACACCGAGCGCATAACTTTTGTATAGGATTGTTACATTAACTCACGTTGTATGCATTGAAAATATCTAGCTAACAATAACAACATACTCATAACAATAATGAAAATAATTTAGAAACAACACATTCTTACTTCAATTCGCATTTATATAAATATTGATGATTCCAAGGCTGCGATGAGTTACCGAGTTACCAAGGTAAGTCACGTCGGGAAGGCTTCGAAGGAGACGCCTACCAAGCCGCTCCCACGATCGGTGACGCATCCTCGCAGAGTGAGGACAGTTGAATAGAGCAGTGATGCATTCAGAGAGGACCGGCGAAGCGAGAGTCGTGGATTTATGAGATTTATTCCCAGTATTTTGTGGTTAATGAAGGAGTTATGTTTGTTATTTTAATTGAAGTGTGAGATTATAATTTAGAAAACAAAGATTATATTTCAGTGGTCCACTGACTCGTATTTAAAGGCACGATATTTAAGATGGAATGAGAAAACAAACTGCTCTCATTACCTTTATACAGTGCATCGCAGTTAATGGTGTGCAGTTTTTTATAACTTGTCCTATTTATTATGTTTAAAAAATAACTAACAATGAAAACCTTCATAGATATAACATACTTTTGATTCACCCCTGGGCTAGTGATGATCTGTATTAAGTAGAAGTGGAATCTCTGTGATACCTACCAGACTATGTTATCAATATTGCCTCTACTATATCCATAGTATACTGTAAACCCATATATTAAAAATTTGTACGAAACTACCCGAGAAATTAAAAACCGAAAAAAATATTAAAAAATCCTAAGAGATTTAAGTACATTAGTGATAGTAAAATGCTATTATAACTTACTAGTAGAATAGGAATTTGATGGTAAATTTAAGTAAATCTCGGTCTATCTGTCACCATCTCAATTACTGCGCCCCATCTCTCAGCCCTTGGACGTCCACTGCTGGACATAGGCTTCCCCCATTGTCCGCCATTTAGACCTATCGGCAGCGACCTGCATCCAGCGGGTGCCCGCAACCTTTATGAGGTCGTCTGTCCATCTAGCAGATGGACGTCCTCGGCTTCGTCCGCCGGTACGTGGTCTCCATTCGAGAACCCCTCTGCCCCATCGGCCATCGGTTCTTCGAGCTATGTGCCCTGCTCACTGCCACTTCAGCTTGCTAACCCGAGAGGCTATGTCGGTGACTTTAGTTCGTCTACGGATCTCCTCATTCCTGATTCGATCACGTAGGGAAACCCCGAGCATAGCCCTCTCCATAGCTCGCTGTGCGACAGTGAGCTTATTTATGAGGCCCATAGTCAGAGACCACGTCTCGGTGCCGTAGGTCATCAGTGGCAACACACACTGTTCGAAGACCTTCGTCTTCAAGCACTGAGGTATTTTGGACGAGAAGACGCTGCGTAGCTTCTCGAACGCTGCCCAGCCGAGTTGGATTCGTCGATTGACCTCTTTCTCGAAGTTGGACCTACCTAGTTGGACCGTTTGGCCTAGGTAGACGTACTCGTCAACAACTTCGAGAATCGAGCTCCCAACTAAAACTGGGGTGGGCACGACATGGACATTCGACATGATTTTCGTCTTGTCCATGTTCATTTTAAGGCCCACCTGTTGGGAAACTCGATTGAGGTCTCCGAGCATTGTGCTAAGATCCTCCAGCGATTCTGCCATGACCACGATATCGTCGGCAAATCGAAGGTGAGTGATGCATTCGCCATCAACGTTGATGCCGAGTCCTTTCCATTCCAGGAGCTTGAAAGCGTCTTCCATCGCATTGGTGAAGAGCTTCGGAGAGATGACATCTCCTTGTCTCACACCCCTCTGCAATGGAATCGGCTCCGTGCTCCCTTCCTGTACTCGGACTGACATGGTGGCGTTGTTATACAAACACTTCAACACTTCGATATACCGATAGTCAATATGGCACCGCTGGAGGGACTGTAGCACTGCCCAAGTCTCGATCGAATCAAAGGCTTTCTCATAGTCCACAAACGCTAAGCATAATGGCAAGTTATACTCCTCGGTCTTCTGTATAACTTGCCGCAGCGTATGGATGTGGTCTATGGTACTATAGCCTTTTCGGAAACCGGCTTGTTCGGGAGGCTGGAAGTCATCAAACCTGCGCTCGAGACGATTCGTGATAACCCTCGAAAACAGCTTATAAACATGGCTCAGAAGCGAGATGGGCCTATAGTTCTTCAACAAGGTCTTGTCGCCTTTCTTGAAGAAGAGCACCACCACGCTTCTGTTCCATGCCTCCGGCGTAATACCTTCGAGCAAGACGGAATTAAAGAGCTTCTGAAGGACTTTCAGTACCGGTGTTCCACCCGCTTTCAGAAGCTCTGAAGTGATTCCGTCCTCACCCGGCGCCTTGTTGTTTCTAAGCTGTTTGAGGGCCATCCTAATCTCGTACAGGCTGATGTCCGGGATGTCTTCGGTATAGTGTCGGGTCAACTTGGCTCTTGGGTCTTTGGCCAAGTTGCCAACAGGTTTAGCGACCGAGATATACAACTGTCCATAGAACTGCACCCCACCGGGGTCTAATATCTAACTGTACTAGACGGTTAAACTAACTCGGCACTTCGCTGGAATACGAACCCCCCCCCCCCCCCCTCCCGCTTCGTCGCTCACTTCTCCTCGCTTGTCATGTCATCAAAAGAACTTGTAAAGTAACATGAGTATCGAAAATAACTTTACCTCAACCGCCATCTTCTTCGTTAGTGTCAATTACTGTTGACCGAAGCTGCTTAATAAAATTATCAACACTGGGTAAAAAGAGAGTTCTAAGAAAATCGTACTGGATGATTTTGATCTGCGTGCGATCAGAAACTTAATTAATATTTTTATACAGTTAGGAAAGAAATTCATACTTTGAAAAAAATTATAGCAGCTCCAAAGAGAGATCTAAATTTTCCAGGTCAAAAAAGTACATTGAGAAGTATACTGATCAAATAAATTATAATAAATTATAAAGGTTATAAATTTAAAAAGTGCAAAACTAAATAACAGCAGCAAGTAAAACAAATTTCTTTTACAAA
This sequence comes from Sesia apiformis, assembly GCA_914767545.1. NCBI lineage: Eukaryota > Metazoa > Arthropoda > Insecta > Lepidoptera > Sesiidae > Sesia > Sesia apiformis. The sequence goes on along the minus strand of OU611967.1, from coordinate 10,752,108 downwards.
ATTATTTTAATAATAACAGTTTGATCGACATAGTCAAGTAGACTTTTATTTCTTTTCCGTCGCACAGTAAAAAGAGGTTTTTAAAATTCTAGCTCTTAAAATTCCAACACAAAATGCGTCCTAATTAAATATTTTTTTGCATACCCTACCAGAACGATGATAGGACGTCATCGGTACGAAGTGCCAAGTTAGCTTAATCGTGTTATAATATTATGTCAGTAATATTTTTATAAATTTGGGTTTAAATTTGGTATCCATATTAGGCATAGTTAATATGGATCTATAATATAGTTTATATATTATAGTTACAAGACGACCTTTCATCAGAAAAAGAAATTATTGAATTCAAAATCATTGAATTGAATTCATTTTAAATCATTACCACATGTGTAATATTTATTGTTTTTATTCAGTAAAAACAATACGCATAAGCTAGTTAAACTTATACTCCAATATTTATTGAACAATCCTCGAACAAAACAAACAAATAAACAAAACGTAACAGAACAATGTGTGATCTCATTGTTTGGCTACTCTGTATAAACTCCTGCGCAATTATTACAGCCATTACCATCACTATGACATAGTGCACAAACAAAATAACTGAACAATAGAACAACCGTTTTTGTTGTAAAACAATTAAATGTTTCATATTTACTTTTGTCGTTATAATGCATGGGTGTGTCTTTATTTAATCATATCAGCTTACAAATATAACTTTTTCTTATTTTTTATCCGACGCGACGCAACGGTGAAATCTAAAGGTTATTATGGTTTAGCTGTATGTATTTATTTATTTAAATATATCATCATCTACATTACACGGTGATACAGACATATTATTATTAATTAATATACAATTACAGTATTGGACCATATATAACACCTTTACAGATATGTACAATATTGACAAAAAAGTGTTTATAAAAAAATGTAGTTACTAATTACTAATACAAAAAAAACAGCAGTAAAATAAGATTTGTAATCTATTTCAAACAACTTAATTATTTCATATTTAACAAGTTGAAAACGAATGTTGCATATGTATACATAATATGTAAGTATATATTATTCATTTGTACTTTTGTAGAGCCCGTACAAATGAGATTTTCAGTTTAAAAAATTATGTTATAACTCAATACAAAGACGCGAAGGTTCGAACGTCATAAATGTGAGTTGAAGAGATATCCCTAGGGTCTAGGCTATCACCACTCACAATCTGTCTACTGACTACTTAATTTCTTAATCAAAAATTTAATGTGAATGCGTCGCTCTTTTTTTATAAAACGAAATTGCCAGACAAGTAGTAAATTCATCTGATTATAAGTGGGTATTGTCGTCTCGCGACATCCGCGATACAAAACAGCATCGATCAAGAACAACAAACGGCATGAACGCTATATCCTCTTCCTTTTTTGTCCCCTTTGCATACTCCTATTTTTCCTTTATATAATAACTCCTTTATTGGGTATGTTTCGAATATCAAAAAACCATTCGCAAATACAAATAAGAATAGAAATAATTTGTCTTATCACTTGTGAATATGTATACAGCACCTAATGTACTACTCAAGTACTTGTAAAATTAGTAAGTATTCGGATTTTTGTTAGTTCTATGCACGCTCGCGTCAAGGTGGGAATCGCCGATGCCGGCCTGATGAATCTACTAGCAGGCAATTAACTAGCCGACAATGCTAACCCTAGACATTTAAGTCATTTTTTACTAACACATATGCAATGTAATGATAAAATCTTTCCGAAATAAAGCTATAAAGTAATTTTTAGTTCACGGTACGTACGTATGTAAGTTAGGTACGTAACGTCACTGATTTTCAAAATATAAACCTTGAAGTATCTTTTCCTCTTTTACTAACTCATGTTGAGTTTTGATTATTCGATTAATATTCCTTTAGAAAATGACCAATACGAATGCCTGAAGATAGGCGAGTATATTTTGCCAAAACGAATAAGCATATTAGCAACTACCCTACTCTGTGCACTTCCATCTAGGTAATATCAAACACATAAATGAAATCTGAAACACCTACCTCATTAGAATGAATCGTAGCGGTATCGAATTATGCCGCACGAGCAATCGTTGGGGTAATCGAGTAATTTTGTATTATTAACTCTATTATTAGAGAAGCGATTAGATGGAATTGTTTTATTTATAGATTGTGGATGCACAGTAGTCATACAAGATTGTAGCTATGCTATCTTGGTATAATTAAAACGTTATGCTGTTCATCATAAAGTAAGTTTTTGAATAGGCAGCGTAACCTTCGTTTTTTTTTATTGAATGAAGGCCACCGACGAGCAGACTATTTGATTGTAGACACTGTCGTCCACGGACATCCGCGATACATGCCAACATCAGTCCAGAATGGCAAACGTTGACAGGTCCTCGGATGCGCCTCCTATCATTAGAGATTTTGGAATGGATTTTTGGAAGAGACTTTTGGGAAAATGGAGAAAGATAGAGTAGAATGTGATAGCAATGGGCAAAGGCATATCTCACTCACTGCATGGGAAATGCATTACATTTTATTGCCAATGATTCCAATTAAATATCTTGAAATTATAACTTTCGCTTTGTACTTTTTGTGTTTTATAATGACATGAAGTATGAACGTTTTTTAAATTGATTATTTTAATTACTGCAGATTTATTTTGTCTACATTTAATTTAGAGCCATGATCGGAATCCATGGGTTCTGTCGTCTTAAACATGCTACAGCCTGTATTTTCATAAACCTTTGATTCTGCAACATCTATAAGTATATATGTTTGTATAATAAAATTGTAACAAAAACGTGTCTTTACAAAAACGTACAGTTAATATCTTTTAAAAAATTCGTTGCAGCATAAAGTACAAGTGATACTGTGCCCATAACAACAATATTTTAAATCTATGTTTGTTTGTCTTTCCGTCCGTCTGTCTGTCTGTCTGAACGCGCAGCGCGCAAAACCCAGTGGACGGATTTTAAGGAAATTAGACATAGTTATAACTTATGTGCCGGGGTAACATTTAGGCTACAATATATTTTTTTGATTTTTTTCCCAGATCAAGATCAATTATAAAGTTCCCATGGGAATCAAGTTAGCCACATATTAAACGTCTACACGCACGAAGTCGCGGGCACTGCTAGTGCTAAATAAAACACAATCTTTCTGTCGGATCTGATGAAGCGTCCAGAATAATGATAATTGCGCGATTATTCATCCATATTAGAGCCAAGGTTCACAGTGATACGGTGTGACGTCTTCATTGTCTGTAAACGGACGATTTGCATAGATAACTTGCTAATAATTGAGATCTTTGTTCCCATTTCGAGAATTATTCTCATTTTATACTCTATGTTGTGATTCAATAGTTAGATGTCCAATTGATTGTTTTGTTGCAAAACCGATTTGATCATTGTTTTTTTTAAATTTATGAATGAAAAATCCGCGGCAACGCAGAAATTTAAACTTATTATACAAATTCAACTTATTGTCAAAAACGGATTTTTCTATGTATACATTGTAAAATAGATAACTTACCTTATGGAAAGTATTGTGCATGAGTGACGAGCTAGTCCGTGACAAGTGAGTTTATGGTGTTAATTGTAGGATACAATTTATACACCTATATAATGTGGTCGGAATATATAACTGACAAACTGTCTATCTAGGTCGAAAAGTGAGACCTGAGGACATATTCTACCCAAAACTGTTCAGAAACATAATGGAATAGGAAGACATGGAATGCAATGGAAAGACCGGAGGAGAATCAGAGCGGAGGATGACCGTAAGCAGGATGACGACAGCAGCGTCTTGCCCATACAAAGGAATTCCCCTGTTTTCTCCCTGAATTCTGGCAATATGCACAGAATAACTAACAGTACAAGCAACAGTGCAATTATTCTTTAATATGTTGCAGATATCTGCAGACTAGTTGCTTCTTATACGAGCTATGACCCTCCAAAAATAATAAAATGACAGGATAAAACCCAGCAAAAAATAAGCCCAGTGTATAAATTTAACAACTCGTATATAAAGAAATTAACTATTCTTTAATGCTTTTTTCTATCTTCTTTATTTGTTATATTTATTACCACTTAATTTCCTGAATAGTTTGACTGAGAGATAATGCTGTAAAAATGCTGCAATAATTTACAAAAAAGATTAAATAAAAAACATTCCATTGTTTTTGAGGATTTTTTGCAAACGTTGAAAATTATTTACTATACACTCCTTTGGACATTTTTTGTCAATAAATACAGTATAGCCTAATAATGCTAACATCGTTCACACGAACTACGTCAGATCGAACGTGGACTACCGGCGCGAAGCTGCGAGTAATAGGCAAGCAATTAAACTTCCTGCGATTATTTTCCGCGATCTTCTGCAGAGATCGAGACACCATCGCAGCTCGTTTATCATTATACCATTAACACATAACATACAGGTTATTGTTTGAATTTATATCAATTAAGTTTATTTATCGAAATCTCTGTGTATCCGAACGTATTCAAATTCCGATACCACGAGGGTGTAAAAAAATACAACACACACATTCGTTAGGACAGCGCACACTTTGCATCGACTTTGAGGCTGACTGTGATGCTTATGTTCATGACAGGCACCACACCCAGCCAGGTTAAGCCTGTTAAACCGGTACACCAGGGGGCGCAAAATTTTTATAGGAGAGACACGCTCCGGGATGGGAAAGGACGATCGACTAGTCGCAACCGGTCGAGTACAATCAGCCGGCCATGCAGCCTTGAGCCAATCTAGGAAGTTAGGTAAAGACGGGTATATCGATGTGGGATTGAGCGTTGTTGATTGCATTGCAATGTTGGTTATCCTCTTCGACTGGGATTTCTGTTCGGTCTTCTTCTGGCAAAGCCCTTTTAAAGGCCTCTTTCGTTCTCCCCTTTGTTCTCTTCGCAAGATTTAGGCTTGTTACTTTTGTGCAAGAATGTTGAGTTGGACATTCAAAATTGCCTTGAAGGGAATGGCCAAGGAATTGCCTTATATTGACTTCGTTCATGGTTCCCATCTGGTAGTTAACTGTTGTCGTCTGTTTCGCTATCCGCTTCGTTTGCACAGTTTGTATTGATTTTAATCAAATAAATAATTTCCTTTTGCATCGTCGCTTGTCTCAGTGAGCCCGTATGTTTCTTCTTAAAGTGCGTCAGCAACACATCTTCAGAAAAGGTAATTTTTTGCAAAAACGCTTTGTAAAATATTCATGTTAATAAACTCAGAGTCGTTCAGAAAGTGATCGACCACACCTGTAGGTATACAACCTTAATATAACAAAAGCTTAGTTATAGTTCTGGCTAAGATCAAAATGGTAGACGAGCATTTCATTCTCTGCCACGTCCCTCATGTTTTATCTACATACATATACCTTCAAAAGGCTGCGGAATCATACTATCAGCCTATGTCTCTTCACTGCTGGATATAGGCCTCTCCCAAAGCCGAGGATAATGTGTGGTGGCGAGCTTTGGAAGAGGCTTATATCCCATCAACACATAATAATTAATTTCAAATCAGGTTCTGTCATCAATACCTTACAATTCCGTTTAAGAATTGATCTTCTTTAGGGAGATTTCGAAGAAATCTCCCAGCGAACTCCGGAGAATAATGAAGATCACTACTTTGCAATTTCCGGAAAAGTGTCTGATGTTAATAGACTTCGACACCGTTTGACCGATCACCATGAAAGTTGGCACATATGTATTTTTTCATGGAGAAGGTTTTTGTGCTATCGACTTTGTTGTAACTCGCCACTAGATGGCGCTGCAGCACATCAACATCAACTACTGTTCAACCGGTCGTCATGAAAATTGCCACACATAGATATTTGAGCACGGAGAATATTTTCGAACTATGGAATTTGTTGTAACTATCCACTAGATGGCGCTGCAGCACATCAACTTCTATACCGTTCAACCGATCGCAAAAATCATATACACAGGCAGGACAACGTCTGCCGGGTTTTGCTAGTATATTATTTATAATTGTATATAACTGTGAATGAAATTCAGGGCGTATTTCTTAACGTACTTGTTGAAATGAAATTTGATATAAACCAAATAGATCCAGTTTCGGAATGAAATTTTTCACTAATCCAAAAATATATATTAATATACAATATACATATAAAATATATAATTAAATATATAAAAATATACAACTAATACATATTTTATGAGTATATAAACCATTTACTATTAGCTCGGAAATAACTAGCGTCCAAACGTTTTTCTTTCCAATCTTTTGAAAATATTGAACTCAGCGTACGATTTATTATTATTATTCTCCTTCTGTCTAGCGTCTGACATCACTCTTCTTTTGTTCTTGTGTTATTCTAAGGTATATGTAGAGTAAACAAAATTGTGAACTGCATTGTTAATTATTAATCAAGCCAAACTGCATTAAATCTTAATTGATTTATTAATTAGAAAAACTTATTATAAGGTATACCACTCAATAATATCGCAACAGTTAATTAACAAACGACCACATAAACGGGTAACAAAGCAATAAATATGGATTATTAATTAATTAAAAATACGTTTGCAGACATTGTTTACACGTTAATTATGTGTGAATTACAATAAAAAATTTCAAAATTATTTGCAACATTATTTTTTTTATAAAAGCGGATTAAGCCTTTTATGTGAATATTACGACCGAATTCAAATTTTATGTCTTAAATAACTAATTAAAATAGTAAAACTAAATTAGTTCAATAACTTAATTTCTATACTTTAATACGAGTATATTGTAATAACATAATGACGTCACCGCTTAAATTTTACCTTGTTATTTTAATAGATTAACATATTTTATGATTTTAATAGATATTAGCCATTTTTTTTTTAATTTATGAAGCGGCTAATGTAATTATATACCATGAAAACAATAAAAAAGACTAAAAATGACACGTACAATCAGCAACACGACAATGTTTCCAAAACCATTTGATTTCAACGATTACTGTTAACATCTTTAGATACCGAAGGGTATAAGTTGACCTGTGGTAGTATGTACATGATAAGGTCTTTCCTGTAGACTTTTCCTAATAACTTAGAAATTAATTTTAAGTTTATATTATACTCTTATAATTAGAGCTTTTATATTACATTTCTTCCATTCTAGAAAACATTTTGTTTACAATTAAGAAAATATTTATAATTGTCAGTTATTATTTTGTTTAAAAGTACGTACAATTACTATATGCAGAATTTATTCCAAATCTAACAGATTTAAGGAGGAACGGAGGACAACCCAACAGCAACTTGAGAAGCAATATCTCGCAACTCTAAATCTGCAAGGGTTATTCCTCTGTTCTTTCTGTTTCTAACTTTCTAAAATTTTCTTTCTATTTTATCTCCATATAAGTGAAGAAATACTTCATTATTTTAAGCACGGTAGAATTTAGTTTCGCGTAAGAAATAGTCGTGTCACGATATTTAGCACAAAAATTTTAATAATAAAATTAATCCTATCTTAATATGCAAAATATCATTAAAACTCGAGCTAAAATCAATAAATACGTATTAAAGGAATTAATTTGAAAATTTATAATCTTTAACTTGTTGTAAATCCTTGGATTTACTTTCTTAATTATAAATACATTGAGACATATTATAAATACATATTATTGAGTGCTGTTGCGTAATCTTTGCCAATATTATAATAAGGGAAATCAGAAATGTTTATTTATCATATAGATTACAATCAAAAATGTTAATGTTATTGTTTAAACGTGCCAAATTCTTATAATCAATTGTTTTAATTAATTAGCTTTTTATTACAAAAAGTGTCTACTTATTATTTATATTAAGAACAACTATATGGAATACATTATGTAGTTCTTAGTCGTTTTAACGTCTGACTATCTGTTTGTATATTTATAATAACTTGTGAAATGGCTACACGTTTGAGTGGTAAGTGGTCACACGTTTGAGGAGATTTTAAGATTTTCATTTTATAAAAACATCGCAGTAGTTACTGAAAAAGTGTATGTTCTTCGAGTAATCAAGGATTACTCGATCGATAATACACAGGACATTCTATAAGCACGTCTATAATAAATAATAATAATTCTCACGACTCCTTAGTCAGATAAGTGAGTCATAAACTTTTAATCACCATTCGATCAATGGCGCATTCTAACTTTATTAAAAGTTTATCACCAACCAGTAAACGATTTTAAGTAGGTACAGAATCTAGAGATATAACTTGGTATGTTTTTCTTATAAAAGCATAATCACCAAGTGAATTAATTAATCATTTTATCCTTCTTGATCAAATTTTGCTTGTATTTATTGTATTTATTTATACATGTATTCCATCTTGCTTTGCTTATTTGACGCATTAATCGTGCATGTAAAAGAAATTTTGTTACACTAAGGGTAAGTACTCTTCCACTAAAACAATTTTACGTATAGATATCTCTTGACTTATAGATGCGAAGACTTAAGTTGTGACTTATAGACTTACGACTTCTTGCCTTATTAATGCTACAAATTATGCATTCCTTATGCACCTTCTATCTAACAGGAATTTTGGTTACATTAGGTGAGCACTTTCATTGAAGCAATTTTATAATACTATGTACTTTTAAGAATAACGAATACTTTGAAGACTATTGAAAAGTTATTTCTTACTAAGATGGATAATAAAATCTATGAGATTCCAATTTATGAACATGAACAATCAATTACAAAGTTTCACAGTATATAACTACGAAACAAGACGACACTCGTAGATACTGATGATGGACTGCAATAAATGCTAATCCTAAACCTTTCCCCACACCCAGTTTACTTTAAAATCTGTTATCATCCCAGTAATTCAGCATGAACATCTATACAAACACAGGTATACGTAGGTAAGTGGCACAATTAATATGTTCACTACCTATATCTCGACTATAAAACAAAAATTTACCGCTACTTAAACGAAGCAACTCTCAACCAATGAGAGAGGACTTAAAATCCTTTACCGACGACTTCAAATACGAATTTCAAATTGTGCTCTTCTGAACAGCTTCTTTCGAATGCTGCCACGAATTTTGAATTCAATGCTCGGTGCAATTGAGTCTCTGTTTCGTCTGACGCCATCTTTCTTGAAACACTTTTCTCAACCATTCTAAAAGCAACTTTAGTGTTACTGGTTAACGTTGATATTGACTAGTAAGTTGTAGTAGGTTTTAATAATAACCCGTTTGTGGCTGCCGTGGGAACGAAGTCGGATATGCGAGGTATAATCGGCTGTCGGAACAGAGAGGCTGCAATAGTCCAATTTTGCAGCCTTTTACTTAGATTATGTTTGAGTCGGTGTAATAAAGAACTTGTTTGGGCGCATCGACTGATTAATGCTGCAGGATGTCTCTTACAATTACATCTCGCACACTAATTCAGGTAGTCTACAGAGATTGTCATGTATCTTATGGATGACACAATAAAAGCCATAATCCCCAATATCCAAGCGTCAGTTCGACTTATAGTTTTTTTAGCGGTTTCGGTAACTTTTAATCCCAGCATATCCGTCGTGTGAATTTGGACAAGAATTTGCAAGCGAAACGCTTAAACTGTTCATTGGTTGTCCTTAACAATGTGAAATCAAGGATAATACGATTTTAGTGTTTAATTATTTGTAATACGATTTAAAATCATTAAGTTAATTATTTATACTGAACGCTGTTTTAATACTTACATTTAATCGTGCAGGTGATCAATTCTTGAGATTACTTATTTCAGTTATCAAAAAATTATGTTCTCTTTGTATTACTGTTTTTAAGCTTTTGTAATCACTACATTTCTTTATAATCAATTCACTATGCTATCACTGGAGTTGTTTTAATTTTACACAGAGATTGTATAACTATGAAGTTTGAATATGTATTGCATGTGAATTCAGTCTCTTTAATAAAAGATAATTAGGTAGTTACTTATCTACAATTTATATATTATAACTATAATAATGTATTATTGTACCTACACTACCTGGGTAAAACCACTGATCATAACTTTAGATAATACTTGATGAGATAATCATATAATCGATTACGTACGTCGTAGCTAAGTAGGAATATATGGGTGTAGTAGTTGCTAATAAATATATAATACAATTATTAAGTACGTACACAGAGCAAATATTGTACGCAATCAATTTCATAAACATTCAAGCTGAAATAGACTTAAATAGAATTAGCTTAAGTTTGAAAATACTCAACAGAAATGCAACAGTTTAATGTAAATTTGATTTGAGCGATCTTATAAATTAAAGAGGTACATCTTTTTTCTGCCAAATTAAACAAAGCTTCATAGCTTCGATTAATCTATGCCGGAAACAACATTAGTGTACATACAAATAAACACGAAGGCTTGAGTGGGAAACAATGTATCTAAACAATCGGTGATCATGATCCTGGTGATCGAATCTACGATTGGAAACACCTACTTAAAGGTTATTGTGATGACGACGCCACTTTGACTACTGTTTAAATACTTACTGACCCAGTAACAAAAGACTATAAATTTATCGGAGGTAATATTAATTAATCTTAGTATTATGAATCTATGTTTTGAAGCTATGAACAATGCTGTTATTATCTTTTTTATTCGTTTATCGTATTCTAAAAAGGGTATTAATGAATTCCAATGGTCCTAAATGAAAGCGTTCTACATACAATAGATTAAAATACTTTATTTATTTTCTTACAATGAACCAAATTCATCAATCAATAAATATTTCTTTTTTATTGTTTATTTTTCATTATTATTTGATATTATGAATATGTATGAAAATCGTCCTAAAATATAATGAATACGAGTATATAAGTAATATATCAGCCTATAATTTCCCACTGCAGGGGAGGCCTGTGCCCTGCAACACATGTACAGGGTACAGGCCTCCCCTAGCATGTCAGTTAGAGTTTTGGGCACCAATTCACCACAGGGTCCCAGTGTAGATTGCGGATTGGTTGTAGAATAGATTTACTCCCATCATCTACGGTGGTCCATTGAAGGTACCGGGCCGGATGGAACAAAAGTATCATAGTCCCGTAGAAACATTCACCGGGAATGATGGCACAATAAAATTCCCTGGTGGAAATTGATTGTCCATCGATCCGTCGATCATTCTGGTCCTGGCGAATCATCTCCGGTAACTAAAAAGGTGTAGTATTCAGTTCAGCGGATTTCAACTCAGAATCCCACGAAATTCGAGTTGAATATAGTTTGATACCTCTAGCTAGGTTATCATATCACCTCTCAATATATAAATATATTATATGTACATATATTATTCTCACTGGATTTTTAAAGTTTATTGCAAGAATTTCAGATTCTAATGAATATTTTACGACGGAAAACAAAATAGACAGAAAAATATAAGGATAACTAGACATTGGAAAGAAATTACCTTCATAAACATTTCAAGTTTTCATCTAAACAACATACATCTTAACCAAATAAAGTAAAACATTCTTATGCGTGAAGTGTTTGAGTTTCAACCAAAAAAAAACACTCGTTAAAACTACGTCTCTATTAAATCTCTCACATTATACAACTTAGAAACATCACATTCGTATGTAAACAGGTGCTTAACTGTCTTTAAGTTTACTGACATTCATAATCATACCAATATAAAATCTACAATGTGTATAAAATCTTCAATTTGCCATCCAACACATCTCAACTTCATAGCAACAAAATTTATTCTCATATTAATGCAGCGATGTATATCAGTTAGTGGAGGAAAAGTCATTAAGTTTACAAGGCAAGTGATAGATCGAATTCTTAACTCAAAGCACTTAATACAAAGGATTATGTCCTTTATGAGAATAATCATAAGACATACGACGATGGTAGTGCACTGTTTGAGTTAAGTGTGCGAGCTACAGTGCGAGTGACGTAGGTCGAAAGTTTACTTGTGTGTGTTGAGTTGCGCAAGCGCCTGAGACGAGACGAAGCTGAGTCACCGAAGCCTTCTTTAGGATTGGTGTGTACTTATCCAAAGTAGCTTTTGTAATTTGTGACTAGCCGCTTTGCCTGAACTTGGCCTAGTGCACTATCGTACAACTAAATTACATAGATCTTAATCCTCTTTTTCAGAACCTCATTCGCTAATTTGAAAACGTATAAGCAGCACCTTTGCGGATATTTATTGTCCCGTTCTTCGCCATTATGTCTGAATCAAAAGTTAACCCAAATTCCATTTTTGAAATTAGTCTTTTTCCTTTTCTTTATTCTGGTAATTATATATGAGCCACAATACCTTATTGGTCTTTACCATTTGACTGAAGACGCCGCATATACACACTACTTTCATATGACAACCGTCTTTAATTATTCTTCCTCTACGACGCAAAATAAAAAATGTCAAAAAATGGTACGCATACCAAGAGGAAACTATGTTATGCAAAATCGAGCATATAACATATAAATTATATGCATACGACTTATGATATCATACCATTTGAATGGACACATATTAGGTATGACTTCAGAATTTCACGGTATACCTATTGTTCAGTATGGCCCCAACCTAACAAAAGCAGTGTCAAGCATGAACCCGAAACGACCTCGAGAATTTGTCTAAAAAACAAACACTATATATTTTTGAACTTTACACATTTTTTGCCGGCAACCAGTTTGGACTCCAAATTGAATTACTTAAGCTCTTTGTTAATTTAAATTAAGACAAGATTAATGTATGGCCTTAAAGAATCGCTAATATGAATATTTTAATTATTGGCTCAACACTATTTCTTCTGAGTCGATCATGGGAAAGTGTGTTCTAATTAATAGTGATGTGTACTAATGTATCATTTTCATTAAATAGGTACCACTTTTTAACCGGCGGCGTTCCCATAACAGGTTGACAATGACGACAATGATAACGACAGTGACAGGTTGACAATGATAATGATAACCCTTTGGGGGAGGCGCACTCGACTGGCAACCTTACCCCTCTCTCACAGAAGACTACCTTGAAATATACTGTATTTCCTACTTTATCGTATTTCCCCAATGTACGTACGTGTTTAGGTAGTGAGTGAGATATGCCAGAGTCCATTCCCATCCCATCCTATCCTATGCCTCCCCATTTTCCCAACCCTTTCTCCCAATCTGATTGATGTTGGCATGTATTACGGATGTCTATGGACGACAGTATCCACTTACCATCAGGTGGACTGTATGCTGGCCTGCCGACTTATGTTTATAAAAAAATGATAGCCTACAACTTCCCACTGCACGGTGCAGGCCTCACCGAGTATATCACTAGGGGGTTGCGGGTCACCAGCACGCGGGCCCTGTGCGGATTAATGGATACACATACACCAGATCTTTTTTATTTCCCGAACATGTGTTTCCTCCCTTTTTAAAAATATATCACTATATTGGTGGTGAGGGAAAACATAGGGTAAAAGGTTACTTAACAGATAATCGCTACTGAAACCACTCAAAAAACAATTAAAACTATTTAGAACTCATATAAATGATTGAATGAATGATAAATTGTGTAATACATTCCTAATTTAATTACAAGGTACACATTTAGTTTAAGAAGTAACAGGCAGTTTAAAAAACATCTCTTCCAGACAACCAAAGGGAATTGAAAAGACTTGAAGGAATTAGTCCGCTATGCAATTTATAAATCATTCTTCTGAATCTATTATTTCACCATTACGGAAATAAAAATTACCTAGACACCTAATGCACCGTCATAACACGTTCCTGAAAATGAGCACTAAATACATAGTATGGTGTGTTTAATAATATTTCATAATTCTTCGCTCTTCAATATCAAAAAACGAACGACCGGCAAGCAATTTCTTTTATTAATTATTGTTCGGATGTGTGATGCAGAATTGTTGTTGGGATGCGAAAGTGAAAACGTGTAAAGCAATAATAAATTGAAAATTGATTTCTTAGAATTTAGTTAATCCAAATCCTGTTTAAAATATACCTTAAGCAGTCTGCGTAGAGGTTACTTTCCAACCAATCGATCTAAGACAAGAACGATCTAAGAAAAATGTATTTGAAATTTAAATATTATGCCTTTCTCCCTTTTATTCATTGTATAGTTATATCCTTCTTATAAAACAGGCTCCGGTGCATTTTGATGACTAATGTCTCGAATGAGAAAAATGAAAACAAAATCTTTTCATTTTCAAATGAGGCTAGAATCTTAAAGTTTTGGATATAACAGAAAGAATAACCACTGTTTATTCCATTTGTTTGTTTTTAATTTCCAAATATAATGTCACTAATCCTTTCTTTAAAAACGTTTCTATGCCTTTTCATCTTAGGAGGGCAGTTATAGTCAGAATTTTTTACACAAACACAGCGTATATATGAAGTAGTTTAAGTTCTTAAATGTGATTTTTTTCCAAATCGATTGAATATTTTTTCATGTCTTACATATAAACAAAAAAAACTCGATCTCTCTTTACAATATCAGTAAAGATTTTCTTAAAATCTACTGCATAGAGTTTCATTAAACTTTAAATATAAGGACTTACCATTTGACTTACAATCTCGTGGGCCGCCTGTCCGTCTGCTACCTCTTCTATATATAAACAAAAACTTATCTACCCACACCTTACCTTACCTAAAATAGGCTTATAAAATGTAACGTCCTATGAGAAGATCAACTAGTTGTTCATGTCCGATGACTCTTGAAAGGCCATTAGGGCCATAAGAATTTACCCAATCCGAAAAATATATCAACTAGTTGTTACAAATACTAACAAATTGGGGACGAAGGCCTCCGACATTGAGCAATCGACTTTAAAATCCAATAATTTATTGAAAGCAAAAGAAAAAATCAAATATTAACGATAACCAAAAGCAATTCTAAACATTAGAGATAACGGGACTTCAAGCGACCTTGTTTGGACAAAAACTAGTACAGATAATTTAATACCTCAGCTTAATAAAACACATAACATATTAAATTCCATATCAAGTAATATAAACCAGAACAAATTCACATATTTTATATCTGGTCAAACAAGTGGATGACGTTTAATGAAAGGCATTATATTCATCTGATCTTGTAATACAAGTAAAGCTCAAATGTTTTTAGCTAATATTTCAATTGTTTAATCGTTTCTGTACCATTTTAGAATAAATGCCAGAATATTAACTGCTACAGCAGACAGTCCACCAGTTAGGTAAGTGGACACTGCTGTCTATCTATATCCGGGATACATGCCACAAATCAGTCCAGAACGACAGCACGCCTCCCAGCTTTGTAGATTTTGGAATGAATTGGGAAAGATGGAAAATGATAGGATGGAATAAGAACAGTCTCTGGCATTTCTCACTCACTACCGAAACACTTATGTACATTGGAGGAATGCAGTACATTTTACGGAAGTGTTATGTAAGAGAGAAGTAACAGAACTATCTTATTATTAACATTTTTTACTAATATATATTATGATCCTTATCTTATTTAAAGCATATTTATTTCTTTTCTTACAGAATATGTCTGTCATATTAACAAATAACAATAAAATAGGTAATAATAACAATAATATCATTACTAATTAATTAATTGTTAAATTTCTATGTGTAAGTACGGCCTTGAGTGTGGCTCGTCTGTAAAAAGTGTACTTTAGGTTTAGAAAACTGATGTAGGCTTAATGTTAAAGCCCACGTAACTAACATTAATGCTTTAATTGTAAGGGGAGAGTGCACGCTGCATTCCCACAGCCGCTGGGCGCACTCGACTAGCCACGTTACTTCCTCTCACAGAAGACTACGTATTCATACTACGTACTACGTATTTATGGTATTTCCCAATGTACGTACATGTTTCGGTTGTGAGTGAGAAATGTAAGAGACTGTTCTTATTCCATCCTATCCTATCCCTCCCTATTTTCCTAACCCGTTCTCCCAATCCATTCCTTAATCCTCAAAAACTAGGCAGCGCATCCGGGGGCGTGCCAACGTTTGTCATTCTGGACTGAAGGTGGCATGTATCGAAGATGTCCGTGGGCTACAGTATCCACTTACCATCAGGTGGACTGTATGGACGTCTTCCACCTTTTTTCTATAAAAAAAGATAATATTCAATTCATCACATCACTAGGTGATGGAGAGACTCTTAGAATTCTACACATTGCCTAATTACAATCAATACAGAATAACGGTGGTATAATTAACTTTATGTATATTACAATAGAGATGATAACCTATTGAAATATCTAAGTCAAGAGTCTTAACATCTGAAGAATACTGTCAACGATCTCAGAGCTCATTAACGCTAATCCCCGCCAAAACAAACAATGACACAGATAATATTGAGTGTCAATATTAATGTTTGCCAAGCATTCGAGGTAAAATCCGAGCTTCGGCTAACAAGAACTGTGAAAAAAAAGGTGTCACATGCAAAGAGGCTAGATTCTAATAGAAGTTAAATATCCCTCCCCAAGTTCAAGAGCAAAATGATGAGTATGAATATATAGACATTAAATATAGCAAAAATTTGTCAATAAAATGATTTATTCGTTACGGAAAGATGGCACATCACGTGGTCGATGTTGTGTAACGTAACATTCTTGATCGCGACCATTAAATGCAGGTAGTCAATGAACTTTACCAGTCTGTACGGGATATATACGAGTAAAATCGGTATTACTCTAATTAGACTGTTAATATGTGACATTAACTGGGAAAAGAGACATTATTATCGGTTCCGTTTTCGTAGATAGGTATTGACACTTAGTAAGATTTGAAACAAATCAACATAAATAGTTGCTTCATTGCTTTTTATACTGTTTCTATTTAAACATGAAACATTGAGATTTAGAAAATCTTACTAGAGTTAGAAAATCTTAACCAAAAACCATATAGACTAGATAATATTACTATAGTAAATTAGGACATCGAACTTCTCATATGATTTCTTTCTCACATAACGCACACTTCATGGGTCATTGGTATTTTTATAAAATATATTAATTATGCGTAATAATAACACTGCTTCATATTTAAAGAAAACACTTATTTAAAAACCAATAACAGTGTTGTAAAATGGCGTTATACTCACTAATTGGCTGCGAAGACCAGTATTTTCACCATAAACATCTTGATTAAATCAAATTATATGTATTTAATATAATTTTAAACATATTTAACATATTACTTTGTAATTAGATGATATCATAACCGATTCGTGGAATTCACACATTCGCTCTGCTTTCCAAGAGGTATCTTTCAATGTTAAAAGAACTTAATCCAGCTTGATAACATACAGTATTATTAAAGGCAACAACATAATATATGTGTCTGTTCGTTCTAAAGCGCGCGCCACGAGCATAAAGAATTTCATTCATTGTCATTTGTATGATAAAGACCGATTTACTAGGTCGGCGAAGGACTATTTCATACAAATCTCTTTAGCCGTCCAATCTTAACTGATCTCATGTCAATGACCGAAATTCTTCCTGCTCGTGGCGCGCGCTAGAAAACTAGCAAAATGGAATAGCAAAAAACACTATTCGCGAATACGAATAATTTGCCTCACTATTTGCAAATATGAATAGGAATAGCACCTAACATACTACGCACGCACATGCAGAAATATTAAGTACTTTTTAAGCTCAATGAGTAAATCATTTTTAGTAAAAATTAAAGTTAGGTACGTTATTGATTTTCAAATAAATTTGGATTCTTAAAGTACTTTTTTCTTTTCACAGAAAGCCTCTTCTACCTACTACTCACGTTGGGTTTTTACTATTCGATTAATTCGATAATTGTCAGCGTGTCTAGATATCCATTTCCAGATGATTTCATTAATCATCCCTACGATATCATACCATCATCTAGCGAAATAAATCACGTGCCTGTTATTGATATCCGCTTGTTATTTTCAAAACCACTGTACCATATAACTTTTCAGGATAAACACACACCATATAACGGAATATCGCAGCAAAGTCAGCCTACTGAATCCCAAATTTAGGAGGAATGAAAATGCCTAACTACAGAAATAAATGAAGTAAGTATTAATTACAGATATAAATAGAGCGGCTACGGTAAACTTAGCACGCCAGACTTGCTGGCTTGTGCTGCCGAGTATTGAGCGTTTCCATGAAACGTAAAATTTCCTTTATGTTTCCATCATAAGCTGAAAACTTTTTTTTTATTATTTAATAATATCATAGCGGAATAGCTTTTTTTTATGTACGAAGGCGGCAGAGGAGCATACAGTCCACCTGATGGTAAGTATGATACTGTCGCCCATAGACATCCGTGATACATGCCAACATTAGTCCAAAATGACAAACATTGGCACACCCTCGGATGCGCTGCCTACCTTTGGAGATATAGGAATGGATTTGGAGAAAGGGGAGGGATATGATGGGATGGGAACGGGCTCTGGCACATCTCACTCCCTACCGAAACACGTACGTACATTGGGGAAATACGATAAAGTGAGAAATGCAGTACATTTCAAGGTAGTCTTCTGTAAGAGAGGGGCATCGTGGCCAGTCGAGCGCGCCCAGCGGCTGTTGGATTGCAGCGTGCACGGAGAGTGCTTTCATATAATTTCATATAATTCACTCAAATTGATATAATTCACAACACAGAGAAAATAGTTTATACACTCGCCCGCAAAAATAAAGGGTCACTTTTGAAAACAGCAATATCTTCAAGAAATGATCAAGATAACTTCTTTTACTTATGAAATTAAATCAAAAGAGGATATGCGGACTGTATGCAACCCTTCATTTAACCTTTTTACTGTAATGGCGTAAAGAAATGCTTTATAAGTAAAAACGACCTGTTTTCAAATTGTGATTCATTTTTCAATTTCGACTTCTTTAATTTTGTTTTTCGATTTTGTATAAATATGGGACTTGAAATTGATTTTCCTTATTCAATTCAAGTAATTTGTGCAAAATCATGCCTTTGACTTTGGAAGAATGCACCAGAATTATCACCATGTTAGAGTTTGGGTTTAGCCAGCGCAGAGTGGCCAGAAGTAGAGGTGTGACGCTTTCCACGGTCCAAAGAGTGCTGAAAAGATATGAAGAAACTGGACAACATCTGAGAAGACCAGGCAACGGCCGTCCAAGATGTACAACAGCCAGAGAAGATCGCTTTATTGTCACGACTTCGCTTCGGAATCGACATTTATCAGCAGTTGCGATCCAACACCATCTTCTACACACCAGGATAGATTACATTAGTGATGATACAGTAAGAAGACGCCTTGTAGAAGCTAACCTGAAACCATACAGACCAGTTCAGGGCCCAAAACTCGAACGTCATCATAGAATTTCAAGATTGCGTTTTGCGACGGAACACGCTGCTTGGGGTGAAGAACATTGGGCACGTGTATTGTTTACGGACGAGTCAAGATTTGCACTATATGTCAACAATAGAAGGGACAGGGTGTATCGACGACCTGGAGAACGTTTTGCTCAGGCATGTTTTAAAGAAACGGTTTCTTATGGCGGCGGGTCCCTCCACGTATGGGCCGGCATTTGTTCAGAAGGACGAACAGACCTGGTTTTCATTGAAAACGGGAACCTGAATGAGGAAAGGTATATAATGGAAATCCTTAATGAACATGCAGGTCCTTTCCTATTAAACATGGGCGAGGATTCAATACTTATGCACGATAATGCTCGCTCTCACACTGCATTATCTGTGAGACGATACATTGAAGAAGTCGGTATCGATCTCATGGTCTGGCCGGCGAGGAGTCCTGACATGAACCCTATCGAGCATGCACGGGACGAGCTTGGAAGGTTGGTCAGAAAACGAATTCCACCACCCGCCACCTTCCTGCCTTAAAACAGGCCCTTATTGGAGAATGGGAGAATTTACCTCAACACCGCTTGAGGAACTTAGTTTTTAGTATGCCTGATCGCATACAAATCTTGAGAAGAACCCATGGAGGCAACACAAGGTACTAAAGTATGAGGTGGCCACGTCTTTTCATACGAAACTGACAAGAAGTTAATTATTTTATTTTGACGATGTTTGTCAATTTACGTTTTCTTTTCATTTTCAAATTAATAAAAGGTTATTTTGAATCATATTGTAGTTTATTTTATGCGTAATTAAATTTTCTTTCAGATACTTTTTAATTTAAAGAGCTAGCTTGTGTGGTTTCAAAGTTATTTGGAGTTAACTAGGTGACCCTTTATTTTTGCGGGCGAGTGTAGTTTTCTTTATATAATCTTCAACTAAACTTAAGTTTAAGTGCAGTACACATAAAAAAAGGTCCCTGACTCAGCATAATATTGTGGCCACCTTCAACAGACCACATCAAGGGCGTCGCCAGCCAATGTCGGCCAATGGGCCAGGAAGGGCAAGATGAGAGAGAGGATGGGAGAAATATGAATTGTAGGTACAAATACAATTTTTTTCGAATCTCTAGAGGGGGCAACTGCCCTCCCCTGCCCTTCCTTGGCGACGCCCTTGGACTACATCACTGATTTTCAACTCTGCTCTAAGCCTGTACGTCACGAACGCTTTATGGTATATACCTATATAAGATACGTTATAAAATAAATCAAACATTTATAAGATAAATCACAAGAAGGACAGGTCATAAATCGGGCAATGAATAAGAAATTAATCATACAATACAAATAACCGCGAGTTCGCCAGCTTGGACTCTAGTTTTTAAATTATCAATATGCCTACAAATATTTTAAATGACTTCATTCCTACGATATTATGTCATCGTCTTAAAACACAACAGCGATGACAGCCGCCTATTATTTTCAAAACTTCTGGATCGATTTTGATAATGAATATTAGTTAGTACTCAATTTTTAAGAACTTAATTATTAATTATAAATGTAGATTATAAAATTATTACATTTTTTAATTACGGCTCGTTTTTACGTCTCGCTGAATACCGGGATTACAAAAGATAATCGGGATTGTATTCTCTAATACTCACGCATATCGCCTAAAATGTCTCGGACACCGACTTATTTAAAGTATATTTAACGTCCATACATTACCCCACTTAGTATTCTAATCAGGAAACTCCAGTCTATGGGAAATTCAACCTATACGGATGGGCCATAAAATCATTAGTGATCATAATTTACACATCCTACCGCGGCGCCTGGTTACTTACACAAACGTAAATTGATTATTATTAAGTTGGTTCTCACTAATCTTATACCGGTTTGATGTAGAACTAGCAGTGAGCTAATGGATTTGTTTACAGATTTAGTCCTAGCATAATATTTATTCGGTTGTATAAGGTCAGGAGCTCTTTGTAAAATAAGAAAGTAGTAAATGAATTATGTCTATGGAAGCTAAAAAAATATTAAAGCATTATATGAAGTTTATAATGAAACATAGGTCTAATGAAATATTGAACAAAAGAATTTTATGGATGAAAGCGTGACATTATCAAAAATGTTAATGATGTAAAGGTTAAGGTAATGTAGCATAAATGTGAGGTACTAACATCAGCCTATGCCTCTCCATTGCTGCCTTTTCAAGACTCGCCACTATACACTATCATCTCATCCAGCCACTACCAGCGAACTTATTCAAATCATCAGTCTACCTGGCTAAAGGGTGTCCCAGACTGCGCTAGGTATTAATCAAGACAATACAAAATTAGCCGTGAGTTACCTGCTTTAATGTAATGGCGAATAAACGCCATTGCATTAAAGATCTACGCCGCAATCTTTTAATCATGGATCGACAATTACAATTTACACAGCTTCTATTTCGTTGATAAATCTAATACAAACAAACAATGCTATTTTGTTTACATGTATCGAAAATATTGTTTTTTAATTTTTATTGCAATTAAGACAATCTTCCGGTGTTTTAGGTGTCGATATATTTAATAACGTAATCATCCAACGCTTTTAGCGGGTACATTTCATTAATTTATTTTATTTTTTGTTCCCTGTCTATGGTTCGTTATAAAAGTTAATTACCATTATATATAATCTTTACATAAAATAAGCTTATTATTTATTAGAGAAATGAGAATTGCTAAAAACGGTTATGATTGTCCACACCGCTTTAGATAATTAATTATTATTTTTCTAACTGTTATAACAGTTTTCGATTTTGCTGTTTAGAAGTTATTAAAAGCAAATTAAGCGAAATGTTATCAGCTTTTTTTAATTAACTGTAAGTTTAATTAATATAAAGTTATGATCCTTTAAATCTATATCATTTGAATCATTATTAATACTTACATTTTTTAAATTTATACAAATAATTAACAATACCTATTTGAGATATAATAAAATTAATGCCGTAAAAATGAGCCTTGATCGGTCAAGCGCTAAGTTGGTACTAATTTTATTAGACCCCAAAAACCGTCCCTTTAGAACCTTAACCGTTTTAGACTCCAACTTTTAAGTCTTGATTTAAAAGCGTTGATAGTCTAAAACAAGCGTGGAAAATGAGATTATCACAAAACTAAATAATATTCTTTTATATATACGTAATTATGATATAAATAAAGGTACTATTTTTTAGGAATGACTAAATTCTTGTGGCCCTAATGGCCTTTCAAGAGTCAGCGGACATGTATTGTTTAGGGTGAGCGCAGAAGGCGTTTAGCCGGGAACAAAAAGTTTGTGCATCAACAAGGCCCTGAGCAAAGGGACTAATTTTTTATTTAGTACTTAGATTGGATTCATCGACACAAATAAAATTTAAGTTGCAATATTAAAATAATAAAGTTGTACCGTACCCTTTTATCGTCCACTGCCAGACACGAGCTTCTTTATGTACATTGTCTTGTGCATGAACGATATATGGCCTTAAAGCGTTACCCAAACGGCTTGGCGAGTCCAGTGTTTTAGAGGTGATGTAGTTAATCAGCGTTTGTGGTAGCGGTTTTGTTATCCATTAGTCGCCTTTTACAACACCTACGTGAAAAGATACACTATTTAGTGCCAAGATGTAGAATACTACATGTATAATATATAAAAAGATGTATAATATACAGAATACAGTAACAATTAAAACTTAACTTTAACAGTAATTACGAAATAAAAACTCCACTACAAAGATTCTATTGAAGCATAAAATTGCAGTACATATTATTCCATTGTAATACTTAAATGCAGCCTTTTCGCTGCTTCAATTCGCCCAAACATTCCTATAGACACTTTGTTTTGCACCAAGTCAGGTGTCCAGTACACTTTACAAGTGTGCAAAGTTATATCTACCGTTTGCAAACTATAGTTTATCGGTAATTTCAGTTTTATTGCTTGGAAATTTGAGTTGATGGTTGTAAAAAAAAAACTATAGTTTCGTAGTTGTTATTTGAAATTATCTGTGTGAAAACGACGTAAGTGTTAACAAAAAGGAGGCGCTTTTGACGTATTGAAATTAAATGAAATTTTGGTTTCATAAAGCATCTGCTTTTAGAGGAATACGAAAATTTGCAAAAGGATCTCTGCACAGCAGCTGCGATGGTAACATTTGGTACGTGCCATCTTTGAAAAAATATTAACACGACATGTTTTCTATGGTAAAAAACGTTTTTAAAAAGTAAAGATGGTAAATAACAAAAAATAGAAAGAAGAGATGAAACCATAGAGTTTTTCAAATTAAGTGAAGCTTTGAAGGTTTCGGAGCTTTAAAGCTTTTTTTCTGTGATGCTTTGACGGGGTGTTATTATAATTTTTACGTTTGGTTTTTAATCTTTATTAAATTCATAAATTCAGAATTAATTTTAAAATAGTGTTAATAAAAAATATCTATTAAAAATGGCCAATTGAACATTAAAAAGGACAAAGTGATTAAGATAAACTATTGTCCAAAACGCATTATATAGTCTTACTATATAACTTAATATAACATTAGTCTTAATATAACATTATATATATATTTAGTCTTAGATCAAAGCAAGCGGATCCTTTTGATTTAATCAAAGGCATTGGTGTAGATCTTACTTGTGTTCATTTATTTGTACATTTTCATCTTTTGTGCATTAATCAAAAACACTTATGTACATATAAAGTTGTAGCGGAACTCTTAACAAATCCTGAAATCATTGATTCTGATCATGAATTAGAGATATTTTTTCTAAAAATTTTCTGAGCAAAGAGTATAAGTATTATACATCTGGTTATTTCATATCCCGTAAAAAAACGGATATTTAAAGTTTGGATACTAAAAAAATCAAAATTATCAAAATCAAAATCACTTATTAGAGATTTTCACGTTTTTCACACATATTTCTCTATTTAACGCGTTAGTGATCTTAACGCGAATGTTTACCGTATTTATTGTATGTTTATAATGAATAAATGGATAAATAAAAGTTCACTTAGTTTCAAGACGACTCTGGAACACCGGAAGACATGGGACTCTAAAATGACCCATGTTTTGCTAAACATCAGGATACATCTGCCCATACGCTCCCTTACCTGGCCATCTTTCTTCAAAGCATATGCCTTTCTTCAAGAAAAAAATCTCTTAATGATACAAACTTACTCGAAAAGTGTGTGAAACGCATCTGCTCGAGAAACGACAGCTTTGCTTTAATACAGTTCCATTTATACTTCACCGTTCGATAAATATTCAACCTTGTATTTTCCATGTTTATGTTCAGAATTGTCTGTCGTTATACCAAGAGGTTGTTTTGGCAATTGTCTTCGGATTTATTCGGAGCCGCTCGGGAGTGATCGGGCGCGTGGCCGTCGTAATTTCGCTCCAGGCGAAAATGGCCGCAGTCAAAGTTAATTCGGACCCTTTTTCACTTGAATTTATTTTTACAGTGTGTTTAGTGCAGATTATTGTCATTGGATCGTCTTGTATGCGAGTCGGAGGTAATAAAGTTAACTTTACGCTGGTTTATAATGAGAGTTTCCGGTAAAACTCAGCGTGGAGCCGCTCAAATTAATTTATTTAACTGATTACAATCGTTGTTGTAGCACTTGTTGCTGCACAGCTTGCGTTTAGCGAATAAATTTGTCTTATTTACTAGTAGATGGTTAATCTGGAACTGCGGTCGGTCTAAGCCATATTCGAATTGACATTTATATTGACTATTCTGACTATTTATATAACAAGCAATGCATTAGGGTTATATAGTGTCTGTTAATATCAATAATTTAGAATAATTTAATAAACAAACTAAATTTAGAAAACAACAAATAAAAGAAATTGTATATATTGCAAAAACTTCGCAATCTTTTTTTATAGGTACCACTTTCGTAGATTGGTTGGAAGAAGTCCCTGAAGATAGTACTTACTTACTATTATATTACCTTTTTGTAAACCTTTGCGTGTACCATATAGTATGTATATAAACAAATAAAAAAAAAATACAACACGATGTTTGAATATTTAGATAAATTAGCCCATTAATGCTGGGTTCCGGGTTCAATTCTCGGTCGGACATCCATTTGTATAAATGCAAATGTTTGTTTGAGTCTGGGTGGTGAAGTTTGTCGTTGAACGAGTATATATCTAGACCTATTGGACACAAGGAATCCTAGTGTGGGCCACTGAGTGTAAGTGACGTTATAAAAAATAAACGAAGATAAAGGATTAGTGAAACCTAATACGTAATGGATCCTAAGTGGATTAGTGATTATTGAATATGTAGTGACATATCTCTCAATAAATAGGTAGCATATTTCTTATAATATTCAGACTCCTTCGTCTTGGAAGGATTTTATCATTAATATAGACGTTATGCTATCCAGTTATAAGTTTTAAATACTTCATCTCGGTAACAGTTAAGCTGCTCATTTTTCTTTTTTTTAATTAAGCTCTACCTCGCTCTGCGTATCGCGGGCATCTCAAAAAATGCCTGATGGACTTTCAAGCAAAGGTGTTTCTTTTTTTTCCGCCAAACATCTTCAAGGCCTTTTTTCGTGCATCTGCCGTCTCGGAAGCGTATTTTTAAAAACGCATCTGCATAATAAATTGATAGCAAAAAGTTGACCTAAAAATCACCTTAGGACTTTTTTATTTTAAATTTTACTACGATTGTACCACGGTGAAGATGCAGTTCTGTGATTGAGTTTATTTAAATTGAAGCCCTAACTCCGAGTGAATAAAGGTGTTAATTTTAATTTTTGTTAATTGTAAAAAGGTGCCAATTTCCGTTCGAGACTCATGCATCCGTTCTTAAAAATCGGCATCCAGTGATTAGTGTCGCATGTGCTTTGTTTTTTGCCATTTTTTGTTTAAAAAACTATATTTTTTTTTGATGTTTGTAGGCAATTTATCAAGTTTCATAGACTGGCAGCTGCTAAAACAACATGTTTTATATTGTTTGCAGATTGTAAGAAATTCTCCAGGTTTTTTCATGGTCATTTCCAAAAGACCGTATTGACGGTGTGTCAATGAACAACGTACAAAAGCATCCTGCGTAAAACTGAATGTGTTTAAAAATTTTGCGATCGTAATGAGAGCGATCGTAACAGTGTATGTGTCGCATGTACTGACTCTAAATAGGCATAGTTTCAGTACGTCCGTTTATTGAATGGAGACATTACATCCGTTCAAAATAAATTTAGCCACAAAAATAGTTTCAATACATCCATTACACTTAAGCCCCAGTACACCTTAATTCATAAATGAGCCAAATTCTCTATGAAATTGTTACATATAAGGCTCACAAAAAAAAAACCTTTGTTTTAATATTTTTCAATTAAATATACGAAAATTGTACAAAACAGTGTATGTAATAGTTCATGTGGGTATGCATTACATATATCTGCTCATTTTATTGTTTACTTATCGCTCTCGGAGGTTTGTTGGCAAAAATCTCTTAAGGGTATAGATTGTTGGCCTGAGATCTCGATTTCGAGCGACCGCAGCGCCAAAGTTTAATGTAACATCCGACGGGGCGGATGAATGACCTAGAGAGCGCGATTTTCAAAATGTTTTGCAACAAACGTTCCACGTTGAGAAATTGTTATTGAACTTGAATATTTACAGCATAACAATAACGTTGAATTTTTGGAAACTAGCTGTTGATTCTTTTTAATAGATTAATAAGAGTAGTTGAGACACAATTTTTATGTTTTTCTATCATTTGACATCTGACATTTTTGTATTCTACTTACCTAAAATTCCAACTATTTATTTATTTGTAATTTCACTACCAAAATTTATTCTAATTCGTAAAATATTCATTCAATAAAATAATTGCAAATTCAATAGGAAGTGTGTTTATCTCTACGCAAGGAAATGTGCCTATTGCGTAAACTCAAATACTTACTTTTTGTTTACGATCACCTCGTCGATATCTAAAAAAAATCCTAGGGTTTTAAAAAAAATGTCAATAAATGAAACACAAGTATAAAAATGATTTATTTACTACACAATAACAAATATGAGTCGCCATTACTCGCTATCTCAAAAGCGTGCTAGGGTTGTACAAAAATTAGTAAATAATTCATTTATTTACTAATTTTAACAGAAGTTTGTAAATTATTAATATACTAATTAAAAGTATGTAATTAAACAATAACGAAATATGAGTTCAAAATTCTAATGGTTTTTCATTCGATTACGGATCAAGTTCTGATTTCTGCTAATTTGATGATAAAATCAATGGCTATCACAAAACCTATCAGAATGAAAACGTTACCAGCTGCCCGATTCACGTAAGTAATAAAAACCGTAGCGCAGTGACGTCACTTCGTTTTTTGCAAATTTAGCCCTTTTAACCGACTTAAAAAAAGGAGAATTCTCAATTCGCTGTATTTTTGAACCAATTTTTATGATTCTTTACACCAGGTAACTCAGAAATTGTATAGTAATTGAGCTATTGGAAGATTTATGACAATCCAAGACTAGATAAGTAAGTGCGTTTAAAACAGAAAACCAAAAGGCGATTTCTAAGTTCCTAAGTTAAAACGACTTTTGGACTGGCGTGTTTACGTGAATCGACTGGCTGGGTAGTTAAGTTACCTGTATCTTTCAAAATCATTAGGCGTTCTTCTCTTTCATAACACGTAAAGCTCTTTCTTTCCTCTCTTTCATAGCCTCTATGATACTGGGCGCGTCACGAATGGGCATGCTTCGTGACTGCCGAGGATCAACTAATTCTGGAAGTAGGCAATCGTAATAAAACCTAACTAATTTCATCTCCATTTTCTCCTCCCAAAATTTGTCGTCCTTTTCTATAATATAAACTTTCATAGGTACAGTAGCACCAAACCAGATGCCAAGCATGCAAACGTTTCTTTTAGTAATATGTACCTGTCCCTGAATTTGGAAATACCAGTTATGATTTTTATTTATGACATAACCCTTGGAAGCCTTGTCCTTAACCCAAAAGGTATGTTTGGCCATTGCTTCATCAAGAGTCATGCCAGCTAAAGAATGTGGGCACTTAATTTCAATTAAACCGTTTGCATAAATGCCATCTGGTGTAGTACCAAGAAATTCATATTGATCGTCGACGAACAAACCGCAACCTTGTATACTAATATTCTCTTGAATTTCTAACTGTTTAATTGCGGTTTCTTCGTTTTCGATACCGTACCGTACAGCAGGCAAACTGGAGATATTACTACCATAAACGATTTTACGAACAAGAACAGCACAACTTGTGCTCTCTCGTTTTTTACAAACTTCCCCGAACGATGATGAGGTTAGTAATTTTCTCCTTGTACTCATCCACTCAGAACTACTTCTTTGCAAATGGGTCGACCTTTCAAGCTCCTCTCTTTCAGCACAAGACAACTTTAAATCGGCTAAAAAAGATGACTTGGCTTTCTCATATAATTCTGGACTCAGATCAGGTTTTTCGCAGTTTGGTCCATAGTGAGCGTCTTTCGATACAGCGCTGTGGCTCTTTTTCAATCTTAATTTAGGTTTAGCAATTAAACGGATTCTACGATTACAATTTTCCACTTTCGCGATCAAAGGATTAGGACTAGATTTAAATATTACTTCATGAGTTTTACTATGAATCGATCCTGTATTAAAAGACACAACAGCAGCTGCGCATCGGCCCGCATAAGAACCACGGGAAGAATAATTTACACGCTTACCCCCTACTAATTTGGCAATCACTGCGTTAAAACTTTCAACTATATTACTTGTACAATTATGAATTAAACTTCTAGAATGATATGACAGTCTTTTACTTAAAATGTGTACCGCGTCCATTAATCCGCATCCAACAATTGCTGGAAGCAACCCAACAGGTTCTATTCGACGAGTATCAGGTCTACAGAAATACTCCTTGCAATATTGGTGATTACCAAATACGTGTTGTGGACCATTTAGGATATCTTCACTAAGATTTTTTATTTTTTCTTCGAGTGACTGATTTTGATCGCCCCAATATTTAATAGCGCATTTTACACCCGTTCTTAAACGCAAATACCTTTCTTTTAGGAATTTCCGCAATTCGCAAGGATACTTAGTGTCTTTCGACAGTTTCTCCAAGCTATTGCAGTAGTTTCGTAAAAGATGATTTTTGCATTCAATTTTCTCTACTGTTAAATTACCGTACGGTCGCGAATCTAATATTTTTTTATAAGTACTGGAATCGCCGTCTGCTACAAATTTATTATAAATATATAGTATAATTACACCGTGATCAACAATGGAACGTTTAAACCCCTCAACTATTATGGTCGATTCCATACCGGTAGATGATCCCGAATAATTCTTGAAACAACGGTGTTCCGAGGGCTGACTGTCGTTCTTTGCGGCTCGTGCACAAACTACGCAGTATTTATTTTTAACTCCAAAAAACAATACTTTATTAGTTTTAATGCCAATTATCGCAGCTGCGCCGGACAAGGCGGAAAAATTCTTACCATAAGATCTCTTGCTCCAACAACCGTCAACAGCAACAGATATTAATGGTGTACCATTTTTATCAACACTACCTATAGACACTGCGTACTCCGCTTCTTCCTTGACAGCTTCTGCCATGGAATGTGCTGCTGTCTTTTCCCACCAATCGCAAACCGTATTATTAATTTCATTGTATAATGAAGGTGACATGATTGGTAGGGCTACTGCGGCAGTTAATGTTTTTAACTGATAGTAGCTCCCACCAGATGATATGATACCAGATACAATTTGATGATTCACTTCCATTCTATCTTCTTTCTTTTCAATCAAACACACAGTAAATTTCATACTACACATACTACATTTCATGATGAGTTTTGAGTCCAGACCAACTTTTACTTCACCTATTATACTGAGGTAACTTAACTTACAATCCATTGGACCGTGGTCCCCTATGGCCTGAAGAGCTTTAAAAAAAAAAGAAACGTCTACAACTCTACGCCCAACTTCCATTTCATCCACCTTTCCCTCTTGGTCGTTTTCAATAACTAGTTCCTGTAAAGAAAGATAATGGCTTGATTTTTTTTATAAAAAATAATTAAAAATTTAAAAAAATGCAAAAGAATTAATACAATATTAGGTTCCTGATGAATAGAAATTATAATTTCTTTACGCATTAGGTATTGTTTTTTTATGACGTCACCTATTTGAACGTAAATTTTCTTTTGAGAAAGTAATTGAGAAGTATTTCGGTACTAAGGTGTTTGTCTCTCGATGAAAATAATAAATATTGCAAGAAAAATCTATAGGTAGGTATTGAGATTTTGTCTTCGCCCATCACTAACTAAGTAGTTTGTTTATTTATGTAACAAGTCTACAAGAATTACGTATAACAACTTACCTCTATACAGCGCGTAGCATTGTTGCTCAGAGTCTCGGCCCCAAGGTTTTCTTTATTTTCAATACTGGAAATATTATTCATCAATATTATCCACTTTTTATTTATTTTGTACAACCCTAAGCCAGACGCTAGGCGCCTCGCGTCTGTTTGGCGGTATAGGTATGTCGACAAAGTTGCGCTGTCGCCTACCTACTTCCACAATTTGATATTTAGACAATACTAGCCGACCCGGCGAACTCCGTATCGCCTTTTTTTTTTTTAAAAATCCTATTATTTTGATATTACATACAGATACTTCAATTTTATTTATCAGTATAGATATAGATAATACAAACCAATATTTACATGTTATTGTAGGTATATGTCTGAATCGGGCGATCTAAATCATATGACATATTGTATTAGCTTTGTAATGTACCCTGTTCAAATGCGATAATAAATAAGTAGGGAGGAACTTACATTTTATTCCGAGATCTTTTGGCTTTCATATTTTTATAATGCGTACAAAACTTTCTTTTCCCTGGCATGCCACTCAAATTCAATCAGTCCTGCGAAAAAAATAGCCTATGTTACTCAGTGATAATGTAGCTTTCGAATGATAAAAGAATTATTAAAATCAGTCCAGTACTTTTTGAGTTTATTCGTTACATACAAAAATCCAAATCTTTCCTCTTTATAATACCTATTAGTGTAGATATTGTATTTTTTACGATTTATATCTAGTTCCATCATGGTTTTCTTTCAGACATTCATTATATCGATACTTTCTACTAACTGAAAATAAATTAATTATAAAAATGTTATACTTACAGTTTTTTACAAAAAACACAAATTCACAATACGTAATTCTGCTGTCTGCAGCCGACAAGCGTGGTGTCGCGTTCACTTACAGAAAGGAACTGCCGCTGCAGACCACCGAGATTGCACGAATGAAACGAACGTTTTATCCCATACATTTGTGTATGAAAAATGTACCTTAAAATATATCTAGATTTTAGGGCTTTAAAAGAGGAAGTCTTTGTTTGTAAAGGTATAAAAAGAAGTATACAGCTATACTTATTGGTTTCTTCAGTGTTCAAAAAGTGTTTCTTTTTATCAATTTGTGTTGATTTATGGGGTTAAATCTGAAAAATACGAAGTCATGTTTTTGCATTTTTACTCAATTTTGTGCGTTTGTTGACGTTTATTATATAACAACTATTAGGTTTAAGAGTTTAATATAAGCATGAACATACTTATTGGTCTTTGATTGTAATATATACAAATTATCATTGATATCAATCATATGTAAATAGGTTAAATATGAAAAATCGTAACACTCTTTTCGGTGATTTTCACGATCTACACCCTTAAGGGGATGTGTTTATTTTCTGTGTGTGGGGATGTGCCTAAGGGCCTTTTATAGATATTTTCTTTTATACATTAGTGTATACAGTAAATACTACATAAATAAACGAATAATTTACCTTTCTGATGGGCTCGTGCCATTTGGATTTTTACACACAACGGAACCGAGATGGTAATGTTAAGTAATGTATATGCATTTGGGCTAAGATAATGTATGTATGTATGTGTACCACTTTGTTACCACGTTCCTCTGAACATTAAAACAATGATTGTGAGCAAAAAAATACGTATGTGACGTTATTTGAGCAAAGGGACCCTATTGTCGATATAGACCATAATTTTGGTTAAGATTTTCTATGTTAACATTTTGTTGTTTTAAGATTTTGTTTTAGAAATATTCCCTAATAATAATATAGATACCTATATAGATAATATTTTTAAGATTTCTGTACAGACTATCTGGGAAACTGCAACCAACAATGGTGTCCCTTAACGGCATAAGCCTGTCCAAGGCACCCACTATTGTGCTATAGAAAATAGCTATTGCTAAGAGACAGAGAAAAACATTTTTTATAGAAGTAGGCCGCAGTCGAGCAAACAGTCCAACTGATGGTAAATGGAGACTAAGACTCGTGGACGCCGCGATATATGAAAATATCAGTCCAGAATTTATTTATTTGAATCAACAACCTTATCCAATGCATAGTGTACAATTATAATTAACTAATATTTCACGGCCAATAATAGATTCAATGATAAAATATTAAATTAATTTTATATGAGTACCTAGACTTAAATACATGTATTTCTAAGTTAAATCCAAATGAATACAATGAAGGTTATTGCGAATAGTTTGATGAGTATATGCGGTGGCGGATTAAGAGTTTCGGAGGCCCTAAGCATAGATGCCATGTAGGTCCTCTGTTGCTTGGATTTGGATGGTAGAAATTAGAAAAGAAAACAAAGTTCATCAAAATCAAAGGCCTCTGGAGAACAGGGGCCCTAAGCACGTGCTTTTAATGCTTATATGTTAATCCGCCATTGAGTATATGTTTAGTTGGTGTATAATAATGTGGTGCGTGTACTTGTTGAGTGGTGAGTGGGATGGGGGCTCTGACTCTTGATGACTTGCATTTTCAAAGGTCTTGCTAGATAGATGAAATAGATCTAGATGAGAATAATTCCTATTATATGAGCGAGCGATTCTGGTAAAGATGGAGTTGCATGAGAGAGGGGTTCGTGAAGAAGGTTTGCTGTAGTATGACGTGTATGTTTAGAGGGCACTTGAAGTGGCACGACCCCGGATACGCTGCGTAAGTGCATACCTTTGGAGATAGATAGCGGACTCTTGGTAGGATATAGATTTCCTATACTCAAAAAAGCAATAAACTTATATCCAAATTCCGTATTTAAAACATCTGCAACAAACAACATTCAGATATTCGAATACTTCTAAGACCCGTTATAATAAACATATCCGGATGCAGTATAACAGTTCACCTTCCCAAACCTGCGATCTTCATTTCCTGCCATTTTGCACATGTTCCGTGCCACCTTCAGTTCCCACGGACACAATAAAATATTGGAGTATTTGAACGCACCTTTCTACAAATACAACTTGTCACCAAAAAACTAAGAGAACACACCTTGTGCGCCCCCGCGCAACCCTTTGGGAAACATACCTTTTTGTGTGGTCTAAGTGATAAGAAACAGCAAGTTACGAACTATAAAATGTACAAACCTACATACATCTAGGTTATTTCACTTCGGGAATCTTTAAACTATTTTGCACAGAAACATGTCTATTTAAAAATTTTTGATTTTAGGTATTTTATATTTGAAACAATTTATATTTACTATCTTCACACGATATTAAAGTAATCTATGTATTCAATAGATTTAATGCAACATTAATTTGCATATATTCCAAATGATTTTAGTAGGTATAAAAATTGTAAATAGCAATTAAAAATGATAATGTTTTCACGTTTCGGTCACTACAGAATAGTAGTGACTGCAATTGAAAGCGATTTGCTGTCTAAACAGAAGAAAAATTTAGAAGAATACACGAGAAGGAGAACATCATAGAATTTATTATCATCACTAGTAAACAAACTAGATGTACAGTAACCAAGTAAAGTTACAAGCTAGATGTAAAAAGTAACTTAGTACATTCTACGTACCTATTATATAGTTATACTGTGTCGATCTTTTTGCGTCATCGTATTCACAATATACGAACTAAATCCCTGAATGTTTGTTAATCGCTTTCAGTCCATAACTCAGTTACATCACAAAATTGTCGATGAGCAGATGTCTTGCAACCCGTTGGATGCTTTGTGATGATATAATGGAGAGACTCAGAGTCTAGATCCGTGTGTATCGATCGATTCGTGATGTCCACATCTGTGCCCTCCTAAAGAGAAAAGGCATTAGTAACATTTTTAACGAAACCATAAATAACATTATGGTATATCCAGAACTTAAAAATAAAGAATACCTAGTTATTATTTTCGTTTTATCCGAAACCCCGGTGTAAGGTTTTCTTGAATTTCACTAATTAGGTTGAAAAAGTGGACAAAAAATTGCAACTGCCGCAGTGCTGTGCGAAAGGGTTTGGTACGAGTACGTTTTTATCTGGTGTCGTTTGAGTAATATTTTCCCTATTTAAGGTACACTAAAACATGTTCTAAATGGAAGGTAATTAATTCGTCGTTTAGGTAGCTTGAGCGTTGAAAACTGTTCTGTGGTAAACTAATGCTTTTAACTCGTTAATTTATAACAAAATTTCAGCAATGTTAACAACTTAATTTTCCGATTAGGTCACTTGGATTAAAAGTACAATAACATATAACATTTGAGATTTTCGCGATTTTCACAGATATTTATCTATTTAAACGGGTCTTAGCACGAATGTTTACCTTGTGACGTGGTGGTTGATAAAACTGCTCGCAACTCTCGACGTGGACTCGTGAGTCAGCTCGTGACCATGGTTGGTGTAACCAAGCCGAAACGTCGAGTAAAATAAATAAGATAAATACTGGCGTTAAGACCCGTTTAAATAGATAAATCACCTGGGATACATAAACCAGCACTGGTTTGTACGGATCCTGCACATTCCTCTTATAAGTTTACAAATAGCAGACAGTAATCTATCACACATCACAATTCAAATACATGCAATAAAAACACATAATTGAATCCATTCCTAAATCTCCAAAGTCAGGTAGCGTATTCGAGGGCGTGCAGGTAACGTTAGTCATTCTGTTGTGGACTGACGTTGGCATATATTGCAGATGTCGCAGGGCAACAGGATCCACTTACTACCGAATAGACTATCTGCTCGTCTGTCGCTTTCTTTCTGTAAAAAGGACATGTTTGAAAGTTTTGAACAAGTTTATTTTGAACGACAACAAATGTCACCGTTTGTCATTAATCTTATTTACCTACTAAATTTGCATTTACATAATACAGACAATACCTGCTTGACGTTTTGTATCAAGATTTGCATATTGTTATACAATTTGCATAATAACAATCTGCAAAAGTATATTATGTCCTATATTGTTTTTTACTTTTTTGACATGATTAACTTTTTTTACTATCGTAGTGATTGCATATTGTCTGCCGAACAGCTGTTTGGCTGAGATGCATCAAGACGATGTAAGACTAATATGGACATACCCCCCAATTCTAAAGTAGACGGCGCGCGGCGCAACTGGAGCTATGTCAACGCTTATCATTTTTGAATTTTTGAATCAAGTTAACATATATGGCAGATATCCATGGACAATATCCAGTTACTACCACGATGATGAAATCCCCACCGCATGCCCACACAAAATATTCTCAAGCTTACCTATCTACTTACTTGTTTTTTTAAAAATAAATTTTACTAATTCTTATTACCTATATGTTTTTCATTTCAATAGCCTATATTGTGTCCCACTGCTGAGCAAAGCCTTCTCCGATCTCTTCCAAGCCCTTGTGTCTGAAGCTACCTTTGCCCATCCTTTTAGCAATAAGGCCGCCTATTACAACTGTATAATATGTTATTATTTTTAAGGAATGACAACAGGAATGCAATAAAGAATTTTAATTCATTCATTCTTTACAGAAAGCATCGAGGCCCTCTTACCACCTCCGTCTAGGTCTTCTTCAGCATCTGTATCAGTCCTGTGGAATCCATTGAGAAGTTATTCTACTTTCTGGATACATACTGAATTTACTTTTATGACTCCTAAAACTATTCTCACATCCTCCCTATTCTTCCCACCATAAAACACGGTTATACAGTGCTACAAATCAGGCCATGTGTATCGCAAGTTTGTTTTTTACTCTTTAGCACTTAAATTATTCGAACTCCGTGGAGTACATCTGTCGATGAGCAGACTAGCGTTGGGGGCAAAAAGATTGCTTCCTTTGCGCAAATAAAATTGGACTTACAATTAGTAGAAAATTCAATGTAAAAAAATGAAATCTTCGCTCTTCCGACAATGCCTCTCTCTATGCCCCTTCTCGCCGTACCGGCTTCATGTCCAATTCCTTCGCTGTTCAAATAATCTCTATTAATCAGAGTAAATCTCTGGAATGCGCTTCCTACTAACATTAGAAAAGCCTCAAACAAAAACACTTAAAAGAGTTATTATTAGATTGAATTAGAGTTCTTGATCAATATTCCCTGTTTGATGTTCAATGCCTTCTTAATTAAATATTTCTTCTCAGTAGCGTATTATGTACTCGTATTATTTATTATAATAGTGTTTATTTATATCTACATATGAAATATATTCTTATGTATATGTTTGTATTTACCAGTTTATATATTATATTTTTCATATTTGTATATAAGTTTATTATGTAGGTATGTATATCTATCTATGTATTTAAACTAAAACCGCACCCGCATTCTGTTTTCTGTTCGATCTGGTGGTTAACTGCTAGAGAATGCCGTTAGACATTAAGTCCATGTCATGTCCTTTTGTACATGTCAAATACGAGTGCAATGAAGTTTAAATAAATATTTTGTATAAACAGACGAAATTTTAGATAAGCAGAATCAACACACTAAATGTATGCCATTTAGTGCACTGTTTCTATTTTTACTTTCGGAATAAAATTTAAGATATTAGAAATGGTTCAATAAGTTCAAAGTCGCTCAAAGAGCTATAGAGGCGGCTAACTCGGAGTTAAAATCCGAAATGAAGAGATTCGCCAAAGAACTAAAATCACCGATATATCATCATGCTGAAGTGGCAATGGGCAGGTCTTGCCGTGGAACCGATGGGATATACGAGCCCTCGAATGGAGGCCACGTGCCACGTACACCAGGAAGCGGTACCGATATAGAATTTCAAGACTGTCGAGGAATTCCCTGATTTAATTAACTTCATTTATTGTTTTGTGAAAAACAGTAGATATTGTGTTTTGGTACTAATACATTTATTTATAAGGTAAAAACGTTCTTTGTAAGAATTTGTATATATTAACTAAAATTTGGTTGATGCCACAAAAAACATAATAATATTCGAATGCAATTTTATGAGTTTATATAAATAAAAGAACGAAATAAAATTATAACACTTAAAAATAAGAGAATCAGAAGGACATATGACAGACAGTAAATAAAATAAATTATTTTCAAAATTTAGAAAAAGCCCCGACAGACGTGGACGTAAATAAATTACTTTTATAATTTAGAAAAAACCGACGACAGATACCTATCGGAGTAATTAAAGAAATTAAGAGTAGAAGGGGAAATTTAGGGTTGAGTCAATCTACACCTTTGATCGGCAGGTGATATCGGAGCGTTGATCTTTTTTTTTAATTAAAAAACATCAACGCGTCATGTGTCGCGATGCAATCGGTTGACAACACCGCTCAAACGCAAGATTGTGGTGCGCATTTTAAGAACAAGATTACACTTTAGTGTAATGAGCATGATTAATTTTTCTTACTTTTTACTTTCAAATAAAAACATTTTTAGAGCCTCAGCGCCCTGTACAGCGCCCAGTAAATAGTTCTCCCTATTAGAGTCAACCAGGGCAATATATACTTACACCCGCTTACCCCTGGTGCTGCAGTGTACATGGGCGGCTGTGACCACTTACTATTTTGAGAGCCGCTTGTCCGTCTGCCTCCTTTCCGATAAAAAAACACCCTACATTAAAAATATTCTAGATTTCAAAATTCTACGAAAATATGATAAACAAAAGAAGACACCCTAAATACGTAGACGTGTAATAAAATCGTTCGCCGCACGATTATCGCGGGCCGATGCCGATGACAAGTAAGTGTCTGGTCGCAGGGACCGATTATAACCCGAACAGTTTATGTGGACCCAAGCATTTCTTACATAACATATGCAAAATCGACACGTGTCACTAGGCCGTGCATTTTTGTTTCAAAATACAATCAGCTTATTTATTACTTCGTAAATAATTCGCAGCATCTGTCATGCTACAGCAATTTTTAACAGCAGTTGTTGAGCGTTGAAATGTTTAAAGTATTTTTAATGGTAGGTGCATTTCACTTAATTAGAATCGAGGATCGTAAATTCTAATTACATTTTAACCGGTGACAAATGGGAATATATTTATCTTTCTCTTTTAATCTATGTAAATAATTACTGGTATCGCTCGAGAGGTTAAGAAAAAAATGTATTGGCAAGTTTAGTGAGTGTAATTTGTCTTCGCCACTGTTCAAACTCAAACGTGAAACTCTTTCTCCCTCATTTTATTCTCATCTCTCTCTCACATCAGTTGAACTTTGGTATGATATTTATAATTACTGACCAATTAATAACATGTTTGCTACTCATATTTCATTCAGAATATTATTTTTATATCTCTGTCTATGAAGCACTCATAGATATAAATAAAAATATTTATTTTACTGTATTTCTGATGCTGCCTTACTGTATTTGTACACATTGCTGAATAATGTGCTCCCTGTGATTTTTATTTATTCCCCAAAATTAAGGGTAAACTCGAAGGAATACGTTTTATGAATGCAGAAGAGACAGTGATAGCCTCCCAAACGGCTGTTGAAGAGGTGCCTAAAGCCCTTCTAAAGAAGGGTGGACTGAATGCTTCACACACAATGGTTTCATCGCATGAAATAGTGGAGAATACTTCGAGAAGCAATAAAGCAACTTCCATCTTTTATCTGATTTCGTTTTTGGGATTCTAACAACTTTCAGTGTCACCCATGTATCATTGTTTTCACACCTAAAATAATAAATACAAAAAGTAAGGAGAGATGAAAATTAAAATATTACCAAATGACTTTTCAATGGCTACCCATTTCGCTTAAAGGTTCGAACCAGATGTTTAAAAGTTATAAATCTTCTGGCCCATTGTCTATGGGTAGTTGGGATGTTTTTTATCTATTGCCGGACACATGGCGCCCGCAGGCGACGAAGGGTTTGTTAGGTAAGCGGCAGATGGCCAAGATTGGACTTTAGAACCTTATGGTAAGAACTGAGATGTAATACAATTATCTGATGGTAGATCTGTAAAAAAAGTGTCCCACTGTGGTTACCTGCAGTGGGACACTATGGCTGGTACTGAAAGTTACTATTTGCTACATCTAAGTACTATATTACACACTGTAGAGGGAGAGTGCACGCTGCATTCCCACAGGCGCTGGGCGCGCTCGGCAATATATATATATATTTATGGTATTTACTTATGCATATTCATATTTAATTGTGGATTTAATTATAATTCCATACAAAATTCGGCAGCCTATATTTTAAGTGTAAGGTTTTCCACACACCCCTTTTCACCTTTAAGAATTTAATTTTGAGAAATCCCTTAAGTCTTTAGTAAGTCGCCATAAAGGGAAGCTACTGTCCAAATTTAGTATTTCTAGGCGTTGATAATTCAATCAGTCAGTCAGTTAGGTCATTTCTCTATATATGTATTGACATTATGTTATTTAATATAATATGCATCACTACCGCCAGTGAAATTTTAAAGAAACGAAAACAATGAAAGGTCCAAGGTCAATTGTCTGAGTTGTTAACAGGAAAATAATGCTCTAAAGTATTTCTCCGCCTTTTATCACTTTGTGCAATAAAGAACAAATAATAACTAAACAATTTAACATATATAGTAGTTTTTTTTAACTTTAATCATTTTATCTAAGTTCAATTAGTTACGACCGCAGTAGAGGATGCCCATTACAATCTTAATACTTAGTTATTTATTGACTTAGTCTTATTTTATTGAGTTAGTCTCAATACTTAACATTGATTTACAAACCATATTACTATAAAATTGAGTGAAAACACTATTAATCTTTATCGATTATACGTTAAACGTCAAAGATATAATCGAGTCACTAAAAATGTTACGCTCACATATCGAGTGGTGATTTTACAAATATTCAACAGACAGTCCCGAGGTTTTGATTATCAGTAGAAATATGTTAATCACATTCCAGATTACGTATCTAAAACTTGATTTAGTTTGCCTCTAAACTTTCAACTCTTGTGTAAGTACCTACTTTTATACATTTCATATCACTTGGAGACTGATTAAATTTTCAAACCTGTTTCGGTCTAAGTACCAACATTTTCTTATAGAAAGAAATTGGTAGACGAACAGACAGTCTGCCTGATGGACCCTGTGGCCCTGCGACATCCGTGATATATGCCAACATCGGTTCAGAATGACAAAAGATGCCACCGGCTTATATGTAGATTTATAAGAGTGGATTTGAAAAACAAAGTTGGGGGATAACGAGACGAGATCATTACACTCCTCATCCTACCATGGCGAGGATGAGATTGAATGAAGAGTTCGATTTATAATGAAATAAATAATTCGTTTTATCATTAAACATTATTTATTCAGTTAGAAGGGCATGAGATGAGATGGGATGAAGAGCCTATACAAGGCTCTTCATATCCCACTTACTTCCGAAACATGTACGCGGTATGGCAGTCTTGGGTACGGCAGTCGTAGTATAGCGTTTTACGAGTCTTCTGTGAACAATTTGAACGTTTTATTTTAGTTTCAGTTATATAAAGCCTTAATACTCAACAAACAGTAGTCTTAATACTCAGTTAATTTTTCATAGACCGTGTTTTAGTACAACCAATGAAACCAGCCCCTTCAGTATCCACTGCAGGACATGGGCCTCCTCATGCACATTCTCTTGTCCATGAAGGGTGTGTGGCCTTGAAACGTCATGCTGACCAAGCGGGTTGGTAGCTCTTTGTTATTCCTTAGTCGCTTTTACGACAGTCATGGACACCCATGGACATGGGCTGTTGCCTACCGACACCACACGTCACAGCGCACTATAAAATAATACCATTCGAATATTATATGTATTTATAAATAAATATTTTAGCACAGGTTATCATTTTAAGGAATTCCTTTCAAACTAATTAAAAATACTTTGAGGTCACTTACACGTGTTAAAATGACAAGCTCGGTAAACATAGGCGATAAATATTTATAATGAATGTTGGCAGAAGCAATAAACATTAATATTAAAATTTGTAATAGGCGAAATACATTTCGTTAACAACTAGTCTTGACCGCCAATTCGCACGCGTTTAGCCCGAGGACAGATTTGTTATCAATGAAATGACAATTAGAAAATGGCTTTATCAAACTCTTTATTGAGTATATCCTCGTATATAATGCTAAGAGTTTCTTTGCGAAATTAAAAGAATTAAAGTATCCGACATAGCTCATAAGTATGCTAAAGTGTGCTAAAGTATGCAAAATGCTATGAGCAGAACGTATTTGCTGCAGGACAGATAACTGTTGGCGTAAAAGAATCCTGGTATGAAGGTCGCGTACCTAGAAGCGCACTGTGTGCTGCCCTCCGACCACGTGACCGACGACTTGAAGAAGTAAAGTAGAATCAATTTAATAGGCCACTTTTGACAAGTGTCAAACTGGTTGTCATAGTGAGGTAATCTAACAGAAATTATTGATTAAAGACAAAAATCGATATACAAGTCGTAATATTAGTGAATCGATTTTAGTATTCATAAAAAAATAATTCTCCAGTAATATTTTTAGAGTATACACACAGCATTAGAAACATTCCCCATGACCTCAAAGTTAAGTGTAATTATGGGAAATATAATGAAACCAGTTTATATATGAGGACCCCAGAGGTCAAGGGGTCTAAGTGACATTTTCGAAAAAATTGAGTTAGATGCAGTAACAGACTGTTAAAATACTTACTATTCTTTTTATTGGTGAGGAGATCCAAGTGATTTCCCTGACAGGTGCTGCTACTTAGTGTGTTGCCCCTTCACCACTAGTAGTGCATG
Organism: Sesia apiformis; assembly: GCA_914767545.1. Taxonomy (NCBI): domain Eukaryota; kingdom Metazoa; phylum Arthropoda; class Insecta; order Lepidoptera; family Sesiidae; genus Sesia; species Sesia apiformis. The sequence continues at coordinate 10,709,797 of OU611967.1, read as the reverse complement.
CTAACACTGCTATTGTTAGTATCTACTATAATAAACAATAGATAGCTACTAACAATAGATAGCTAGTAATAAACAATAGATAGCTACTAACAATAGCTATCTATTGTTAGTACTAATTAGAAGCAAATGGTCAAAACAAAAAAAAATAACTTTCCCTCTTACAAAATTTTGTTGACTTTTGGTTCAATTATCTCAAAACATAAATTTTGTCACTTAGACCCCTTTACCTCTGGGGTCCTCATATGTAATCAATTATTATTTATTAGTTGGAACTATCAGATTCGTTGAAACTGCTATCGTTGCTCTATTATTATCAATTGTTAAATCACATTAAAAATCTTCCATTATATTTTTTTTGTTTTTTCTACTGCTTTCTTCCAATCATCTTTGGAAACATTTGTACACGCAGTTTTTATTAAAAATGATATTCCACCAGAAAATAAACCTGTTTTTTTTAATGAACATAAATGTTTTTTTCTAGATGGATACTCTTTTCACAATAATAAATAACCATAAATGTGGTCGCGAATTGCATCGGCATTAAAACTATCGACATAGACAACTGGCATAATTCTTTTCCTTTTCTTCCTTTTTCTTTTTAATTTCAGATATAGTTTTAATATATTAAATGAGGTATAGATACATTAATTTAATTACATATATCTTTTTAATATATTTACTAATTAATAATTGTATTTATTTAAATTATGTCAATTATTTAATAATTTTATTGTTCTCTTAATTTGTTTATTTATCGTAACGGTAATTTTCTTCGATATTCCTTTCTCTCTACAAGTTACTTCGATTATAAAGATCACATCCCTGTTATTAAAAAAGAAAAAATGTATACGGGCGTAACCTTGTAGTGGGGTTCGAATTTCTTGAAATATAAATTGATAATAATGTTTATCAACCAAATTAACCTTCGAACTTATTAAATTTGATATAAAAAGACAAGTTTATATTTTTTTATTAAAAATGTTAAATATTTTTAGTGTTCAGTAATGCATTTATAAACTTAAATTGATTTATGGGACCGATGCAAAGTTATATCGTCACAAAGAAATGAAATGAAATATCAAAAGTGGCCTTTTAAATTGACTCTACTGTAGTTGTTGGCTGAATGAGTAGAACCGAAGATCGAAGTGGTGGCGAGTATCCAGCAGTGAAGAGCCATAGGTTGATGATATGGTATTGTAAAAGTATATAATATGGTTGTTCGTAGCTGAGCTATTGTACTAAAAGGGAATACTATTCCATAGTAGGGTAAGTAACCTACCTGGCAATCTATCCCGATCGAAGGTTCAGCTGTATTTGACCTGAATTTGTACTGGTCATATTGCGGAGAAATCTAAATAACTTAAAGCGGCATCTATCGCTAATTTTATAGAACTTAACCTATCGCCGCTTCAACATAATGTATACGATGATTTATACAATCATAGTTCTAGCTATTTTGTATATCTCCTAAAACAAAAGAAAGTTCTATATCGAATACCGAGATTAGATACTTGAACCCTATAAAATCGTTAGTAGGTGGGGGTCCGCAGCCATTGGGCGCGCTCGACTGGCCGCGTTATCTGTCTCTCAGAAAAGATTTGAAAGAAAATGTACCTTGAAATGTACTGCATTTTAGACTTTATCGTACTTCCTCAATGTGTTTCGGTAGTGAGTGAGATATGCCAGAGCCCAATCCCGTCCCATCCTATCCTAGAATTTTCACACAGATTTCTCAAAATCCGCTCCTATGTCTTCCAGTAGCGCATCCAGTAGCGTGCCAACGTTTGTCATTCTGAACTGATGTTGACATGTATCGCGGATGTCCATGGACGACAGTATTCATTCACCATCAAGTGGGCTGTACACTAGTCTGCCGCCTTTTTCCATTAAAAAAAAACAATAAAGATATTATTATCTTTATTTTAGAGGAATAAGGCAGAAGAAGTACTTACCGTGTGCTAAGCTATTTATCTCGAAATATTAATATTGATTATTTCGCTAGTATACATAGACATAGTCACATGAATATTATTCAAAGCACCTAATTCGCCGTAGGTTAGAATAATAAATTAATGTATTTTTAATTACCCATGGACAACATGGTTCGCTAAATCAGCATAATATATGCGATGGGAATTCAAATATCGTAAAATGGTTTATTTTTTATAATATATATATAGTGAAAGAAAAGAAGACATTTGTATGCATATTGACTTAAAACAAATTTATTAAAAATATCAGGATCGCTGCAGGTAGCGTTTTTTAGGATCGAAAATATAAATATATATTAACACATACTTATGTTCTAACTTGTACAATGTTAAATTTTTTTAAAAATAATGAGTAATAGGTAAATGTATTGATAAACTGGGTACAGGGTAGAATGATAAAAGCTGCGCTAAATACTGCCTGCAAAAGCGTGAATATCCTTTTTTTTATGGAACTAATGTTTTTTTTGTGAAACTTCTATCCAGTCTCTTAATACGAGTATACTTAGTTTTTTTTTAATTCGCAAAGGACTTATTCTCGTGTACTTATTCTCGTAAGCAATTGTCAAATGCTTAAATGTTGATATTTAAAGTAAGTGGAACTACCCATTAGTACGTACCCACAGCGCGCGCGCACTGCACGGGAGTGCCGCAAGTCGCGACCCGATCTAGCGCCCATCGGCCTTAAAGGTCGCTTGAAATTCTCCACACAAACATTGCGACCCCAGTTATACTGCAGTTATTCTGAACACATGCAGAATCATTCGCAAATTCCTGTCTATACCTGTAGGCAGGTAGACATAAGACTATTACCGCGACACATTCACGACACAATTTACTCATTTTATTTTATTTGGGCACAAACAGTAAATAGTACAATTATTTTATTTAGCAAATGGGGGGAGGGGGGGGGGGTCAATCCTGTTGTTATGGAGTTTGTGTAAAAATATTTGATCTTTAACAGTGCGTCGACTTCAAAGATTGTGTATGTATATAACACAGAATATACTATTTTTCCACATGGCTTTATATCTTACATGTTTAACTAGTGTGCGCTGTAGGGCTTCCAACGAATCAGTTGAAACACTATAATAATGGTTCCAAATAATACTGGCGTATTGTAGAATGGGTCTCACTAATGTATGTACTATTGAGTTTGAATTCCTAACCCATTCAGATTAAAACCTAAATAAAGATCATTTCGGTTTTTAGGTTTTGTTCTGAGAGTATTTAAAAATAGTTCTATATGAAAATGATAACTTACTATCAAGTAAAACACTCGAGTCTCGCATCACGGACACGCGCTGAACAACTTCATTATTTAGATAGTGATTATTTATTTATTAATAAGTTTTTTACGTGAGTAAGTAATTATTGTGTTTACATTCAAGTGCAAAACGTTGTCAATACATTAATGCAGAAACGGTCTAATTCGTTTGGAGTTTCTCTAAACAATACACACTCACTCACTATCTCTCGTTGGCCATAAAATATATAAAAACAAAATGTACAAATATAAAACATTTGAGATTTTCGAGTTTTTCACATATACATATTTATCTATTTAAACGGGTCTTAATGCGAATGTTTACCTTACTTATATACTATTTCTCCACTATAGCTCCAGCATTGTGCGTGAAGTGAAATATAAAAAACATAGAATTTTCAATTGAGAAGACGGATACAAATTGTCCTCGACATGGAATCCGGTGATTAATAAATTTAAGAAAATTAAACCTCCCGATTTTTCCACTGATAGCGTCAGTTCTGATATTTTGAGCGTTATGTGCCGCAACTTTCCGGAATATGAAGACTAAATGCGGGTAGTTGATGAAACTGCTCCCAACTCTCGACATGTCATACCTGTCTCACGCCTCAGCTCGTCACTATGGTTGGTGCAACCCAACCGAAACGTCGAGTGAAATAAATAAGGTAAACATTCGCGTTAAGACCCGTTTAAATAGATAAATAAATGTAACAATTTACATAAATTAACATGTACATACTTATTTAGCACAGTGTGAAGTTCAGTAGTCGCGACCCGATCTAAAGGCGACGGCCTTAAAGGTCGCCAGTACGACTACACTGGAATGCTCGACACAAATATTGCAATCCAGGTTATTAGCGATAGTAATAGACTGCATATCGCGTCGTTGAACTCGTCAACCAACGAAAACTTAGCCTAATTGTAAATAAATATCGCTGAGTAAATAAAATCTTAATATGAGAAATATATAGAACATTCGAGGGCTTAGAATCCGTCGGAGATTCTAACTGTCTTAAAAATATCTTTTCATCCAGCTCGTAATGTGATAGGCATTAAGACGTTTTTGACTATTTGGAGAAAGCTTTCGGTAATAACTATTAGACCGTATTGCCGAGTTTGTAGAATACTAATATCTAGATAGGTTAGCCACCTTTTACGATACCCACGCGAAGAAATGTGTTGGTACTATTCTAAAACGGACCGACAACATACGACTAATATATAGGTACCTATCAGTCCAACACATACATACATATATAAATACATATATAAATACTTAATGAATAATACTTATAACAATGTCTGTAATGCACTCGTATCAATATTAGACCCGAACCAAAAGAAAACCCATACCAGTATAACAAATGACAGATATTTCCTCTCATTCAAGTAAGTCGTTTGCGTCCACTCTTATACCACTATAAGTAATGTATATTATTAATAGTTTAGGTAAACAAGCTATCAGATAAAGATGTAAAGGTCGAGCGGAACGTGTAGGGAAACGAACCCGCTACCGACCCTATCGGGGAATACTAACAAGTCACTGTGTCACGATGCCGCCGGCATCGATCGCTATGTTGGATCGTTAAGTTTATTCCCTTTTTTATTGATATTTATTTTCTGCAGTACATAAACGATTGATTTAAAATTTACATTAACGCCTGTACTCATAAACGTAGCTCAAAAATCAATCGAGATTTTATATATTCATTATGTTCTTCTCCAGCAATTATATTTATATTTCACTTTACACCTATTAAAAGTAATATCAACTTCTTTACAAGATTCTTAAATGTTTTTTTACATTTATGCATTTTATTTTGTTTACATGAAAATTAAGAACTTTTAAAACAATTTGTAAACAGAAAGTTAAAACAGGAACTTTATTACAATATTAAACATTACATTTAATATTAAAAAAACTACTACAACCCAAAGACATTATATGTCCAATTATTCTGGATAAGTTAATTTTCGTATAAAAATAAAATTGCTTTTCATACTCAAGAAAAGATTGTGTGTCACCCTTAGATTAAACCAAAATTTGGTTTAATCTAAGGTGTCACCGGACATTGGGAGAGGCATATATTGAAGTGAAGAAACACAGGCCGATTGTATGGTATTGTGTACTTCTAAAAATCAAGACAGTTCTAAGAAAAACATGAAAAAGCCATATGTGCTTGTTGAAGATTTTTTGTAGAACATTCCATAGACATTTTCTTACCTCTTAATAATTGAAACCCTTCCACCACATTCATATTACCATAAGTACCCATCTACACCATACAATATCAGTAGCCTATATTTCCTTGGGACGTAATTATGCGGCATATTAAAATACCATGTTATCTTGCATCTCTTTCTTCAAGTAACAAATAATGCAAGTGTCTCTCAAACTTGCAAAAACATGAAACATTAAAAAAATGTAACATCTGTTAGGAAATTCTTAGAGTTGTAAAACACGTGCGTTTCTATGAATAAAACAATTTCGAATTTTAATAGTATACAACTATAGCCAGAAATACAAAAAGCAGGTAATGCAATGCACGTGCAAGGTCTTAGTTATCTTTGAACAATTAAACAATAGGATAAATAAACATCTGGTGATAAGTACATCTGTAATGCACATTGTTTGTGCCTTTATTTGTTAGTTGTTATGAAGATAAAAAGAGTCAACCTCTAGCGTAGTACATACAGTACGTAAACTTGAGAACGCTCAGTTGAGTTCCCGATCCATGCGGTGTGGCACACTAACGCAATTTACGTGTACGAGCACAACCACTACTAAGCGTAACCCGCTAAATTTGGAATATTTTTTGGAATAGCTAAATTCTTGTGGCCCTAGTGGCCTTTCAAGAGTCACCGCTCGTATACTGGTGCTAAAGTCGTCACTAAGATTAGTCCTTTTTAGAATTTTAGCACTAATCTGTATAGACTTAAGTAGAAACTGGGTAGCACAGACCTAGGATTTGAACTCACAATCACACGAATGCAGCTAGGGTATATATATTGTCACTAGCTCGGCGGTGAGAGAAAACATTGTGAGGAAACCCACATGGATGAAATATAAAATCGGCGTTAAATAAATTTATTTCCGTCGTTCAATGTCAACTAATGCTAACACTAACAAGAGGTAATTCTCGTGTCAACATTTTTTTTCTTCATATATGGCAATGGTGCAATTAGCACATTCTGCCAGTGTTAAGTTTTCTTCGTAATAAACAATTGCAATTTAAAACGTATCCTGTCAATGTCCAGTCCCGTCGAAACAAGTTAAGAGTCGCTCAGTAAGGCATTAGTAGGTTTACTGAGGACAGAAGAGGACTCCTTGGAAGGACAAGAAAAGTGCAATCCCACGCTTTTATTTGATTATCACAAACACCACCCACGAAAAACACTTTGAAGTTTAATAAACCATCACTATTAAACCACCTAATACACATTTTTTTACAATAATCAAACAAAAACTGAACTTCACTTCTCGAGTTCCCGCCAAAAAGACCGAGTGTCGACATTAACGGCAATCCGTACCTACATTAACAGTGACAGACAGTAAATTGTAGACATACCTATGTATCTTAATGAGTCATTATCATCTCACGGTATCTTCGTATGACTCACTTCAGTCAGGTGTAACTCAAATATGCCGTTTTCTGCGGAAATTATTTAACTCAATGTACAAACATAACGCCTTTACTATTTTATTATATGTATAGATTATTAATTAAAATTAATTTATGCATGCTTTATCGCATTTTTATGTGGCGGTGATATGAAATTAAACAGATTACAGTAACTTAAGTTACAGTAAGTCAATTAAATTATATTTATTTTTTAAAGGATATACGAGTATCAAATAGCATATTCGTATCCGTAAAAGGGGTTATATCGTCCACTGCTCGACACGGCCCAGCAACAATGTCTTGTGCCTGTCAACGCCACTCTGGCCAAATGGGTTGACGACTCCAGTCTTTTAGAGGTGATGTAGTTCCTCAGCGCTTATGCTAGCGGCTTTGTTATCACTTAATCGCCTTTTACCACACCCACGGAAAGAGATGAAAAGATGCTATTCTAAGGCTAGCCCACGGCCAAATAACTAGTTTACAAACGTAAATGTTTGCAATTTTCACTTACCTAGGCATCCCCGGTTATGGAATGAAAACTTTCTCTTCCTTATAGATATAAAATTATTTAATTATTTACAGTTCTAAAAATTATAAATATAAAATGGTTAACTTAATAATCCAGTTTCGTAGGAAGTATATTTTGGAATATTTTTTGGGGAAACTGATGTATTTAAGACCAAATCGGTTGATATAATAAATCCATGATCACACTAGCAAAGTCATACAGTCTTCTTATTTATTACATTCGGCAAATAATCTTAATCTTCCTTAATCTTCAAAGCGAGTATGGACGACAGTATCCACTTACCATCAGGTAGAATTTATGCTCGTCTGCCGCCATTTTCCAATAAAAAAATGAAAGGTCCAATGCGTTGCAATCGGGTGCTTTCAATATGAAATGAAAATGCTTATATCTATATAACGCATCAATGAGAATGATAAGCTAAGTGCCCATTTTATTATTTCGACAATGAGATTAAAAGTATTATACGAAATATAGTTAAAATATGGGTTGAATAGTAGCCATACTTAAGTAGAAATGTGGTACGTAGTAAATAGAACAAATCGAGTCAAATGTATGACACATCAAAAGCATCGCCAAGACGATGCTGATTCCGCCCACACATCTGAAATCAACCGATAATATTGAGGTTTATGAAATGTTAGAAAATCAGTAGGATCTAAATTATTATAAGCATCCATTTATTTCCGAATTTGCTATATACATTAAATATTTGTTAAAAGTGTCTGTAAGCCCTGACCTTGACTGCATCAAGGCACTTTTTTCATTTATGTGCGCACTACACTTGATATAGCTTGATATGCTTATAGCTTGATATGCTTATAGCATTTGGTCATCTCAATATTTAGTCTATATAGACATAGTAGAACATGTCCAAAAACAATTTATAAAATTCTTATGTTTTAAGGATAATAAATCAGCTGATTGTTATCTAACTAATTGTAAACTCTTCCATATTGACCCACTGGAGCTTAGGCTTAGGTTGACGACCAACATGGAATTTTACTTTTGCGCGCTTTATGGTTAGGCGAAATCAACTGTCCTCAGCTACTGACCGAAGTGTCCTTACGGGCACCAACTAGCCATGCTAGATATACCGAGTTGTTTCATGTTCTGGTCAAAACAAGGTACGCCCAAAATTCAGTCCTTTCTCGCATTCTACAAAATTACAATAAATAATACGCAGACCTCGATATATTTTTATTAAATAAGAAAAAAATAAAAACGGAAATCGTCTAAAAGCATTAAAATCATTATAATATCTCCTAAAATCCATTTCCTCAGAAATATTTTAAAGCTCATCTTAAATAAATACATACACATCCTCACACAGAGGCACACAAACACGCACGAGCACACACACCCGGACTAAATTTTTATTATTTTTTATTAATAAAAAAAATTCACCTACTACTTGCCGACAATCCATTAAATACTGTATATAATGTGAGTGTAATCTGTATTTGGCCATTAGCACTAACATCATATTTGTTAAATAAGTTACATAAAAGGCTGGAGATTACAAAAACAAATAAACATGGGCCTCTGCATTGTCTTGTGCCCGAGAGATGTTTGGCCTTATAACGCCAAGCGGGTTGAGGAGTCCACACTTTTAATGCACTCATCAGTGTAGTTCCTCAGGGCTTGTGACAGCCGCTTTGTTTATCCCCTACTCGACACCCACTAGAAGAAATGAGGTTGTAATTTTCTAAAGATAGCCAACACCACACAGCAGAAATCGTTATTAACCTTTATCAACTGATATTTTTAAACCTTTTGCAAGCCTCGGTTGCATCCAATTTACTGAAACTATCGCCATAGTGTATGTCATTGTGAACGTGACCTTAGTCTTTCGATCAAATTTAATACCTATTTAAATGTTGTGAAATAAATGTTCTCTGGCAGATGATGTGCTATTGTGAAATTATTTTTTGTTTTGTGACTCATGTGTAGCCAAAGTTCCTGTTTGCATTTTTTTATTTGCAATGTGATCAGGTCCCGTCATGTTTTTAAAGATTTCTGTGTTTAATTTCAATTGTTGCTTCTCTCTTCATTCATTTCATCACGAACGACATTTCCAGACTAGTAAGGCTTTGACAGCTTTTACCAGCTTGCGATTGCGAAAAGGCGACTGAGGGAAAACAAAGCGGCTGCCACAAGCCCTGGGGAACTACACCACCTCTAAAAGAGTGGACTCGCCAACCCCCTTGACCAAAGTGCTGTTTTAAAACCATACATCCCTTTTGTACAAGACAGTGTGTGTGAGGAGGCCCATGTCATCAGGGAATGATAAAACGGCTGGTGGAGGTGAATTAGCCTTTAAAAATAGAACTGCCGGGAGTTCATTCGATGGATTGCATCCGCCCCTTACTTGCCACGCACTTACCTTGCGCAAAAATCTAAGGCGCCGAGCCCTTCTAAATTACAAAAACTATAAATATTATAATTTATTTTCTTTGATATTTTGCTATTATAAGTGCTGTAACGATTTAGCATCAGCGTCGCCTATCTGTCTACCTAAAATATCTATTTAATATTCAGCCAACTGATTAAACAGCAAGCAGCGGCCCGCGCTCACTGACCTTCCACCTGTCCCGCTTACCATTGGCCCTTTTAATACATCTCGGGCACGCTTTCCAATGAAGATGGCTAGCTACTTTCTGTTACTAGTTAGTGCGGCATTCCGAAGGTTGGCTGTCTTCGAAGATGTGGTAAGATGCGCTGAGTGAATCAGTTATCGGTTAGGAATACATAATATTGGTCATGTCTACGTATAAGGTTTTTACGTATACGTATAATCCTAAAGTTGTTTTTTGTATCGATAATATTAATTAAAACAATTCATAAAAACTTATCGCTTGTAGTCGTAAACGAGTTGTATTCATAATATTGGCGACTTTTATTTTGATAATTCCGATACTCGAACTGAAAGTAAAGGTAAAGTAAAGTAAAGGTTGAAAGTAAGTACATATATATATCTATATAAGATATATATATATATATATTGCCGATGAATTCCCCAAGTTTGAAATTGTGAAGGTATACCTACCGTTCATGACAATTTTATAAACCCTTTTTGCAAAAATTTTATTTATAAACCTTTACAACTTTATCGTATTTCCCCAATGTATGTACGTGTTTCGGTATTGAGTCAGATATTCCCATCCCATCCTATCCAATCCCTCCCCATTTTCCCAATCCATTCCTTAATCTGCAAAGGTAGGCAACGCATCCGAGGGCGTGCCAACGTTTGTCATTCTGGACTGATATTGGCATGTATCGCAGATGTCTATGGACGACAGTATCCACTTACCATCAGGTGGAATGTATGCACGTCTGCCACACTTTTTTCTATAAAAAGAAAGTGAAGTCCAAAATATATTCTTTTCACAAATAAAAATACGTAATATGTTATTTTAATTAAAATTCATATCATACTTATATACTCGTATTTAGGTATATTTTTACGTAAATGATGTATAAGATGTAAGTGACAGTTAGATTTCAATGTAAAGTTAGTAACACTAACGTGTCCGAAATCATTCCATTCTAGCCCTTATTATTAACAAATTAAAGTAACTATAGGCGTACATTGACCTGTTGCTGACCGTACCTACCATTTCATATCTAATACAGCAAATTAAATGTACTGAATAATATACTATTTTCAGTTATTTTTTTAAAAACACAGTTCCAAAATACCTCATCCATTCAAAATTATGACCTCAGCTAAGTGAATAGGTATAATGATACATCCCACCAGCGAGCTCTAGTCGCAGGCCATGTGCTCAAAGGTCGCGCACGCAGACAGACAAACACACAACTATTATACACGTTTAGTGAACTTAACACTGTAACAGGATGTGGTTTCAATCCATTGGCAAGCGTTTACATAGACGCATGACATATTTTCGTGTATGATTTTTTCCAAATGTCTATTTATTAATTTATTTATATGGAATTTTCACAATTAGGTAGATATGAGCTGGAGAACATTTTAGCTACGGAGTTGATGGGGAGCTTTAGTTATCTCCTTCATGCGTGGTAATAACAACAACATGAAAGAAATACGTCATTGTTCTACATTACGATTTTAGATTTATAATACAGTTATTTTTCAAAAAAAAATCTATTTCGATTTCAAGGATGAAATTCTAATGCTTATTTGAAATTCTTTTACAATTCAATTTTGGAAAAATAGTCAAATGTTCCACCTCTACTCAAGTCAATCGTATCGTACGAATAATTAATCGTTTAGGTACTAGTATGCCTTAATTTCTTCTTCTTCTCAGTATGCTTTCGTCCAATACTGAACGTACCTCTCCAGTCTCCACGATTTCTCCACCTCGAACGATCTGTGGCTTCTCCGGTTCAGATTAAATGTGCGATGTTTTCCAAGTCGTTGACAAAACATCATTAGTTTAAAGATGTCTAAATGCCCTACATAGTCAAATTAGGTATATCCTCACATACCTTTCCAAGGCTGTATTCGAAAACACATTCCAATCTTTACCATTCCAATCACCACATTGCATCGGATAAATACCGAATTACATATGTACCATTTACAAAATTCACGTAATCATAAACATTTGAAATTAAACTTTATTACCTAGAGGTTAGGGTTTGATCACCTTGAAGAAAATATCGATTGTGCATACACATTTCAGTGTAATATATCGAACGGTGATACGAACTTAGTTAATATATTTGTGGTCACCTGTTGGTACTCTACACCTGTTCGCTACAATCACATCTGAACTTCCAGTACAAAGCAAAAGACACCCTAATTTTCAATGAATAGAGTGCAATGCAGAACAGCGGCAACTTTCTTTCACAATTCCCAGAAGCTGACAGAAAGTAAAAAAGTTTGGTAAAAAAATCGAACAGTTTTTTGAAGGAATTTTGAAGGAACAAAATCGATATTATGTTTTAAAGGGACATGAACAGAAAGATATTTAGAACAAGTACATACTGGGTTGCGGGCACCCGCTGGATGCAGGTCGCTGCCGATAGGTCTAAATGGCGGACAATGGGGGAGGCCTATGTCCAGCAGTGGACGTCCAAGGGCTGAGATGATGATGACATACCGTAGGAACTAGTGTAGGACACTTTCCAGTCAGGTAGACCGATGACTCGAACAAGTTCGCCAGTAGTGACTAGATGAAGAAAGCCGAAGATGATTTCTGGTTGCGAGTCAATACTGGTAACGATTTATACCTTCACGTATCTTATATACGTGATACTTCATATATATATTATATCTTTCATATCCAACAGTGGAGAGACATAGGCTGTGATGGTATAATAAGGTGTATACATAAGATAGTTCCCGGATGATGTCGATCCGGTAACACGTCCGTCGTGCTGTGCAATATTCGCTTAGCTAACTATGCTATTTTCCCCGATTTACACTTTGTTTAGTTAAGTAGCGAGTTAATTTGCCGATTTTGCGAACTTAATCGAGCAGGAGGCAAGTGTCCAAATATTCTTTTTTCTATACGAGTTTAGTTGCAAATGGATTGCGTGGCTTTACGCGAAAGCGATACAACTCATGTACGGATGTCCGTCACTGGCTGGACAATTCGTCGGCAACTATAAGGCAGATTACTCACCCCCTATGTAATCTGTAACAGGATTAAATATTTAGTTCTGCTAAGGGTACATACGGATCCACACCTGCGCGGTTCTCAATGAATACACCCTAAGAACACACTTTCGGGGTATTCCGAAAATTCTACCTATTGCGGAAATCACTTTAAAATTTCGTAAAATTGTTAAGTTCGTAGATGAGCCAATTGGTCAGTTCGGTTTAGTAGTTCCACAATTTCGGCGGTGTAATTACAACGCGTCTCCGAACTTCTCCCAAAACACGAAACCATGGATTTTGCTCATGATTCAGAGTTCCTTGACATATAATGTTTTTTTTTTGTATAAATATCAGTTTTTCGGCTTTGTGTTTAGCAAATTTGTCCGTAAAATTTGGTAAAAACTCAATAAAAATGATCCTGATTTATTGACAAAATACTCAAAATCATGACCGACATCAATGGTTTAAACAAAGCTTCGAAAACAGCTTGTACAAATGATAAAGCTTGTATAATGGATACGTATCCAAGGTATCATAAAACTTTAATTTGGTTTGAAGAAAGATAGGTAAAACTGATCCAAAAGAATCAACATGTAGGTACATGTAGGTAGGTATCGACTCTTGAACCACACCTCAAATGAAAGCTTTTATTTCATAGATCATTTAATGTTAATACAGTTAATGTCAAAACAGTTAACGTACCATAATAAAAACCGCTTTTCTATGCTTAGGTACATTTTATTTGTTAAAACCTTTTCATATTTTTTTAGTAAAAATACTCATAGCTTTCAGCAGTTATGTTTATGTTTGTTAGCAGGGTGGGATGACATGATTTTTTTTTTCACAGTCCTTTGTTTTTTTCTAAAAACGTACAGAAAAGTGCTATAGCCAACAGCGAGTGTGCGTTTTAAAAAATCTTGTAAAACTACAAGACTTTCTCATCAACCTTGTACAATATGTTATTCTCAATTACCGACCACATTAGTACATCTGGTTTGTGCCATACCACTTTCATACATCCTCTAAGTCCGGTTCGCTCATCCTTAAGTAACCGGTGATAGTTGAAACCAATATCAGCTGCATACTTTCACTTGCACATAGGTAGTTTAGGTTGGTAAGTGCATAATTTGCATGAAATCCATTCAATTTCAATTGCATTTTTTGTAGATAGAAGGTGGCAGTCCACCTAATTCTAATTAAATTCCTGAAAATACCTGTAACCTTTCCCAACTCATTATATGTTATTAACTTTATCCCAAAAAAAAAAAGAATTATTGTTAATGTGACTTAACTTCTAGAAGTCGATAATAAATTAACGATAAACGATTCTGAAACAGTTGAATTACGATAATTTTATATGATGCCACAACAAAACCAGCTAGCACATGTGCCCCAGGCAAATCAACACCGGATCGCTGGCAGATAATGCGAAACCGAAACAGGTATCATTCATCAACTTAGAGTCCATCTTCCTAATTAATCTTGACCCAATTATCGCGTAATTCCAAACCAGATTTATTGGCAAATAACATCAAGGCGAAGAGCTGAACTATAAATCTTCATCTGAACATCATCAATAAAAGATCAAATTAGGTCCAAAATTCGCCCAGACAAATTGTTGCAACATTATTAAAAAGGTAATAAATAAAATGGATCATTTCATTGCATAAGGCACACGTCAAAATTCATAAGTGACTTATTAATACTTCAAGTTGTTGTACATCATTAATATCGGTGTTTTCTATGACACCCACATATTACCACGATTTCGCTCGCGGTTAGTGTTGGATTTAGTTATGGCTTTTATAAATGAGAGAGGTATGACGGAGGCACTCTTTCCGTTGCATTTTCAAATTGCTTCACAGTAAATCACCCTTGAAACAATGACTCGAGTAATGAATGAGTTAGGAAAGTACTCGTAGTTAAGTCAGGACTACTTATAATCTCATGTTTACAACTGAACAATGTATTAATATAGGAACTGATTGAAGACCATTTTTGAAAATAAAATATATATCAGCTTATAACGTCAGGAGGTTTCGGACCGTAATCCACCACGCGAGACATTGCGGATTGGGGGAAACACATACTCCCGATCTTTTTTATTCTGGCACATGGGGGTTATAATTTTACTATCAGTTCTTAAGTGGGAATTCGGTGATACAGACCGAGGATTTGAACTCACATGGAAAGTTATCCAGGAAAGTAAATAAGGAAAATAATCCAAGTCAGACTATCGTAATGTTCAATATAGTTTCAATTATTACATTCGTCTCGTATCTTACTTTTTTGGTAAACAGTTGTACTGTAAATGATATTTTTATAACAAGAACATTGTTCTTCAATGTACTGAAGAGAGTAATGAAATGCCTGATCAATTTACATATCTGATATATTAATTTAATAACTAACGTCTCAACGCATAATGCTCATAATAAGTATCCCAACACTAGTCGCGGTCCCATAAAAATATGTCACAATACTATTAAAAGTTTAAAAAATATGTCTAATTAACAATAAAAAGTATAGTCAATCATAAGAAAACATGACACGATGCATAAAAATAAAATTTAATGAAAGCAATTACATTTTAACAAACCATAAATGTTCCAATTTCGAATTTTCAATAAAAATTAACTGCCAATTTACTTATTAAATTAATTTGCTGCCGGACGTCTATTTGCAGTATATTATCAAACATAAAGAGTGTGGAACTAATTTTACTAACCACTTCTAATTAATTAAAGATTAGCGAGCCTTCACTTTTGAATGGTGTCTACACTTAATTTAAATGCCTATTTATTGCCTAAATCCTAGATCACGTTACATTTATATTATTAAGTACATTTTATGCGACCTGCGTAAAGTATAAATATGCGGCCTTAATCGAGTCACATAAAATGATGCCGACTATACGGGCATCCGTGCGGCTAGAACAAAGAGCATACTAATTAGCCATCACTGGCATTAATCAATCAGCTGATGACTCGACCCGGGTCAGCATAATCCACTTTTACTGGACCTCTGGTCACGTAACTGTTATTATAAATATGTGTGTCCCCGAGTGAATTAGCAGAGATTTTTTTTTAAATTTCAAGTTAAGTAATAGAGAAGATACCACATTTTGTTGGAGCGCTATGTAAAATGATGTTTATTATGATTAAAAATGTTCATTTTTTAAATAATTCAGAGTTTTTTTTTAAAGTAACTTTAACCAGCCCTTTTGTCACTCTTTTGTCGTTGGACAATGGGCCTTACGCACATTGTCTTGGGCGTGAGAAAGGTATGGCCACGCTGACCAAGCGGGTTGGCCAGTCCGCTCTTTCAGAGGTGGTGTAATTCCTCAGCGCTTGTGATTAGCGACTTTTTATGCCTTAGCCCCTTTTAAGAATCCCACGGGAAGAGATAGGGTGGTGCTAAACCCGACCGACACCACAGAGCTATATTAAGGTTTTCTTTTTCTGGAGACGGCAGACGAGCATACTTTCCATCTGATGGTAAGTGAATACTGTCGCCCATAGGCATCCGCGATACATGCCAACATTAGTCCAAAATGACAAATGTTAGCACGCCGCCGGATGCGCTGCCTACCTTTAGAGATATACTAATCTATTTAGAGAAAGAGTTGGGAAAATGGGGAGGGATAGAATGGGAATGGGCTCTGGCATATCACACTCACTACCGTAACACGTACCTACGTACATTAGGGAAATGAGATAAAGTGGCAAATGCAGTACATTTCGAGGTAGCCTTCTGGGAGAGAGAACGTGCCCAGTCGAGCACGTCCAGCGGCTGTTGGATTGCAGCATGCACTCTTCCCCTCAACGTGCACTCTCTCTCCCTCAAGGTTTATTCAATCTAAGTTTTTATAAGGTTTCACGAAATCAGCTGTACCTACTATAAATAATTTCAAGCCCTTGAACGTACAATCAATCGTTTAGCAACGTTCTAAAGTTATAATTGGTTGTGGTAGCATTGGTGGCAATTGGTTATATGCCATTTTAGGTCGAATCGGTAAGGAATCGGAAAGTTTGCAAGACATGTGACCATCAGCCATTTCAAGCATTGTGCTATTGTAATTGACAATGGATAGAACTAAAATTACTAACCCTAAGCCCATAGTTAGGAATTGGGGCCTTACATTAAACCTCCTTAAAAACTTTATCGTGTCAAAACGTATGAAAAACAAATTTATAATGACATAGAAATGTCATTTTTTTAAATGTCGACATCGGCCATAATGGTAAGTGGTCACCGCCGTCTATAGACAGCATAGAATACGCCTACGAAGCCGACTGCGCAAAGTAGACGTCTTAACAACAATGTAGTCATAGTAGAATCTTTCTACTAGTAGAATCTTTCTAATATGACAATAAAACACAGGAAAACAACAACAAAACAAATTTATAAAACATCGTGCAGACCGTGACTACTGAGTCATGTACTTGAAGACAAGCTATATTTATAGCTTATAGATTTTCTGGTCAATTAGTTTTCTCTGTTCATATTTTTTCTGATTTTCTGATTTCGGTATTAGTGAAACCCTGGAGGTTTTTATAGTATCTACATAGTTTAAAGAAATAATTGTCAAAATTCTGGTCGTGTATAATAAATTAAAAAAGAAATGTTCTTGCGGTTAACTCAGAAGCACTACGGGATTTAGCTCGTTGTACAACTTTTTTTATCGAGAATTTACAGTTTTATTACAGAGCCATCTATAAATTAGCGAGCAATAAATGAACGGATAAACAAATAATTTCGAAATCGTAAAAGTTTTGAGTAACATAATTGATAGAACATTATAAAAACCGGTCATAGCTCTGATGCCTATCATTTGAAGCCTAGGATTTGGTTCCGTACAACTAGTTTTCTGATAATTCACATGTTGAGTTCTAAAACACTGATAAATAGTCGTAAAATGTTTAATAACAAACTGGATGTTTAATAACAAATATGTGGATAACAAAGTCGCTGCCACAAGGCACATTTAGTGAAGAGATGAGATGATGCCAATATACAAACGACACCACGCGGCCAAGAGAGTTCAACTATCAATTTCAAATCAATTATTATTTATTTATTCAAATTATTTACTTGGCAAATACTCTACATAAAATGATAAAAGTAACAATACTATGTACTAAAATACAATACCTTTGCTTTATTCCTCTTCTAAATTAGGGAATGCAAATGAAATACTGGGATACACTAAATCAAATGCCATTATATGGTAAATGGTAAAAATCCGCTGGGCCAGCGTGTGCAGTGTGGCGTTTTAAGGTCATACATCCCTCATGCACGAGACGATGTACATTGTCCAGCAGTGGACGATAAAAAGACTAATTACGGTTACGGTATAGGGTGAGTAAGACGGTAAGACTGCACTTGACACAATCATATTTTTTGATCCTTTCATATATGGCAATGGTGCAATTAGCACATTCCGCCAGTGTCAATTTTTCTTCATAAAATAAATAATTTCAAAGTCTAAAACACGTCATGTTAATGTCCAGTCCCATCGAAGTGAGTCAGGAGTCGCTCAGTAAAATAATAGTAAGATTCAGGAGGACAGAAAAAGATTCCCTGGAAGCACCCGAAAAACGCAGCTCTATGCTTTTATTTCATTGCCACAAACATTACGCACAAAAATCACTTTGAAGTTTAATAAACTATCACTACACAATTTTTATAATAATCAAACAAAAACTTCCCTATTCTAGTTCCCGCCTAAAACGTCCCACAAAAAATTTAATGCTCAGCCTTTTGTCGTCTCGGTCAAAACGTCCAAGCGGCCAGTTAGTTAGTCTTAACAAAGAAGGTTAAACGCCGCTACACACCCTTGACTACGAAGTCAAGGGTGTGTGACATTTCAAAATCACTTTGAAATCGAACTCGAACTCAGTACTCAGTAGAACTCAGTAGATAAGAGCGAAGAATCCAAGTATTTGCTTCACCTTTACTTCAACAAACTTATTCCGAAAAACCATTATCCTTTTAAATTTCGATACAAATTCTCTTGAACCAGTTCGACCAGTCTCTTCGATAACAATAAAATGGTCAGTTACTCCAAAAGTTTCATCATTGCACTCAAAATAAAATGTGGCGCGGTCCAATTAAGATTTTATTATTATATTGTTAACATGCATGCATGTCTGTCTGTCTGGCCGGCACGCGAGCCGACTGTGGAGAATAAACCGTAACGATGGCAATCACACGAAAAGAATTTTATTATTATTAATATTTTATCTTTACGAAATAATTGAGAGACTTGCAGATTAAAATCTTATACTTGATCTAAACAAAGCTACAAATAATGCTCCTAATAATATTTAAATTTAATTAAAGGCCTCTAGAAACTCTGAGGAGTTCCTCAGAGTTTCTACCTCTAAAAGTGTGAACCCGGCAAGCTTGGCCAGCATGGCACCAGTGGACGATAAAAAACCTAGTTACAGTTTTTTAACTACAATGTGTACACACACTGTTGAGCTGACAACTCTACCCTCACAACGAAGTACTAAAAACAGTTTAGGAACGCAGTTATGTATGTTATTAGTAGTAAAATATATTAATAAATACTCTTTATTGCATACAAATAGTTATTACATGTGTTCAAATAATAAATGACAGGATACAATAGGCCACCTTATCGCTAAGACGATCTCTTTCTTGGGATAGAGAAAAATAAAAGGGATATAGGTACAATTGAAAATGACGGAATGAATTATGTTCAATATATACTTACGGACTATATCAATAATAAATACAATATAATACATACTTATAACTTAACACTATATAAATTAATAAATACATACATTGATATCTATATTTGCATTCAATATTAATTTGTGAATGAGAATCAAATCAATGGAATTGTGGTCTCCAAGGAATTAAATACAATAAGTTAAAAAAATGGTAGTGAGAGGAAATTATTTGGTACAGAAAGAAAATATAAAACTAAAGTAACTCACTAATGAAAACTAAATAATAGAATAATTTCTAACTTGCCTTTTAAAACTAATTCTTAATAGATATATATATATTTTTAGTAAGTAATCCTACTCGAACTGTGTGGAGGAGTCCAATTAACTTTTTGTTTCTAGTCCCTGCTTTCGCCGCAATTCCTTCTTATCTAGTTCTTTCACCAAAAATCAAAAGGAAAACTCCTCTTAAAGGCCTTCGAAAAAATCAAGAAGTGTATTCCAACTTATTCGAAAATCTTACAACATCGAACCGTGTCGATCGTTAACGATCTATCGATTCGTCACAATACTTATATAAAAACTGTTTCTTATTAACACATGAGAACTAATCGCTATCTTACGTACGTTACATTGCATCAATGGCGACCAGTTTTGTTAAAATCAGGTCTATTCTGATGGTCATTAACTTGAAAAAGTTTAAATGTATCACGCGAGTTGCTGAAACCTTGGAAATCAGCTGTCAGACATTGTAGTTTTAGTGAAGTAACTAAATATTACGTTATGCGTATTATGAGTTCTTGTTACTTTATGCTCTGAAAAGAATTCCCTTGCAATTTCATATTACGAACACACTACAAACGAATGTTAAAGAGGAACATCTTACTTAGACAGGGGATTGAAGTTTATCGACTACAATAGACAATTATAAAACCAATTAAACTCACTCAGTTATTTGAATTTTATAATACGAAGTAAAACAGGGCAATTCAAGATCTAAACTGAATTGCTTGGAACTTGGATGTTCTTTAAAAATTCATAATATGCTCCCTGGTATTAAAAAGTGACGAAATAATTGTCTCTTTTATTGAAATCAAAGGGAATAATTACAGGTATTTTAGATGTTAATCTAAAAATTGATTCAGTTTCATTAAGAGTTACAGCTAAATTAGGTAATATTTGTATATTTAACTAGCAGTATTTTTTCAGCGTAGGGGAAGGGGGGATATGTTTCTATATAAATATTTGGATATATGTTTCTAGTGATATTAAAATTGTTATTAATGTAATTTATCTGGTTTTGACTGGGGCAAACTATCTGTAATTATTTCGTGGTCATTATGTGACAGCTGCACTATTGACAAACAATAAGCCATTATTATCATGTTGGCCGTATGTTTCTTGTCTGTTTTACAGATAAATCGATAGAATGTATCAAAACATTATCAAAACTAATAAACTTGGTCAGTCTATAAAGAACATGTAAAGATAGAGAAAACAAATTAAACACAATAAACATTTCAAGTAACAACTAATAAAAAGAAACCCGATAAAAACCTATTACAAATATGTAAATATTTTCACTCCATAACTTCTTACATTGCATAATCCAAGAACTATCACATAAAGAAGCAAGCATTAATTAAAATCACGAAATGGTCAAGAAACAAGAAATTCTACACAAGACTACTTTTAAAATTATCTGAAAATCTGACATCAGAACAAATTGGATTCCGAAGTCTATCTAAGAAAAATCTGTAATAACGACGTCTAAATATAAATTAACAAATCACTGTTTATACTATAAAATATGCTTATAGCAATTATGATAAAATATGAATAAATTTGGACCCTATTAACTGTTGTGTAAGGTTCGTTTTTAGTTGAGCGCTATAATAACTTGTACGAGTAAGTTACAGAATGAATTTGATCCACGGTGGATATAAAATAATGTAGAATTGTGAATATTTAGATCTTACATATAACATGGAACAAAAATTATACATGAATGAGATGTCCTTTGTTCTCCACGTAAATGCAGTACCTATATTAGATGAAATTATTTGGGAATTATGTTATGGAAATACAGAGTATTTTTTCCTAGTTCATAGTAGTTTATGAACTACTTGTTTCCTAATTGTTTCACAAAAACGCGATTCTTTGGTGATTTCACATCAAAATTCTGAGATTTTAAAATATATTCTTTCTAAGGCACAAAGAATATTTAAAAAAAATTGAAACATGCATAAAACAAACGTAAAGCTATTTTTGAATCATATTTTGCTTTTATGCCATTTCTGTATTTAAAGAATGTTGAAAATCATATAAAAGAACTATTTTCAATAATTCGCACGCTTACTTTACTCACCCACATAAGCAACCAGAAATACAGACAAACTCTCCCTTTCACAGCACATAGTACAACAACCTATCTACATAATTGTAAGTCAAGTTTCATCCCGCCCGTGACCCGGGGTCGTGCTTTCTACGGGCCCCCGCGTCATGCGACGCGTCAGCCAACAATTAATGGTCGGCGGAACCCCAAGAAAGCGGCCCGGTGCCTTTCCATTGCTGAGTACGGCCCTGGATTTTGCAAATGTTGTAATTAGATACATACTTAGTAAGTCAACAATGTCGAATTTTATGAGGAAATTGTTCAGGTTCTATGTTTTTTCCTAATGTTGCGTTCTACATAATATGTTAGTACAGGTGTCACCTCAAATAAGCAGTTTTACGATTGACTGTAAAACTATGTCTTTGGAAACTATTACTTTAATAAATATTTCAATGATAGCAAACAATTTAAAGCCAGTTTCATACGACAGTTCAATCTAAACTGCTGGAAAATTACCCGGACAAGAAAAGAAATTGGCCTTTTAATAAGAACATGCACTTGCATGTTACAGCATGCACTTGCAATAAGGATAATATCGTGTAATAATACGCTTTCGAGTATTTCGTTCATTTTTCTTTTACCGAACTTCTTGGTTCTAATTTCCCAATGAATACAAACCTTCGAAAAAGTATTCTGAGAGTTTTTCCATCTACGATTTTTTTAAATTTCATATTCGCTCCAGACGTCCAAGACATGTGCTTCGTCCACTTTGACTCATTCGTTATCTATCATTTGAAGTGTAACGACGTGCGTCCTACACTCCGCATTTATGGATTATGGCCCGAAAACCCTTTATGATTGTAGAGCAGAACCATGTGTCTTGAAATAGAATGTTATAGGCTGCTATCAAAATATGTTACAATTCATTCTATGAGGTCATTCATTCTCGCCATCGCATAAAACCTAAGCAGTTTCCATAGCGCAATGTTCCATTTCCAAACCCCATAACAAGTTACCAAAGCCAATGCATATTACGTCATGTAGGCACTTGTAAATAGCGCAGCATTAAATCCTCTACATACGTTACGACTTTCCTCATCTACGTTCATTTTAAAGATCTTATAAGTCTTATAACTTATATAACTTACTGATTGCTGTACTCGCCGTTAAATTTCGAACGAGGAACGCGCACCTCTGACCCAACGTTGCGCATGCGTAAACGCATCTTTATTATAATGGAACGCAATCAGTAAATAGCTTTCATGATATACTGCAACTGTTTAGTGGCGCATAATTTAGAACTGATGCACACAGTTGCAACAGACTTTTTGCCGGGAACTCGAGAGGTAAAGTTGAGGTTTTGTTTGATATTCCAAAAATTGTGAACCTATTGCACGTTTAAAGGTGTAATAGTGATTATTTAATGTAATGTTTTTTTTTTTGCATATTTTTTTTCATAATGAAACAAAAGCGCGTTTTTCGTGTGTAAAGGAGTCCTCCTCTGTCCTCAGTAAACCTAGTATCACTTTACTGAGCGACTCCTGACTTGCTTCGATGTGACTAGAAATTGACAAAATGTATTTTGAATTGTTTTGACTTTAGTTATGAAGAAAACTTGACACTGGCGAATGTGCTAATTGCACCATTGCCATATATAAAAAGAAAAAAAAAAGGTAATTCAATTTTATAAGATTTTTCTATCTTCTTGAACGCGAGACCGTTCACCTGGAACGTTACTTTAGTCTTTTAGATAATAGGTCGGCGGCGCGCCCGCATACCCCCTGGTGTTGCAGGTGTCCATGGGCGGCGGTAACACTTACCATCACGTGAAACCGCTTGCTCGTCCGCCCTCTTCTCTATAAAAATAATAATAATAATTATATTACACTGGAAAGCAATCCAATAAAACAGTACTTCGCCATAGTACGGATAAAAAATGGACAGTCCACATTCGACACATTTTACATTAAAAATAAACCACAGAACAACGTAATCTACTTATGTATAATGACGACGATTGAATGGTTAATAATAACTGAAGAAAAGTCACTTTACCCTCTGTACTAATTATAAACTGTGTGAAGACAAAGTATCACTTCTCGTCGCTCAATATCAATCAACGAATTACATTTTGTAACTTCAAACACTAACTTCGACTAATTACCCTGGCAGACGATCAATACGATGCAATATGAATGGTTCTGCAGGCTGCAAGTGTTACGCAAGCGCATACTTCGGCTCGCCTACATGCGTAACCGAAACTGTGGTAATACAGTGCATCGAATTATTGCTATCCACGGTGTTATGCGAACAACTAGGATTCATCGAATTTAGCCGCTAATGCTTTTACTATGCATATTAAGCTTAACAAAATTAAGCAACTATATTATTTAAGAGTTGTAGAGCTTTCATAGCTTGTATAATGAATGAATCTTGTGTGACTTATGACTTGTTTGAGTTATTGTGACTTACTTGAGACACTCAATGCATCTCTAACTCTTTTGTCTTTTGTGGTTCTCTTTTAACGAGTGTGCAAAATTATCAGAGGTATACAAACATTAAGCGTTATGTACCTAATACTGTGATTATTTTAAATGTTAATAGTTATAGTTTGTTTATTGTTACTGTGCCAAAGAAATAAAAAATATACTTACTGTCTTTCTTCGATTTATTACGATTTTCGATTTTTATAATTTATTATTGAGAATTTTATTAATTGAACTCGGCTCACTTTAAGTATGCAGTTAGTCGTCACTCAAGACAGTAGACGTCACCTTTTTTGACCAATAGTGCTCTTTAGAAGTCTTAGGTCTCTTTCTTTATTGGTCAATAAAGGTCACGCCTACTGTCTTGAGCTTGAGCGATGAGTCACCGCAAACCATAAATTCTAATTCTAATAATTCTAAATCAAAATTTCTAATTCTTAATGATTCTTTTATATAGATATCTGTTGATTTGTCCACACGTATTGACAGATAGAAAAAGACTCATAATAATCAACCAGATTCAATTAGAATTATTTCATAAATCCGCAGTAAAGAATGCTTTCTAATGGAGAAAATTAAACTCTAATATATTTTTGCCTTTATATCCCTTGTAAAGATTATTGGAGTTAATAAAATATACTCGTAGCTTCCAGACACCCCTTTTAACGTTTTAGACGGTTATGAAAATACGAGAACAATAATAATTGCATTATTTTCTTTTTATATTTGCAGATGAAAATCTGCTCCTTGTGTCCTACTGTTGAGCAAGGCCTCCCCACTTTTATGCCAGACCGCTCTGCATCTAAGTCGTACCGTCGTGTATACATTCACACACACACACCCACCGACACGCATATATATAGTGACAGATATATATATAGTTGACGTGTTTCAGATTTTGCGTTATTTCCATGACTCGTTGTATAAGCTGTGGATACTATGGCTTGCAGCAGGTCGTTATGGACTGATATTAATTGATCGATTGACTATTAACGATAAAATTTAGGTACGAGTAGATATCTCAAAATGGGTGTATACAAAAATTATTTTGATATTTTTTGGTTAAGTGTCGTGTATACAAACGGATAAACTGATTTATGATAAGATAACCCAAATATTTGATTAATATTGACTACCCATTTCAACTTATTAATCTGTATTGATGACTAAAACTAGACACGTGATATGATTTATACTATGTATTCTGATTTTTATTTGTAACTAGTAATGCCTGCGTCTACGTGCGCGTATACATTAGAGTATGTGTGGTTAACTTGATTCCCGTGGGAATTTTATAATTGATTTCGGTCACAAAAGTTTTAACGATGCCAAGTTTCATTAAAATCCGTCCAGTGATTTTTGCGTGATCAGACAGACAAAATTAAAAAAAAATGTTATCTTGGGCTCTCGTAATTTACACTGCAGACTTTTTCAAAAAATATTAATTATAATGACTTTGTTACTATTTTATGAAAAAATGTACATAGGTACAATAATAATCATACATATAGGGTGAAGGACCCAATAATGGACACTTTTAGGACAGTGTTCGAAATAAACATGCATAAGTCATTAAGTGTGAAGGTCAGATAAACGGTAATTAGTGTAAATGAAAACGAATATTCTCAAGAATCAACACATAACTTAACAATTGAAATATCGGCAATAAATTCTTAGAAAATGGGAGAAATAAAAAAAAAACTAATATCTCCAGTTATGGACACCTAGGATCCAGTTGTCGATACCCAGTAATCGACAGTTACCTAGTAATCGACATCCAGTCATCGACAACGATGTCATGATGTAGCTAGCTAGGTATTTGAGGTTTTATAAAAAGCAAAAAAATAAAAAAAATACAATTTAATGTATCAATTAAGTATTATTATTCCTTTGTTAATTCAATATACAGTCTGAAATTAAATATAAAGTCAAAAAGAAAAATCCTTCGAAATGAGTATCAAAACATACTTAGTCAAAAACTTATTCAAAACCCATAGCAACTCGTCACTATAATTAATAACCAGTCTGAGATTATACTTAGTCAAAAACTTATTCAAGACCCATAGAAAAGGGTTATTATGGTCCTTGCCCATAATCGTAACCATAATCAATAATCAGTCTGAGAATTACCTAACTTACATTAAAAAATGTGTACGAGATCAAAATCATAGCAAAATAGGTACCTAACTTTCTTAAATTTAAACCTCACTCCAAATCAGTAGTAACCCGTAATAAAATTGCAACGAGTAAGAATAAAAAACAATCACAATCGCTTATTAAAATTGTGGAAACTCAACTTTCTTAAATACCAAATATATAATAAATCAGGTACCTAAATACTTTTCCATTTCTTTAATTTTATAGAAACCTCTACTATTAATGCACACAGGCTCGTCAATCTTTTCAATGACTTGGTCCTCTCTGTACCGTATTTTGTCAGGCTTGTCAGGCCACTTGAAAGAATTTCCCGTCGATAAAGTCATTGTGCTAACTTCGTACTGTTTTTCATTAACATCTTCTACTTTACCAGGAAAGTATTCACCTTCGTACATCACTATTACGTAACACCCCGAACTAATTCTTTTCTTTGTTCGCGTTACAGTCTTTGAAGTAGTTAATATATTCAAAGGAACATCCATGTCCGAGTCAGAGCCATCTTTAGGTGAATGTGTTCTTTGACGCTTCGGTTGTTGTTGTTGCCCCTTGGTATTTGATTTTCGTTTATTTTTTTTGTCTAAAGACAGTTCTATTGTATTTTCTTCTTCTGAAATATAATCATAATAATCATCTTCATCAATTTCTTCTATATAGCTTTCACCACTTTCGGCATATTTGATCTCTAAATCGGAGTCTTCTGAAGTAGAGTCGTCGCAAAATACCTTTTTTCGTTTTAATTTCAAATCTGATTTTCTCCTTTCTTCTTTAGCTATTTTCTGTTTCTTTTTTTTTTCTTCAGCAGTTTTCTCTTTTAATATTTTCTTTTCTTGTCTATTCTTTGCTCTTTCAGCCTTTTCTTCTTCTTGTTTCTTCTTTTCCATTTTTTTCTTTTCATGATATTCTCTCCAAGCTTTGCTTGTTACTGCCGATGGTGTTATTTCTCTCTTGATCCTTATTTTCTTTTTGATCTATAGACTTTTTTTGAGGTGTAACTGTATCGGTACGGTAGTTGCTTGGACCTGGTATAGCAATGTTTCCGTCTAGAGACACTTCTTTGGGTACTGCAGGAGCTGAAACAATTTCGGAAAGGTTTATAGGTGTGTGTTCTTCGTCGTCTAGTTCTTTAGTTTGTGATTCGCTCGTGGAATTAGATTTGGGAAAATTTTTTTGATGTGTAACTGGTCTATTTGAACTTCCATGGTTAGTCATGTCTTCATTTTGGGGCGGGGTGCAGGGTAAATTATCATTTTCAGTAACAGATGAATTATTGATGGTCTCAGGGGTCGTTGGTGATGTTGGTTCAGCACTTGACCGGTTGACTATTACTGACTCAACTGAAGGAATGTAACAACCACATTCACTTTTGTTTTTAGCCCAAATAACATATAGAGCCGTGTCTTCATCAGGAAAACAGTGATCAACTGTATTTCTGTTTTTGTAGAAAAGTTTGTTGAACAAATTCAGCTTTTCTTCTGAAAATACCTTGACAATCTCATTTTCTAAATACTTGACGAATGCTGTTACTTCAGGATTTGATTTAAATAGTTCTTCCCGTTCTCTGTGTTTAAGTTTGGTCATATCAATGTATTCGGGCCCAAATGGACACAAGCCCCCTGCTCTGAATCCATTTTTAATGCAATCATCCGTTAGTTTTGCGACTGCTTTCTGCAATACTGGAGCAAAAGTTTCTTTTTTTATGTTTTGGCCAAGGTTCTCCATTTTCCATTCATTAATAGCTTTTTTCCAAAATACTTTCAGGGGTCTAAATACTGCCAAGTCCATAGGTTGCAGAATATGGGTCGAGTTTGGGTACAAAGCGATGATTTCAATACCATTTTGTGCGCAAAAGTTCGAAAGGTGCAAAGTAAGATGAGATTTGTGACCATCTAGAAAAAATAGAATCGGCTTCTCTATTTTCTTCTCTGCAAGCCACAGGTTGAAAACGTTTGTTATGTATTCATAGAATGTGCTGCTGCACATCCACCCACTTTCCGACTTCCCTATCGCCCATTTTTCAGGCACACTGGTTGCGATGTGCGAGGGGATTCGTTCGTAGTTGAAAACAATCATTGGAGGTGCAAGCAGTCCAGCTGCATTTGCAGTAAACAACACTGTGAGGTTATCTTTTTCGTCGCCACATACAGTGTATAGGTGTTTTTCTCCTTTTTTGGCCAAAACAAGCCCTGGCTTTGGCGATAAGAAAAAAGCGCTCTCGTCAGCATTGAACACTCGGTTTGGGTCTTTGACTACTTCTTTTAAGTGATTTTCTTCTAAATAGCCATCTATTTCTTGAAACCAGTTTCTTATATCTTTTTCAGATACGTTGTCCCGAGCCTTTGATAGATTTTCCGGCATTTTTTCCACCAGAACTGGGTGTCTTTTTGAGAACGATTTGCACCACTTTTTTCCAGGTCTATTGTTTGTAAAAGGGTTCGGTAAATTTAGGTCCATTATTATTTTTTGCACGCTGTCTTGTAGGCATTCTCTTGATACAGGAAAGTGTTTTTCACCCAGGACTAAGAGCCACCTGACCAAAATTTCTTCTTGCACTTTTGAAAGGACCGTGTTAGGCCCCATCGTACAGTTTATTGGGGTCTTTCCTGATACTTTGTTATACAGCGTTACTCGAGGCACCCCAAATGATTTAGCAGCAACGGCAACCTTCACTCCTTTGCGAACAGCTTCCATCGCATTGCCCATTTGTTCGAGCGTATAATTTTTTCTCGGAGCCATCTGAAGAAAACATGAAAACCAGTTATGGACACTCATTGGATCCAGTGATCGACACTGTTCTTTACTGGTACATGAACTCCAATCAGTTTAATTTCGACATACACTTAAACAGCATGGATAAAGGAGCTAAAATCGTATGCCAACTCAAGAAGTTCCTAAGAAAATAATTATCGACACTTGTCGATTACTGGCAAATGTCTATAAGTCAGAACCAGTAAATAACATCGGCTATAAACCTATAAAAAAACATATCGATCGGCGAGAGAATTATAAATTAATTCTATTACTTCAATACTAAACTAAGAAATCAATTGGAATTCAGCTATAATACATAACAAACAAATAATTGAGAAAAATATAGACTCACTCTCTTAACGATTTTGTTAATAAAATTGGATTCTTTTGTAGGAGCACCAACTCAGTTCAATTGTTACTTCGCCATCTTGAAACAAAATGGCCGATCGGTCTGAAGTATTTAGTAAGGCTAATAGAAAGTCTTTTGTCTATGATTAAGTATTGCCATACCAAAATTTCAATGTGCAATGCTTGTTTTCATTGAAAAAAGGAAAAAAGTGTTCATTACTGGGGTCTTGTCCATTATTGGTTCTTCCACCTAGTGTTTTTTTTTTCAACGTAATTTTTTGTAAATTTCTATTTAATCTAAAAGTCTCCACTAGGAGCATAACCAAAGATGTAAGAACAAGAAATAACTGGTACTTCAATAACCTCCATTCGTTTTAATTTTATGATCGGGTCCGATAGTTCTTCCGTCACCAGCTCTGTTATTATCCACAGCTGGACGTGAGCCTTGTGCATTATGTCTTGTGCATGAGGAATGCTTAGTCGTCGACGGTAGGCGGATTGGCGAGTTCACTCTTTTAGAGGAGATGAGGGTGCTAAAGGCTTATGGTAACCATTTTGTTAACTTTCAGTCGCCTTTCACGATAACCGGGGAAGAAATGGGTTTTTAAGCCGATTTTAAGAGGGGTTGGGAAAAGATTTTCTATCTAAACATAAATAAGTTACGGTAGTGCGTGAGATATGCCAGAGCCTAATCCCATCCCATCCTGTCCTATGCCTCCCCATTTTCCCAGCCCTTCCTCCAAATTCATTCTTTTAAATCTGCAAAGTTAGGCAGTGCGTCTGGTGGCGCGCCAACGTTTATCATTCTGAACTGATGTTGGCGTGTATCGCGGATGTCCGTTGTCGACAGCATCCACTAACAAGTACCATCGGATGGACTGTCAGCTCGTCTGCCGCCTTCATTCCATAAAAAAACACATTTTTTTACATTTCAACCGAATAAACGTTTACTAAATACAAAATTTTAAAAACAAATTTTTGCGAAAAGAAATAGCGAGTATTTTTACTTAGCAAAAAAAAGGGCTGCCCAGGATGTCTGAACCATTTTGATATAAGAGTGGACAATTTCTTACCAATCATTCGTGTGTTATACCGTATACCGTTAGGTATACTTAAGTGAAATGAAACTACTATATACAGATTTTACAGTATACACATTACTAACGGATATAGAGGAATAAAAATCTTACACAGCTTAACTACAATTAAAACAATTTCAATTTAATTCAACAAACGTCAAAGATACCGATCAAGATTATAAATTGAGTGTATTAAACTCTCTGAAGTGTTCAATTCCATTAACTAATTGATACAAACAATTGAACATCCATATACTACACGAGAAGAAAGCATCGTGCATGTGTACAATCTAGTACAGATATAAATTCACAATTGTTAATACTGCACACTGTAATTTGGACTTTAATAAAACATAATATGGTTTGTACCGGCTCCAATAAAATAGGTAGACGAAGATTGATGTATTGTCACAGGTACGGTCACGAACAATTTCATTACTACATTGTGAGCTTGACATTTCATAACGTCACTGTGGCATTCTTACCATCCCACACTTTCGGTTTTATTAAACTCTATGCAAAATGAAATAAAGAAGAATTTACTTTGACTAATGTGTGAAATAACGTTGTATGTTCTGACGTATGGATTGAATCCGCGAATTTGACGTGTCAAGTACGTTTGTGTTCGTAATACATACTTATCTGTGTGAATTGAGAATTTGAGTTGATGGGAAGCAATTTAATATCTATACATCCTCTCTGTACTTAGATTAAATGCATTCTTGTCTGCCTCGCTATTCGAGATTCTCTGAACCCTAATTTCATTATTGTAACATTATTTAATATTAGTCTATAAATATCTATAAATTAACCATTTGCCTTTTACTGTCACTAAATACTTTAACAAATTATTGAAAGTTTCTGAATCGTAACTCATCAAATGATTTTGGCCCCAATGAACACCGGAATACAAAAGAGACAATAAAAGGTTATTATCCTTCATAGGTTAAACTAAATGGCAATGAGTTAGCCATATTTTGTCCACTAATGAGGAGGATAAAACTGATGAACCAATTTAAAGAAAGTTCGAAGATTGGAATTGGAGGAAAGAGGTACTTGAAGAAAGTTTAAAAAAAGGGATATGAGAAAGAAAGAAAAGAAAATGAATTAAGTAGAATTGAAGTTCGCGGGAATGGTATTGAAAGAGATCTACAGTAAACGTTGAATAGATGATATCACAGTTAAAGTACAGTGTTATTAGTGGTGGATAGCGAACAGATCTAAATTAATATCACAGGATGATGATTACATATCGATGTACAAAAGATTAGAAAACTTTCAAATTAAATAAATATGAAGGGTAATTTCAAGATGCAACAATTATATTAAACATAATTTTCTAATTTCACTCCCCAGTACCCAGGAATGTTAAATAACTGATAGGAAGTTAAAGCTTTGACGAATGACATTTTTCAATATGAGAGCAAGCGTGGGACCGACGACTTTATCTGACGCATCAGACTAACGTATTCTGTAGACATTTCACTTTGAAACAAACTCCAGTGCGCTACAAATCCTTTAGTTCATTTCCATTGCTGATTCTATTAGCTTGTTCTTTAATTGGATCATTTTAAAACCAGTGTTGGACGTAAATGTAGAGAAGTGTTTTGTGGTCGCTTTCAGATCTAGTTGCTATTTGAATGTCTTTAGTCTATATTCACACGCCACGACAGTCCGTTTCTGATGTCTTATCGTATATTCAGTTAGTCATTTTAGATTATTGTTGATCAACTTAATAACTAATACAAACATTTCATTTACATTTTAATTACTTACAATTTTATTAAATTAGTACTAGCTTGGAAGTGAAGAAAAAGATCGTTTGGAAATCTGCATGCCCGAAAGTAAAAATATATACTAATTACGTAAGAGGTTCTGCTAAAACTATCCTACGATACTTGCGATCGACTCGCAGCCACTAATCCTCAACAGTAACCCTGCCCCCCTCTCCTAGATAAAGACACTAGTGCACGTAGTTTATTCTGTTATAACTAACTATTGTAGTAGTTTAACTAACTATTGTTTATTCTGTTTGCTTATTTTTAATTCGGAATATAATGTTATTTATGCTTTCGTTGAAAAAGTTACTGTGCGTTATCTTTTTAGAAAGGCAGAATAACATTGAAACAATAAACTAGGTAAAGAAAAAAAGAAAGAACATTTATTTCAGCACGGCACAGTAGGTACACACAAAGATTAGTAGACAGAATAAGGACAGAGAATAAAAAACTAGTTATTTCGTGTGTCGCAGCGCTGCCACGAAAGGGTGTTCAGCTCGGCGCTATGTCGGGAACCACTTACTGATTTCCATAATTAGAATCACTCACATAAGCAAATAATTACTAACTTATTGTCTTGTGGATGAGGGATGCCATAGCCTTCGGCGATTCTTCTGGTGGATTCACGCGTTCTGCTGGATACCAATCCTGTGTTTAATGTTTTAATGTAAAACAATAGATAATGTATTTATGATGGCATTAATTAAATGAGGAGCAAAAGAAATACTGAGTGAATCGATGGCAGCAAATTCAAAGGTGGATTACGTTTAAGTTCTCCGGTGGCAATAAAGAAATGGGAAGCAGGACTCCGTCGACTTAGTGATCACATTCTAAGTAATTTAAAATGGCTTATATTGAAACGGGTAGCAACAATTACTTGAGTATGTGATGACCAAGACGACGGAATCTCGCTTCGCGGAGCTCCTGTTTCTTTCTTGTCACCAGGGAACCTATACCTAGAACATCTTTAAATTTGCTGCCACCGATATGCTACACATTCGATTTTTTAAAGTACAAACTAACTAAAAGCCATTTTTGTAATTGACACAGTTTTCATATAACGCAATATTAATAATGAATAGTATTAATATATGTGTTGTTATCAGAATCGCGTGGACCTTCACTGGAACTAACGAGGCCTTCTTTTGATATCCGACTGCCAAAGGTCAATAATCAGCAAGCGGATGGACGTGAAGGGTTCCTTGTATTATTTCTATAAATTGACGAGATTTGTAAACAAATCATTTAATTTGGAAGAAAATAGCTAACAAAATATGTGATGTTGTATGAGAAAAGGTCCCGTTATTTATAGTCAAATCTAGTTTTTTTTTACAACGTGTCACGGCTATTACCAATGAACTACTACTACTACGGCGAATTACGACTATAATGGGCTTTTTTTTTCGGAATGGCTAAGTTCTTGTGGCCCTAATGACCTTTCAAGAGTCGCCGGTTTAGGGTAAGCGCGGACACCTGATATATACTGAGTAATGAGCGCTACGAACATTATAGATAGAACAACAAAATTTTACATTTGTAACTCTTAATTTATTTCCTAAAATAATTTTATTTTGCATTCGAACGGTTTTATATATATTTTAAATTAGTTGACGTGTTGCAGGTTTTGTGTTGTTTCGATCACACATTATATTTGGAAAGAAGATGGCATCCGAGAAGACAGTGCACCTAATGGTAGGTGGTAGGTGATGGGCCATGGACGTCCATGATATATGTCAACAATAATCCAGCTTGGCCAGCGTGGCCTTAAAAGCCTTACATTACATCCCTCATGCACGAGGCAATGTGCATCAGGAAGCCCATGTCCAGCGGTGGGTACTGAAAGCCTGCTGCTTGCAAAGTCAATAAATCAATACTTACTGATAATACATGTTTATTTTCTCAGTTATTGTCTAATATTTTAGTACATCACTTCACATTCTATGTTCTTCTATGGTGTATGTATGTAGTAAAGACACCAATCTTTATTTAAGATTTTAAACTTTTGTTATCGTGGTTCAACATAATACTTGTTATGTAAACGGATTAATCACGATTTATTTATTATAGCCGAAAATGCGGTCCAGTTACATGAACGGAACAGAGGGTAGACAGGGTATTTGTCTGTCAATAGCAACAACACCTTCACCCGTCTCCGCAGTCTCGCCGCGACCACGGTTCATGTAAATGGACCGAAATATCGGCTATAATAAATAAATAATAAATGGGTAATCCATTTACATAACAATTACCAAACTTTATTTATTTTAAAATGAAGAATCAGACTCCATTTCCATATTATAATCCTAACACCAATTCTGTGTCAGGGATATTATAGCGAGCGTGCTAGGCGTGGCTGGCTAGTAGGCGTTGGTTCTTTGTTTAATAATAATTAGTGGCACACTTATCCGCATCATGCGAAGTAAATATCATTGATAATTATTATTTAAAAAAAGGAACCTTTCTGTTCTAGTTTCCCAGGTATCATCAATCTACACTAGAGAAATCTTTAAAAAATTCACTATTTTTTTTTTCGAATGAAATAAGAAAGAAACAGCACACAGATAACAAGGTAACGATTAAAATAGTGAGTTAACTTACAAAAAGTATGTACATCCCGCGGCGACAAATAGATCCCCAACTCAGCATATTCCTTCCCCAATCGAGGAGAAGCGCTGGTATACTGTTGAGGCCTCCAATGAAACTGATGCCCGTTGAGTCAGCTACATTTAGACTATAATTTAATTGTTAAAGTTGTTAAGTCTATAATCTTAAAAATAGGATAGTAGATCATGTTACCATTATGTTTAAACAGAAATTTATGTGTTTAAACAGACAGTGCAGTCTCTTCGCGGAAGTTCTAGTCAATCCTATGATTGACCAATGGCTTTTGGTCAAACCCCAAAATAGCCCGTAAGTCTTCTCACACACAACGGGGGTGTAGATGACTGTTTGGGACTGAGTCCCCTTCAGTGGCGTCTCTTCCGTCCGCCGACGTGAACAGGTCATCAGGTTGGCGCTGTGGGCCATAACGCTACCTCAGGATTTCCTCATGCCGCCCTCGCGGTGAGCAACCAACGTAGGCGGCAACTGTAAAGACCCCCCCGTTGAGACGCGCCTAGCGGCGCGATCACGTACTGCAATAGATTTTAATTAGTTTGACTGGTATGGTGAGTTGTGTACATAATAGCATTAAATAATTAAATAATCCTAGGAGTGACTAAACTGAGCAGACAAACCCCGAAACCAAAATAATCTATTTCGGCCTTAACTATTTAATCCTAGATGTGACTGTAATGAATTAGTCAATGCTCGCTTTGCGTTTGGAGGTCAAGGATTCATAAAATGCGATTAAAATTAATCGTGAAAAATTCTAAGTTGTGCAAATGCAAAATATCAAATTTACTGTGTAATTATAAATGTCACTAATAATCGAATTAAGTGTTATTTTTGTTGAATAAATACTAATAATCAATCTGAAATTATTGTTTTATTAACTAATCAACGAATACATGCACACCTACTAGTCAAACGACAAATTCATTTGTTTAAATTTCTGTCTTTGACTGGCTGGTTTAGTCTCTTCTAGGATTAATTACCTTTGACAGTCAAAGGTCGAAATACAAAAATGCTTTGGGCTTTGACTAAAAAACCTTATCAATCCTCAGGATTGCAAGGTCGGCGGCGCGCCCACATGCCCCCTGGTGTTGCAGATGCCTAGGGGCGGCGGTAACACTTACCATCACGTGGGACCGCTTGCTCGTCTAGAAAACTAGTCTATAAAAAAAAAAGATTGACTACTATATATACATATATTAAATTAGTCATATATATGTAGTTAGCTGGTATGTATTAATTTTGTGCACTTATATTTTGTGTTCAGTTAAGCTAGGACTGTACTTTACACCACTCTCATGCATTTCTGTTCAACCAAAGTGACTGGCAAAGACTGCCACTGGTCTTTCAGTCCGTCCTTTTGTACAATTTCCGTGTGGTAAAGTTTAAATAAATAAATGCAATATGAGCCCAGAGATGCCAACTTAGCGCTTTCGGCGCTAGATCTCACATTTTTTGGCTCTGTTAGCGCCCATCAAACTTACTTGACGCCTAATGCCCGTTCTAGTGTTTTTCTTAATAATGATCCTCTTCATTAAAATGAGCGAGTTCTATCTACGTGTAAAGAAATGTAATTATTTAAATTAAATATAGACTGACTCTAAAGGACAAGAAACCAGAGCCATGAAACCAATCTACTCATACGTCCGTCAAATACTTAATAGGTAGGTACTTTCTTTTCATATATGCACTGATAATTTTTGATAAAACATAGATAATATGAAAATTTCTTTTCATTTTTTAACGTTTACTTTGATCTAGCGCGTTTTTCCGAAAAACATGTCAATTTAGCGCTTTTTAACGCCAACTCAGCGCGCTTTCGTTACAGAGCATTGGCAACACTGCATGTGCCGTCTTATTCAAAATAGCTTGATAATGTTACTGTTACCGTTCTTTATGGCGGTCGTTATGGTGGCGAA
The DNA here is from genome assembly GCA_914767545.1 of Sesia apiformis. NCBI lineage: Eukaryota > Metazoa > Arthropoda > Insecta > Lepidoptera > Sesiidae > Sesia > Sesia apiformis. The sequence continues at coordinate 10,672,639 of OU611967.1, read as the reverse complement.
CAGTATTTTTAATTGTTTTTTGTAAGGTTGAGTGACCTTAGCTATTGTTAGGTGCGGTCTAGACCAGACTAATTAATTAACGGATAATTAGCTTGAAATAGACTTTTCATATTCCCTAAAGCGTGTCTTCCTAGTGTTAGATTATAATTAATTGTTTTAATTTTCAAAATTAATTACGTGCTTATAATTAATGACATTACAGCGGGTTCAACTGTTCTATCTGTTCAGTTTCCATACATACATAATATACATACATACATACTAAATTACTTTATGAATCAAACCTATCAAATTAACCTTCGGTATTCAACTGTTTACATTAGTGACCTTATTGGGGCGAGCTGCGCTTGACTCTTCAACATTTTTACACGTCTACTATAAATTACTTTTAAATAAATACGTATATGTACCTATGTCATTTACATTAACATTTAAATAATGTATTTGTATATTATATTATCCTTATTTTTATATATACAGAATGTCCAGTGGGTAAATAGTTGCCTAATTTGAAACAGTCGATAGGCCAGTTCATCATTTATCAAACAGATTGTCAATTTTCCTTCATTTAGAGCCCCAGCACAAATTACTGACCAAGGTGGCCAATTTTTCAAAAAATTGAAAGGGGCCAATATTTCGAAATAGGTGCTTGCGTTAAGCTTAATTAAGCGTTAAGCGCACTAAGATTAATTGCGATAGGTCATAAGCTAGCCCATCGACAATTTCAAATTTCCATTTGTATGGAAATTTGTATTTACAACTTTTTTCAATTTAATCAGTCAGCATCGATAGTATACCGTCTCTGAAGGGTATGATTCGAATATGTGATTTTTTTGAAATGTCAAATTCCAAATTTGAGTGTGGGACACATACTCGTATGTACCAATCGGGGTTTTTGATGGGACACATCTGTCCCATCAGTAATCAGTAACAACAATTTAAATATACATAAAACATCAAAACTTTATTTATCTCATTACATCGTTAAGTGTGATATGATGTAAAACAGTTGCTACAGTGAGATAGATTGCACTGAATACAAATGGTCTTCGTTCTTACTTCAATTTTCCGTAGAGCGTTTTTGTTTTTTTTTTTTTTTTTTTATAGAGAAGAGGGCGGACGAGCAAGCGGTCTCACGTGATGGTAAGTGTTACCGCCGCCCATGGACACCTGCAACACCAGGGGGTATGCGGGCGCGCCGCCGATATCTGAAACATCTCCTTCGGGTCGGTTCTTGAGTAGGAAGATGGTCTCCAACATTGTATAGATTCCTGGAAGTAGCTGAAGGGCGTCCTGATGTTCGTTTTTTGACAAATTTTGCGTTTGCTCTGCCTTTTCCTACTAATTCTTCTGCTAAGTCGACGATGAACAATATAGTATTCTCCTTCTTGTGATGAACATTTGGAGACGTAGTACATTTTGTACGTAGTACGTAGTCATGAATCAATCACGACTGATGGCACCGTTGATATAAGAATTATCAAGACTTCTTTTGGTTGACTAGTAATCAGCCATTGATGGTAAGCGACTATATGACATTACGAGCATACAACATAGGACGATCATAATTTCATGCTCATCAGTAAGAGGAATGTTCTGTTTTTTCGATTCGTTCACCATACTTATGCGTTTGTTTGTATTTTGCGCAATATACATAATAATAATACAATATACATACTTCTTGGAAACAAACGCAGGAGTATATCCAATTTGGTTGAGTTTCTATTCATGTTAGATAAATGTATTGCATTTCGAAATATTGGCATCCTTTTTTTCGGGAGAAAATTCTGTATTTTCTCAATATCGTCCCAATAAAAAGGACTATTGGCGTTTAGGTCTTCGTCACCCGGCTGATCAGTTGCTTCAGCATTTTGTTGATCACCGCCGGATGTCGCTGCATCAATAACATCTTCATCGCTCTTTTCTTCAATTTCTAAAGTTTTCGATCGCTTTGTTGGGTTTTCTTCATCCGACGGGTAATAAACGCTGGAATCATCACTAGCGTGAAACGGGTCTTCATCTTCACTTGAAAAATCCAAATTCTGAGATATATCCTCCAATTCTCTTTGGGTCAGAATTCGCTTCGCCATTCTAAAAAGAAAATGTACTCCTGAGATTGGAACGTTCATAACACTGTTGGAACAAATGAGTCCCACTGAAAATTATTGTTGGGACGTATATGTCCCGCACTACAATTATTCACAAAAAATACACAAAAATTACAATTATTTGAGTAATATGTTTATAAAATCAGTAAATATTTGTTTGTACTTATATTTTACATGCAGAAAATGGATTATACTTCAAATAATCGCAACCTAAGTATAAGTATTGCATCACTTGCGACGTTCGAATCTACTGATTAGGTGGGGGGACATATGAAACAGTAGGTCCTAAATTACGGGTGGGACAAGCGCTCATTCAAATCAAATATGTAGTAATCAAATAAGATTTTTTTAAAAGTTGTTGAGACATATATGTCCCGTTAGTAGCGAAAGGGTTAATGCGATCTCTCTCAACCTGGGGGTAGTGATCACATATACAGGGGTTCGCGTTGGTCAGGAAAAATTAACCCACTTATGAACGAAGAAACCTTTTATTAATTATTTAATTAATGATTTGTAATCAAATGTTAAACGGTATAAAACATCATTAGATTGTAGGGAGATTGTGCACGCTGCACACCAACAGCCGCTGGGCGCACTCGACTGGCCTCGTTTCCCCGCTCTCACAGAAGATTAACTTGAAATGTTCTGCATTTTCCCACCTTATGTACGTGTTGCAGTAGTGAGTGAAATATGCCAGAGCCCATTCTCATCGCATCCCTATGTTAACGGTGCGTTGTCTGTCATGGGTCTCTATATCAATGTGCACAATAGAATTTAGAACTATCAAGACGAAAGGCATGATATTAACAGCTATGGGCGGGGCGTGTCGACAGGCGACCAATAAAACTAGATTACTGGTTAGCAGCGCATCGAAAAAACACGTCAGGTACAAGTGTTGGAATCAGGCTCTCAGAAAATTATTGTCTATAGAAATTAAAATGATAGTATTTGCCAAAAATTATAGTAGGTACCTACGTTTTGTTTTTACATCGATTTTATTCTAGATTAAAAAAAAAGATGTGACTGGTTTTAACGCACGGATCGTGGATATATTCTTGTCTTTGTTGAACTGATAAACTAGTAAATTATCAATTAACACGTCAAACAAAACAAGTAATTATATTTTAAATGCATATTTTAAACATTTTTCATGCATATTTTTAGCTTTTTATGTTGCATATAATCCGGTCTCTAGTCATGACTCGTGACTCAAGTCATGACATTTAATAGAATGAAAATCTAATTTAGTTAGATAAGTACCTACTTACATATTGCGAAAAACGCAGGGTTCATAAAAATCCGCTATTTATAATAAATATCAAAATGTCCGATATTTGATATACATATATCATGCGTATAACAAAGACGCGAATTTCATACTGTAAGTGGTTTTAATGTTATTAATGTTTTAATGTAATGTTTAATGTTTTAATCAAAATTGTTAAATGAAACTAAATTTGATTAATAGACTTATTTATTATAAAACAAAACAAAAAAAAGAATAAAATTAGAGTAACAATAAATTTGTCTGAGATTATCAGTCTACTTAATCAACATTCAAATAAATTATAATTATAACCTTTATTTAGTGTTAGATCATTGGCAGTGGCGTATAATATTTTTATTTGTCAGTACATATAATATTTTAAGTGTGGGATCTGCCAAAATTCTAGTTTTGACGATAAATATCAATTGATATATATAAATATCAATTTATATATTTATATGTCATTTATATATATCGTGATATATGTCATGATATATTATATCCGCTGATATCAACAAACCCTGGAAGAACGCTAAACTCATTTACTGGTAAACTGATTTTTTTTCTTTCGTTCTTTCTCCTTTTCATTCAAAATAAATTAGTAAATCTAGACAACTTACAACTCGTGATAATTTAAAACAACTCAAAGTACAACTCACGATGATTTAAAACGCACTATAATCTTAATCATTCTAAAATGGCGACATTTTATAGACTTATTTTTATTATTATTATGATAGTAATATTAAACTGAAGAAATAAATTGTTACAATGTGATAAATTCAAAAAAATATATTTCAAATATTATATGCCGGAAACGGTTATGTGGATACTTTGAACATCAATTCTTGTAATAAATAATTTTATTTATATTTTAAACACAGTAGTAACCAAACGCCGTGCATAACGCCATGGTTCATTCGAAAACATGTGCTAATTATTAAAAAAATTGCAATTTTCAAAAAAAATCACAATAACTATTGATATCCGCCTTTCGACATTTGAGATGGTATTTGACAATGGTACATATTATACATTCCTTCCCTTATATATTTCCTTATCCAGTAACCATAGTTAGAGCAAATAAAAATATTACATTCTATTCAACTCTTAATAGAGTAAAACTGAATATAATATTATTATTTATACATATTATATATTTTTCATTATTGTATTTATTTTACATAAAATGATAAATTTAAAGTTGTTTATTGACGGGAAAGGAAATACATATTTCAGTTTACAACGAAAAGAAAATACCTACTTAAATGTGAAAACTAAACTAAACTTAAAAACAAACTATTATTTGTGGTACGTCAAGCTCAATATGTCTATATTATTGAGAATGTTGTACAAAGAAATTGAATAAATAATTTATTAATCTAGACATTTTACCGATCTACAATTATTTCATAACCACTATCTTCAATTGGCCCGAAACACCTCATGAATATTATAATATGGGTGTATCACCTCCCAGCTTACCGGTAAAACAGCTGCCACTGGTAATTGTAAGATTTTGCAAAATTTGCATTTGTAAATGTCGACAACACGCGATTCTGGCCAAATGCACGTTGCTGAATTTATATTTTCTAAACAAAATTGCAATTTTATACGAATTACAATTTAAATTTACACGAATTTAATTTAAATTTTATAAGAATTAAAACTAAAAAATGGCTTAATCATTATGCCTTTCATTTGCTGTCCAACTTAATTACTTAAAAATGATGTAATGTTTTAAAATTATATTAAAACTTTTTTAGAAACATCTTAAAAGAGTTAAGACATAAATCAGTCACTGTTGCAGTCAAACAACAACCTCTACAGATGTACCTTTGCATTTAAATAATTAAAAATAAATTGCATATCGCTCTGCTCCTCCGAAGTTTTTACATATGGGCACGTGTTCGTATTCAGAAGACGGCTGTTTTCCGTGTATTTTCTGCTTGGCTGACGGCAGCGGGGGAGGGGCGGGCGAAGCGCGGCGAGAGGGAAACTGGCAGATGCACCTCGCAGCGCCATCTAACGGCGCTCCCTACGCCGTCGACTTCGTCGAACCAGGTGCGCGCTGCCCGCACCGCGGCCGCCCGCCCTCAGTCCGCCACCAAACGCCGTCGTTATTACACGTAATTACGGGTGCTGTTCGCCGCAAGCAGCACGCGACGCGCGCGTTTCGAACGTAGTTGTACCATACTCCGTGACCGGTTCAGAGCCGATGAGCGCAACCTGTGACACCTTAATACTTGTGCTGTGTGACTTGCAGTGAAACGCTCAGTGCATCATTTTATGTGCGAGTGATGGATTGCTGCGGATCTTCCACTGCTGAATGCTGACCGCCGACGCGGTGGCTGTTTCCCGACATATATGCTCCGGCGCCGCTAGGCCGGTCGCGCCAGCATGCGCGCCCCCGCGGTGCTCATCGCCCTGCTAGGGTTTCTACCCCAGGTACGAAACTGAAACGTGATCGGTGCTAAAACCGCGAATCCCTGTTTGTTTACGTTCGAAATCGAATAGTTCGCACGAATTGATATAAACAAACTCAGTGCCGCACGATGCTGTTACGAGCGTCGAGCGTGTTTCTCACGAGTGTGGGGGTCGGTGAGCGCGAGGTCCCCACAGATCGTCCTGGATAGTCGGCAGCGAGGGTTAGATGAGGCTGGGCACAAGAGTCGTGACCGGGCGCATGCCTCTCGCCCGCTTTAGACGCGCCTGTGTGTGTTCGATACGTTTACCAAGCAAACATAGTTATAAAGAAAGTTCAGGTTTTAATACGGCCGACGCTCGGGGTCAGATAGGTCGCGAGCCTCTTCGTTTAAAATTAGATGCATTCCGAGGCTTCGCTGTGGAGTTAATTCCCAATAAAAGGCAGATCCGCGACGGTCCGCATACCCCGGAGACGGGAATAACTCAAACGCTTGTAGTCTGTCCACTGGAGAAGAGATATTTCTGGCAGGGTTAGTAGTTCGGTCTAGTTAATTTACAGTACTTTAGTACACTATTACTTGTTTATTGGGCATCGTGAGAACACAGGTGGAAGGTAATATGACTGAAAGTTCGAAATACGGAATTGCCTAAGTAGGCCTTAAAATATTTTCATAAATTATCATAGCATATTATTATGTAACAACATACGCGCTGTTTTGGTACCTACGCGTAACGTAGGTATGTATGTGTGTCAATATAGGATCAGTCCTATACCCCGAGTTTAATCAGGTACAAAATCATTATATTATTATTATATTAGTGAAAAGAAAAGGATTCAATTAATTGACAATTCTTTGGAAACCTTTGTAAAAATTCAAATCACAAAAATATTATTACCTACCTACTTATATAATATAAGTACCTATATTTATAATATTACACTATTTACTTATAATATCATTTATACTATTTGCTTATACTTATTTTCGGCGATATACCTAAATATAATATCACTATGTTATTTAGCCTAGGGACACCGCATGTTATATTATAATTTATAATTTGCTATTATAGAATACATTAATTTCCGAAGACTAGTTCGTCCGTGTAACCAACCAATCCAATAACCTATACCTATTCCATTTTCCATAACCGATTTCCACTGTATAAAACTTTCATCAGTATCTGTTAGACTGCTTTCAAGGTATTATTAGCAGACATACAGACAAACGAACTAAACAATTATGAGAAGATAAAGTTAAACTAATCTAAAACTGAAATATAAAAAAAAAATATTAGTCGGTACAAGTGTAAATAAGTACATGCGTACGTAAAGTTTATTCAGGTAATTCTATCTAATCATTTTTTAATTATCTTCCTATTATAGAAAAATTGTTTCCATTATCATAAAACCAGGATAACATAAAGTGCAGGTGGCTATGTGAATAATAATATTAATAGTACATAATAGAGGTCATTGATCTACGAACCGGTCAAGGACATACCTACAAACGTAAGGGCTGACATTTCTACTCACGAAAGATTTCAATATTGCATTCAAATGAAAAGGTTTATTTAAAGTTTAGATTACGTACAAGTTCATTATTTACCCAATTAACAAGTTCTTAGAAGGCTAATGGATCGATTAATTGCATCTTAACCAACAATCACACATTGATCGGATAGACGGACAGACATTATGTTTATTTATACTGCTAAGAGGAACATCTACAAGTAAATCTCAACAACCGCGAGAAACGCTCACGGCATGATTCACCCGAGCATCGATACACACCGATTCGATAGAACATCTACTTTCTCAATCGATTCATATTTCATAGTGTTTCTGCGCTCTGCCATTTCCTAACATTAAATGTCTTGCATAGCTAACTGGTGTAATGGGAGCCCTACCGAAATGTCAACGAGACCCCGATAAAAAATCGATACTCTACTCACCGGTCGGGTGGCTTTTTTGTTCTCCCGCATCGTTTACCGGTCTCCAATGGCAATTTGCAACGAGGGAACTATTCCCCAATGCATGCGTGTGCGCAGACAATACGCGACTACTTATTTATTAATGTATACGCGTTTGTACCGTTACTATTACGAACACACATGCACTTTGTTACATACGAATATTAATAAAATTTGTATGCGTGCGACCGGACTACCTACAACTCCGATTTTGCCCTTATCTGTGTGATTTTTGTGCACTTTTGTATGTTTTAATTGTTTTTGAACAGTGCCAGTCTGGTTAAATTACATAGTTACACTGTTGGCGCTTCACACAGATAATCGTATCTCTTATAGTTTTATTTATAGCCGTGTGTGCGTGTGTGTGTGCGCAAGTTTTCAAGGCGCTATAATACATTATGAATGAAGTCGCGTTGTTTCATAAAAAAACGGTATTTTGCGCACCACCGCTCAGACAGGTTTGTCTTGCCCCCAGTCCTACGTGACGACGGCCGTGCATTGATGTAATTGTCCACCGATCGGTCAACTCGATTCTTTATAATGCTCGATACATCCGCAGGAATCGATGTCCAATTGTCGACCTTCTGCCAAAGGCCACATTTTTCTTTTTCTCCTCACTACTCGACGGTTCTGCTCCCGTTTGTATCGCGTGATCGTTTCTTGCCGATCGGAAGCGGCATCGGAAACACGTCTGCCCAAAAACCGCAATCGAATAATTCCAATTTCATAATGCTACAATTTGCCGAAGGCTCCCGCATAATGTTATTCCTTTACTTTAATAAGAGGATAATACCGTTTAAAAGTAGCCATATTAAACTAGCAATCCTGTATCATAAATGGCATTAGTTCTTTTTCTATTATGAAATAAAGTAACTATTTACAGCATTGCTGAGTTGAATACTGAGATTGTTGGCTGCCACATTCTGTGTTCTCGGATCATGATCGCTGTCGGCGCCTACCTGCTGTAGAATATCTAGGACATTGCTTGTCATAGCTCACATGGAACGCTAGTGCGGTATGTGTGTGATTGCGTTATGATTTGTGATATTATCGATAATTTAAGTATATTTCAATTTTATTGCAACGTTTGTGAGTCGATATGCACGCGCCGTGCCGACCACGCGGCCGACATTGCTCTCCAGCAGGTGCGTACCATATTAATGGCAATTCTTAAGACAAAAACATCTGCTTTTTCATAATAATTTACACGTATTCACTAATTCTAATTACTGCCAAGATGATTTAAAATTCACTCGCGAGTTCGTTATCACGGAATTAAATTGTCTTAATGAGCATTTTTATTGCCTAAATAGTCATTAAAAACGGTTCTTGCACTAGTTGCTCGGTGCCAACAATAAGCTGGTTTCGTAGATGGATTGCCGGAATGAGCTAAGTAGGTACAATGCATAAATTAGTCGTATTTTCTCAGCAATCTTTATGAAACCACCTGCCGATTCAAAAGCATTATTTCGGACACAGGTCGCACACAATTAATCGTCGTATGTCATGTTAGTCGCAATAAGCATTTAAGTATGTGAAACTCCCTAACGGTGTGTTTAACCCTGTTATAATTTCGTCCATTGTCCGAAAAGGTTTTTGTTCTCTGAGAACCTGCTCAATTATAAGACTCGTATGAAATCCGTATAATCGTCGGTTTTTAACTGCTTAACTATGAGAAACTGTGATTTTCGTCTCATTGTGCGATGAGAGTTTGTAATGGGCCGATTGTGCGGCGGCTGAATAGATCGCGACCTTATCACTAACATCTGTGACAACTTTGACAAATGACGAATTCATTATGCCAAAGCAGCGCTTGTCTCTGCCCATTGTTCACGACTGCCGATCACCATTTCTCTCGTATTATTGCCACCATTAACTTTTATTTGTGGATAGGTATTTCCCGACCGGACGTTTAATTGATTCCTGATCTTGATGCCGCGAAAAAAGCAACATGGCGGCCAAGATCAGTGATCAGATTACGCATTGTCGTCAAACTGGATGCTCGGGGAAGTCAATGTTATGTATTATTTATAAACAACCTCCCGATCTCGTAGACTTGGGACAGTGTATCCTAGGTACCTATTTATCTATTGCACTTAGTAACCGGGACTAAGAAAATATCAACATTATGTAATGTTTTAGATAAATATAAGCAGGCACTTATCGAAAACTAGTTCTATTAAACTGGAAATAGAACAGTAATATTTGTGATATGGAATCTATTCACCTCTTAGAAATATTTCTTCGATCTTTCATGATCTATCTTTCTCAAAATAAATCGAGGAGGTAACAAAACTACCTATTGGCAGCTTGCCTGAAATCATTGATTTGGGTAAGATCCGTGTAGAAGTTAAATTATTCACTGCTCATTTAACGATTTCGTAATCGGATGCCTCGTAATTCAACCTTCTAATTTAAGGTCCCATTGTTTTGCCGAATTAGGTAAATGTGACTAGCGTAGGCAGGTATACCCTCCAGGCATTCTCCAAAGATGATTCGCTACCGTGTGGGCTGTTTTAGACGTTCGGTTGACAGTTATGAATATCTCAATAGATGTCTAGTTGAGTGTGCGAAATAATTACTTAATGTAGGCGTTTAAAATTAATAAGTCGTCTGTTAAGTGTTAACACAGTCCCACGCTGTCTACTCGAATATATATAACTTAATTTTCCTGTTTCACTGACCTCTTGAATTTCTTTTCGTAACTCTTTGGAAGTGAATGTCCCTCGTAATTGCAGTATAGTCCTGGGTTATACTGGTATTTTATACACGCATTCAATTCAATTTATAAGGTTGTTCTGAATTACTGAAACAGTTTTAATACTTTTATAACGAATTGTTTATACTGCGCTGTTTTTTTAAGTTTTTTGTAGAAAAATGCAAATTTTTACTATTGTGAGTAAGTTTACTATGTGTTTTACTATTGACCAAGAAATTGTGAGTATCAAGACAATATATATACGTTAAAATAAAAATCGTCTTGCCCGGAGATTTGACGAGTACCAGCCGCCGGAGCAGGCTGGGATACGAAAAGGCTACAGCATTATATAGACCATATAGCATATTATAGACCACATTCACACACTGCGGCAGATTATACAGGAGACCGAAGAGTATAATAAATAAGCCTTTGTAAGACTACGAGAAAGCCTTCGATTTTATCGAGGCCTGGTCTATTCTGGAATCTTTACAGCAGTGCCAAGCGATCGATACAGCGATTGGCGATGTATCGAGGTGCTGAGACGTCTGTATAACACTCCGAGCATGACGGTCCGAATTCATAACCAGCAAACCAGCCGATCCAGCTGCGTCTAGGAGTGAGACAAGGCGATGTAATATCTCCCAAACTGTTCACAAACGCGCTGCAAGATGCATTTAGGATGCTTGACTGGAAAGGACGTGGAATCAATGTGAATGATGAGTACATCTCGCATCTTCGTTTCGCCGATGACCTAGTCATCATGTCAGAAGATTTAAGTTGAATGCGAAACGACCTTAACGCAACATCACTCGTTGGTCTCGGGATGAACTTAGACGAAACAAAAATAGTGTTCAATGAACATGTTCTTTCTGGACTGATAGAAGTCGAAGGCGTGACACTCGAAGTTTTTAACCATTATGTCTACCTTGGGCAAACAATCCAGCTAGGCAAGTCCAAGGTCAGCAAGAAGGTTGACAGACGCATTCAACTTGGCTGGGCAGCATTTATAGTATGGTATGGTAAAATAAAAATTTAAAAGTAACATCATTTATATTTAGAAATACCGTTTTACTAAAGTTGATGGCGACTGGTATTGGCCATCATATTTTACATCCAGAACACTTTCTATGACATTAATACACTTTTTTAATGTGTGTATGTATTGTATACATGTGAGTACTTATGTATTCTAGTTCTGCTGCCGACTAAATATCCAATAGATGATTTTAGTGACCTCTTTCAGTCTAATATCAATCTTATTATTTTGTAATTATCTAAACCAGTAATTATCTAACAGAGTTAATGGATCGTTTCTGAAATGATTTGTCGACTGAAGTTCTCGAACTTGACAAAGTTACGGACAAAACCAAAGAGACCCAATCGTGTTCATCCAATCGTGCGTGCTTGTTAACTATACTTAGTAGTACGTTTACAAAGTTATACGTGGAATATACGATTTCTCTACTACTATTGCAACATAAATCGACATAAAAGTTTCTATCTTTCTATCACAGAGGTCCCGTTGCGATGCTCAAATACAGCAATATCTAAATCCAATTTGGGACAGAATCATATGTAAGCCAGAGTCACGATGTTCAAGCCTTTCAGTCGACGTATTTAAGGATTCCTTGCCGAAATTCAAAAAAGATATACTTGAGAGACTGAGAGATGACCTTAAGTTATATGCTAACTAGATTTAAAAAAAATAAGCCCTTTTAGTATCCACTGCCGGACATGGGCTTCCTCGTGCACATTGTCTTGTTCATGAAAGATGTATGGTCTCAAAGCGGCACGCCGCCGGCCGAGCGAGTTGGCGAGTCCACTCTTTTAAAGGTGATGTACGAGTAGTTCCTCAACGGTTGTGGTAGTGCTTTTGTTATCCCTTAATCTCCTTTTACGACACCCGCGGGAACAGATGGGATATTCTATAGCCGGCTGATACCACACGAATCTTTATTTTTATTTACATTTGCTTAATTTTCACTTCATTCCTTTCCAGTTCGTTTAATTCTTCATCAGTTCGTACTTTAATATTTTAAGTATATCCTTTTCATTCTTTATTATAATGCGCCTTTAAATATATTTTACACTTGTTATATAAATTGCGCACGTCTCCAGACGTAAAAAAAATGTAATACTCTCTGGCTGTCCATAAGAATAAAAAATAAAAATAGATAGCTTTACTTAAGGAGGTAAAAGCATGCATGTGGTTAAAATAGACTTAATTCTTTGTAGTGACTAGAAGGTCATGACGCCTATCGCGGTCAACATAAATCAATACCTTTGTATTTAGCCCCATCGATAATCCATCAACGACTACCATTGAAGTTTGTTCTTCAGCCTTGCACTTTCATGTTGATCTTTAGAACCGTCTGATCTGCCAAGGTGTGTCTGTATTTGGCTATCGGGAACCCATTGTGTATGATTCCCATATTATTTTGTACTTACTCGTCCTAGTTTCAAGAGGTATTAAAATGTGTTGAAAACCATTCAAATTAATTTAATTTCCAATTAGCAACTCTTCGAGAATAATAAACGCAAAGCACAATGTGAATTTTCCTTCATTTGTAGCTGCTGCACGGAAATTACTGTCCAAAGGTGCCAATTTCTCAAAAAATCTAAAAGGGCCATTTTCTCGAAAACCGTGCTACTTTTCATTAAGAATAATTACTGTCTTCCGATAGGTCATGAACTGGGCTATCGACAGTTTCAAGCTTGGCCACTATTTAATGGACACCTGTATAGATATACCTATACTATATCTATACACCTATAAATAGGTACATTACATACCTTAATATGATACATATATACCAAGATTGAATACAAAACTGAAAATAGTAATAAACCATTAAATCTGTGTTAAATAGTGTGCCCGAGATGTAGTGATGTTTTTTTCAAAATCCGAAATTCGTGATCTCTGTAATAGGGGAAATTCTTCAAAATCCCCCAATATTCTTCGAAAATTAATCCCCTAATAAACCGAACTTCTGATACTTTAAATTCTATAACATACCTTTTCAACGCTCAAACCTTTATGTGGACAGTAATTCTAATCATCTCCTAAATTCTAATTTATGAGTCATGTTACCTAATTTTCGATGTAAACTGACTACATTTCGCAATAACAAATTACACTGCAACGGATGATCACAGCATTGGGGCTAATTCACATAACCATCTACAGTCTATACTGTATACTGTCTATACTGTTGACTCTATAGTCAACTACATAATTTATGACATTATCTCAGTAAAGGAACCTTATTTTATAAGACTTATTTTCCCAGATATTAAATTTAAAAAAATAACTTTTTTATTTCGTCCATGGACGTCCACGGTACATGCCAACATCAGTCCAGAATAACAAACGCCCCTGGATGCGCTGCCTACCCTTGCAGAATTGGATTGGGAAAATGCGGAGGATAGGACGGGATGGGAACGGGCGCTGGCATATCTCACTCACTATCGAAATACGTACGTACATTGGAGAACTACGATAAAGTAGGAAATGCAGTACATTTCAAGGTAGTCTACTGTGAGAGAGGGATAACGCGGCCAGTCGAATGCGCCTGGCGGCAGCCTAACACCTGTGGGAATGCAACTTGCACTCTCTCCCTACAAAAATAGTTAATTTTATTTATTAATAAAATTAACTATTTTTGTAGGGAGTTTTTTGTATTCAATTATTAAAAATAGTTTGTTTTATTGATCTTATAAATACAATCCAATAAATAATAATTAAGTCATTAAATAGACATTTTCTAGAGTTGAATTATCCATTCTATATTTTTTATATATTTTGTAATTTTCACTAATATTGACAAAGAAATGTCTAAGTAATAAATTCAGTGTAAATAATTCCATATTAAAGTCCATGGTGGAAAAAGCCCCCACCAAATAAGTATATACGAGTACACTAAAGCATTCACTTGTCCACCATGAGTTTACTACACAAATAACACAAATGCCTATACAAAAAAAATCAAGCTAGATAGGCGTTTTGGGATAAAACAAAAAGAAATAACCGTCGTATTTTAATTACGTCTGATTATTTTTAATTTTCAAATTTCAAATTGAATGTTACCAGTGCCTTTTTTTCATAGGAGTGCAGTATTTAGTTGTGCACGGTATAATTTCCTTCAACGTTACAATTACACAGAAATACTCATGTCTGTATTCACCTTAACAACAACAGCAGGCAATATTGCACAATCTATCTAACTAGTGATTATCTACACATTCGATAAATTTTATTTAAAGGATTTATTGGAATTTCTTCCTGTTGCGGGGTGATTTATATTTTTATTTATACACATTTTTTGTCGTCGGTGCGTCACTATTCTGATTTACTTTGACGATCGGTTAGTTCAGTCCGTAGTGTTGCTTGCTGCGTGAAAGGTCCCGGGTTCCATTTTCAGTCTGACAAATATTTGATTAAAGACAATCGAATCACAACATTTGTATTTAAACAAATTCGTTTAAAGGCCATCGTTTGTTCGAGATGTTTGTGTGTCTCTGGACCCAAGATATTATAAGGAATCCTAATGTGAGCCTAGTGGTTTCACAAGCCTAATGTCACTGATATGATAATGTTAATGTTTATGATTATTAAAGTTTTATACTACGATGTTAATTCATGTGAGCGCTATAGTGAAGAAATACAGAATTTATATAGGTACTATGTTTCATCAATGTCCGATAATTACTGATTTGGTTTATTGATATAATAACACACTTTCACCGTCTTTCACCATACTATTTTTAAACGTTTGAACATATTTAACACGTCGTAACATCTTGAAATTGTGAGCGTCATCGCCTTGAACAGAAGGTTAATTTACTTGTTAATACAAGGTATTTTAATAAGTCCACTATTCAATTTCAAACGCTGAACGTTCACACGTATAATCCAAACAACAATTCAAGCGGGAAGATCTGGTTTACGATACGTATAACTATAAGTACACGACTCGAACGATCATAGTTGCACTACACCAACGCACGAAATCTCAATTCGCTGGTGCAACACGCTTAAATAACCGCAAAATACCTTATTATGCGCTTTCCATATACGTTCCAGGCAATCTCTAGGGGCCCTATTACGCTCTACGCTCATGACTCCCCGTTAATTTCAAATTCCTTCGTCGGATCGTATGTTTCTTTCACCCGATGCAGCTGCCAGAGGAATCAACAAAGAGATTGCGACTTTTGTCGCAAAGCCCGTTTTGTTCGCTTTAAGATTTGTCCTTTTATTTCCAACGATTCTTTGAAACGGAACGCCCTTTGTGCGGCATGCGTCCACTCTTCACAATAGTAACATTCAAACTTCTGAAACTTAGGTCAGAAAACCAATTAGTTACAGCACTCATTCATCAACCGCGGTTAAGGACAACTTTTTTAAGCTAGCAATTAATTTGATCTCGAGACCAACGCTATTTTTAAAACGGAACATCTTCATGACATGTGTACGAAACGCGCATGATGAAACACCCCAATGAAAAAAAAAATAAAAAATACGCGCCGCAGTTCCAAAATTAAATTCGTGATTTGCGAATTTGGATGCACCGTGACCACAACGTCGCGCTATTAAAAGACTCTGTTTGGGTGTTTATTTTAACACATTTCGCGTTTGGATAACAGCCGAGATGAAAAACATTCCCCTGTGTTTCATTATTTAAGTTATTTTTAGACTCCGCTCAACCTGCCGACTGGAACGAGTGTTTACTCTGTTGGCTTACTTACTTACATACAATAGTATTCACATTATTACTCCTGATTATGTACTCCATCTGTTACTAACAAAAGTGGTCCAATATAATAGTTACCATAATTCACCCCAGTAAGAAAAGCTTAGAGATATGTAAAATTATTTTACGTCGCGGCGCTGGAATTGTCTAGAAGTCGTATTTAGAAGCAGCGATTAAAAAAGGAATAATGCATCGCGATATATTAACTGGAATAATCTTGCAAGATCGACGATTACTTAAATCAATTTGGATGGTCAATTTGGGCCTGCGCCGGCGCAATTAATGTTACATGCCTGTGTTGCTTACTTTCTTTGAAAAAAAAAAACGATTATTGATGCTCACGACTCTAACACCGAATGCATTAAATGTGAAGTCGTATGTTAAATAAATTAGACTCACACGTAATTGATTACTGGCACATATACACGATGTTACGAAGTTAAAAGTAACTGGCTGTTTCCTAAACAGTTTATATGAACAAGACTAATAAGATTTGAATTCCATTAAAACGCATCAAAAGAAATGGTTTTTTTTATTTCATAATTACTGGCAACGACAAACGTTTCATAGAGCTGAATACCTTTTAAAATGTACTATAAAACATCGATCATACAGTCATAGCGTCAAACCGCCCGAAGACAAAATAACTATAACTTATTCGGTAGTCCGGTAAGTATAATTTAATTGTTAGTTTGTGGTCAGCCTGAGGCTAGGCGTCGACCGCTCACATCCCGCGTGTCGGCCATTTTGTTTTTTTTTCTTAATTTTTTTAATTCCCCCGTATTTACTCTGCCATTGACAACGAGGAAGCTCTTAATAGTTTTTTTTGTTGTTCAATGTTTTCGACGTGTTCACGGGCGCACTTAATTATAAACAATTTCCTATATCAGTAAGCCACAATTTATCACACACGGCGCTACTATAACTCGTTTCAATAAACAATACGTCAAGTCCGCAACAAAAAAGGGGATGTTTAGAGTGGTCGTATCTTTTTGGGGCGTTTTTTAGGATCCGCTCCTACCTGGTGTAACCACGTGGATGTGTGAAGAGCTGCGTCTTTGTCTAGTTAATGCAAACAGAGGGAGAGGGTCGATTGTTTTGTGTAAATTCTGAGTTCAACCCCTGTCAGGACATGGCAGGAAGTCAGTTGAAATCTGGTGTCTTTTTTACCGCAGTGTTGTTTAAACGGGAGCAAAGTCTGACATTACAGACCTGCCGTCGCTCCCAAAGATAAGGCTCGTACTGAACGGCTCACTGTGCCTCATTGTTATTCCTCTCTCCCTCGTTTGTAAACTTTTGACAAGTTCAGCGATAAGCTCATTCGCGTGGGAACACTCGATTGTTTGCCATGTATCAGTTTCACATTTCTATCTGATGTTTTTTCCGACTAAAGCCCACCAGAATTAATTTCCCAGATCATCGCTACACGTAAATAGGTACTATTATTAACTTAATTAAAGATTCAAATCACGGCAGGTTTAATGGCAGTCACAGTAAACTTTTATGAATCTAATTTATTATAGCATAGCTCACTAAATAATCAATTAAATCGAAAGTGCGCAGGAAACATTTTTTTGTCTTTATTAAGTGACACACCTAACCTCCGGTAATGATTTGCTAAGTCACGGTCGCCATAACTTAATACTTACCACTTCCTTCCGATGCCATATAAAAAACTCTTACACACTTCATAAATTATAAATACATACATCTATAATAACACAAAAGTTACAATGTTACTGCAATATTAATGTCGTAATTAGTAAATTGCTAAGAGCCCGATGCAGGAGCTATTAAAATACTTGTTATTCACAAAACGCTGGTACGTATTCCCCAATGCATTTATAGTCTTGAAACTAGTTCGTGTATTAATACAAGGGTTGTTTCACAAGGGAGGGCTACAAAAACTGACTATTATTATTCATAGTTGAAGAAAAAACTCAAGGGAATTCAAACCATTTAGTTGACGACCGCTTATCTATCAACATCGGTAGCCGAATTTATCACATTTTTCATCAAACGTCCCTAGCAACGCGGTAAAGCTCGTAAAAATTATAAACAATGCGGGGGGTCAAGGGTTTTCTATATTTCAGTCTGACAAGAGTATTTTTTTTAAATTGCAGGAAAAGGTAAAGACGCTATTGATACAGTTTAGGTTGCGATAAATCTCTGTTACGTTTGATCATGTGGCAACAGTGCGTTCGTAATTCGATTCGGGTTAGGGGTGTCGCCGCGTACAGTCACCCCACGTGCTCGCAACCCCATTTTTGAACGACCTACATACAGTGTGTCCAGTAAAACCGTTAATGTCTCAACGGGATCGATACGTCACATACAACAGTTGTGCAAATAGTTTGTTTGAGGATTACATCTTGGGGCGTCGAAAGCTGTTATACTAGTTTGTTTGTAATGTCACGATGATATTGATAAATTGGCTTAAGCTCTCTATGGGGACAACTAACGTTCACTTTTGTCGACTTATTTATTCATTATTAACATAAACCTTTTTGTTTTCAGGTGCTGACGTCTGGTTCTTTCGACCTTAGGATAAAAAGTTTTACGAACTCATTGGGTAGATTAAGTAATGGCCAGTGCTGTGATGGTTCCTCAAATAGTGATGCGCCGTGTTTGGCGCCGTGCAGGACTAAATTCCGCGTGTGCCTCAAGATTTATCAAGCTAACATCGATACGACATCTCCTTGTACATTCGGTGATATTACGACGCCAGTGCTTGGTGGTAACTCATTGGATGTGCCCAATCTTCACGTGGAGGGATTCAGCAATCCCATCGTGTTCCCGTTTGATTTCACCTGGCCGGTAAGTTTCTCAAAATACTTCTTTATTCTTATGTGAAAATTATTGTTTGTACCACAAAGGAACACTTCATTAATTTTGTAAGTAATAGAAAAATCAATACGTCGTAAAAGAGGCATTAAGTAGCAACCCTACATCAATAAATCAACCTTGTCGATGTTACCAACATTCAAATACCAATAATCCACACGAAGGCCAGCGTGAGCCATCTCATTCGTCGTAAATAATAGTAAAAAAGAAATTACGAGATTCCATGTTTAAATTTGACAGAAGCGATGACGATAAGAACACTTGATGGTTTAACGAGCAGCCGCGTGGGACGAACACCGCGTTCGATGGTACATTTTTAATTAATTACAAAGTCTCGTCTGTGTATGGGCAGTCGTGTGTTATTATAAGTACACAGTTAACCTTCATTGTGGCTGCGTTCTCATCTTCAACGGCGATTAGAGCGCGGAGGCCGGCCGGGATCGTGATTCGATATTGTAATTACCTGTTATTTATTTACGAATCGCGCTTAGATCTATCTCGCTTCCAAGGATAACGGACGTCTTAATTGGACCTTAGTTACGGTTATTTCGCTAGCGTTAATTGTCTCTCGTTTACACGGCCCTCGTGTGGACACTTGTGGTTTCGAGAGCTATTTGTATTTTATTTAGCGGCCCGCTTCAAATGTCGTACCGTCTCGTAATGTTTGAGCAAACAATCGCTTCTAAGCTCGCCCGCTTGCACAAGCTCGGACCATCTGGAGAAAAACGTGACATTTGGTAACTAAGCCGAGCTGCAGGCATAACCATAGACGAAATTCGAACTTTTTCGAACCATGGATGTGCGTCCGGTGTTTCTAGTGGCAATATCATTCCGAGTGAATTGGCGCTAAATTGAAACTTCCTGCTTAAATTCACATAGTTCTATTGCCACATATGGCGACATGCGATCAATTGAGCGAAAGCGAAATACCCATCGCTGTCTATCCAATACCGTCGCTGACAGTTTAAGCTCAGTATCACTGTCAAATTCACGCCATATGCCGTTTATCTTGCCCGATAGGTATTCGGCTACGGGATATCTCGCATATGCCGCGTAGCATATGTCGGAATCCCGGTAAGTCTCGAGGAAATGCGCCATCCGCGTCTCACCTTTACCGGACTTGTTATAGCTGGGTGCGCCGCAGTAACAATCCGCCCTAGCGTTATTGGCTGACTCGGATTTTTTCTCACAATGAGGTCATCGTCGGACTGTGAGGAGCCTGTTTCGCGAGGCATATAGTTCGCGAGGATAAATATGTACCGCGTATTGTAAAGTATTGTATATGCGGGTTACACGTTCCGCGCGCTGCCTTCGTGACTCGCCGAGCAGGTGAACGGAGTTTCGCTGCAAAAAGGACCAGAGCTCGAGTTTAATTTTCGAAATTGACATTTAATTTACTCCTTCATCGCGTCGATGAGCAGTATCACAATATTTTGAAACTCGATCCCGACGCGGCTGGCCGCGCTAACGGTCCCGACCATCTCGCCAGTTACCCTCGAGTTGCTCGGTGCATCCGAACTTTTTTATCTGATCCCCATGAAATAAATCGGTGCTAGGCCACTCGGAGATTTGACCCGCCGATAATAGGTCATGAGCATATTAATATTACTGACAACATCGAACAGTAAAATTACAAGTACAGCGGCGCGCGCGTTAACGACGCATAGAAACGATTTATCATGCAGCATTTAAAGAAAGAGATGGCTCACTCCAAAAAGAAATTCTCATTTGTATTCAAGCGCTCGGCTCGGCAGCGGAGTTTCATTTATTTTACTCTTAAACAATTTGTGTTTGTAAATCACAAGTTTTATATTGTAATGCGCTGTGGCCCGTTACTTAGTCCGGATGTGACAAAGGTGAGGACCGGATTATGAGCGAGTCTTCGCACGTACTCGCGAGCTAATTGTTACGTGCCTACATCGGTCCGTACACTCGTGAAGAGAGGTTATGCAGCGTTAATTGCTCCCTACCTATTATCTTTATTTTCAGTATCAGACAACAAGCTCATTCATATGTCCCACGGAATGTGTAAAAAGCGCGTAACACGACTGTAGCTTAGGCCCATAAATTCGATCGGAAGCTGTCTATTTTACAATGTTGCATACAAACGTATGTTAAAGAGCTAAAGATCAGTAATCATTCGTAGAAGTGTAGTTTCATTTCCATACCGTTGTTGTGTCTTCAAACGTTGAAATGTCTAATGCACTATTTCATAACAGTCAAGGTACTAGGTTGGTGATATCCCGTTTGGATAAGTTACATTAAACAGCTCGTTACCCTAACGCAATTACGAGCTGATTAAGAAATGGCAACACCTGCTTGCTATAAGGAGAGAGCAAAATGTCAAAGTACGCTTCCGTGCGCTACATGTACTCCGTGTCATGACGCTTCGACCATGAACTTATACTTTTTGTGGATTCACTATAGATCCGTTTTGATGTTACTCATCTACGGATCCGAGGCATTGTTGGTCTTATCTTGATAAATTGTCCGTCTACAGTTGTGGCCACAAAAACTGGACAAAGTTAATACCGATTGATAGCTAATTAAAGGCGCTATGGCTTATCTGGATAAGCCATGCTGCCATTAGTCCAGTGTAAAAAGGATATATTAATAAATAACACAGATAAATAACGATTTATAACATATTTTATAAAGTAATTATATGTGACAATTATAGTCCAAGATCCCACCGCGTGATTTCTACGTCCATCTGTTATTCAATCAAAATATAATTTTTATAAATAATTATTAATAGAGAAATACGGTTCTGCCGGGTTGCCTATCAAAATATGGCCGCAAGTACTTTTAATTAAAATAAATTATTTTTTTTCGAACAAATTCGTCCACTTGTTTTGAAGATAAAATATAATCCATTTCAAAGACAGATATGTAAAGAACTTAAAAAGTTTGGGTTGCCGTTTCTCACTTGGCCGCAACCCCTTGTCAGCCAGGTGTAAACAGGTGTAACTTCGTTAAATTTATACGTTCATAACGTATCTTAATAAATTATATATCAAATTAAAGCTAATTTTTATCTCTACATCATGGGATACGGTTGC
Organism: Sesia apiformis; assembly: GCA_914767545.1. Classification (NCBI taxonomy): domain Eukaryota; kingdom Metazoa; phylum Arthropoda; class Insecta; order Lepidoptera; family Sesiidae; genus Sesia; species Sesia apiformis. The sequence goes on along the minus strand of OU611967.1, from coordinate 10,650,506 downwards.
TTATGTAAAAGTGCCCGCAAATAGGGGTTGCCAACTGTTAAAGATACATAAGAGCGAGAGAGAGTTAGCGCACCGTCTATCAGACAAGGACGCAGTGTGCCAGCTATCCGTCGTTCTAAAACTATTACGCCTAGTTTTGTTGATATCTAGTCAATATGAGAACTAGACTTTTTGGTCTCGTGGTCATTTTGAGATCTAGTCTATGCTTCCGATAAATCGATATTTATTTCAAATAGTTTTAAGTTATATTCATTTTTACAATCTAATAAGTAATGATTATAAAATTACTGCCAGAAATACAAAACAAATGGTAATATATAACTACAAAAAAATAGTTTTTAAAAGTGCCTTTAATTGAAATTTGTTTATTTCAATTACAGGCACTTTTTAAGGAACGATATAATATTTAAAGATTTTTACTAATGTTCCATTTATTATTACCTATTATATGTATTATTAATATTATGATGTTCTGATAGGTTGTTGAATAAGTAAAAAAAAACTTGAAATTGTCATTGGAAGAAAAGTACTCATCTAACTTTCCAAATTATTAAAATTATTTAACGAACGTCTTTAAAACATTTCACCATACCTATAAATAAATACTTACTATAACCAATTGAAATTATCTTTAGGAATGTAGAATCGTTTGGCCGAGTCACTTTCTCACAAAGCACGAACGGCAACCAATATATAGTACAACACAACCACGCTTAAATTCGTTATGGCCATCAGTCAAAATGCATGCATGCCAATAACAACAAATTGAAATATTTTATTAGTTTACTCACTTTCGTAATAGAGAACAGCTGATTGAAACATGAATGACGACCAGTTACTCGGATTTTCGCAGCGGATTTCGTTTTAAATGGCATGTCTACTAATTTCTTTTTCTCGTTGATAACAATATTTTTGTCTACTAATTTCTTTTTCTCGTTGATAACAATATTTTTGTCTACTAATTTCTTTTTCTCGTTGATAACAATATTTTTAACATCTTCCTTAAAATAAATAAAACATTTTATGGTTTTTACAATGAATCTTTTCATTTAATATAGTTGTTATTTTTATTGTAATATAATAATATATATAAGGGAATGTTTTTGAAAATTGCCAGTGACCTTTTCATTGAAATTAGTTGCATAATAATTTTCCTTTGCCTTACCTTAACAAACAGAGAAACTTGTTATTCAACGGAATTGATCATTAAAAAATATATGCTTCGGATAATCGTTTTAACAAAGTTAAATGTCTAGGGTGCGCTGAACATGCGAAAATAACATCAAATTTAACGAACATACTTAACGAAAAAATGTCTAGCTAGGTCAAAAATATGTAAGTAAAAAGACTAATTTGGCAGGCGGACTGAAAACTTCGCCAAATGGGATCGTAAAATTTCAAACGAAAACAGCCGTAAAAGTGTACAATCCAGCTATTTCAAGAGGCGTTTCCACTCTAATGTCGTGACTAAGTCCAGTTTTTGTTACCGTGAGAGAAGAAAACTGGTAAGTATCAACTTAATTAAGGTTAATTAAATCACAAAAGCTAGTTATGGTCATATTTGTGATATTTTTATGTGCCTATTCCGCCGTCAGCGGAGCGAGGAGAGTTCAAAACCACGCGGGGGGTACTCGCAGAGAAAAATCCTCACAATCAGACAATTGCTTTATTTATATGTAGTTATTTATATCGTGGGACCTCTCAAAATATTCCACTTTATATTTAATTGTTTCCGACCACAAAAGCTTAGCCTGATTAATGCATTTGTGTCGTTAAGAAACACGCGTCTCTTTGGAAGTAGACTAAGCAACGGCGTAACTAATTCAAGAGATTGTTAGTTATTTTGCATGTTTCGTAAATAGTTTCACGCTCTAAATAGGTTCGGTGATTTAGCATTTAAATGAAAGTAGAATCTCCTTGGATTGTGTTTGAAATATGAAGGTGTTGCGTTCGTGGAAATTAATGTTAATGACATCACTGATATCAAAACAATACGGTACAGATCGCGCAGTGCACTGTTTCTTATTGTCATGTGTATGAACACTGGCACTTCTTGCGCTCCTAACAGCGTCTCCATTAGAAAGTAATTAACAACGCATTTCACGTCGAGTAAGAACGACTTCACACCTACACGAATCCGAGCACGATACAACCTCACATCGAATAATTAAACTCGAATCGTAATCGATTACACGGTCCGCATTGTTATTCACCGAACGCTCCGGTCGTTATATAAGATTCCGATATACACGAAAACCGCTGAACCTTCGCACGGATCATCGTCTTATTACTTCACATCGTAACACGATAGTCCCGATACATGTTCGGCGGACGCTTCACGAACTATAGTCTACCAACTTCCGTCTACCAGGTTTTTTATACGAGAGCTCTTGATAATTTCCTTTATCTCAATCCGCTCGCGCCGGGAACCTCTCAAAATACTTACCCCTACATCCGCTTCTTTTAATAACGTCCACGAAGCTATGGAATGCCCCACTCCGTCTTGTCCCACCGACACCGTCTTTATATCTCTGCTTTCCGACGAGCAATTAAATTCGAACAAAAAACATCGCGAAATGAAATTCCCCGTAAGAGTGGTTTGACGAACATGTTATACCATTTGCCATTGTAATTCCAATTGAAACGCAACGCAAACGCAGAAGTTTCAAATTTAAACAATCGGAGCGTGTATAATTATCGCGCACGGGTTGCATTGTTCGACGCCACTGCACAGGTATTCAGCAACCTATCAATTAACGAGACCGGCTTTTCTATTAAATCCGCCTAAATAAACTATTCGCACAATCCTTACAGTAAGGTGGCGATTATTATGAGTGCACTCCAGGTGCTAAAATAACATTGACTTCGAAATTTGAAATACAAAGATCTTAAATCAAGATTAGTCATAGACAAGGAGATAAAGAAAATAAGCTCATCAGCAGAGTGAATAGACAATAAAGTTTACCGGTCTTGTTATTACGACGTCTCGAGGCGAGAGCTAAAGAAAACACTCCTTTTTCAAACGGACGCTCGTTTACGGTTCGACTCTGACATTTTAACTGCTCCTCTCAAAACATTTACGGGCGCTAATAAAATTGTTCAAAGTGCCCGATTTATAATGGTAGCCAACAGTAATTTGCCTTTTTTGTAACCGTGACAAATCGCGGATTAAATAATTGAGTTATGTCAATCAAAATTCAAAGTAGCTCGGCGAGTCGTCGCGCTCTGAAATAAAACGGTCACCATTTTAGGCGATGGCCTGCATTCCATTTTTATTGGTTTAAGTCGGCAGTAGTTCGAATGCGTTCTCACGTCCCACAAGGGCGCGATGAGCCCTCAAATCTGCAATGGTGAAATTCCTCACATTCCCGGCTTTATTCATCACACGCGCGCAGCTTCTAAGAACTGTGAATCGCAGCGAGTCGCTCACATGCTCCGCTCGTATCCGCAACCGCGCAAATAAATCGTCGCCATTATTTAGTATGGGAGGAGGCGCGGTACTTATTCGTACGCGTACCTACGTACTCCGACGAATTTATGTATGTGTCAAAGGCCGATCATAGGCTGGGAACCACCGCCAGCGATACTTGCAAATTAGAATGACCCAATGTTTTACATGTGTCGGGAAACATACCTATGTAACGTATGTTGTATTTTACGGCGATTACATCTGTACACCTATTGAAGATTCAGCTCTGGGAGCGTTCTTGGAACGATGCGTTTGAGCCATTGTTGATCCAGGAGATTAGGAGGTTATCGCACCGTTTGTGAAATGTTTCTCGTCCGTTTCCATTCGGCCCACCGTGATTAGAATATAAACACATCACTTTTCTATGTTACTCATCGTCTCATCGGCCGCCTAGTTTTACTGCTCGCATATGCAAAGTAGATTTAGAAAAAAATGCCAAATACAATCATGTCGAGACTTGTTAAAGGATGCTGGGTCCACGTCATAGGTTCATATGAACTGATCATACGAACATTGTTTTTTAATGCGGTTTGTACCCTTCTCATGGCTTATCAGCCGATCTACCGTAGAGCGGGGGGGGGGCGGCGCAGACAACTCACAAAATTTGTTAAGTTTTATTTTGTTAATTCCTCTATATGTATATAGTTCGTTCAAATCGTTCCGTTGTTTATGGCCGACATTTTCGTGTTTCGAATTCTTGGGCGGCTCGGTGACGCTGGTCCACGGCCGGCCCCGTCTCTGGGCGGATGCCGCCGATGCCATGTGAAATTAAAGGTAGCCTTCTCCTTTTTCACTTTAGGACCGATTTAAAAGTCCCGAATTCCGCTGGTGAAGTCGCTTTTTTCGCGATGATTGTAATTGAGGGCAATAAATTGTTAATGTCTGACTTATTTCGTGTCTCGTATGGAGCCGAACCGGTCGTTAGTGGTAAAAAAGTTGTTACGTCTGTTTTAATGTTTCCTAGGTGCGTTTCGTAAAATGATCTGTACAAATATAACTTTTTGGGTTAAATTACGAGGTTTTTAACAGTTTTAATGTTTCCCAGTAAAGCGAGGACGGTAATTAATCCTTTCATAATTGAGGTCTAAACAGACTTAATACTTCGAGCGCTCGCTCTCTTGTTTGTTGCTGCTGTAGCAGCGCTGCAACTTTATTACCATACATTTAATGGTTAATTTTTGTGAACCGCGTGTGAAAATGTTTAACAGGTTTAATTTATTGCACATATCCTTTCATTTTACCACGCTCTCGCTGTGAACGTTATCAAAAATGAGTTTTTAATTAAATCAAGTAGCTCTCAGCGGTTGTTAGTTTTACAACATCCGTAAAAAGCTTTTAAGAAAACAACAACAATGATAACTGTTCGCGAAATAATTTCAACCTTATAAAAAGTTTAACTGCTAATAAATCTTTGGTTTGATGATTTCCAAAAGCTTTACAACGAACGTTTTAGAATTATACCTTTAAAGGAGTGGAAATCAAAAACCCGTATTTCGAATAACATACGTACAAAGGATTTCTCTTAGCTGACAATTTAATGTAGGTTCACATGGGCGAGGTTGTCGTTGATCTTTGCTTTAAGAACGTCTCACTTTTGTGTATATGCGCTGGCGCAGACGTGCCTATACACCGACAAGGGTTAACCGACTATATTACATTGTACATGTTATGTTACAAATCTAATATTTTGTGTAGTTCACGCGACTCGGCAGGGTTATGCGGGCTCAACATCGTTTGCCGCAGTAACTGCGTTTAACACGAAACTGCTTAGCATTCTAACCGAATGCACGTGCACTGTCGCCAATAAACAGGCGACCTGGATATTTTTTGTGGGAGAATATTTGTACAGGAAGTCTCTCATTCACACGGTACTTATTACCACATTAGATAAACTTATAATTAAATTATAATACCTAGCTTTTTGTACATGCAAAAATGACTCATCAGTTCAATGTTCGAGCAAGCCCATTCCAAAATAGAAGGAGATAAATTTAATTAAAAGCATTAATAATCGGAATTGAACGCTCTTGAAACGCTTAAATGAAAAGCGTTACTCGTTCCGTATTATCAGTCAGACATTGAAATTTGCATATCGTTTAATTTGACGTATGTACGAGACGGCTGCGCGGGCCCGTCTCTCATAACGAAATGCCATGTTACTTTCCAGTCACCGAGATTAATATTCATTAATGTTGAACCTTGTGTCTTCGTAATAACAATCAATCAGTATTAGTTAGCCGCAAAGAGTTTTGTCCAGGTGTGAGTGAAAAAAACCTGTCCGCTGCGACGTTACCGCACTAACAAAGTGTGAAATATGAAATCACGAGTCTTCCACTTGCCCGGTGTTTGTGTTCCAAATATTTTCTCTGTCGAAACTCGAAAGCGAACTGCGTTGTTACTTTTTGTTGTTTTACGTATACTTTCAATATAGTCCAGGTATAACGTATAACCGTAGTATAATCCTCTTAGGAAGCTTCTATTTGAACCATAACCAACATGCTTGAATATTCCAAAAAGAACAACTTCCTAACACACCCGAGGTAATTGATTGCAAAAAAAGGTTGTAAAGCCCCACATCTGGTCGTCCAGTGTTGTTACAAAACAATAGTGACCAAAACACGTGATCGCAAGATGTTCCACCACCTGATTATTTCCTTTGTCGTAAAATTCCTTAAACACTATAGTCGTAAAAAGGAAAGGACAAATACGGCCGTTCCCACGTATCCTTTGGTTTTTAATTAATAACGAAATAACCGGGCACCGATATGGAAGTAGCCTCTTTAGGCAGGCACCCTCATAAAACGATTATCAAATAATTCCCCGGCATTCAGACCGCATGATATCAGTCTATTGCTTCGTTTAAGTCCTTAATACAATTTAACGCATCGCTTTCGAGGGATGGTTAACGACTGAATTATTAAACTCGAATTTGGGACGCAATTAATTGATTCTGAAGAAAATTGTAACGCTAAAGTATCGATTGGCTTAAGCGTAAACCGTAATTGCTAGCCTAGTCTGGTGTGCAAGTTATTGTATACGGTATCGACAGCTCGTTCGTAAAGACTACCTGTACACGTACGCTTACGTCGGCTGCTTTTTATGGCCTGCCTCGAGAGTCACTGTCGTGGGAACCAGCATATACTTACGACCGGCTACAGCTGACCGAAATGCGCTCTCCATACACGATTAACAAATCAATACGCCGTCTACTACGACTTACCGTATTTGATCGGCAAATCATAATAAAATCGTACAGGCAACCGTGTTCTCTCCTTATTCATATAGATATACGGGTTACGCTGAATCGACTTTTCTGTCACCGTTGAAGTATGTAAGGATCAAATTTGTTCAGTCAAGCGACGTGGCTGTTTAGTATTCAGAATTGAACGATAAACACGTCCGCTTGTATCGTCGAAGTATTAACGAAACGTACTCGTTATAAATTCATCAAAACTCATACATTGACGTACATAATTGAGAGCGTCTGGAAATCTACAGAAGAAATTTTTCCCCGCGACGTCGTGTAACAGATTTCTCGTATTGATTCTACTGATCATTGTTACCGCTAGTGCATTGTTATGCAAATGATATTTCTAATGTCTTAATTGATGACATCTGTCAGGAAAAACTGAATCACTCCTTAAGAGGTGGTGACCAAATGATGGAATTAATGGTGACCCTTCATATCCGTTGGGCGCAGCTGCGAGTTCGCTCACCCGTGGCATGCTTATTATAATTACTCACTCATGGGTCCTGTGCATGCACCCTTTATGATTTTATATGCCTTTAATTCTATTAACCAATGGCACCTTATCTTAACACTACAGAAATCTTATTTTTATTTATTACTTATTGGGAGAACTTGTAGCTAGCTATAAACTTGATAATAAAAACAACATATTGATTCTCTTAAAGCTAAAATTAAGTTCTCATATAGCCTAGCTAAGTAGTAAGAACATTTAAAACAACCTAGATAGTAAATAAGTAGGTATAATTAATTTTAAAAAGAGAAGTTACAAAACCAAAGTTCAATCAAAATGAATTTAGAAATTTAGTCACGTAGACAATTGGGCAAAACAAACCAAATCTATTATCGTCGTAAAATACTGTTAAGCAGTGAAAATATTATAACTAATCTCGCCGAAAATTCTTTTGTCAAAGGTTTGCGTTAAAAGTTCAGTTTAAAACATAAATCCTTAGTGGCAATAACACCTTCTGTTGAGTTTAGACTGTGCTTAAGGTGTTATTAAATTTCGATTACTGTTAGGGAATATTGTTTAGCCGCGGAGCGAGTGCTTGCTGGTCGAGATGGAGTCTCGATCAGTGTTTTATAGCCCACAACCGGTTCCCGTCCAGGACGCGCGGAGAAATTTCATAAAGCATAACAAAGCTGGTATTTTCGCATGACCGAAGCATTTTATTGGTCTCGACAATAAAATCCATTGATAAAGTTTGTCGAAGGCGCCTCGAAGGTGTCGAACGACGCGTTATCTCAACTCTAATCAATTTATCGACTGCCGATTCGCCTTCTTAAGTAAATAGCGACAAATGTCAATAGCTCACTATCAGATACGCACCCGGTCTTATTTTTTATAAGCTCACGGAACCATTACATCGGCCCATATTGGGCGCGTTAAATTGTATGCTCTTGTAGTCATTGCCTTGCATTTGTATTATTTTTAGCTTGTATGAAAACAATTTTGCAGCCATCTGCTGTGAAGTTCACCTGTCTATCATGTAGGTAATTTACACACGTCCGCAATATACCAAGGGCGTCGGTAAACTAAAGGAAATGTTTGTATGATAGTGTCGCCACCATTTTCAGACTCTATTTTGTCTGAAAATCATCCATCTAACGTGTTTTTGTCTATTTTCCAGGGCACTTTCTCGCTTATAGTCGAGGCATGGCACGACACAAACGAAACGTCGAGATCAGACGGTGAGTACCACATCGCTCTCATTTTAATAATCTTATGATAAAGAGGCTCATGAAAATCGTCTACGTGGTTTGTAAAATTCAAATCACGTCGGTCACGACTCGCTCACATTCAAGTTTCACTGTAATTCTGGGTGTTTATCGTGCATTTAACGGACAGTATGTATATTTGAATGCTCATATTATCATATCGTGGAAGACAAAAATGTTCCCATGGCGCGGACGCTTGGCGTTCTGGGCACGCGGCGGCGCGCGTGATTCGCGTCGCAATGCACGCCGTATTCTAATAAACTCAGCCTTCTGTAGGACGAAAATTTAGTAGAAATGTTCTAATGTATTCCGATGGCCGTTGACCGCCACTCGTCGCGCTATGAACGCACTACAGAGAAAAACAAGGCGAATTATTTTGTACGGTTACCTCATTCGACTATAACACCGACTTAACGAATCGTTTTTACGATCGCATGCTCTTTCACATGCGAGTATACCATGCACAAATTGAACTTTAAATTAAAGATACCATGTGCATAAGTAATTTTAGATTATTATCATTAGAATCGAAGAACGATCGGATCAATAAGTTCGGCTCATTCGGACGATATCACGCGGAGTCTAAACGCCCAATAAAGAATCGACAGTTTCATGCCGTACATGCGACATGGCGTGACCGAAAAAACGATTCCGAATGAATTGTAACCGCTCTGGCCTGTAAATACATCATCATGATAATTCGCCGCGCGCATCGATACACAACTCACAACACGAACGAACACACTCGAAAATCGAATCAACAAAACGACAATTCGAATAATAAAAAGTAATAAAAATCATCCCGAATTTTAAATTCCGAATGGCAAACGCGAAAACTGGCCAGCATCAGCGCCGCCTACTTCTTAATTAGATTTTCATCCCGCTGCACTCTGACCGACATAATTACCACTCCTGACCGAATAACAACAAAAAGTGGTGATTTACTTTAAACAGATCTCCAGATACGGCGAGGTGTGTCTACGTGCCGGTTTACCGAAAATCATTAGCCTCCGAAGTAGATAGCTTAAGAGGACGGGTATTTTTAATACGGCGGGAGCGATGGGCGGCGCCGTACCACTACCGAGAAATGTTACCAACAGAAATCTAATCAACGATAATAACAGGTTACACGCACGTTTGTGTTCACTCACTATCGACTGAACTAATGCTTAATTAAATCACATTCAGTTTTTTATCTAATACGGGTGGTACGAACAGCTGCATTAACTTTATGCGCTTCCAGTTGCAACTGTCGTAGCATTATCTCGATTAATTTTCATGCAACGAAAGACAGTCGCGAAGAATGGCGACACACGACTAAAGAATCCAATATATCATAGATAAACACTCAATTGTATTGAGAATTGTGCTAGCTCATGGAGAAGCATAAAGGGATTCTTGCGCTGAACAAATAATACTTTGACAATAGCACGCTGGCAATTCTGATGTTGTCGCTCTCTCGCTCCTTCACCGAAATCTTTTGTGTATCGCCCAAGGCGGCCAGGGACGCACCTGGTGTATGCTAACGGGTCGGGGCATTGTTTATTTGGTGCTAAAAAATATTCCTCCGAAGGAAGTCGATTTTTAGTTTACACTTCATCTTTCGTCAGAAGAAAAAAATCAAGGAAGACGCTCCGGAAGGTTCGATTTATGATGTAACAGGCGTTGTTCAGGAAGCCGCGTTGACAGATGCTAAGCACATGCACTTGGAGAATAGGTGGGCACACTCCAATGTCTCGTGTCTGTGTTTACTTTGTACTTTACGTACTGAAACAGGGAAAAAGAGCGTGTGAAATGTATTGATAAGATTCAGGTAATTATTTGTGTGGGCGGGCGCGTCGCCCGCGGGCCCGCTACTGCTCGCCGCCTGACATTACACGACCGAGATGCGATTATCGATACAGTTATGTTGTGACGGCTGCTTATCTTTTTATCCGGCTGTGCATTATTAGTCAATTCATTACGTTCTAGCCTTGCTCGCGTGCGGTTCCCAGAGCTCTCTAACTCTCTTTATGATTACTACGTTTAATCAGCTTTCTTAAAGGTTAAGACTGACTGGAATCGTTATGTCTACGTTGCGCAATCCAAGAATGTTGGATATTCATAAGAATTCCCGCGCGGAACGAAAATGTCTATTTTCTCACTAAACAATAGAAAATGTAAGCCGTCGTCCTCTGTACTGTTTAGAACGCGAAATCTCAAGTACAATGAAAGTATCAGTCATTGTGATGTAGATCCTTAAAGGTTTTAAACACTGCGTTGAGTGGAAAAGTTTATCTAGTGTGAGCGACGTCGACGGGTGCCACTCAATACTTGGAAGTTAGAAGTGGACAGTTTTATAAATAAAACAAGCGTCGTTTGTATACAGACCATTGATGGAATGGTATTTCCCACAACGACTAGTAAGCGGGCCAGCGCGTGGTCGAGCAGGTGTCCGAATCAAAGCGAGTTGTAATCGAGACATCACCTTAACGATGCGGGCCTCAGTTGCGAAGACGATCATTGAACGGGCAGAACTTCGCGTCACCCGTGGTTTCGATTTCATTCGACTCGAACGCCCACCACACGCTAATTAGACCACCGATCCAGTTTAAGCGCTAGACGTCGTCAATCTACCAGCTACATAACGAATGAGAGGCACATCCGGTAGTCTTATTTATCAATCGATCGATCATCGCAGCGGAAGCATCGCGTGATAGTCTTTCCTGCATTTCCCTAAAATCGCGTTCAAAACATCCCAAATCGACGACGTCCGCCTTCGATAGCGGAGCCAACTTAAATTATCGGTTGTTTCGTTTTCTTTTGTTTTTGTTTATTGGTATTTGCTGGATTTATTCTCGTTTTATTTGTAGTGACCTCTTCGTCCATAATTACACGTTATCTGACGAAGCGGCGGCGGCGCGGCACGTACCCTGAGTTACAGCCCCGTTCCTTTTTAAATGTGTTATTTATTTGTGAATTGCAATTACATTAATAGATGCGATACTCCGGTTCACCTTCATTTAATATCGTTACTCCAATTTGGGATGATGAGAGTAATTTGTACAGAGTTAACGGCACGGTAATGTTTTGACGACTCGAATAATGCTTTCGGGATAGAAAACGAAAATGTATTGAGCCCGCAATTTTCCGGCAAATTGCTCACTAAGTTGAATAGGGTTGACAAACACGACAATAAATTTTAAGTCTATAAACGAAACAAGTATGTACTCGTTACAAAACACACCCGTTCTTCGTGTGATATTGAAAACATTTTAAAAAGTACGATTGTAGCGAATAGTTCAAGTTTCGAGTAACAACCCTAGCACAGCCGAGTCCGAGGGCACGGTGGCCATAATTCTCGTGCGCACATTCAAGCTAAATTGCACTGGCCTCGCACTCGGTTCCCACACATCATTTTCTAATTCTTTCCGAACTGCAAATTTTTAATAAACTTTTGAGCGATGTATCTGCATTATTTTATTATACAAAGGTCACATACATTGTCAGCATACTTTGTCATTACACTGTTTGTTACATGTTTAAACAGAGTTGTTCCGCATTTGAATATTCGTATTTTCTGATCATTAAAGTGTCAAAGCTCTTAGCGGGGCGCTGACGAGTAACTAATTCGAACCCTGTTTTATAAATCTCAAATAAATAACCAACATTTTTCACCGTCGACTCGAATCGATCTCGGCTCAGTAAATTGATATTTATTATCGAGTGATTGTATTTTCGTTAGGTAGGCAAGCGGGGTACAGTGCGTATGCCACGCGTTTTATCTTCTAGATTTATTGGACAGATACGATCGCTGTAAGCTTACACCGGATCGGTAAATCGTGTGCACTATGCCGTATTCCGGCATATGAACGAATCGCGATTATCGTCGGAGCGATATTGTAGATCATGGAGCAATTTATTTGTAAACAAAAGAATTTACCGAGCCGAAAGAACATTCGATTAAAGATAACCTGCCAACTCCTCATTACTTGAAATCCGTTATCGCTGACACTCCACACAACAAAACAAAGAACAATCGTTCGTATCGAATACCATACGCCACGAAATTAGTCGGGATCGATCGTTTTAATATACCTTTTAATTTTGTTTCGCGTCTGGTTTAATTTTATCTGCTGTCGGGATTATCGGCTTAGGAATGTACCATCGAGCGTGGCAACAAGAGTAAAAAGTGGCCATACACGACGAGAAATAAATAAAGGTAGGAACTGGTCGAGACTGAGGTTTCTCAGCGTGCCTCAGACTCACCACTCACATCGCTTTGATGAATGGAGTGGCGGTTTGTTTTCTATAATCGTTGTGGGTTAGTTTTCAGGCAAACTTTTTGTTGGCTAGTTATGTCATGACGATAAGCTCGTTTGGACTGATTTAGCTACTTTTTCCCTCACATTTCTTATTCGCTACTAGTCTAGTTAGTCGATTTGCATATAGAGATGCGTTTGAGCTAATCAATCACACAACGGGCGCCAACGAATCAAAACAGTGAATCACGCTTGGGAACAATGAAATCTCACGGTCGAATGCGGGCGTCAAACGGTCCATTTTAACAGGTCAATTTACTTCTTACAACCCTTTCCCACGATGATAAACAAATATACGAGATGTTTTTCGTTTTAATTAAATTATCCTTATCCGTTTAGAATTCCTTCACACTTATTTTCATTACGTGGCTTTCATTAAGTTTCGCTTGCGTGGAATTAGAATTTTATGTCAAATGTGCGTCGTATGCCGCTCACCCACCGTAGCGTAACAGTCAAACTGTAGACTATTTATAAAGTTTGTTCTAGCCCATTATTCGTGATTCAAAAATATTTCATAGTCTCTTTAAAACAATATTAAGGCCTCCCTTAGTAAACCATTGGGGGTCTTCAGGCGATAATCCACCAACCGAGTCCAGAGCGGATTGGTGAATACACATACCTACTTCAGATTTTTTAGTTTGTGATTTTTTTTTAAATTCCATTTTTAAGTAGAACGGGCCGAGGATTTGAATTCACGATCATACGAATGTGAGCGAAGTATAAATACCCCTAGGCTATCACCGTTCTTAATATAAACATAATTAATTACAGACACGTTAATCGCGCGCATGACGAAGCAGAGCATAGCTGACGTCGGAGGACCCTGGGTGGAAGAGGAACAGCGGTGGGGCGGGCCTGGTGGGGCCCACCTCAGGCTCTCGTACCGTGTGACCTGCAGTGCGCACTACTATGGAAATGGATGCGAGGTCCTCTGCAGGCCAAGGGATGACGCCTTCGGGCACTACACCTGCTCGCCTGCGGGGGAGATCGTTTGCAAGCCTGGCTGGACGGGAGATTATTGCTCGAAACGTAAGTGTACATGAATTTTATAGCCGCAAATAGAGAACTGGAATAATTTATCTGATGGATTAGCGAATGCTGGACGTTACTGTTTATAAATGCGAAAGTTTAAATGTTTGTTACTCAATTATGTCGAAACGCCTGAACCGATATCGCTGAAACTTGGCAAATGGGTAGACTGTAATCTGGATTAACACATAGTATAGTTACTCATGTAGAACACGCGAATGAAGTTACGGGCAAAAGCTAGTAATTAATATTTATATAAAATCTAGCTGATAAGTGATAATAAGTCATATTTTCATTGTAGTTTCATAGTCATAGTCTTAATGCAGGTTGGACTTTAATGGACTCTTCTAAAATATTAAATAACAACGCTGATAACTGTAAAGAATTTTTCATATACTATTTACATTTATATCGCATTTTAATACTATACTTATATGAAATCCCATATAGTTTCAATCGTTAAGTTTATTAGCAAAATAATACATAAAAGCTATCAGTGGTTCATCGGTTACTTTCTTATTAGTAAGCTAGCTGGCATAACGATAGCTTCACAAGCATTTCTAGCATTTCCTATAACTGTTTCTCCGTATGTTTAAAGGTGATTTATACGCCATAGGCTATATTAGTTTACGACTCAAACGTTGAATGAAAGATGCACGTAATTGAGGTTCCTTCACAATACGCTGAACTGTTTCAATATTTTACAAAGCAATTATCAAATACGGGACATATTAAAAATTTTCTAACATCGCGCTTGGATTTTATGACATGTTCAATTTATTACAAAATTGACATTGTTCTTTAAATATATTCCCGTAGAGAAACCACGAATTCCATTTATAATTCAAAGCTAATTAAAAAAATGATTCACATATTTTTTCTAATTAAAAATAAATAAATAACAGACTAACACCTGCCTTTCTTTCCATAAAGAAAAAAAAAGATTTGTTAAATTTTTGCATGAAAAAATAAGGTTTAAATAATATTTGCATAAAAAAAATTTGTACTGAAATACTTAATTTCATGCCAATTAATTCAGTAAGAAAATATGAACAGAATCAATATTCGGTTTCAGTCTGTTACACTTTTTATATATAATATATACTACCACTGTCCAAGCAATAATCACGAAATTTTTGCTATTCTATGATGGTCAAATTTTTATAATTAAAATTAATGTAATGGACATCTAGGCTTCGTGTAAGTTCCAAAAATAAAGTGCATATTTTTGGTAACACGCTTGTCCCACTATCACAAATTATGGCAATGGCGTGTACAATTCTTACTTCCTCATTAGCGTGTCGTGGCGTTTTTAGATCATCCTCAATAAACATTGTAATTAAAATGGCCTTTTGATAAACTATAATTATTAATATACTAGGCACGTTGTCAACCTGTCGCGTACTTTCTATTGTATTTCCGCTATTTTCGTTTTGTTTCTTCATATTTCAATGTTGGCAAAGACAACTTAATTCACAGCCTTGTTTTCATTTAACTATCAAATCCAAATATCTCAAGTTATAATAAAATCGCGAAATAAAAAGTTATTTCTGCAACTCAATTCTACGTTTATTTAGAATTACAAATGAATACATTAATTAGATTTTTATTATTCGTGACTTTTAAATAGTTGTAGTTTCTCGTCATTAGAAGCAAAACACACAGGCTAAATCTTACAAATACTTTGCAACCGTATTAGAAAGTTTTTAAAAAGATTTCCTCAAAATGTTACTATTTTAATGACTTTATAAGGATATAATAAACCGCTATGACGTCTTTCTTTTTTGTTAATCACTTCATCTAATTATCTTGGAAGTTTACAATCATAAATCGTCTAAATTACACCTAACATTTTAGTCTATTCATAAAATTTTAACATTTCCTGCGGGCATCGTTCGACCTCGCTGCAATAATTATTAATTTTATAACACATTTGTTGTTTGTTCTTGAAATTAAACACTTAGACTATCGCCTCGTGTTTCCTCATTTTTTTAAATGTATGTAATAGATTCGTGACGCAAACATTCTGCATTTTTTTAAATGACCATTTTAGATGAGTATCTGCCTGTGGCAATGACATTAAAGTCTTCGAATGTGTTATTTTTAAAGTAAATAAAGTATCTAAGCGACAAAACTATTATAACGCATCGTTCGTCAGTCAGTCAGTCTGTCACATAGTCATAGCGAGCGTGTGACCGACAGCCCGTGTGGTCTGTTTGTCTTTCGTCGCCCGTGAATGCGTTTCATTTGTAAACAAAGCGAGAGGTCGCCGCCGCATCATTATCCACATACATCAATGTCCGTTCATATTGTTTTTCATTAACATTAACAATGAGTAAATTAAAAGAATTGACCGACCAAAAGCGTCTATACGTTTCAAACGTCACGAGGACCTGTATGTTAAACACATCGCATCTTGTAAAACAAAGCGTTGCGTCTGGAGATGCATTGTGGCCGGGCGGATGTCGCGTCGCAATCTCGGCAGCCCCACCTGCCGCCGCGTTCCCACACTCCGGCGCCGCAAAAAACGCGACAGACAGAGACAGTACAACCCGCTCCGTATAGAGTGCCGTCCCGCTTACCCGCCAGGGCTGCCCGCCCGCGAGCCTTGCGACCCCGGTACCTTTACGCGTCACTATAACCACGAAATCACAATTTTCTGGAAAAGTAAACAAATCACCGCAGACGCATTAGGAATTCCAAATGAAATGACCATCGCTCGAAAAGTATTAGCTTGACGAATATTAAAGGAAACGACTATTTGCAAACATCACACAGCCGTAAGTGCAGCAATAAAACTCGGCAACCCTATCAGTAGAGTCTGTATCGGCGATTACGAAAATGTAAAAGCGAGAGAAGCGGCCATAATGAAATGAAAACAACGTTGTACGATCGCACACACACCACGCTCGCAAGCCGCAACACAGATGCCGCGAACCGGGTCAAAACACCTTTAAACGAGAACTGAACACCAATCGAAATAAACTCTGTACTTGACCGTGTC
Organism: Sesia apiformis; assembly: GCA_914767545.1. Classification (NCBI taxonomy): domain Eukaryota; kingdom Metazoa; phylum Arthropoda; class Insecta; order Lepidoptera; family Sesiidae; genus Sesia; species Sesia apiformis. The sequence continues at coordinate 10,633,737 of OU611967.1, read as the reverse complement.
ACGAAACCTGGCTCACATCTGCCGAACGGTATCTCGCCTTCTGGGAAAGCTTAACAATCCCGAAAACTCATTTGCATGTCCCGACCGCATTATCTCCTACCATCGAGCTCTCCTTCTTAATAATAGGGTAAACAACACGGAGGATCCCTTTACGGCCGCTTAATTTCGCCTAATTGTTAGCAAGAGTAGAGTTCTCACGAATATTACCTTATGTATTGAGATGCGAATCCCACGCGTTCCTAATTTCCGTCCCAATAGAAGCAGATGTCGGAACAGTTAAATATTTGTTCGATCCCGAACACGTGTGAACATCCTCTGGTAAGGCCGCCTTTGTCGCACTTACCTGGCCTCGAGATTATAAACTTCTAGTTTAAGGAGACCTTGGTCGCAGTGCGGTACCCGATACAATATTGCTTTCATTAGAAATCGATACCTCCATGCCCATTGATAAAATAATTAATAGCTCTGCAGGAGAAAGGTTAAAAACATCCTCGCCGTGGCTGTGTCCACTTACAGTCTAATATTGGTTTTGGAGTGTAATTTTCATGGCTCCCGTTTTACCTACCGTTCGAGGGTCAAGATAAGACGAGTGCTAGTGCACTGAAGTGGAGAGTGTAATAAGTAAATGAGGTCGGCACTTGAGCGTCTTTGATCTACCTCCGTTTTGCCGACGGTGGCGCCTACTCTTCCTTTTTCCGTCGCCGACGCGTATTATCGTATAAAATTATTGTTATAATACCCTCGAGCAGAGGTCATGAGAATAGTTTGTATGTAACGATCATAAAATTTTGCGAGTGTGAAGTGGACTTTGTGAAAGTGAGCTGTTTTAACAGTCACTTTATTATAATAAAGCATATCTATCCGTAACAATTACAATGTCTGCAAAGTAACTTCTCCAATTTGCGGGAGTGGGTCGTAAGCCGATTTGCGAACTCCACGGCCAAGTTTGGGGATTTGTGCTCCGCTCCGTTGGATTTAAACCTATTTGCCGTCTAGGAAACGCGGCCGGGCTAATCTCTTTTATTTAGCCTCTAACCGCGTCTAAGCTCAGGGAATCCACCGCGATCCGCGATATAGCCGAGAGATTTCGTTGAAATTGCTTCCTCATTCAATTTAGAATTCCAGATTTATATTTGCATCATGAATAGAACTTGTAGCAAAATGGCGTCTAGTATTTTTCTAGCGAGTTAGGGGAATAGTTAACGGTCGAACGACGGTTGGTCTCCCCGCGCTATCTGCCCCCCTTTGTATTCGCTCCGATAACTTGCCCATGCGCACCCGACCGATACGACTTAAGCGCACTTCTTATTTCAAAACACCTTTTTACAACGTCCAGCATACATTACTGCGCCAACTTTTCTTGTGTAAACCTCGGCACTTTTTGCGCAGCAATGCATAGCTCCCACAGACGTCTACAAACGTATTAAGAAAGATAATACGACTCGCATGGTGAGGTTAGAACAGGGTAAGGTTCGCTTGCTGTACGCAACGTAAATCACACAGTTAACGATGCGCACATATTACGGCTGGCAATACATCACGCCCAAGTTAAATATTCATCTTTATAAACCTTTATAAATATCTCTTCTCTCTGAATGGACCGAGATAGCGAGAGAAATTCGATTTATTACGAGGAAACGCATTTGAGACTGCAAGTTCAATAAAAAGATTATTTAATGCGGATTATAAAGTTTATAGGGTCCTTGTTATAGTTGCGAGTGCGAGGCAAGATAAATTGTTTGTGCGCGCGACCTCGCCCCCGGCCGGGACGCTAACGAACCTCTCTCTTTGTTGCACTCGCCGTGTCCTTTGCGACTGCACGGAGATTCCTACGTTCGCGAGAAACCGCTCCGCCACTGATTTTCGTTCGAAAGATTAATCGCGCGCTTCCCCTCGTCTTAAAACAGCATCCGCTCCATCAAAATGGACGCTCTCAAAGAAATCCATTAGCCAGTGTCGTATTCATTGTACGTACTTTGTCTTTGTGATGCGCTAACGAATGTTTTCCTTTTGTTCCAGCGCGATGCCTGCCCGGCTGCGACGCAGAGCACGGCCACTGCCTCAAGCCCGACGAGTGCCGGTGAGTATCCACTTCACACCTTTGTGCTAAACGCTAACGTTACCTCCCTTCGTGTCTAAATCATTCATCCTCCTCATTGTTACGCGCAATGAAAGACGAACTTTTTAGTCGCTTGTTATCACGTCGTATACTTTATTGACGAATGTTTCTCTTCATTTCAGTTGTCATTCGGGCTGGGTGGGCGAGTTCTGCGATAAGTGCGAGCGGCATCCGGGCTGCGTTCATGGAACTTGCTCTAAACCCTGGGACTGTATTTGCGAAGAAGGCTGGGGTGGTTTGTTCTGCAATCAGGACCTAAACTACTGCACAAATCACCGACCCTGCAGAAACGGTGGAACTTGCCACAACACCGGCCAAGGGAGCTACACTTGCGTGTGTCCGCCTGAGTACACAGGTCCTGACTGCGAGAAATCGCTTCATTCTTGCGCAGTCCGACCCTGCACCAACGGAGGTGCCTGTGTTAGAGACGAAGGTGGAGAATTAGCTTGCGCCTGCCCCTCCGGTTACGAAGGAGCGAGATGCGAAACGAGAAGACTGACATGTGCCGACCAGCCTTGCCGAAACGGTGGAACGTGCGAGCCTCGATCCTCTGGCTACATTTGCGTCTGCCCCGCCGGTTATGCCGGTACCGACTGTGCCGTAGAAGCTGACCCCTGTGCCGCCAACCCTTGCAGGAACGGTGCGACTTGCATGCGTGCGGGAGACGGGTTCCGATGCACTTGCAAAACTGGCTACAGAGGCAACCGATGCGAAATTGACATCGACGACTGCGCCGGCATTATCTGCGAACACGGAGGCACTTGCGTCGACTTAGTGAATGGCCAGCGTTGTCAATGTGCTCCAGGGTTCCTTGGCCCGCGCTGCGAAACTCGAGTAGACTTATGCCTGGCAAAACCCTGTGCGAACGGTGGCGAGTGCATGATTCTGGATAACGATTACGAATGCCGATGTCGCCCGGGATTCTCCAGCAAAGACTGTAGTATTGACATCGACGAATGCGCATCATCTCCTTGCCGGAATGGAGGAACTTGCCGAGACAGAGTTGACGGATATCACTGTAACTGTCCGCCTGGCTGGGGCGGCAAGTCTTGCACGGTTTCTCTAGCAGACTTGGCTGTAGTGAGCCGTCCGGCTGGTGGACATTTACGAAGAGTTGGTGATGAGACTACTGAAGATGACACTTTAGCGGGAAATCACGTGGCTTTAATAGCTGCATTTTCGGTCGCAGTTCCAGCGTTTGTCCTAGTCGCCGCGATAGCAGTGCTGTGCGTTAGAAGAAGACGGAAACGTGCGCAGAATGCGGCAGACGCGGAAGCGCGCGCTCAAAACGCCGCGAATGCCGGTGGAGGGGGTCGAATAATAAGAAATACTTGGGGCAAATGCGAAGGCCCCGTGCCCGAGTGCCAGAATGCGCACAACGCGGCGGCAGAGGAGTGCAAAAGAAAGACTTTAAATACAGATAGTGCTGCGAGATTGCTTGCAGCGCTAGATCACCAACACCCCAGACTGTCGCGGCTGTCCGCGGACTCGGCGTATTGCGCTAATAGGTGAGTTGTTTGCATCCGTTTTCTGTATGATGTCACGCTCGGTCACGGTTTTCCATAATTACTCAGCCTTTTAAATTCTGATGTCAGAGATCGGACTATTTCAATTATGTCATAATTTTTATCCCTTTACTATTCGTTAGTAAAAACTATTTCGTTCAACTCGGAAGCCCATTAAACATGAGCTCATTTAATAATTAATCTATCACTAAATCTTGTAAGTACATTGAATTTAATAAGCGGGAAGTGCATGGTAACACCACCGCACTTCAATGAAATCGGAGGACACTATAGATAAGGCAACTGCAGACGTGCCAGCAGTCTTCAATTAGACTAATGTTGGCACGTATCACAGAAAATCCATACGCGATAGCATCCACTTACCATCAGTCGTACTACCTTGTGCTACCTTTTTTATTTATAAACTTTGTGTAACTAGAGGCACAGACTGATAGCGGTTCTTATGGTAGAGTGGCTTATTTCTGTAACGAAATAAAAGCTCGAACTGAACCATCTCAAAATTGTCTTTTATTAAAGTTGTCTCACAGTTCGTATTTGGGACATCAACCACTATACCTATATTATAAGGGTTTTTATTACTTTAAATACTGTTAAATTAATTTGTCTTAATGTGTTTGCAGCGATACGTCGCTAGTAAAGCGGGCGCTGGAAGGCGGAGGGGTTTATGTACTGGACGACCACTGCCTGCCGCCGACGTTCGCGACGCAAGTGTAGTGCACAGTGTACGGACACGGACCATAACTTATTTATTTCGGACGCTCGTGCGAACCAGGCTGTGCGCCGCGTGTGTATATATAGCGTAAATGTAAAGTGACTGTATAGACGGCTAGTTGTAAGCCTTCGGATGTATTTATTTTTGTGCGATCCGCGCGCCGTTGTACATACGAGTAGTTGTGGCGGCGGGTCGGCCCCTGTGCGGCGGACGTCGCCCGGCCACACTCCATGTCCACCAAGACGTGATCACTCTGGACTAACTAAAAATTCGCTTGTTCCTATCTCTTTATTGTAGATTAAAACTTTGGCTTAGTTGAACATCTTCATTATTTTAAATTGCAACGTCACTTGCGTTAAATTCAGCCTAATTACAGAATTATACCTTAGAGTATAAACAGAAATCTGTAAACATTTTACTTGCACTATTCAATTCAAATAACAACAGGATTTTCAACTTACTTAAATACTTTACTAATAATAACGAACTTGAAACTTTAAATTTAAAGTGCCTAGTCCATACAAATCTATAAAATTTACGACAGCCATAAAAACATAAGTTGTTGTTCAATAGTTCACACATTCTGCCTGTACGCAAATAACAGGATAACTGCAACATTGACACTACACTTTTTGGTACCCCTAAATCAAAAGTCTCAAACTCACAATGTAAGACTTGCTTTTATGGAAAACCAGCTCTTGACAACCTACCTGGCATGTATTCAGTCAACTGCGAAATACAGCTGAACTTAAATTCATTCCAATCAGCATTAAATTTATATGTATTAACATTAAGGTTCTTATGTATGCAAATAATTTTCTCCATCGCTCATATCGTAAATTTTACCAAATTTACTGTATAGTGACGTCACATAGTGATCATGTCTAACTATAGTTAAGATGTTGGTGTGGGGCGAGGACCGCGTCCGTCGCGGGGCGAGGTGGTATTCCACCGTCTGCGATCTCTGTAGGTAACCGGTGTGGGCGCGGCTGCGCGACATCGGTCCGTTGCGCGCCGCACTATAGATGCTGCATTCATTTTAACACTGGATCTTGTTTGACCCAACTTGGGTCTTATTTGACCCAGCTTGGGTCTTATTTGACCCAAGGTCTCACTTGACCTAAAAGGAGTCTGGTCCTCCTTAAGAGCGTTATAATGCCTTGAAGGCGTCAATAGAATGGAATCATTTTACGACGGGGTTTTTGCCTCCGTTTTAGTTTTATATAAGTTAAAAGTATTTTGTTTCGCTCTACAGTTGATGTTTAAATGCGCATTATCATATTTAGTACGAGTTGGGACTTAAATTATATACTTCACCCCTCACTAAGTATTTGCCTAAAACAATTCAGCATTAACAATATAAAGTGTCAATTTTCTTTCCATGAATTTATATACAGATGTCAAAGAGTGTAGCAAATTCCATGGCGTAAAATGTCATCATCGTTCTGTTCTACTTACAGCAGGGGTTAGACTATTAATAAATATCGCGATATCGATGATATTGACGTGTAATTCCATTTTTAACTATGATGTAGTGAAACTAGATTTCTTTTTATATATCTATTTTGTAGCTGCATGTCCCGGAGTAGGATACACACCTGTACTGAAAATATCGATTAAATATCCTGCTTGTATAATCTTAGTTCAAAATGAAATTTAATAATTCCGATGATTCCGTCAATATATATTTAATAATGGTATTGTCGTCGTTTGCTGATTGTCTAACCCCCCATATTGAAGTGTTGATTTTGTATGGTGTTGAATATGGTCGTTGAGGTCATGTTTAAAGTGAGTGCCGTCTCTATGCCCTCCCATACCATTTCTAAAGCTATCCCTCTAGACTCGCACCAATATAAAAGCCAAAACGTGCGTTAATTTTAGACTAATTTATAAAAGACGCAAATTGCGCGTTCATCAGTTTATTTGACTGTTTATTTGATTGTTTATTTTTGTGATTTGACTAATTATTGTCATTTGTTCCTATGATTATGATGATTAATAGTAAATGCCTTGTTAAAATCATGTTCAGGTTTTTTTGAAAATCGACACTGATTTTTTCTTGCTTCCGTTCTTGCTGGAATGTATGTGCGTATGCACAATTTTAACGTTCCTGCGCTAATCGGGCGCTATTTTTACAGTCTCTAAATCACTTTTTCGACTTAGAGGTCGTAAAAATCACTCGATACCCACAACTGTTGACATCATGCACGTAATTAGTCCATAGGTTAATGTAACTTGCGTACTTATAAGAAACAAATGTCGAAACCTAAGTCATTGTGTATAAAAACTATTAAGTTAGATGTAAGTATATTCTCCATTACTTTTGTAAGAGTACTGTGACAATATAAACGGTCATCAGGCAACATAGGACATATTTCAGGTTGTTTTAACTTATTTATTTTAAATACAGTTTTCGAAACGTGTTGTGTTTTTGGCACTTGATGCGGCACACACCCCCGGCAGGGTGCGTGTCGCGTCGACGCCATCTTTATAAAATAATTTATATTTAAATTACAGTTTTATTAAAACATTTGTAGATATTATTTGGTAAGTGACAGCGTTACCTCTTATGTTGCCTTTTAGACACGTAGATTAAAGAGAAGGTAAATCGACAAAAATTGTAAAAATTATATCAAACTATGAATAGACTGATGATCAATAATAATGTTCTTGTATTTAATTTTGTAAGATGACAAATTGTAAGTTAAATTATGTGGACATAGGAAAACGTACCGAAACAATTGTAGCAAAGCACTAACATAATTTTGTACTTAATCACAGCAGAAATGTTAACTTTCATTTTTCTTTTTGAGACATTTTTTAGATATTTTAAAGAATTCGAATTGAGTCTAATAAAATGTCAGTATTTTAAATTTATTTATTGCAATTAATGTGTATTAATTATTTGTGTAATTATTTTTTGAACTTTATTTACAATTGACTGAAGACTAAATAAATTTCTTGATCATGTGTGACACAATAAAATAAAATAAAATCGTATATTAAGTGGTGGTGTGTGAGTATACTAAAAGATGTTTGAATCATTCCATTTACATTAATTAGGTAAGCTTTATCTTTTTGAGTCATTTTTTAATTTCACTATTTTCTTAAGTCTATTTTGCATCCAGTGATTATACTGTGCTATCTCGTCCAATCAGGACAAAGTACAATTATCTTCCCTACCTTTTAGTATGTTCACATTCTTTCGCAAATTAAAAAGAAAAATGAAAGCATCCCAGTGGGAGCTTGTAACAAATTATTCCATAGATAGATTCTATCAGAATAAAAGTCATATTATTATAGCAGTGATAAAATGTCGGAGTGTTTGCGACGAATGTGTATATGTGCAGTGAATGCAGCGAGAAATAAAATGTTAATAAACAATTGTTTACAAAAGATTAAACATGGTTTTCATTTCTTACTTCAATGGTAACACAACACATTCGAATCCATAGACTTTAGAATAGTAAAGACGTAACGTCGCCTTTTGATGAAGTGACGAATTCAAATCAGATAAAGCATTGGCCGACCGAGTGTTCGCACGATTACAAAGTTTTTTGCGTTCGTAACGAGTATTAGTTTAACTTTAAAGTTCCTATTCGTGTTGCTCTCTAATTGAATGAATAAGTTTGTTCTGCAACGTTATATTTGCGGTTGGCGCTACCTAACCATATATTGAATAAGTTTATAATTAGCTGCAAAGGAGTTTGTATTTGTGCGACGTTCGATTGGCCGATACTGTATGTCGACTGAGCGTCAGGCATGGCTACTACGAATATGTTTCACTACACTGCGCATTTTATGTAGTGGCGATTGGAAAACTTCTATACATTTATGGGTACAATTAGGTACTTTCGCTCGTATAATATGGGGATTTTATTTATAAAATATAAAAATCCTGAAGCAGTAAGTACAATATTCTGTATCTTGTTATCAAACCTGCGATCGCTAAGACTGAAGTTTTTTTTTATGATTCCAGTAGTTTTATAACATCGAGCAATAAGTTAGTTAAAAAACAAAAACCTATATGAACACATTTTGTCATATATACAAATAGAAATAAACTGACATTTGCTGCACACACAAACTGGTTTGATTGTTTTGTTTTATGAGTTCTCTACTATTCTGACAATTTAGTATCAGACTTAAAGCAATCGGTACCAGATTTATCTTGTAATCTGGTCCCATCAAGACAATCCAACGACACCTCGTTCATTAAAATCGATCACTCTTTAAGCTCTGCGAGGGAATAAAGAAACTGACATACATACATAACCGTGTAAAATATATCCCTCCTCGCGTACCGCAGTCGGATAAAAAAATTATAGCAGGAGACAGCTCGCTACACCAAACCCTCAAACTGTTGTGTTTTGTGTGGATATTTTTTTAAATGTTCAGAGCATAATTCATATAGCTCTCATGAGCAGGATAATCGTCTTTAGATTTAGGTATAACTCCGTATATTTAACAATAACTCCTCATTTGCTTCACTTTATTAATTAATCCTTCATGTTCATTTAATCCGATGACGAGATCAACTCTTCGTTTGAATCATATTCATACTTCAGCTGTTGAACTTGTACATTATTGGAATCAGCCCTCTCCATTGTAACAGCATTGGCTTGATATCTTATAGGATCCCTTTGCTTATATTTCCTAATCACTTCGATAATCTCACTCTTTGCATCGATTTTGTATTCTTCTGGAATGTTCTTGAAATCCCAGTGTAACGAAAGTAGAAAATATTTATCTACATCAAAGTCTAAAGGTGGCGATGACTGTTCTTTGTCATGTTCGGTAGAATTTTGTGTTAAAGTTGTATTTAGTTGTGAAGTGTTTCGTTTCCGAATTTGTTTTCGAGTCTTATAACTTTTCTGTTCTGTGTAAAATTCTTCACCACTGTCATCCCCTTCAGATGCTGGTTTGCGTTTCCTTTTAATTATAATTTTAGGTTTAATTTGTACAGGTGCCTCTTCTTCCTCCTCTTCTGAACTGTCAGACATTTTCAAATCCTCTGGTTTAATTCGTGCATCAGCCAGCGGCAACAGAAATGATAGTTGTTTGAAATATAGATATTGTTTTCTTCGCATACCAAGTTTGCCCCTTGACTTGTTCCTTTTATAAGCAAGGTCCCTGTTGAATCCGTCTCTGAGGGTTTTCCATTTTCTCTGCAGTTTTCTCTCTGGGAAAAGACAATATTTACATAAATCGGTTTTACTTCCAAATAGTGCAACTTCAACTCGGCATTTCTCCTACGTATTGTACGAGTACCTACATTTAGTGTGATTAAATTTAAAACGGCTGCTAAAATTGAATTTCAAGTAAAAATTTCGTATCAGCGGTAATGTGGTTTGTAGGTAAGTAATAATTTAGATTTACTTGATTAGAATAAAGCGTGTCACGTACTGATAAATTAGTATGCGTAAATTGAACATGGTATTTGACTAAAAACATTCAACGACAGTTTCAGTGCATTCAACGGAAAAGTTGAACTTGATAGCGTGGATAATGGTGCTAGACCACCGCCGTCAATCATAATGCGGTCGACATCAACCGCAAGTCTTCGGACGCGGTCGACGAACTCGAAATGCGCAGCCCCGTGTAGATAAATAATTACCTAAACTACTATTGGTTATCTTATCAATTATTTACAATTTTCCATGTAGGTAATTAATAGAATTAGGTAGGTACCTATTTAATAACTTCTTATTTTGAAGGAATAAGTCACAAATTCTCCCACTATAAGATAATAAAACTAGTATAATAAAATAGTATAATAACTATAATAAAACAGACGCTATAAGAGAACAAAAATAGTAATAAGAGAAATCTCTAAAATTATAGAAGCTATTACCTACCTAAAAAGACTTTCATAATTAAAATTGCGAAAGATTTTGCTTTTTATTGAATCAGTTTATAAGTTTATCTAGCGAATATCAAATTCATACAAATGGAACTCTAAAAAGAGCATAGTCTAGCTGAAGTCGACGCCCTGGTTGGCTAATGTGTGGCGGTCGGAGGCTACTACGGCATCTCATATGATCTTAAACAGAATTGACAATAATTGTAGGTACAAAGTTTAACTCACCAACTTCCATCTTCTGCACTTTTGTCAGCGTATCATAATCTTCTGTAAACTTCTGGCATAAGGCAGTCCAGGCTGCAGCCCTCGTGTATTTATCCAAATACACGTCACTTTTGTGGTTCCAAATACAAGGAGTATTTTTTATTTCCTCTATAAATAAGTCCGTATCAACAGGATCGAATTCCATTTTGAAACACGTCTATATTTGTTGAAACTGTAGTGGAATATGGCGTGAGTTGCGCGCGGGCGGTGGAGGCAGTGAGGGAGGGGTATGCCGCGCAGCGTGGCGGTTGCCTTGTGGTCGGAATGCGGTTGACGACGTCCGGAGGAGGGCGTACTGAGCGCAAACTACGTGACAATAAAGGAAAATTATTTGATTCAGTGTTCAAATGCTTTGTTGTCCAGGGCATCAACTTAGATTAGGTTAATTATGAACGTTGCTTCGGTGTTGGTTTTTTGGTTGTTAATTGGTTGAGGTTTAATGTGTTTTCTTAGGAACATGTGTATGTTCTGTATTTTAAGTATTTATTGCTATTTATATGTGTAAAGTCTCCACTCTGGTCAGGTGGGAGAAATTACTACATAAAACAACCTGTTATATTTTTATAATTATCTTTACATTTTATGGCACGTGTACATGATATTTATGTTAGTAACACAAATAGAAATTAAATAATTATTATAACCATATAAGGGTTATTTTTATGTTGAAAAACTGCAAGCTTTTTATAATCGTTTAGGTCGCCTATCTATTCTGCGAAGGATCCCGAGTTCGATTTTTAGTTTTAGATGTGTGAGACAGTAGGTACGTAGTGTGGCATTAATTTATCAGTGTATTTCCCACAAATATTTTTGAGCATTTCTTCCGTTTACTGAGTTCAGAATATTTAAAAAAAGATTTGAATTATCCTCAGCAGGATGTTAAATTTTGGCGTGGGCTTATGAATGAAGTGTAGTTATAAGGTTGAATAAAGGACACCTGTCTTCTGAATCATTATATTGGTCCAACATATAAGTTACTAAAACTAGGCTACTTACTTGGGACCGCGTGGGGCGACTGGGGACCGCCGAGCACAGGACACAAGAAAGCTTATCTACTAAACAAAACATCATGTCGTCCTGCTTCCCTACAGGTTTTATTATAGGATCCAAAACCTAGATATACTGCCTTATTATTCGAAATTGTTAAGATATACAAACTGCTTTAAGGAAGTAATATATAGGTACGTAATATGTTACGTAATATATACTTGGGTATAGTCTGTGACCTCCGATTGCTTAGACACGGATAAAGTTATTTCGCCTTTATGAAAATATCTCTTGTTTTTCTTCTAATGATAATATATTTCCATTTAAACTTACTTTTTTTCATGAACGAAGGCGGCAGACGAGTATATAGTCCACCTGATGGTAAGTGGATACTGTCGCCCATAGACATTCGCAAAACATGCCAACATTAGTCCAAAATGACAAACGTTGGCACGCCCCCGGATGCGCTGTCTACCTTTGGAGATATAGGAATGGATTTGGAGAAAGGGTTGGAAAAGTGGGGAGGGAAAGGAATGGGCTCTAGCACATCTCACTCACTACCGAAACACGTACGTAGGTACATTGGGGAAATAAGAGTCGGAAATGCAGTACATTTCAAAGTAGTCTTCTGTGAGGGGTTACGTGGCCAGTCGAGCACGCCCGGTCGAGCGATTCGGTACTTATTCGCTTCTCATTCCATCCCACATAAAATCAACAGGAATTACTATAAAAGTGAACCTTTTGATATAACGTCATCCCAGCTTTATTGACATTAATTTTGTACGCTCTTATTGTCCAAAAACTAGTATAGGTGTTACTGTCCTTCTTGTGACAGCGCTTCAAATGAGGTTATGCTAGAATGATTTCACCGTAGTAGGCCTACCATTGAAATGGTATCTCGAAACTATAGCCAAACAAGATAAGAGAGTCCTTGCCTGTATGGTTGCAGAGGTGCGAGTAGGGGTAATGCGGAGATTGCGCAGAAAGCGGGTAGTAAGTACATACAGTCATTCGTTCACTTGTTTTTCTATATATGCGACTGCATAGTATGCGTGTCCCTTATTAGTCGCAAAAAAGTAGAATTAATCGGTTTGATATTTAGTTTTATTATGTCTTGGTATCCCTGCCAGAATAAGCTTTTAGCAGATTGCTAATTCTCGTTACGAGCTTAGTATCATTCAGGTTGTTAATAAATGAGACTGTAAGGCCCGGGGCGGGAACTGGCGCCGTGCTCAGAAAAATAATAAAAAGTGAGACTCGTAAGATGTGTGTATTTGCGTAAAACTCAAGTTTATGATTAGTTAGTTGGGAAGGTGTTCATGAGCGCGAAGCACACTTGGGGGCTAATAGCCCCTAGGTACCTAACTAATTAAATGTAGTTTGTACGAAAATGTAGGTATCGAAAGCACTACGTGACTACTACCTGAACAAAATCCATTTGATCTTATACGTAACATCAATCTAAAACGAACCTATATCGCGTTCTACATTATGGAATAGCGCCATCTATTCATGATTGTATGCGCAGTGTAGGTGGCCACTACAAGCTTATTCTGGAATGTCGGCATACTTTACATAGTCACAAGATCTGGTCGCTATCAGAATTACTGGCTAAAAATGAGACCAGTTACAATATTTGAGTTTTGTCTTAATCCGATAGTGAGCACATACTCGTATTTACTAATGTTCCTGCATTTACATACCTACATTTTAATTTTACGACTTTGGTAGTCTGGGTGTTCGACATCTAATAAGGATTTCTAAATGAAACAAAATGCAGATACCTATATTAATTTATTTAATATTAAATCTTAGTTATTACAAATCAGTATTTACAAAATACAATAAACCTACAATTTTGTACACACGACGATGAAGTCAAATATAGTTTACGAACATTTTCGTTCATGTGTACAAGGCTTAAATGTAGAAAGTGAACATTAGTGTCAAATTAATTTAATAAATCAACGTAATTCACTTGATTCTAACAAAAGTCCCGTACAATAATTGTACTGCTAAAACTATTTTAGGTTGAATTTACTGTTATTTTACAAACTATGATTTAATTACGTACTTATGTACTCATATTTGCAAAAATAAAGTATTGGTCAAACGAGTGTTCACACAACTTTTTTGAGTTTATGAAAATAATATTGCAGTGACATTAACTTTCACGAGTGGGTTGATTTTAGTTGAAATAACAGGTTTGTTAATTAAGCGAGTTTCTACTTGCGGCTGTTGTTACTTAGCCTCCTATTGGAAATGTTAACGATGGGACTGCAAAAGAGTTTGTGCGAAGGCTGGATTTGACGATACTTTATAGTTGTTCTAAAATCTAAAACTTCACTAGACGAAAAATAAGTTCTTAACCACTTTCCGATGTGAATATATCCAGTCAAAAATGCATCCAAAATACGGTGCGTATTTATAAATCTTAAATTACAATCGTGACAATAAAATAGACAATATTTAAGTACATCATACAGCTTCAAATATTTTTTCTTATTTTAGAGGGTTCGCGACATAGGATTCGATTCTTAAACGAAGGTATTTTAGAACCGATAGATGGGAATAGTGGTAATTTGAAAGTGTATGACGCACTTTATAGTACAGTGCGAAACAACAAACATTGCCGCTCAGTAATCTTTCGAAAATCGCTCTTAGACAATTCACTTCAGTTCATTCTTTCCCTGTAATACTTAGATCGTAAGAGACCGTTTTTCGCTCATTTTGGTATTCAAACCATTGGCTAACAGTGTTCGGACAATTGCGAACATTTTTGACTCATTAAACGAATTAATATATGCAGACTTTAAAATGAATATTCGTTGCTGTAAATGAAAGTATAAGTATGTTTGTGGTTTCGCATCACCTAATTGTCTATTGAATAATTTGATAAGCTGCAAGTTTGTTCGAACACTCGGTTAGCCAATAATATAAATGACGTGGATTTATCGAGACAGAAATCGCAGAGGTCAATGTATCGAATACTGAAAGTTTCAATTAACGTAACGGAAAAGTCAATATTTTTCAGGATGTATCAAAACGATTTTTTATAAAGAAATCTGTATAAGTGTTACAGCTATTGCTTTAATCATAAAGCTGTTAAGGTCAAAGTACTGTGACACTAATAAAGTTACAGAGAATGTTATATAAAAAAAACGAATTCTGCACGTCTCAAAAACTTGTAAATCGTCTTTTACGCGAATTAAACTTTTCAGTACCGACATGTGAATCGCACAATATACTTATAGAAGCTATAAATAAAACTAGCATTAAACTTAATTCTATAAATGTATTTCTAATCCCCACTGCGGGGCGAACGATCAACACTGCCGCGGTCTTGCGCATCGCCATTTTGACGAGGCGAACCCGAACGTGAACGTGAGCGCGAAGCGGAACGATCGCGCGAAGCCGAACGCCGACGCGAACCCGAACGGGACCGCGAACGCGACTTTGTACCGCGACGTTCCTCTTCGCGTTTAGGAGATGCCTCCTTGCTGCGGGAACGGGATCTTTCCCTGTGAAATTGACATCAATTCAATAAACATTTATGAAGCATGTGTCGATATAAAAAGTTCGTATAGTCCGACTAGGATGTAAATGAACGTGAGGCGTGGCTTGAGGGTTATCATTTGAATTGAATTTATATATTTTCTATTGTAAATCGTGTTTACACGAGTGCAATTAAATATGTTGTAACTATTAGAATTGAAGTGTTATTTTTGTTGCCAAAACCAAATACCATACCATACCATCAGCCTGTCTCTCCACTGCTGGATATAGGCCTCTCCTAAGGACCGTCACCACACACGGTCTTCTCCGCTCTTCTCATCCAGCCACTACCGGCGACAGTCTTGAAATCGTTAATCCACGTAACCGGAGGGCATCCTAAGCTACGATTTCCGGTACGCAGTCTCCATTCGAGGATTCGTCTCCCCCATCGGTTATCGGTTCTGCGGCATATATGACCAGCCCACTGCCACTTCAGTTTGGGATGAATCAGAACAAGACCAAAGGTCACGTTCAACGAACACGTCCGCTTGGACCCGGTCACCGTCGAGGGAGTTTCACTAGAGAAGTTGTAGACGAATATGTCTATCTTGGACAGTCAATCTAGTAAGATAAGTCCATCTTCAGTCGAGACGGCGACAGACGCATTCAGCTCGGTTGGGCAGCATTTGGGAAAATGCGTCACATCTTCTGGTCGACTATACCACAATGTTTGAAAACGAAAGTCTTCAATCAGTGCGTCCTGCCCTAATTAATAGGCAGCTTCGCCTAACGTCACATATCGTCACTGTACCATATGTACCTGATCACGCGGTCTCTGACGATTGGCCTGATTCAGAAATTCAAAGCGAAATTCAGCGAGTGATGGAGAGAGCTATTGCTCGGGGTTCTTTGCTGGACAAAATCCGTAACGAAGAAATTCGACGAAGAACTAACGTTGCAGACATAGCTTAAAGGATCAGCAAGCTGAAGTGGCAAAGACCAAATAATACTTTCAAAATATTTTCTTATTGGAGTAAAAATTCTTCCTTGTAAATGTGTACTGCAAAGTAAAATAATTTTGA
This sequence comes from Sesia apiformis, assembly GCA_914767545.1. Classification (NCBI taxonomy): domain Eukaryota; kingdom Metazoa; phylum Arthropoda; class Insecta; order Lepidoptera; family Sesiidae; genus Sesia; species Sesia apiformis. Next base: position 10,617,689 of record OU611967.1, on the reverse strand, counting down.
GTAGTCTTGCCAGGAAGAATGACACGAAATGTATAATGAAGGCACATTTTGAATACCAGAGACATTATCTACTTATTACGTGGCAACATAGTCATATTATTTCATCCCTACGTTCATTTAAAGCATAGTCGCACTTATATATTAAATTTAAACGCATACAATGCCATTATGACCTCAAAACACATTATTAACACTTCTCAGCCAAAAAACAAAATTTACATTCCTTATGCGAAAAACCACAATTCATTGACATTAATAAAGGCAGAAAAGCGAGTAATTTAAATTAAAGCGGTAAAAAATAAAGTTTCATAGCAAAAGTGTGCTACCGGCTCACATTATTAGTAAAAGATCTCAAAATCGAAAGTTTGTTTAATTAAAATTGGAAAAATTGTCTGTATATTTGGAACAAGGCAGTGACAGCCTAGGATCTCATTCTTGACTCTCATTCATGAGTAGAAACGCCGGCCTGTAATTACGAAAATATAAATTGACCAGTGAGTAGTCGAGAACTAGGGATTGACCCAAATCAATCGGGTTAGTATGAGGTGGTCAGAAACGCAAATGTTCTATGATAGCAACTGGTCTGAAAATCACCTAAACCTAAAGTCTAACCTTATGTTACCATAAAAACAACCCTCAAGAGTGTTTTTTATGGTAACATGGTAACAAAATAGACGAACAAGGTAACATACTTAATGCTTCTTAAATGTATTTCGGTAGTGAGTGATATGCCAAAGTCCATTCCTATCCTAACCCTTTCTCCAAATCAATTTCTATATATCCAAAGGCATTCGGAGGCGTGCCAAGACTGTCCACTTACCATCGGGTGGACTTACACTGTTTTTATTTCTTCATAAAAAAAACTGCAATTTAGATGAATTGACAAATATAACATTAGAATTGTTTTATAGACCAGTTGCTATTTATAGATCATTTGTGTTTCTGAACATCGTACATACTAACCCAATCAATCAGTACTGGATAGAACGCAACGAGGGTCCGGAATACTATCAGGAACTCGCCAACTCTGCGGCGAACTTCGGGCGGATAAGAGAGTTCGCACACGGCTGGTGTAATGAAAGATGGCAGTAAGGAGATTGTTCGGAACCGGAGGCATAATGTCTCTAGCCTCAGAAAGGGGAGAGTAGGATAAAAGTAAAACAGAAGGACAGTATAAGAATATGTAGGGAGTCAAGAGCGAGTCGGAAAGAGCCTTCGCAAGTAAGGCGCGGTTCTCCCACTATTCGGTCTGAATAACCGCAAGGTGCTAGGACCATGGGAGGCGGGGGGTTCGGTATTGGACTGCGAGGGTGCATAATGCATTACAGTCAGAAAACCCCTCGCTATTATTACTAGGGGAAGGCTATGGTCCTGTAGTGGGACGTTATATATAGGCTTTATAGACGTTATATAGTATTTTTTTAAAATAAAAACGACAATATTTGAAACGGTTTTTTCTCTATCCATTCTCATTTTGGAAACTCAATAAAGCACAGAATATATCTGTGTATTAAGGGCTATGAATTTGTGTATCAAATGTTATCAAAACTGTTATCAAATTATAAGTTAATTTTGGCGTGGTTTTACTAAGAGACTTAATGGATTGAGTTCATAAATTTACTCTTGCATTAATATTAATCAATTAATGAAATAAGAGGATGACATTTTGAGATCTCTTAATCTATATAAATGAGATCGTTTAAAAAAATATAGTTTCAAATTACTACCAAATCTACTCTAACCAGAACTAAGTTTCTTTCAGTATTAAGATACTTATAAACTAAACGATACTTACAACACACTGAAAAATAAAACGATCATTACATAAACACTGTTAAAAAGCGTCAAACCAAAGGAAATACAGCAAACGAGACAAGTTTCCTCACCTTGTGTTGAGTTTCTCTGTATCTCTGCAGATGCGGGAAACATGGAATGAGTTAATAAAAATATTGTGCTATCAATAATGTATTGATATTAATTAAAAATAAATTTTCTTAATCAATTGGTTATGCCAATGGTAGTTACGTTTCAGGTGTGATGTCTGACAACAATGCGAGATAATTAACATGAGGTTATTCTTTCAAAGTTTTAATGGCTTGTTAATTTTTTTTTTGTTTCACAGCAAAATGTGGTTAATAATTAATCTGGTTTGTGGATAATTATTAGGATTGTGTCGCCGTTATATATCGTAAGAGATTCTGTAGTAGTTTCCTATAACTCATACAAAGTTGCTTTGTGAAAATTCGACTACACAAATTAAAAACCTGTATTGAATCAAATTTTATAGGACTAAAAAATCTGTTTGACTTTTAAAGCTAATTAAAATTATGCTATGTTAAAGTATCCGACCCATACATACGACTGACTATCTTACGTATTAATGTGTAATACGGACAAAATGGTAAAAATGGTCACAACTATCATCTACCAGGTTTTTAATTTGCGCAACCGAATCAACATGTCTTTTACCATTAACATTCAAATTTGCCGTGTGTTTAATACAAAAAATAACCTCACTCAACGCAAAACCGTCAGACAATTGAAAGCACACGCGGACTTACTTTGAAGCGGCCTTCGGCGAACGCGACTTAGACCGAGACGCAGAACGGAGTCCGTTGCGGTTTTCGGGGCGGCGTGTAGTTGAATTATCCCGGGATCCGGAGCGGCGCGAAGCGGAGCGGCGCGCGGATTTACGCGATGCGGAGAGGGACTTCGAACGACTGCGCTCCCTACGCGATCCAATCATCGCACAGAATTGGGTTTAGTCCTTTCACGACCCCTTCTCATTTCGGCCCCCATTTATAAGGTACAAAATTCCACCTCGACTCCCAACGTAAAATTTTTCATAAATGGCACAGTCCAATGGAACAGGATACGAAAATTAAAATACTATCCAATAAACTGAGTTAAATAAAATACATAAACTACACGAAATAAAGGCTTCTTAATGTTTAAAATATTGACATTAAAAATGTTATTAATTTAATTAAAATGTTAACGAAAGTCTAAAAAAATTTAATTTCTTAAAGTTTAATTTTTCAATTATTTACAAGAATTAAATGAGCAGCAAAATCAATGGAAGCAAATTTAAAGGTTGGTTAGGTTTAAGTTCTTTGGTTACAAAGTAATAGGAGTGCCGCGAAAATTACTAATTTTTAACAAAAATTTAAAAATGAAATTAAATTGTTAACTTTTTGTATGAAAATTTGAAACAATTTAATTTTTTTAAAGTTTTGCGGTCTTATAATTGGTTCTATACATATTCCTTTTATGTGTACCTAATATTGAAAAAAAAAAGTAAAATAATATTTCAGCAATAAATAAGTTTGAATTTTCAGAGGGGCCGAGATGGGATAACATACAAAAAAGCATTGGGGGCCGAGATGGGACTAAACCATAAGAATAGTAAATAATACAAGTATAGAAGGGAATCTGGTTTGTACATTTGAGACCAAAAGCCGCGAAATAAACACCTACTCCCCCCGTCAGCCCGTAACGTTCCTCTGTCGCCCAAGGATGCCGTGAAAGCCGTCACTTATTTAATCATGTATTATATCCGTATACCTATTACACTTCCGGGCCGAAAGTAATACACATCGGTCATTAAAAAGAGACTTCGGTTTTGTAGAGGGTCGTTTCTGTCGTGTGGCCTGAAACTAGATGATCATAGGCGATGTGTATTACTTTCGACCGGGACGTATAGATTAGTTAAATTATATAGTTATTAATTAAAGTAGTACGGCTTTTACTGTCACGCTTTCTCGCTCGAACTAGTGTAACAACTTTAGGAGTGAGTGCGAAAGCATGAGAGTGGACGTCATTTTTAGTTAAATCCTGGGGACATTTTTTGAGATACCTGATATTAATCTTATCCTTATCAAAGTCCAATTCAAAGTGGTGTGCGTATAGGTAGTTCACGGTTTTATTACACAGGTTTTAGCACCCGGGTCTGCTTGATTTATTATTTTGTTTTATTGATTTATTTTTTTAAACTGCATATGTTGCACACCACAACGGTGGAGATATAAGAAGGTACGGTAGGTATACTTAGGTATAAATTTAGATTTAGTAGTTTCCTTATAACTAAATATTAAGGCGTCAGGCGGCGCAGCGCGGCCTGACTGACTGCTTGCATCATACGACGCGAAACTAGATTATTGAGACCTTAAACGCGTTCGGCGCGGGAGATTCATTTCTATACTTGTAATTATTTATTATTTTTATGACTAAACCCAAAATTGTGGGAGTTTATGGAGGAGAGGAAATGATACTTTGTAGCTTATCCTTCTTGTTAAGAGGATTCGCAGCTTTATGTCCGCCACATACCGGTTCACTATCCGGTTCAAATGCTTGATTAAAATGATCGAACCAATTGGGATCTTTTGGAATTAAGGTGTGGCGTCATTTTAGGCCACCTATCCAGAGGGCAATAATGTGACTGAGATTTTAAAATAAAAAATAAATAAAAATTAATGCCTTAGTGCACAGAAATATTGTACAAAAGGTGGACTTAATATTTTATGGTATTCTCTCTGCCAGTCAACCTTCGGGCAAAGAGAGAAAGACAAAGCACCCCACCCCCCGCATTACAAGAATAAATATTGGGAATTTTCTGCTGATATTACATACTTGTTATTATTGTTAACACTGTTACTTTATGGAATTGTTTGTACGATGAAGATGATTTACGATAAAACATGATCTAATAATGCTTTATTTTTTGTCTGGTTCACAGAAAAGCATACGGTTTCTATTTTTCATAGAGAGAGCACGACAGATGAGCAGACTTCATTTGATGGTAAGTGGATACTGCCGAACACAGTCAAGAATGACAACGTTGAGACGCCCTCAGATGCGCTGCCTACCTTAATCTATTTAATTGTTTTTATAGTTTTATGTTTATAATCACACTTGCTATTATCGCCCTCTATTGACATAAATCGAGGTAGTCCCTTCATTATAAAAGGTTCAATCTACATTCAAACCGGATATAGTAGCTCAGTAATTGCGTACTCGTACTTAAACCAGAACACAAATGATAAAAAAGTGTGCATGAAATTTATAAACAAAAGCATACATAAAATAATTACAGTTATATTAATTATAGTTAAATAATTACAAATTGACGTGTTACATGTACGCATTTACATATTGTGACCGGCATTTAAAGTTACAATTTGCATCAAACATCTGAATCTCCGAAAATGCTAAATTAAATAAAGATCGAGATTTGATATTCAATAATATACGTAAAGGTGGGTTTAGAAGAATGTGATGTATAATATAATCATTACATGTCAATCTTGGAAATTACAATTAGCATAAGGGACAAAGTACAATTTTTCATTGAGGGGCAGATAACATTTATATAAATTCTCTGTAACTTCATTAGTGTCAACCATCGTTTCGATGTTAATAACTACAAAAATGAAATTGGGGATTTTTATTAAAAAAATAGTCTTTTACTCGTTATGAAAGTTTGTAATTTGCCCATTACAAAGTTCTAGAGTCGATGTAATGGCAGATTCTGTTTTTGTGCAGATCAATCGGCTATCGGTTGTTACTGCAAGGACCTGATCGAATAAACTCAATATGGAATCAATACTTCATAAATATTTTATTTTTTCTAAATCATTCAGGAGAACTAAACGTAAATAACAAAAACGATATCAGTAGTAATACAACGGTAAATAAAATATATTAATCAGTTGTGTGCCCGTAAGGTTATCATTATTTCCTTGAGACATATTACTGTAATATTTAAGATGCTAACGTTAATATTTTATCGGAGAAAAAGCATTGTTGAAAAATATTTTGTTCTGATTCTACGTATAAACGGAATCATTTCGGAGTGAAAGGAGAGTAAAATATCGAAATGAGAACATTACTAAAAATGTCGGAAAGTCGGAAAGATTAAAGGAACACAGTGATTGGGGAATAAAGCTTTACTTCACGTTTGTGTCTAACCATATTATTTATTTATTTATTACATTAGACAATGATACCATTACACGTTACATTCGTGTAGACCCACCCACCTTAAGATGTTTGATGTGAATTGTATCTTTATATGATCTACTTGCTCCACTAATCTACTAAAATTTGATTATATCAGTAGCAAATTTTAATTGCATATAGACCCACTAAATCAATACAAAGATAAACGAGTTCTAAAATTCTACATATTTGAAATAGTAACAATTAAAAATACTTTGTACAATTAATATGGGAAAGGATTTCAACTAATACATGAAATATACACATATGTACAACTTTTATACACTATGCCTCAAATTTAATAAATAAAGAAGTACAATATCTAAGTACTTACATCTCGATATTTTGCTCAGCACAAGAAACAACACACCTAGTCAAATAAAAACTAGGTTATTTTTATAAGATTCGTGCTTTAATAAAAACGTTGAGGGGTTCATAATGCTGAGTACATTTAGATCGAAACATGCAGGCAAGCAATGTTTATAATACTTGAAATAATTACGAGAATATAATATTAACACATTCAGTAATAATAACAAACATTCTAGTGATCATAGGGAAGTTAAAGACATTAAAAATAATGTTTTTTAATTGAGTTAGGAAAACATGTCAGGAACGAAAGAATGTCTGTCATTAAAGTTACATAGATTAAAGCGTTAAGTCATAAATTCATCTTAAGTTACTCAACACATACAAATTATACACTTTAAAAGTTATTCAAATAGATAATATGAAAAATTAAAGGGAAAAGGCAGCTGCTCCATCAATCTTTAAATCAATACTTATTAAACTCAATGTATAATGTTTAGATTCTTAAGGTGTGACTCCGAAGTTGTATGAAGTAATACGGCTGTAAATATCATAACTTACATCGAGCGACCACTTTCAACCGTAATTATCGTTCCGCAAATATTAGACGAATGAAAAATGTCGTTAACATGGATTTCGATGGACAAATGGGAATGAAAACTACGAACACGCAGTTATCAGTTGACCAATGACGTACGTTCTTTCCTTTCTAATTTCACTAACAACCAATGACGTTCGTTCTTTCGTTCCAACTTCATATAATAATCACGGAATTGTTAGGAACGATCTCTAGAATGTTTACTGGAAAATTGTAGCATTTACAGCACTCACTTGGATGGAGAACGGGAACGGGATTTAACCGCGGGACTCTTGCTCTTTGGTTGGGATTTAGAGCGGGAGCGGCTTCGGGACGAGCGGCGAGACCGGGACCTGTGTGTTAAGTCACTCACTATGTATTTCTTGTCCATGTGTGGAAATTTAAGTGAGGTGTGCGTGTTTTGTCAGTTGGATTGATGTCATCAAGAGCTTTCAGCCCCGAAAGATGGTAAAATGTATAGTATCATCATAAATGGAATTACATTTTTTCGGTTAGGAACCAGATCTGCGTAATATACTTGTGTTTGAAATTATTCATTTTTCAAGATAAACAAAATACAAGAGTGTAAATCTATTCCCCATCCATAAGGATTAAATATTTTTATTTAATCCTATCCATATAAATATTTTTATTTAAAATACAATTCCCTGGACGTATGTAGTAGGGTATCAATCTCATAAAAATCAAATCATTTATTTTCCGAACTTTATGTACCCACATAAACAGTTGTCAATATTCAGTAGAATAGGCCGCCATATTGCATCTCTAATCTACGGCATGCAAATGTAAGCAATGAATACAATTACAAAAGAATACAATTCATGTCTTTATAAAAATAATAGACAATAAAGAAAGGGTCAATAAATGTCAAAAAATTAATATGGAATCTTAGTGAAATAAGGATGTCCAAAATAATAATGTTCCTGTTAACATTTATATATTCTTGACTAAATCTCCAGGGTGTTTAAAATTAAATGCATTCCCCATCCTTGTTCCAATTTCAAATCCCTGAAGGTATGGCAGTACATTTGTAGGCGTGCAAAGGTTCATTAATTTCTTCAGTTCTTTTCGTGAGGTCCTTGAAGAAGTCGCAATAATATTCACTTATTGAGGCTTCTTCAATCTTATCTTATACTTAATACATGTGCATACTATACAACAAACACTAAGCTGTATCTAATAAGAATAATCACCTAATCATGATTATGGCAAGAAACTCGAAAAAAACTTATAAACATCTAAAGACTATGGATATCAGAGCATCTTGAGGGCATCCCAAATATCACCAGCAGTCAACAAGATTCATATATATCCATACCAGTATTTTTCATTTTTCTTTACAAATATAAATAAATAAATAAGTCTGATCATCTTCAAAACTTCCTCTATGAAAAAATATAATTTGTATGTGTGTAATATACAGGTATATACACTATAGTTAATTATGTAGTTATGTAGAGGGAGAGTGCATGGTGTATTCCCACAGCCGCTGGGTGCACTCGATTGGGTCACGTTACCCCCCTATCTCACAGAAGACTTCCTTGAAATGTACTGCATTTCCTTCTTTATCGTATTTCCCCAATGTATGTACGAGGGGCGTTCAATGTATTCTCGGTATCGGAGTGATATACTAATGAGGGTAATTAAATTATCTCATTAGTTAAAGACACTCTTTGAGGGTATAAATATAAAATTTAATTTAATTGTCACCATTAGTATTCGTGATATCATTACGAAAAGGCAACTAGGATCTGATACGACAATGTTGAAAAAAATCGAGCATCACGCTGTGATAAAATTCCTTACAAAACAAGGAAAAGCTCAAAAAGTTATTCACGAAGAATGCTACCAAGATTCTGCTCCTTCATTATCTACTATTCAGAAGTGGTCTAATGAATTCAAACGGGGTAGAGAAAGTATTGAAGACGACCCCCCGTGCCGGTGGGCCGGTTAGTGCCGCTACTGAAGAAAATGTCAAAATCGTTAAGAAACTTGTACTAGAAGATGCTCGTGTGAGAGTGAAAACATTAGCAGAAAGGACTAAGCTATCCGTGGGTACCATTCACACTATCCTTCATGAGCATCTGAATCTGTCAAAGGTCAGTGCAAGATGGGTGACGCGAATGCTCACGGCGCTTCAGAAACAAGTGCGAGTTGAGTGTTACAAGGAGTTTTTGGAGCTCTGTGGTGAAAATCCGCATAGTATTTTCGACCGAATCGTTACCGGTGATGAAACGTGGGTTCATCACTATGATCCTGAGAGCAAGCAAGAGTCCATGCTGTGGCATAAAAAGGAACAGACCCACCGAAGAAGTTTAAAGTCACCCCATCCGCCGGAAAGCTCATGGCCACAGTGTTTTGGGATTCTAAGGGAATCTTACTGATTGAGTACACAAAAAAAGGTCAAAGTATTACTGCCGCATCTTACGCAAACACCCTACGTAATTTAAAGGAGGCAATAAAAGGAAAAAGACGCGGAAAATTGACCGCAGGTATATTGCTTCTTCACGACAACGCACCGGTACACAAAGGGCGCGCTGCCAAGGCTGCTGTGCGGGATTGCAGGTTTGAAAAAATCAATCATCCACCCTACAGCCCGGACCTAGCCCCTAGTGATTACTTTCTGTTCCCCAACCTTAAGAAAGATCTTCGAGGTAAGCATTTTTCCGACGATGAAGAGTTGAAGGCGGCAATTAATGAACACATTTTTCAGACAAGGAAGAAAAATATTTTTCAGAGGGAATTGAAAAGTTACTTTCCCGTTCAAATAAGTGTATTGGGGTGATGGGGGACTACATTGAAATAGTACATTGTTACCCTAGGGGTGAAAGTGACTTATTTCAGTCCCGAGACTGGGTTTGGTACCCGAGCGCAGCGAGGGCGCCAATAGGTCGAGGGACTAAATAAGTCCTGAACCCCTAGGTAAACACTGTGCTTTTCATTACGAATACAAGGAGAGTAATTTAAAAAATTTACTCTTTAATTAATGGGTGCGTTTCTTTATGTTATTTCAATTTTACATCGCGCTGTAATGGAGTGACTGTATAGGAAGTTAGATCATGGTTACATAGAAATGTGAAAAAAGCTCTTTTTTTAGTTGAAAACGCTCACCCTAGGGTGTATTGGGCTATTTTCACTTCGCTCCACAGGCAACTTCGGACCTACTTTCAGAGTATGAGTAATGAAAAATAAATTTTATTCAGAATTTTCTGCTTATTCTTTCATGCCTATACCGAGAATACATTGAACGCCCCTCGTACATGTTTCGATAGTGAGTGAGATGTGCCAGAGCCCATTCCCATACCATCCTATTCCTACCCATTTTCCTAATCCATTCCTTAATCTGCAAAAGTAGGAAGCGCATCCGGGTGTGTGTCAACGTTTGTCATTCTGGACTGATGTTGGCGTGTATTGCGGATGTCTATGGATCCACTTACCATCAGGTGGACTGTATGCTCGTCTGCCGCCTTTTATCTATAATAAATAAAAAAAACTCCTGGCCACCTGAATCCTGCCATTTTCAGTTTTGATGACCTGAAGGTTAAAAAAATGTTTGATCAATCAAAAAGGTTTTATGCAGTTTTGAAGGTGGCATATTCACCATCATTTCAGTATGCCATTGTTCCAAATTTGAATTCAGACTACTGAAAAAATTTAGTTTAAGTGTCATGGGGAAGACTTGTATTGGATTTTTGAACAAAACAATGGTTATCTAAAAAATCGTTTATTCGGTAACTTGTTTTGCCTCTAAGAGCGTTTATGACGGACGTCATGCGGTTTGGGCATGGAATTAATCAACGCCACTATTGAGGTTTTAACATTAACTGAATAGCACAACAGCTTAAATAAAGTTGAGACTTAATGAACAATTCGCTGACTAAGGCCAGACTGAAGAAGTGCCACAGCTTGTGCGGCTACTTCAGGTGCAGTATTCATATTTATAAGGGCATAATCGGTTCAAATCTCAGAAAAAAAATTTAACGAAACCTTTACTGAAAAATAACACCATTAAATAAAAAAAAATCTCCAATTCAAACTCTCTGCTTCCTTATTTTTTTCAAAACAATGAACTGTTTCGGCTTTTCTGGTGCGGTTCGGCTCAAATTTGTAAATTCAAATTTGGAACCGGTGATGATCGCACACCAAAATGATGGTGAATATGCCAGCTTCAAAACTGCATAAAAACTTTTTCTTTGATCTTACGTCATTTTTATGTTTCAGGATTTTATACATAAAAACGCAGGGTGGCTCGATTCGGGTGCCTGGGTGCGTGCGTGTGTATATGTGTTCGTGTATGTGTGTACGTTACCTGGATCGTGAGCGACGTCGCTCGCGAGAGCGACTACGCGAGCGACTAGAGGAGGAGCGACTTCGGCGACGCGACGTGCGCCGGGACTCCACCAATCGGATGCGTCGTCCATTCAAGTCTGTACCATCTAACTTCTCTAGCGCCGCGCGCAAGTCGGAGTGAGACGCGAATTCCACCACGCTACAACAGAGGATAGCACCCTGATGAAAACAGTTGCCAAGACTTTTACAATATAGGGTATATGAGTATGGAGTCAGTGAGTATGTGGTCGTCAAGAGCTTTCAGCCCCGAAGGATAAAAATGTATAATATCACCATAAATCGTATGACGTTTTGGTGATAGGCGTCGGGCACACAATCAAGTTATCCCATAGAACTCCTTTGGAGCTATTGGACACCGTGTGTGACCGACACATTATTTTTTAATTGCGTTACCTGTTCAACTCCGTACCGTCCAACTTCTCTAGCGCGGCGCACATGTACGAGTGAGACGCGAACTCTACCACACTATGATTATAATATAGGGTTGTATAAGTATGGAGTTAGTGAGAATATTGTCGTCAATAGGTCCCGAAAGACGGTAAAATGTATAGTATCATCATAAAAGTTGTATTAAATTTCGGTAATAGGCGTCGGGAACACAATATCGCCTTGTGGCGTGGCCAGCTAGCTCTGTTAAGTCGACTGATAGCTGATCGACTGCACTACGTTGTGTGAAGAAATTCGAGTTAATCCCTTGGAGCTATTGGACACCGAGTGGGCGACGAATTATTTTTCGATTTAAAAACTTTATTGCACATTATCGTGCAATAAAGGGGACTCTCCGAGAGTTTTGCTTTACAGTGGGACATATTATAGGTTGATATCGACAAATGTTATAATGGAAACAGGAATCATGTGGTAAGTGGTTACCATTGTCTATAAATGCATGCAACACCGGGGAGTATGGGAGAGCACCGCGAGCTCTGTAAAAACCTCTTCACCATATTTAAGGAATCCAATGTCAGCTCACTGGAAAGACTTTAGGCAGTAGTTCATCCAACAACCTGTATGGCAACAACAACAGTACTTCCTGTATGGCATATAAATTTCCTGTACAGGACTGCCCTTCTAAATAGGTGGTTTATATAAATAAATAATAATTTAGTTGTTTTTAAGTAAAATTGAAGAAAATGATATATGCAGACGCTTTTTCCTGACTTGTATCGAATGAAACAAAGAAGACATTATATTACGTATACAAAACTGTAAAATAACTGACCCTTCATTCCTATGCTGTTTGTGAGCGTCAGCGTAGGTAACTTCCCCAGCTTGACGCATGTAATCCTTCAAGTCCTGCAAACCACAATAAAGCATGTTAACATACAACCAAAGAATATTTGAACAACTTTTCCTCAAGTCTTCATCAGTAAAATGTTTAACATCAAGGTTTTCAGCCCCGAAAGATGGTAAAAAGGAATATCATCATAGAAAATAAATAGACTTTGGGAAAAGTTATGATAAATACCTAGCGCCCTGGCAATGTATAATTGTCCGGTCAACATATCATTTACCGAAAAGTATTCCATTCTAGCTCTTATTACTAAAACAATTAAGAGCTTGTGGGTATTCAAATTACCTGCAGTTGATCGTACAATTTATAATGGGGGCCCAATGAAAAAAAAAAATTAAATTTACTGCCTTGAGACAGTGCTTTCATAAATGGTTGATCATTGGACATTATTGCTTACATATTCAGTGTTGGTACCAGCATTCTTCTTTGGATAAGTCTCCAGCAGTAAGAATTTTGTAGCAAAGTGGATTATCCATTCTCAGTATGTTGATTAACCTTTGGTTATGATCTGATCGTGTCTGGTCTGCAACCTCCTTGTCTTTGGTAATACTTGCTCTATGGCCTCTGGCAGTCTCTCTGTGGCTCTTTCGAAAATGTATTCCTTGTCTCTGATTCTCCATTTTGTTGTGTATATTCTCCAATGATTCTTTAGATAGCACCTCCAATGTGTGGCCTTTGAGTATTAGTTTTCTCTAGTGGTAAAGGATCTCTCGTCTGCGGTTTTCACAGTCTTCTTTATTTGATCTATAATCTACCTTGTCTATAAGTAAACTCCGTTTGATCTCCCGTCTGGGTCCCTTTTGATAGTTTTAATTTTCATCCTTGTCTCACGTAAGTCGTCTTTGACTGGTCTGTCTTAGTCAATGCTGTGTAGTCCATATCAACTTCCGCTTATTTCGCTCAATGATTCAATGTGCATACCATGGATGCATATTGTTCATCCATGACTGATTTATGGCTGTTGAAGTTCCATGGAACTCCATCAATTGTAAATTGTAAGCAATAACATCAGTTAGAAATCATCAAATACGAAAGACTGTTCAGGGGAAAAAAGAGAGTAAATAAATAAAATGATTGGATGAACGCTCACAACAAGCATTGCAATGCTTATGAATAAAACAAGTCAATGCAACACTGTTATGGACGGTATAAACATTAAATATGAATTACGGGATTGCACATAATCGGCTTCTGTCTGTGCCCCCCTGTGGTCGACTTTACCTTTGCGGGGACCAGACGCGCGGCGGGGGACGAGGGGCGGGGTTGACATCAGACACGCTGACGTCATCAGACACGCTCACGTCATCGGCACGGGCTGCTGGACCGAAACCCTCCTAACATCGCCCTTGACCACATCACACAGGCTACATCGAGGCTCTGGCCACCAGACGGCTGTCTGTTGTTTTTAAAAACATCTATAAGCTCGAAGTTTGATGACAGATTAATTACTGTTGTTATGTTTATGTAATAAGTTTAACAATAACAATGATTACAAAAAAAAAGTGAACTATTTGTACTATTAAACAAAGTTTTGATATGTTTCGTGTTTAATTACTTTTAATAGAAAGGAAAGAAGGGACATCCGAGTCAGATGGCTTTGGCCGTATAAGTCTCGTTAGCGCTGATCCTTCCCATGTGGCCGTCCGAAGATATTCCCTTCGTTATTCATCGTGGAGTAGATTTTCCATTCGGTTTTCGTCATGACCTCAATATTGCGTTGTTTCAGTCGCCGCAAGCTCAATTTCAGTCCTCTGAATTGATAACACGGTAACTTCAGTTTCCTCCGATTTGCAAGTCATCTCCAAAAGTATTGTCCAATCCCTTCACATTGACTGAAATGTTGTCCAGATTATGCAGTCCTTTTCTGAGCCTGTGTTTGTTCTTCATACGTCCTGGTTGACTTTGTAAGGCCCACAGCCCACGTGCGATCAACCGATGACCCTGAGTGATTGGTGATGGAGTGATGATGACCCAAAGTGGCCCCGTTGGGTTCTTACCTGCCAGCTAACGCGGCTAGACAAATTTTCGACGATAAGCCGGTACTCGGTGCGAGTCGGCGGACCATATCTATAATTGTAGTCACTGTGAATAAAAGAAACATGATGTTAGTTATATGAAATGAGAAAATCAAAATCCAATTAGTACAAACAGCCCTTAGTATTTGGAATACGGGATATAAATTGGGATTAGGATCTTTTGAGCTATAATTTTGTTACATTTGCAATGGTTGATATCAAAAACACTGGATTCACAGTTTGGGTTCAAAAATAAGGGGAAGTAAACTTATACATTCAACAATTAATCCGTATAATCGCAATAATAAGATTTACCCATAATAAAGGTTTTTATGATACCAATAAATGAATGTTTGCTAATAACTTCTTTAGTGCTCATTATTACGAAAGTTTTTGTGTTAATCTTGAGTTTTTACATCAAAGGGATTTCAGCGAGCATTTGGCTTGTGATTTGAATTAACTCCGCATGACTGACATTATTATAGATATTATGAAGATGCAACATTTTTAGATCCAACTTTACCATAATATAGCAAAATCATTGTCATCAAGACATACAAATATATTAATCTATCTACGTTTATCATTATCACACTGATTATACTAAAAGAATGTAAAACACTACACCACTTTTTACTGATAAAAGCAACTTCAAGGCTGTAAAACTGATAAGTGGAATAATAACACAACTACATTTGGGAATAAACTTATAAATCATAAAGCCCAACTACAGGCATCTAATTACGAAACCGACATTTTTTCTGAAAAGTGTTTTGAAAAAATGACTTCAGATTTACAGATTGAAAGATAGAGTTCAATATGGAATGTTTTCATATTATATTACTACTTTTCCAAATATATTTCGAATAATATTTGTTAAGATGCTTGTACTCAGGACATAATGAAACTGCAACATAAGAAGGAAATATAGGGGCATAGAATCGTAAATATTCCTTTTAGTTTTCCAAAAACTATTCAGAGCGGGGCTCGAACGGAACAAAATACAAAAATATGACACTTCCATGAATCAAAACAGTATACTTTTCGTAGAAATAAGACTAGTTTTTTAAAAACAAGTTGTTAAAAGGAATATTCTAGAAGTCCCGGAAATTTACTCTGAAAAAGAATAGCAAATAAACATACAGGATTCACAAAAACTTCTACACGAGCAAAAACACGGGGTAAGGTCGGCCATGTTATGCAAAAGGATATTACTAACAAATGTTGAAGGAATAAAATAGTAGCAGGGTGTTACGAAAGCCTGAAACCAAGGATGCGATTCATGAGCGTGAATTAATTGACATGAAATTTTATGAATCTTTTTTTGCCAAAATTCAGTTTTTTATAACTTTTTTGTACAAAAGGATATTTTATAGATGCTGTCAAAACCCTACCAACAACTATGCAACTAATGTCGACATGTCTGTCAATTTTATTTTTAAAACCAATTTCAATTGTGAATGTGGTTTTTATGTATTTCTTTATGGAGCCTTGAGAAGTATTCTAATGAAATGGAAAGTAAAACAATTTTAGCAGATTTCCATCGCATGCAGACTTATTTCAAACGAGTTTATTATTAGTATAGATTAACGAAAAATAAAAATAATTCTATTTGTATCAACATAAATATTACATAATTCTGTTGGTATAATTGGGATGTACTGAGTATTTTCCTTTTCCAAATAAAAACCTAAAAATATTAAATATTTTTATAAATCATGAATTATAAATGTATAAATGATAATAAAGAATGTATAAATATATGATTTATAAAGGAATCATGAGGAGAAAATCAATGGTTTCAGGCTTTGGGAATTGAGCAGTTTACAGCCTATATAAAATATGTATAAAAAATATAAGTACTTGAATACGATGACATTAAAATATCATGAAATGATTTTAATCGATAGACAAAGCTTTAAAAATTAGTTATAAGCATTAATAAATTAACTAACACCAGCCCTAAGGAACTACACCATCTCTAAAAGAGTTGAGTCAACCCGCTTGGTCAAAACGTGCCGTTTTAAAGCCATATATCCCTCATGGAAGAGACAATGTGCACGAGGAGGCCCGTGTCCAGCAATGGATGGACAATAAAAGGACTTATTACGATTAATATTAATAAATTACAAGCATTAACAGAAAATATATTTAGAATCTGTCATTAAGAGCAACTTATTAGAATAGACAAACTATCAAGTATCGTCGCTATTTCACGCCCACGTTTTAACACATTTAGATGCACGTCCTTCATACGCTTTCATAAATGTGTTAAGAGAAGTTGCGTCAATGATACATGTGCTGAAAATATAATTAAACGTGTATGTTGTGCTTGGCTGCATAACTTTCAAATTTGCAATTTTCTAATTTTGTGAATCGTAGTAAATATTGTTTGGTTTTAGTACAACAAATCGTGAAAAACATACTTGTATATAAGCCCAGATGTTTATCATACAATTTACATACTACAACAGTTGATAGTAGTCTGATGTGAAAGTTCCACTAACATTATTAGGGGATTTGTTACAGATTAGAAAAAAGTAAAATATCCGAGTTTGACCTATCCATACAGTTGTTTTTTAGAGGCAAGATATATATATATATGATTGATTCTGTTCTAGTCGTGTTGTAAGGATTAAGCAATTTGCATAGATAGATATTAGTAATATTTTCTTAGGTTTTCACGATTACTATACATAGCAATTAAACAACTTTGAACCTTGTAGGGGAATATTGCTCTTGACAGGTCTTAAAAATTGGCTAATTTTCTTGTGCGGCTTGAAGTAAGTTTTAATTGAAGCTCGTCTTAAGATATTGCCAATTTTGTCAGTGTTGCCCTTGATGTATGGTAAGATGACAGGTTGTCGTTCAACTGTAGGAATACTGCGTGCATAGGGAATGTTATGATTAAAAAAAAAATTTCAGACGGGTAGCTCAAATAATTTCTTAATAACTCAAGTGACAAATAAAATCAATTAGTCACCCCGTGACCACGTCCACTTGTTCGAAACGTCGGGATATAAATAATGTTAAATATACGCGATTTAAACCGTTCAAAGTTGTTTAATTGCTATAGATATTAGTATATAAACACTCCCGTCTCAAAAGGGAATAAGTTTCCTTACTGGACGACTAACTGATATACGACTTTCAAGAAGGTAAACATAACAAACGATCCCTATGTTGAAGGCACATATAGCAGAAGCAAAGGAAAAAGCAGCAAAAGTTTAACAACCTGAAGACTAATATTTGAGATAACTTTTACACAGCTCTTTAAAATTCAGCACTTTTTTCACAGAAAAATAAAAACATTAAAAATGTTTTTATATTTCTGTGAAAAAAGTGTTGCATAAAAATGTAATGTACTCTGTGCAGTGAAAACATCACAACGTTGTCAAACTGTTGAAAAACAGAAATTTTCAAGCAACGGTTAATTAGACAAAGAATATAAAAAAGTTCCAAAGTCAGACTTTTGAGTATGGAAATTTCTTATAGAAGTCTAGGCAAAGAACCGGCTACGTAACATGACATGTCTAATGGGACGTAGGCGCATATCATGGCCGTATGTATATGTGGCGTGTGTTCGTGTATTTAACCAAGATTAAACTAAAATTTGGAATAAAAAAAATAGATGCTTGATAATGAACTACTTTATATAACCCTAGTCTCATTAATTTAAAAAATAATTCCCTTAATAGTCTAAACAAAGAAACGGCTAAGTAACTATCGAGACGTAAATGTTTTGCATATCATGGCCATATGTGTGGCGTGTGTTTTAGCCACCTTAGACTAAAATTTGGGATAAAAAATAGTTGTTTGAAAATGAACTACATATATATACCCACATAATTTCATTAATTTTGGAGTGTTCGGGTATAGAAACTTCCCTTAAAAGCCGAAACGGTTAAGTAACATGTGTTTATCGGAGAAACTGCTAAGTAACTATCGGGTGGTAAGCGTTTTGCATATCATGGCCGTGTGTCGCGTGTGTGTGTATACAGACGGTTCGCGTCGCGGCGGCGGTCGTCTGGGCGGCGGCGGCGGCATGTCGCGGCACCGCCACCGGTCCGAGCCGCGGGGCATGCCGCGCGCGCGCTCCACCGACACCCTACAACGATAACGCACTCACTCGTATCGCGAGCGGCGATCGCGCTCGTAGTAGCGGTCCCGCCTGTATCGGTCGGCGCTGCGGTCGATGCCACGCGCCGGCTCCACCACCACCCTGCGGCACATTGTACGCTTCTATAGTTTTCGGCACGTGTGGGCTGACGGGGAAGCAATGTGGACGAGGATTTAGGAGTCTCTATGGACAACTGATAAACCCAGTAAAAAGTTGGACATTCATCTGTTTAAGAGGGATTTGGGAGTCTATACTTAAAGACCACCACCAATTATTCCAGATGGTAGTGCTCCTAATATCTGCCATGTAAAAGGTTGGACATTCATTTATCTGATTGATTGTCTGGATCTGGGTTTCGTTTCTGTCTTTGTCTGTAAATGCACGTGACAGGGAATCTTAGTGTGGGCCATTGTGTGGAGTTTATTTAAGAAGGGGAGTGAATTTAAGCGAATACTTCGTAGTGTTGTAAAAATGAACGCTGAATGTCAAGCGCTTAGTCAGCGCTAATATATCTTAACACCTTAAACGCTCACAAATGTGTTTTTAACTTTGAGGAGTATTAAAACCCTTGAGCATTGACAGCTAGTCTATAACGCGCGCGTGTGTTAAGACTCGCGCTAAGGTTCATTAGCGCTGACCCAACGATCGACGCTCAGCATGTTTATAAAATAATTCCCTAAAAATATAAACACAAAGGGGATTGCCCATGAGCAGTATCGTTAAAATATAGGTTCTGTCACAAGTTCGGGATATGAATAATTCCTGTTTTCAATTATCATGATTTTATAATGTACGAGTCGCACATTTGCCGGATAAAACAAAAAATATATCTTTAAAAGTCTTTCTATTGTGTATTTTTGTTGGATTTTTTACTGTATAAAAAATTCAATTTCTGTATAATAGTTTTGGCAACACTGAAATGTCGCGTGTCGTACTTGTCGTTGGCCGGCGCGGCGCCGCATGACATTACAAATTATTATTGTTACGCTGTCACGAGTTATTTCTCATGTGTGATATTGAGACATTTTATGTTGTATTTAATAAGCAATAGCACACAAGTCTTAATTTACCTATTTACTAAAACGAAAACGATGCGTTTTAATATTTAGATTTTCGAAGTTTATCCATCTATTTCCATGAAACCCGGCAAATTATGTAAATCCTGTTTATTTTTCTTGAAAGTATATATTAATTGCAACATAAGACAGTAATTTTCATCTTGGCACATAGTTCCATAGTCACTTGGGCATTCCCCTTTAACTATTTTTTTCCAACCAAGATTGAAAATAGCAATTCGATTCGAACCTCAAAAGCGTGGTAGCGTGCAAGTTGTAGTGTTACTAACTTTGTTAATAATTATTCATTTTAACCCTGGTTTAGGTTTCTAACATCTAGTCGAGCTTAGTCGACAATTATGTGTGCCTACTCCTTTCAGTGTAGGTATCTGATCTAATTAAGCTATTCCTAGCCACCCAAACCCTTGCAGAAATATAGAAGACGAGCTTTATATATTATAATTTCTACAGGGAGTATATATAGAGTGCGGATGATGTCTGCCCAGCCTGTGTAAGACAAATACTAGACCGATATAGAAAACCACTCACTTTTACAAAACTAAACTAATGAACAAGGATATAAGTTATGTTTGGCTTCTCAAGAAAATTGTTATGCCACCTAAGTGAAGTCAAGATGGGTCACTAATTGAATATAAAACACTTCTGGCATTAATTATGAGTAATCAAGAATCTTTTTGTTAAAGATAGTGAGCGAGATTTTGTTTTTGATAAAGGGTGAAGGGAAAGGAGTGTTTTGCTTCCCTGTCAGGCCATTGTAGGTGTATTGTGCCGTGTCCTTGAAACAGAAAATTATAAAAGCGTCCATTCGCTATTAGCACTGCCCCATCAACCTCCAAACTTTCCTTTCATTCTCTTCCATTTTAATCTGTATGAAAGGACATTAAAATTTTCAAATTTCAGGGATCAATGTTACATAAAAACAACTTATCAAGCTCATATGTGACATTATCGCAGCTGATAGACCTTTTTGTCAGTATATTAACTATGGTAAGAAATTTCATCATTTCAAGATTCTTTTCAAATAGGAAGAATCATGTGAGAGCCCATTCTCATCCCATCCCTCCATATTTTCCTAAGCCCTTTTCCAAATCTATTTCTAAACCTCCAAGGGTGGGCACTCTTATGGACATGTGCAAAAGTGCATACCAACATTTGTAATTCTGGACTGATGTTGGTGTATTGGGGATGTCCAAGGGTGAGCAGGTCGACTGTCTGCTCATTGCTATATTCTTTCTATAGAAAAAATAAAAAACTAGAACCCACAAGGTCCTTTTTTCAAATAATGTCACATAATATAGTACCCTCCTTACCATTTCTTTTATTTGGGTAAAAAAGAATATAATCGTAAATTGATTCATTCAAATATACACAGCATGCAATTCTGAGCCATTCTCATTCATAAATGAACATAAATATCAGTCCTCCATACAATTCTTGCAAATATGTGGAGCCGGCTGATAAAGAAAATTAAATAAATTATCATAATACATTAATTAATCATTTGATAACAAGAAAATTACAATTAACAACAATGAATTTACAATACAATTACCTACTGTTAAATTTACAGTTAATTAAATAGTAACAAAAAATTAATTGGTAGGTAATCTTTATACCTTTAATGAATCAAAAAGTTGCATATTAAATTCTAATAATTTTGCATTCTTCCTTACCTTTCACCAAGTAGTTCTTTGCCATTTAATTCATAAACGGCATCATCTGCATCTCTATAATCTTCAAATTCCTGTAAAGCAAGTTTATTTATTGCTATATTATTATACCATGCTTACCATGGTCGTGTACAATTAGATATACCACAAAATGGTTGTTGCAATCACTAAAACCATATTTTACTTATTGCTCAAAAGTGGAAAAAGCTTCATAAATAGATGTTTTTACTTAATTTTCATTTGGTTTAAATCAGCTAAGTCTAGAGCTATTAAAAATAGGTATGTGCAATAAATTGATCTAAAAAGGTTAAATTTCTAATGTGATTGGTAATCCTACTATTATAAATGTGAAAATTCAGATTAGTGGATGTTTCTTAATCAATCAAATCAAAACAGCTGAAATGATTATGTTGAAACCCAATTTTGTAGAAACATCTAAATCAATTTCATTGAAACTTGGTACAGATGCATTACGAAAACATTGGCCATCAGCTAATCTGAAAACATCCGAATGCATCATTGACATCTATGCAATGATGTATCTCATAATAAAGTATGTACTTAGAGGTACAGTAATTCATAGACGTAGATGATGCATTCGGGTGTATCCGGATTAGCCAATAGTCAATGTTTTTGTAATGAATCTAAATAGGTAGATTGTGATCTGGATAACATAAGCTTATTATTCATGTAGACCAGGTGAAGTCACAGGCAAATATGTCTTGTATATCAAGGTATCTTTGCTAAAGCCTGTATGCTTTGAAAACATTGCTTTCTATACTTAAATGAAAGGACTTGCGTAGCACACCAAAGAGTAATTGTTAAGTATTGAAATAAATTCTTTTCTACATTGCATCTATAGAAATTAGTCTATAGAATTTTAGTTCTGTGATAGTTTATGAAGACCTGAGTTCAGCAATAAGTTTCCAGAAGTATTTTTGATCATACTGTTGAGACATTTCATCAATCATGCTTTTAATATTGTATAAAATTGTATCCAGTTTTGAGGTTTGAATTGCTGAAACCCATATGGCGTTCTGAGAAAAACGTACCCAACCAACATATGGACCGTATCATTTAAAAGTAAGGAATTAGTTCATAGATAACAGCATCATATAAATAATATTTTCTTTTTAGTAAACATTCCTTGGTGAAAATATGGTACTTACCACAAATCCATATCCATTTTTGATTAGAATATCTCTGATACGGCCGAAGCCTTTGAAAAACTTTTCTAGATCTCGATCTCTGACGCCAAATGGTAAACCACCGACATACACACGTGAACCCACCATCTTCTGCAAAAAAATATATTATTTATCTACTGAACGTTTAACACGTGTGTACGAAAAGAGACTAGAAAACTGCGTTGCATATAAAATGGCGGAGCGAAGCGGGCAACCTCATCGTGATTGGTCGAAATTAGAATTGATCAAATTCGAAAATTAGAGCGTGGGTCGAACACTTCTTTAAATCCATTATGTAATTATTCATAACGTTAGATATGATACTTTTAACGGGCTATGATGAATTATTAGAATAATTAGACATTAGATCTAAATTCTAATGATTTCGGCAAGTGATATGATAATCATTCGTTAATCGTCATGGCGTCCGTTCAACAAATCCTTCCTAAAATAGATTAGATTTATAGATCATTCATAAATTATGCATTCCTGCTTATTTCATTCGGTTTATGTAGGTATGAAGGTTAATTATCAGTAATAATTAAAAGATAAATGTGGAAATTTGTATTGAAAAATTACTATTTATAGACAACATGGCGGTACAAGCCCGGCATTTTTAACAATAAACTTTTTCATAACTTACCTTTTCGGTTGTGATAAAAGTTTAGGTATTAAATTTAGGTATTACATTTAATTCACACAACAGTTGTATTAAACAATTAGGTGCACAAAGTATAACGTAATTACAAAGGGACAAAATCGACAATTAAGTTAGGTCGTAGAAAACGGAAACCGTCATGCCAACTATACCAAACTGACTAAACCATTTTAAACAATAATAAAAAATGACAACCATAGACAAACTGGGACCAATCACAATATTGCCAGATATGGTTATTTATCGGTATTTATCAGATTTTTAACATGAGCTACAGATTATGAGTTTCGTTCTCTAAAGATTTTCACCATTCGCACAATGACGACACTTTGAACATTAAATTTTAATATACTATCAATATTAAACCACAAAGTCCACAATACATATTGTTTATGTAATCAAACAAAAACTCAACTTCACCTCTAGAGCTCCCGCCAAAGAATGCGACAAAATAGTCGTTGTGCTTGTGTTGACGACTGGTAGTGCCATTAAACCGAAGATGAAGTCTGGCAAACGAAACCAGGAAATTTTGGCGGGAACTCGAGAAGTAATGGTTGAGTTTGTGGCGTCGAGAGCCGACCTCTTTGGTCGAGCTCCTAATTTGATTTATTTAATACTTTTAAATGTGTTCTTTTTATAAACTTTGCTTTTGTTTATTTTGATGTAGCTTGTCAACAATTTTTCTTTTATATATACTCATGTCACCAGGCTAAAAGGAAGTTCCTATCATATTAATTTACAATGTTTTAATTTTAATGTATGTAATTTTATCAAGCTTTTTCCCAACGCTACAAACGTTGTACTGTACGTTGTTTAAATAAATATTCACATTCCGAAGATCCTAGTTTCTACTCAAGGTAGCTCAGTAAACACACGCACAAATAATTGGAGAGCATTCCACCAAATTGGTGACCCCGACGTGATGATGAGCAGCAGGAGAGCTTCCTCCTAATTGAGAGCTTCCTCCGACAGGAGAGCTTCCTCTAACTGGAGAGCTTCCTCCAAATTGGTGACCCCGACGTGATGATGAGCAGCAGGAGAGCTTCCTCCTAATTGAGAGCTTCCTCCGACAGGAGAGCTTCCTCTAACTGGAGAGCTTCCTCCAAATTGGTGACCCCGACGTGATCGTGATGTGAACAGTTGAGAGGAATTGGAAGGATCACTACTACGGAATATCTGGGAATTCTTTTTTATTCTCTAGCGCTCTACCAAGGTATCGAATTTAAATACATTTCGTGACTGCAAATTATTGCAAGAATCATCCGGATGAAGATTTAGCCGCATTTTCACATGGATTCATAATTAATAACAATATACTTTTTCTTTCTTTTGGTGTGTGATTGTGTTTTGTCATTTACTTTTTTACATAAAACTTTTGTTTTTTTTTTTTTACAAGACATTAATTAAGATTTTTTTTTTTATTAGATGTTTTTACGGTGCCACACCACCACGCGTAATTATGAGCGAAAGCTAGGCTGAATTCGCAGAAGTGCCAGGCGGCAGGGCAATGGCGAACCGCCGAACTCCATCACTCATTATCTTAACGATTTAGTAGCAGCTAATGTTTCAAAAATTAAAATTTTTGATTTAGTTGCATTAAATTTGAATCTGGGTTTGAAACGCGATTTTAAGTGGAATTTCGTTGTAGCCGACATTGAGTCTAGTACATATTATTGGCACGAATGTGACCATGGTGATATACCAACTGGTCGAGTTCGTCCTTTTCTTACAGCTCTTTTTCGTCGAGCGGCGTTTAAGCTGATAGGGAGACTTCGTGACGGGAAGACAGGTCTGTCATCCCTCGCGGAACTCCAGCCTGCTACCCAACCTAGCGTTAAGGTTGTAGCTTTTCCAGTTTCACAGTACGCTGCGTCGCTACAGAATTTTTCCACCATTACGCGCCCTCATTTGCAATTCAGGAGCTGAAGCATACTACCAAGCAAGTCCGGCTCAATCAAATCAACTTTCATTCATTAGTCAATTTACTAGGGACATAGTTCATATTAAAGTTGTTGACAATGTTGTTGCAGGTTCCTTTCTCGTGTAGAGGCAATTTTCCTTGAAGAGGAGTTGGCGCATGCTCGAGTTAATTCTTCATTGAAGTTAGAGAATGTTTTATTCCTGGCACGAATGTGACTATGGTGATACACCAACTAGTCGAGTTCGTCCTTTTTTCGTCGAGCTGCGTTTTTAACAATGTCATAATCTCACTCAGCCACCCTAGCGCGCGAGCTTCCGTTCGTTTGGTGACTGAGAGGTTTATGTGGCCTATCGTTAATGCTGATTGTCATAAACGCTCGCGATCTTGTGTAGTAAGGTGACATTAAAGCTTTCTTTTTCTGCCGAGGTTCTATATGACGAATCACTTCGTTTACCCGGAGAATTTCAGCTCCAGATATTTTGAGGAACCCTAGTTATGTAGTAGATTTTGTTACCGATTCAAGAAGCCATTTGGATGCATTGTGTCCAGTTTCTGCTTCGCGTCATACGCGTCCGTCAATTACTTAGCGACGGCATCGCATGTATGGTTGAGGGACGACACCGTTCGTCGTCCGCCGTTTTCATGTTCTGATGGCTGAATTGCCGCCATCGCTTTCGCCTTCGCCCTTGCCCGCTCCTACAGTAACTAAATCCGGTAGAAAGGTACGATTAGGGACATTTTGGATTTATAGTAAATTTTTTTAACGTATATCCTTAGTCCTTCGAGGGGTTTTCCTTCTGCGTAGGGGGGTGATGTGGCGTCGAGAGCCGACCTCTTTGGTCGAGCTCCTAATTTGATTTATTTAATACTTTTAAATGTGTTCTTTTTATAAACTTTGCTTTTGTTTATTTTGATGTAGCTTGTCAACAATTTTTCTTTTATATATACTCATGTCACCAGGCTAAAAGGAAGTTCCTATCATATTAATTTACAATGTTTTAATTTTAATGTATGTAATTTTATCAAGCTTTTTCCCAACGCTACAAACGTTGTACTGTACGTTGTTTAAATAAATATTCACATTCCGAAGATCCTAGTTTCTACTCAAGGTAGCTCAGTAAACACACGCACAAATAATTGGAGAGCATTCCACCAAATTGGTGACCCCGACGTGATGATGAGCAGCAGGAGAGCTTCCTCCTAATTGAGAGCTTCCTCCGACAGGAGAGCTTCCTCTAACTGGAGAGCTTCCTCCAAATTGGTGACCCCGACGTGATGATGAGCAGCAGGAGAGCTTCCTCCTAATTGAGAGCTTCCTCCGACAGGAGAGCTTCCTCTAACTGGAGAGCTTCCTCCAAAAGTTTTTGTTTGATTAGCGTAAAAAATACGTATTGTGGGTTTTGTAGTTTGATAGTTTTAATAAAATGATGATGTAAAAAAGAATTTTATGACGTAGTAAAGTTAATAGACGCTAATAAATGGAAGAAATGATGTATCCATGTAATAAAAGAAAAATAAAATATTTGCCAATTGAACGACGTAATTAATTGACTGGCAGATTAAAATCCCTTTATTATAAACACCTACGACAGTGCTAAGGATTCTGACTAATATGTATGTATTATTTTTCAAATAATAATAATTATTATGTTCAATAATAATAGGAGTTAAAGTATGAAATTGCCGTTTTATAGTAGGTAATAGATACTCTGAATTGACATAAAACCTTCATGGTGTGAGATTTTCGAGTGAAACTTTTTTCACATGATACCTATGAGGTTCTTGTTTTAAAAAATGTGCAACATTCGATTTTCGACTTTCAATTGTTTTTTTATTCAGCTTAGACGGGAAAGATGGATACTTCGAAAATCCGAGTAATCTTTGAATACGAGTTCCGACGCGGAACTAACGCGGCAGAAACGGCTCGCAATATCAATGCTGCGTTTGGAGAGGAGACTGCTAATGAACGAACCGTGCGTTTTTGGTTTAAACGCTTTCGTAATGGAAACTTCGACTTGAAGAACGAACCACGTCGAAGACCGCCCACACAGGTGAATAACGCTGAATTGAAGGAGATGGTGGATGCCGAACCGAGTCAAACTACCCAGGAATTAGCGGCATGATTTAACGTTACCTTACCTACAATATTGACTCATTTGCATCAAATCAATAAGATAAAAAAATATGAAAAATGCACCCATGTTTCAAACAGGTCTCAGCAGCAGCAGCGTTCAAACAGCGTTTCAGGTCAAACGCCGCAACAGTGCCCTAAAGCAAAGCTTACCAATAAAAAGGTAATGGTAACTGTTTGGTGGTCTATTCATGGTGTTATTCACTATAGCTTTCTCAGGTCTGGTCAAGCAATAACAGCAGATGTTTACTGTGCCGAACTTCGAACAATGATGGCGAAACTAGCAGTGAAACAGCCCCGACTCGTGAATCGATCTTCACCATTATTGCTCCATGATAACGCAAGACCTCACACTGCACGAGAAACCGTTGTAACTCTACAGGAGCTGCAGTTAGAAACCATACGTCATCCTCCGTACTCGCCAGACCTTGCTCCAGCGGACTACTATTTTTTTCGTGATTTGGACAATTTTCTACGTGGTAAAAAATTTTCTTCCCAAGAGGCAGTACAAAATGCTTTCACACAGTTTGTCGTATCTACATCTCCAGAGTTCTATCGCAAATGTATAAATGAACTTCCGATTAGATGGCAAAAATGTATAGATAATGAGGGTAAATATTTTGATTAAATAAATGTTACATTTTAGAAAAAAACGAGTTTTATTTTTCGGTACAAATCGGCAATTTCATACTTTAACCCCTAATATCTTAATTTTGTTTATATTTTAGTTCGACCGTACTGTACCTGTACCGTTTAACTGACGACTACTACCTTTATCCTGCATTTGCAATTGTGCATCGCTTTACGATTACTCACTATTTTCTAAACGCGAAGGAACAGCGTTTCCCAAATGGTAGGTCGCGGCCCGGTACCGTTTGGTCTCGCAGTTTCTATAGTGCTCGCCAGATACTTGTAACTCTGCGCACGGTCGAAATCGGAAATAATCGTGGTCCGCCATGTTATTGTAAGTAAATGTCGGGTGTTGTTTGTGGTTGAATGCTCCGTGTTTTTATTTGTATTTACCTTGCTAATTATCATCGTGAGAAAAGTAATTAAAAGTGCCGGCATGTGAAACGTTCGTGTTAAGCAGAACGCGACAATGAGGGACCTGTGGTCAGTGTTGCCAACCCTACTGTTTTAACAGTAGATTTAGTGTTTTTCAATGACAACTGTTTCCCTGTTGTCTGTTTTATTAGTTATTCTACTATTATTATATTACTACTAATAGTTATTCTGTTATTATTTCTACTGTTTTTTTTTTACATATAAGGTCGATTATTTTCTCTTTAAAAGGATTGTCAAATGAAACAAACTTATGTGGTGTTGCTTCGATATACAAAGAAACGTCATATAAAGTTTATTCTTCAATCCTTTTTAACATCTATTATTTATCCTTATAATACAATCTTTACATTAAAGCGATAGCACCATAGAGTATTTTATTCAAAAAGGAAGATAGTCTATATAATGAAACGTGTCAATTCAAAACCGCGGCAAATTTAAAAATTTTATAGCTGTAAACACTGAAAATACTCTGAAATATCAATTTGATACTTTCATTATTTAATTTTTTAAACATATTTTTTAGCAATTTGTTTCTTCTCTAAATAGTATAAAACAAAGTTGCTATTTCTATCTGTCTGTGTGTTCGCTTAGGTCCTTATTGATTTGTTTAACTCATATTTTTAGAGGAAACAAAAAAAATAAATTAAACAAATCACAGTGTGTATATCTCTTTATAAATATCAAACAAATCATATTGTACGTAGGTATTATATCTTTGTATTACATTCAGGTTTATATTTGTACGAGTGTTAAATCAGTGTTAAATCTACCTAAACGAAGTGTACTTGGGATGGACAATGCAAGTTAAAAATGCAAGAAATTCTCAAAAAACAAAGTCATATCCACAATCACGAAATTTTAATGCTGCCTCCGTTTTATTGCGACCTCAATTGAGCTTGTATGGAGTCAGGCGAAAAGAAAAGTAGCTAGTAAAAATATAAGAAGACCAGGGTCTGAAATGCAAAATTTAATATAAGAAAGTTTTCAATCCGTAACTGCCAATGACTGGACAAAATACACTGATCACATTCTGAAAGTTGAAAATCAGTATAGTGACGGTAGGTATTGTTGAAAATGAGCTTGAGAGATTCATATTAAATGTCGGAGACGAAGAGCGAAGAAAGAACGAAAGAAGCAGTGATTCTGATTTAATATTATCAGGTGTAAGAGTACTTGAAATCGGATTTCAACTATGAGTCATAACCAGAGGTCGGAATTAGGTAGTGTGATTCATGTACCTGCAATGATATCATAGAGCAAAAGATAATATGGATATTCCTCAAATCCCGGGATTTCAGGTTAAAGCGTTTTATGCTACCTATATTTAGATTAGATAGAATTGTAGGGAAATGTTTGTAAATATAAAAACTGAAACTGAATGTTAACATGTGTAAATTATTAACATATTAAGTACTATTGAATAATTTTGCTTTATTTATCTTATTTCTGAGATATCGATACAACCCTAAAAACCATCACGGTATCTTAACTAAATAAATATACTATTAGAAATAAATTACGGTTCCCGGGATTATTATTCAGAAAATACCAGAAATGTCCATGTTCATATCAACAATTCGTTGCAAGTACATAAATCATACTACCTAATTCAGACCTCTGGTGATAACATAACTTTAATCAAGAAGACTCATAGTCGAAATCAGATTCCAAAAATTCTACGCCAGATATAATCACAAAAATCGTCAGAATCGTCACATTCTTTACTGCTGTCTTCCCCAACATTAATTATAAATCTTTCTTGTGTATTTAATTAAAGTTATTATTTTTTTGAAATTGCCGCTCGTTTCTAGTCCCAATTTTTATAAAATATAAAACCATTAATTCGTTAGGTTAGTACCTCCATACTCAACCTGCGGCCCGCGGGCAGCATGTGGCTTGCCAAGCACTTGTTGTGGCTCACACGCAAGTGTACAGTAGTTAGACAATTCCTTAATTCAATTTGTTTAATGAAATTCATTCAATTATTACCTACTATTTTTATAAATGTTGCGGCCCGCCTAATGTAGTCTACACGTGTTTGTGGCCCTCCCGAAAAAAGGTTAAGTAGGGCTGGGTTAATACAGTAAGAATTGATTTTTTTTTATGAGATTTGTTGACTTAGAAGATACCCCTTTAGCTTTTTATTTTATCGGAGTTTTGTTCATAATTGTGGCATAGGACAAAAAGCTTCCGTTATATTAAACAGCAGACCATTAAGGGTGTAGATTGTTGGCCTGAGATCTCGATTTCGAGCGACCGCAGCGCCAAAGTTTAATGTAACATCCGACGGGGCGGATGAATGACCTAGAGAGCGCGATTTTCAAAATGTTTTGCAACAAACGTTCCACGTTGAGAAATTGTTATTGAACTTGAATATTTACAGCATAACAATAACGTTGAATTTTTGGAAACTAGCTGTTGATTCTTTTTAATAGATTAATAAGAGTAGTTGAGACACAATTTTTATGTTTTTCTATCATTTGACATCTGACATTTTTGTATTCTACTTACCTAAAATTCCAACTATTTATTTATTTGTAATTTCACTACCAAAATTTATTCTAATTCGTAAAATATTCATTCAATAAAATAATTGCAAATTCAGTAGGAAGTGTGTTTATCTCTACGCAAGGAAATGTGCCTATTGCGTAAACTCAAATACTTACTTTTTGTTTACGATCACCTCGTCGATATCTAAAAAAAATCCTAGGGTTTTAAAAAAAATGTCAATAAATGAAACACAAGTATAAAAATGATTTATTTACTACACAATAACAAATATGAGTCGCCATTACTCGCTATCTCAAAAGCGTGCTAGGGTTGTACAAAAATTAGTAAATAATTCATTTATTTACTAATTTTAACAGAAGTTTGTAAATTATTAATATACTAATTAAAAGTATGTAATTAAACAATAACGAAATATGAGTTCAAAATTCTAATGGTTTTTCATTCGATTACGGATCAAGTTCTGATTTCTGCTAATTTGATGATAAAATCAATGGCTATCACAAAACCTATCAGAATGAAAACGTTACCAGCTGCCCGATTCACGTAAGTAATAAAAACCGTAGCGCAGTGACGTCACTTCGTTTTTTGCAAATTTAGCCCTTTTAACCGACTTAAAAAAAGGAGAATTCTCAATTCGCTGTATTTTTGAACCAATTTTTATGATTCTTTACACCAGGTAACTCAGAAATTGTATAGTAATTGAGCTATTGGAAGATTTATGACAATCCAAGACTAGATAAGTAAGTGCGTTTAAAACAGAAAACCAAAAGGCGATTTCTAAGTTCCTAAGTTAAAACGACTTTTGGACTGGCGTGTTTACGTGAATCGACTGGCTGGGTAGTTAAGTTACCTGTATCTTTCAAAATCATTAGGCGTTCTTCTCTTTCATAACACGTAAAGCTCTTTCTTTCCTCTCTTTCATAGCCTCTATGATACTGGGCGCGTCACGAATGGGCATGCTTCGTGACTGCCGAGGATCAACTAATTCTGGAAGTAGGCAATCGTAATAAAACCTAACTAATTTCATCTCCATTTTCTCCTCCCAAAATTTGTCGTCCTTTTCTATAATATAAACTTTCATAGGTACAGTAGCACCAAACCAGATGCCAAGCATGCAAACGTTTCTTTTAGTAATATGTACCTGTCCCTGAATTTGGAAATACCAGTTATGATTTTTATTTATGACATAACCCTTGGAAGCCTTGTCCTTAACCCAAAAGGTATGTTTGGCCATTGCTTCATCAAGAGTCATGCCAGCTAAAGAATGTGGGCACTTAATTTCAATTAAACCGTTTGCATAAATGCCATCTGGTGTAGTACCAAGAAATTCATATTGATCGTCGACGAACAAACCGCAACCTTGTATACTAATATTCTCTTGAATTTCTAACTGTTTAATTGCGGTTTCTTCGTTTTCGATACCGTACCGTACAGCAGGCAAACTGGAGATATTACTACCATAAACGATTTTACGAACAAGAACAGCACAACTTGTGCTCTCTCGTTTTTTACAAACTTCCCCGAACGATGATGAGGTTAGTAATTTTCTCCTTGTACTCATCCACTCAGAACTACTTCTTTGCAAATGGGTCGACCTTTCAAGCTCCTCTCTTTCAGCACAAGACAACTTTAAATCGGCTAAAAAAGATGACTTGGCTTTCTCATATAATTCTGGACTCAGATCAGGTTTTTCGCAGTTTGGTCCATAGTGAGCATCTTTCGATACAGCGCTGTGGCTCTTTTTCAATCTTAATTTAGGTTTAGCAATTAAACGGATTCTACGATTACAATTTTCCACTTTCGCGATCAAAGGATTAGGACTAGATTTAAATATTACTTCATGAGTTTTACTATGAATCGATCCTGTATTAAAAGACACAACAGCAGCTGCGCATCGGCCCGCATAAGAACCACGGGAAGAATAATTTACACGCTTACCCCCTACTAATTTGGCAATCACTGCGTTAAAACTTTCAACTATATTACTTGTACAATTATGAATTAAACTTCTAGAATGATATGACAGTCTTTTACTTAAAATGTGTACCGCGTCCATTAATCCGCATCCAACAATTGCTGGAAGCAACCCAACAGGTTCTATTCGACGAGTATCAGGTCTACAGAAATACTCCTTGCAATATTGGTGATTACCAAATACGTGTTGTGGACCATTTAGGATATCTTCACTAAGATTTTTTATTTTTTCTTCGAGTGACTGATTTTGATCGCCCCAATATTTAATAGCGCATTTTACACCCGTTCTTAAACGCAAATACCTTTCTTTTAGGAATTTCCGCAATTCGCAAGGATACTTAGTGTCTTTCGACAGTTTCTCCAAGCTATTGCAGTAGTTTCGTAAAAGATGATTTTTGCATTCAATTTTCTCTACTGTTAAATTACCGTACGGTCGCGAATCTAATATTTTTTTATAAGTACTGGAATCGCCGTCTGCTACAAATTTATTATAAATTACACCGTGATCAACAATGGAACGTTTAAACCCCTCAACTATTATGGTCGATTCCATACCGGTAGATGATCCCGAATAATTCTTGAAACAACGGTGTTCCGAGGGCTGACTGTCGTTCTTTGCGGCTCGTGCACAAACTACGCAGTATTTATTTTTAACTCCAAAAAACAATACTTTATTAGTTTTAATGCCAATTATCGCAGCTGCGCCGGACAAGGCGGAAAAATTCTTACCATAAGATCTCTTGCTCCAACAACCGTCAACAGCAACAGATATTAATGGTGTACCATTTTTATCAACACTACCTATAGACACTGCGTACTCCGCTTCTTCCTTGACAGCTTCTGCCATGGAATGTGCTGCTGTCTTTTCCCACCAATCGCAAACCGTATTATTAATTTCATTGTATAATGAAGGTGACATGATTGGTAGGGCTACTGCGGCAGTTAATGTTTTTAACTGATAGTAGCTCCCACCAGATGATATGATACCAGATACAATTTGATGATTCACTTCCATTCTATCTTCTTTCTTTTCAATCAAACACACAGTAAATTTCATACTACACATACTACATTTCATGATGAGTTTTGAGTCCAGACCAACTTTTACTTCACCTATTATACTGAGGTAACTTAACTTACAATCCATTGGACCGTGGTCCCCTATGGCCTGAAGAGCTTTAAAAAAAAAAGAAACGTCTACAACTCTACGCCCAACTTCCATTTCATCCACCTTTCCCTCTTGGTCGTTTTCAATAACTAGTTCCTGTAAAGAAAGATAATGGCTTGATTTTTTTTATAAAAAATAATTAAAAATTTAAAAAAATGCAAAAGAATTAATACAATATTAGGTTCCTGATGAATAGAAATTATAATTTCTTTACGCATTAGGTATTGTTTTTTTATGACGTCACCTATTTGAACGTAAATTTTCTTTTGAGAAAGTAATTGAGAAGTATTTCGGTACTAAGGTGTTTGTCTCTCGATGAAAATAATAAATATTGCAAGAAAAATCTATAGGTAGGTATTGAGATTTTGTCTTCGCCCATCACTAACTAAGTAGTTTGTTTATTTATGTAACAAGTCTACAAGAATTACGTATAACAACTTACCTCTATACAGCGCGTAGCATTGTTGCTCGGAGTCTCGGCCCCAAGGTTTTCTTTATTTTCAATACTGGAAATATTATTCATCAATATTATCCACTTTTTATTTATTTTGTACAACCCTAAGCCAGACGCTAGGCGCCTCGCGTCTGTTTGGCGGTATAGGTATGTCGACAAAGTTGCGCTGTCGCCTACCTACTTCCACAATTTGATATTTAGACAATACTAGCCGACCCGGCGAACTCCGTATCGCCTTTTTTTTTTTAAAAATCCTATTATTTTGATATTACATACAGATACTTCAATTTTATTTATCAGTATAGATATAGATAATACAAACCAATATTTACATGTTATTGTAGGTATATGTCTGAATCGGGCGATCTAAATCATATGACATATTGTATTAGCTTTGTAATGTACCCTGTTCAAATGCGATAATAAATAAGTAGGGAGGAACTTACATTTTATTCCGAGATCTTTTGGCTTTCATATTTTTATAATGCGTACAAAACTTTCTTTTCCCTGGCATGCCACTCAAATTCAATCAGTCCTGCGAAAAAAATAGCCTATGTTACTCAGTGATAATGTAGCTTTCGAATGATAAAAGAATTATTAAAATCAGTCCAGTACTTTTTGAGTTTATTCGTTACATACAAAAATCCAAATCTTTCCTCTTTATAATACCTATTAGTGTAGATATTGTATTTTTTACGATTTATATCTAGTTCCATCATGGTTTTCTTTCAGACATTCATTATATCGATACTTTCTACTAACTGAAAATAAATTAATTATAAAAATGTTATACTTACAGTTTTTTACAAAAAACACAAATTCACAATACGTAATTCTGCTGTCTGCAGCCGACAAGCGTGATGTCGCGTTCACTTACAGAAAGGAACTGCCGCTGCAGACCACCGAGATTGCACGAATGAAACGAACGTTTTATCCCATACATTTGTGTATGAAAAATTTACCTTAAAATATATCTAGATTTTAGGGCTTTAAAAGAGGAAGTCTTTGTTTGTAAAGGTATAAAAAGAAGTATACAGCTATACTTATTGGTTTCTTCAGTGTTCAAAAAGTGTTTCTTTTTATCAATTTGTGTTGATTTATGGGGTTAAATCTGAAAAATACGAAGTCATGTTTTTGCATTTTTACTCAATTTTGTGCGTTTGTTGACGTTTATTATATAACAACTATTAGGTTTAAGAGTTTAATATAAGCATGAACATACTTATTGGTCTTTGATTGTAATATATACAAATTATCATTGATATCAATCATATGTAAATAGGTTAAATATGAAAAATCGTAACACTCTTTTCGGTGATTTTCACGATCTACACCCTTAAATAGCAGTGAAATCCGTTGGATATACTAAGACTTAGTAAAATAAAGCAACTTGGTCGGAAACGTCAGCAACTGAGTGAATAAGAAATGGCGAGAGTCCTCCGACGGGTACAAAAAATCGACACGAGATCCATATATATGGCGAGGTGAGGCTAGTGTACCCCTCTACATTGTCGCCCTGGGTATATTCCTCGCAAAACTTCTTGGGGTTTGACCTTGAATGGGCGTCAACAGTCCGCGCATGTCCCTCCCACAATTTCAAACAAAACTCAATAATGCTAGGGTGCGAGTAGGGAGTTATTGAGTCTCGCTCGAACTTGCGAACATATTGTACTGTAAAGGCGCCCCTCGGTCGCATTCCAGCCCCCACCACTAAACGGACCTAAAAATAAGCTACTGCGCAGGTTTGTCGCGCGATATCGCCAGGGCCCAAGAAGTTTTGCGTTATTTATATGTATTCTCAAACGCCTACAGTGTACAACAGTGATATTATAAGTCATAGTGGTGATAAAAAAAATAACAGATTAATAAATTCAAATTATTTTATTTTCTTTCCAAAAAGCCAACATGCCATTATGCAAACCATTAGTTATCAACGATCTCACTTTCTTGAAATAAACGCAATCTAAATGCACTTTCATAGCATGTATATTTTCTTTCAATTAATTCAAAATATAATAGGTACAAAAATTAAAAGAAATATGACACACTACTGAGACATATACTGCCCTAAACCAAAATTATAAAAGATCTAAAATTACTTTCGCTGTGGTTCTCAAATAGAAACAATAAAAAAATCAGACTTCTACAAATTTGCACTAACCTTTTAAGAACACAATATTTTGAATAAAAGAAAAGGAACTCAAACCACAGAGAAAGTCTTTTTTAATACTAATTTTACATTCACAAGAATGCGCCACACTTTACAATCATACGGCAGTTAAGAATTTATCAATAGGTATTCTATTAATTTGTGTTACTGGTATCAATAATTACAAAATATTAAACAAAAATAGTATACACATATACACGAATTTTCACAATATTATAAGATTATAATTTGTAACAAAATAAGAATTATAAGTTTTTTTTAGATTAGATTTTATTTTTCAGGTCGTGAAATATAGCACAGGGACGGATTTCCACTTGGCATAATGGTTCTGTAAAGCAAAGAGCAGTGTCTTATAGAAATTATGCCAATAGCACATAAGTGTAGTGTTTGACAGTTACGATAGTCGATTAAATTCTTTCTATTTAAAAAAGGATCAAATTGATCAATTTTCCTGTATACAAATGAGTATCCGTTTCTGTACTTAGTTAACTTAGGTTGCATTTTAAAACGTGCGATATTTGCTGTTTGTCAATCTAAATATAGTCCTTTTTATCTTATGTGTTCGAAAAGACACGCAACATGATATAGATTGTCCAAAGGCGATATTCGTACGTTTCGGAATTCAGTCTACGTTTGGGCTTATTGATACCAGCTACCTATTTCTTTTAAAGTGCTTTGAGCACGTATTTTATTCAACATTCATTGTATTCATAAAGTTAAAATACATAATGCTTCGGACAGTTAATTGCCGAATCTGTTAGTCACGGAAAAAATATAGTCCAGTTAAGTACCTAAAATATAATAACTATTTATTTTCATAAGGCAACATGAATCATTTTTATAATATTATTATAAGCAATAATAAATATTGTATTTCGGAGATTCTATAAAAAAAAATCACTAATGGATATAATTCGAGGATATTATAAATTCAATGTCTGATGTCAGAAAATTATTCAATAAGTAAAACAATAATAATAAAATATAAATAGAAATAACAAATCATAATAATCAATTATTAAAGAATAAAATTGTACTTTTAAAAATTGGCATTTTTATAATAGGTAGGTATACCTACACCTAATTCTTCTCGTAGAAATTGTTTTGGTTTTTGACAAATTTTCAAAAGTAGTAGTAGACAATAAAAGGAATACGACTGCCCCATATCAAAATCTAGTAAGGAACAAATCCACTGAAAAAGATTTACAATGCTTGCCTCGAAACTCTTTATGCGCCTAAACGATGCAAAGATAACCCCACCCCACCTTTAAACTTAATAAGTGCATTACGTGTAGCTCATCACTAAAAATAAAATAAAAAAAAAACTATAAAACAGGTGATATGTAACTATAATATTTTAATGATACAGTCAAAACATTATATATTTATCATATTGTATTTTGTGTGTAATTAATAAAGTACCGATGAATTTTTTATTTTAACTTCCATGTTTAAAGGCTTAATATAATAAATATTGAATCGGTTCGTATCGCTTTTACTAGTTTGGAATTTTTCAGTAGTAACAAGGGTAAAATAAATCTCGCGTGATACTACCAGGCAGATCAGTGGTAACGCGGGCAAAAAATGACCCGTGGTACTACCAGTAGTACAACCGGTAGTACCACTAGTAAGAAGGGGTTGTGTATGTGTTTGCGTACTTTGGTAAAAATTGAAAAGAAATATTATTCTGGGTTTTTGATATGAGGCAGCCGTATGGCGAATGTGTGGCAGTGGGGCAGGCGACCCACCCAATGATATTTTTTTATCATTTTCAACGCTGGGATGTAAGCAACCCCAGAAAACAACGAATGCTACCAAGTGTTTAGTAGTGCTACCATATGTTTAGTGGAAATACAATTT
This sequence comes from Sesia apiformis, assembly GCA_914767545.1. Taxonomy (NCBI): domain Eukaryota; kingdom Metazoa; phylum Arthropoda; class Insecta; order Lepidoptera; family Sesiidae; genus Sesia; species Sesia apiformis. The sequence goes on along the minus strand of OU611967.1, from coordinate 10,579,164 downwards.
AAGTAGGTACTGTTTAATATCATATAGGTACGTAACTCGCACAATTGCAATTGGAACACGGGTACTTATTTGATACTATTATGTTAGATCAGTCTTTAAAATATATGTATTTAGTAACTTCATAAATGTTTATAAAAAGACAGAATAGAAGAGTAAAATGGTTCTCTAAAACTTTAAAATATCTAGTAGATATTAGATTGTCAAAGAAAAAAAGTATTTCTGTAAATATAAATATATTTTGTTTTATAAATGATTTATATATATATATATATATATAGATATATATAAATTAACTTTCACAGTATTGTTGTATTGGGTCATCAAGACTAAGAAATAACAGAAACATAAATTTTAAGTAGGTGTGGTTAAAAACCACTAATCGCTTTAAAATAACACTCAAAATAACTAATAACAAAATTAATCACCCAATAAAGCATTCTAGAAAAAAATAAACATGTATTTTTCTCATTAAACTCATGATTTCTATTTCAATTGTCACAATTTTAATTTTTCTTTACGACTTAAAATTTCATAAGTGAAGCTTGTTATTATTATAATTCGAAAAGTGATTATTATAATTAATCACTTTTCGAATCGATAATAATGAAATTGAAATAGTAATAATAAAATTTATCGAATAGCAATTATTTTAGTCACGGTTTGCGGATAGTAGTTATTCTCCAAAACTACTTTCAAATAAATTGTAAAACTGCAGTCTTCTTAGCGGTGAAAATCTCATTCCAATAATTGTTGTACAAACCGTTTTAAACGTTTGTAGCGATTCAGGGATCGTGTAGAATGGAATAAAAAACGATCATACGATGTTCGTTGACGACCATAACTGTGCCATAATTTGAGAAAAGGGACATTATTTTGTCGGGTTCTGCAATAGTTTCTCAGATTTTAATATGAAAATTTTACTAAAAAACACATTTATATTGCTCTGTTTTAAAAATCAGAGGTTTCCATTACGATTTTTATTCAATAAAATGTTTCTATTGAAACATTTTTTTTAAAACAGTTTTCTATCTAAACTCAACCAAAATCTGAAGTTTATTCTGACAATAAGGTTCTTTTGCCCAAATAAGGTTGCATATTATTTATTTACAAATGAAACTGCAGTTTAAAGAATGTTTCTATCGCATATTTTTTAATTAAGCACTTTTGTGATCTAGATAAATATTATTTTTTATAGCCAGAAAATTATAGATTTTTTTTCTTTTATAAGTAGAAATGTATCTGTCACACTGAGCGCACTCCTACCTATTTTAAGTAAATTATTAAATACTTGTACTAAAATAGGCATGCGTCTATTCTACACACAAACACATTAATTGTTTGTCAATGTGTTAGTAAAATAATACTAAAAAATACTAACTATGTAGTTTGAATTTCATCTGATACAGATGATTATGTTTTTGGAACACTTTTATTTATTTGAACTTTTTTTTATTGTGAGCAAATAATTATTTTCTAAAAAACAGGAAGTATTTAGTATATAAGTCAATTTAATTATTTCTTGTTTAACAGTTATATCATTCGATTAAATCAATCACACTATTGTTTCATGTAAAATAATAATAAACTGTCTTATATCGTCACAGGTGAACTTTACAAATTCAATTTTATTTCTCCTTTTAAATTTTTCCCCTTAAGCGTAAAAGTGAAGTTATTAATAATTTTAATCGAAAACCAAAAATACACTTCATTCCTAAACTCCATTTCTCTCTACTCGAAGTTAGTAAAATAATACAAGATATGTAAGTATTGTATTGCCTCAAACAATACTGGCTAAGGTCACTTTCCAATGTCATTATTTGTATTATTTTTAATGACATCGGATAACTATCCAGTCCAAAGGACTCTACAATTCTTCTATAATTCAACAATCCATTCAACAATCGGATGTTCGAACTCTCCAAAAAACCATATTAAGCTCGTTTTAATCAAAGGTTTCCTATATAACTCCTGTACATTTGACACAATTAGTAATAAGTCGTGTCAAATGTCAATATAAGTCTCCAAACGACAATCTACTTCATCCTAATTGACTTAAATAAGTCAAAAAAGATAGTCAGAAACGACTACACACCGTCTAGAATGACATTGTAGAATGACAAGCGCAAAAAATGTCTTCAATTTATGCGCCTTTTATTCAAACGACTTATATTTTAATCATTCGACTGTTATTATAAGTCATTATTCGTGTAAGCGCTTTTATTCACGTGTCTTATTCTTAGTCTTCAATCCGTTTATGCGTCTTTTATTCAGACTACTAATATTTCGACTTTTATGTCATTATTCATGAACATTTATATTAACGCGACTTATCGTCTTCAATTCGTTTTAGGCGTCTTTTATTCAAACGAATTATGTTTAATCATTCCGTTGTTACAAGTCATTCGTGTACGCGCTTTTGTTCACGCGGCTAATTCTTAGTCAAGTTGTTTAAACGAAATATTCTTTCATTGTCAAAAAATATAAAATATGTCAACCAAAAGGTTTGATGAGCCGCAATGGCTGAAGGTAACAAAGTGCCAAAAGTAAAGGCGTGTTCAGACTGGGGGCGGGCCGCGAACGTAGCGTAGTTGGGGTGTAAGTGTTTGGGCCAGAGAGTTTAGTGCATCACAACACCTGGGTCTTTCGACCAGCCAAGCGGCGAGTAGTAATGCAACGAGGCACAGTTGTATGGGAAGGGAAGATCTTAGTACCCGCCATACCCACCCCCCTCTAGGACTGTAGTCGGGATCGCCAGCGCCGGTTTTGTTACCAGCCACAGCGCTTACGCTGTGATCCTTACTGCAAAGAAAAAATGTTAGTGAGTATAGGTATATTTTTGTGGGTTATTATTACTTATTATTATATTTTTCCGAAATTTCGGAATTTCTATGAAAGGATATCTTCTATACATTCCGTATATACATTGCATATATTGAATGTACATATTAAAATTACATTTTAAAAATGAAACTCGTAAAGGAGACAACCAGCTGCACATGGTTGGGCTGAGTTACTCCGATTCGAGAAAATAGTGCCGAGAAAAATACGTGTTTCGGGAGTCCACTTCCATCTTATCTCTCATCCTATGCCAGGGAGTGGGAAATATCGTAGCATAAGAGGTATTTTATATTTTATTATAATATATATTATAAGAGTTATATCAGAATCCTATCATCACATTCAATCCCACTTTGAATGGGTTGTAATAAATTAAAACTCTTTACTTATCGCCGTCCCAAGGATAAAAGGGGCTTGTACTTCCTATTCCCCATTCTTTCTTAAACCTTTCTCCGAATTAACTCCAAAGATAACCGGCGCATTTGGGGGCATGGCAACATTCGTCATTCTTGACTGATGTTGGTATGTATCGATGTATCGTTCATGTCGCAGGAAGAGAGTATCCACCTACCAACAGGTGAACTTCTAGTCCTTTAACACTTCGTTTAAAAAATCTATAAGGTATTGAAATATTAACTTACGTGTCTTCTTCAATTTTCAGATCTGGTATGTTCTGTTCGACGAGCGCTCGGCACGACTCTTGCAGGGTACGAACTTCATTCTCAGTTTGCTCCATACGCTGCAAAAATATGTTTACATGAATGTCTTTTACACGGAAAAATACCTTTGTAAGCTATATATGAATTGAACGGTTACCTTTTATACTTGCTATTGAAAAGGATATTTTATAAGAATATAATAACTTTTAAAATTTTCGCGTTTTGTACACATTTTATATAAATTGTAAATCGGGTCTGAACGCGTAAAATTAAAGGCTTTTGTTTACCTTTTATTTCTACTCCACATTTACTACTCATAGCACACACAGCACGGGTTAAACCAGCCCCAGGTCATACTCTGCTCGCAGCTCCCATCCGGGACTACTCGCCTCTTCAGTGAAATAGTAAAATAGCTCAAATATTTATTGAATGGCGTCAAATAGCTTCCAAATATTTTATTGAACGAAACTAGTGATATCAGAACGATTAGTACATTGGTGGATCCGTGTGAAGAAAAAATTCAAATGGATCCCCAAGGGGAATCCATGTCAGGGGATCCTACTGCACGGAGGCAAATTGTCCTAAATGTTAACCCGGTACATAAGCTACAGCTATGTCACGTTTCATTAAAATTCGTTCAGTAGTTTATGCTCGTTCCAAAAACAAAACTTCCAAAAATTGTCGTTTTAGGCTCTATATATCATTCCCACTTTATAATGCAATCACTTATTTCAAACAACATTTCATGTAAAGACACGTTTATTTTTTATGCTTTTATTATATGTATACAGATAGCGGTGTTAGCGACTTCGTCCGCGTGAACTTGTGATTCCCGTGGGAACCCTATAATCGATCTGGATAAAAGTACTCTAAATGTTAACCCGGCACATAAACTATACCTATACCAAGTTTCATTAAAAATTCGTTCAGTAAATTAGACAGACGGACAGCAGACAAACATTCTAAAATGACTGTATTGTTCATAGATTACATTGCAACGATGTTTTTCAAAAAATATTTTATGTACAGACACGGCTCTGTTGCGATTTATATATATATATATACATATATATATATATATATATATGTTGCTATGGCAACTGCTAGTCTTTGCTTGACTGTTAGTGATCCAATCTTTCTATATGAAAAATTTGTTTGTCTCATACTAAGTTTCTATAAGAAGAAGTTTTGTACAAGTGTCACCTTAGCAATGGCCCTGTAGGCGGGTGAGTTGGGCGCTAAAGCGGCCTGCAGACGGCGTGCGAGTTCACGTAACGCCGTTAGTCGCCGCGCGCGCCCACCCGCGCCTTCGCTGTCGCCGTCAGATATTCCGGAGTCAGACAGAGAGTCGCAGTTTGAACCGCCCTAGAACAAAGGAAATTAAATACTATTGTAGTAATATGTAATGGGAAATAATTAATTGAGCAGCAGAAATACTGAAAGTGGCAGCTAATCGATGGCGGCAAATTTAAAAGTGGGTTAAATTTAGGTTCTCTGATGACAATTAAGGAGTTCTATGGGAGTCTCGAGAACGTCGACTTTGTGTTGAAATTACTTATTTCAGTCATTCAGTTTGTTTTATTGATTTCGGTTTAATATTGCCGCCTATATAGTATTTTTTGCTATATGTTTAAATACAAACCATATGTAATTGACACATACAAGTACCTACATAAGATCTGTGGTGGTATAAAAAAGGGAATCAGTTACTAAAATTAATAAAGTCAGTTATTTTTAACCTATAAAGCTATATGACCTTCAATAGTTTTCACTTGTATATAAATATATGTATATAATATACTTGTATATAAGCTATATCTTAACGTAAAGTTGTTGTGCTGGACTGATCAATACATTTTAAAATGCGATGAAATAGAGATCGAGTCGAAAATATACCTAGATATGTCTTAATTGCTTTTAATAAGTAAAAACTTTTTTTTTATAGAGCAAGGCGACAGACGAGCATACAGTCCACCCGATGATAAGTGGATACTGTCGTACATAGACATCCGCGATACAATAGTTATTACTAGTTTAACTAGTTTCGTTACAGGATTGATTTTTATACAATAATGCAATAACGTATTCTGTTATTTTTTGTGATTTATGCTCTTTTTCCAAGCTGTTGATGATTTTTTTATAGTTCATTCTGTAAAAAAAATCTTTCAAATGTCGCGTATGAGAAAATTATAAATACTAAATTTATATTTCACAGCTTCTGCCAAATTTACAATTAGTAATCGCGTTCTTGTACAAGATGTACAAGATACGTACTTGTGTTATCAATGTTATGCCAGTTTTTTAACAACAAGTATAAATCTGTTTATACTCACTAACAATAAAAAACTAACAAATGTTAACAAGAATTTGACTAACAAACAAAAAAGTAAAAAAAAATGTACATTTTTCACCTTTTTCTTGTCAGTAAGAGACGCGGCTAGCTGCCGTATTTGCGCTGCGACTTCAGTTTGGTCGCGTATAGTCGCTCCGCGATCGCGCAGCGATTGCAACGTCGCAAGGTCGCCTTTCAAAGCACCTTGCAACTCACGGAGAGCGTTCTCCCACTCGGCCCACGCAGAGACCGCCTTTTCTAGAGAGAGGAGCTCGTCTGAGGTTCTGCGACAAAATAGGAGTTTTAAAAAGCTGTGTCTTAAGTGTACATCGAATAATTTGCTATCAGCAGGCTTACTCTGGAAAACCAATTTTAATTTCAATCGAATAATAATCCAATTTCGACGTCTTTCGCACTCTTGACATTATTGGTATTTTATTGGTTTGATATTTTCTACACTAGCGCTACGGAATTTGTAGGAACTAATTCATTATTGCCAAAAATCGTTAGATTTGACGTAAACGGTACTCTGGACGCTATTTTGACAGCCAATATTGGGTTTGAAATTGAATTCACTTTGGGTTTCGTATCGGGTTATCGCGATAGCTTTGGAGGTACTTTTTCGAAATCATAAGTTTGTTTTTTTTTGGAGTTTATAAAGTTTTTGAGGAAAAAGGGCACGATTAATATATGCCTATCAAAATATACGCCGGGCTCATGCGCAGGACCTCAGGAAAAGAAGAAATCAGCGTAGGATGATGCGGTATGCCGACATGGCATTTTCAATGTCCGACGATGAATTCGTGGCGAACTATCGCCTATCTAAAAACATATTTAATGAATTATTCAATGAAATAAAATCTTTTATGACCCCATATCGAAGAAAAAGTGAAATATCTCCAAGATATAAGGTGAGTTCTGTATGATAAACACAGAAATAAAACACATACTTATTTGTTAGAGAATTAGTGCAATATCTTTACATAAATTATCTTGTTTGTTGTAGACATTGGTTGCTTTATCCTTTTTCGCAACGGGGAGTTACCAAAGATTAGTGGGAGGAACATATGGAACTTTAATGTCCCAACAGTCTGTTTCTCGTGCCATAAAGGACGTTTGTAACGCCCTCAACAGCGCTGCCATCCACAAAAAGTGGATAAAATTCCCTCAAACACAAGAAGATAGGAATAATATTAAAAGAAGGTAAGGTTTTCTTAATTATTGTTTAACTTCTCACATAAAATTATATTATGTGACACAAAAAGAAGATTTGTAAGTTTTCAAGGTACCTATATACACTAAAGAGCTAATCATATTTCAGATTTTATGAAGTGTTTGGAGTGCCTGGTGTACTGGGATGTGTAGATGGCACCCATGTGGCTATAGTGCGACCACATGAAAATGAAGAGAGATTTTTCAATCGGAAACATTTTCACTCAAGAAATGTCCAAATTGTAAGTAGCTATTTGGCTATCTCAGTACCTAATACATTTAGAATTAGCACACCAATCTATACTTATGTTATAAAGAATTAGGTAAAGTTTGTATGTTTGTTGTCTAGGGGGTAATCTCAGAAACAAATTATCCAATTTTAAAAATTATTTCACAATTAGAAAGCTATACTATCACTGAGTGCTTATTTGTTTGGTATACAGTTTTGTATTGTATGCTCCCATCAGTGAAACCATAGGTAGCAACAAGTGTCAAGTGTTTTATAATAATCATATCAGCTGTATTATGATATAATTGATAAACAATACACATGCTTGATTAAATATTCTGAATGTATTTGCAGATATGTGATGCAGATATGAACATTATGTCAGTGGATGCTTCCTTCGGAGGAGCATCACATGATAATTTTATATGGAATAATCATCCTGTAAAGGGACATATGGAGGAACTAATTAGCAATGGAGAATATGTGTACATGCTAGGTAACTAGATATTTTAAAACAGTAGATTAACTTCAAATGAAGACAGTATGTATTTATTTAATATTTTAATTTTTAGGAGATTCGGGGTATGCACAGAGGGAGTACATGATGACTCCCATTGTAGATGCCTCTACAGGCTCTCCTGCAGAGCATTACAATAAACTCCACTGTAGAACACGCAATACAGTGGAGAGAACCATTGGGCTTCTGAAGAATAGGTGGCGATGCTTGTTGGATCACAGAGTGCTCCATTACCACCCAAACATGGCATCCAAAATTATTAATTCATGCTGTGTTTTGCACAATATGTGTAATAGGAAACAATTTGCAGAACAAAATTATACATTTAGTGCTGAACAAGATGAACAGACACCGCTTCAACAAGGGGATACAATTGAGCAGATAAATGCAAGAGCAGCAGCTGAATTAAGAAGAGGCATAATAATGAGATCCCGATTAGTTGAACAGCTGTGGGCTGCCAGGATTTTATAGAAGAATAAAACAATTAATTACTATAAACTTTTTTTTTATTATCACAAATTTACTAAGGAAAAATAATAATTATTTCCTCTTTTGGTTTAAATGATCACAGTAATTAACAAAATTTTACTCTTTAGTAAATTTAAAGCAAACATTATTATTATTATAATATGAAATAGGAAATGAAATAACAAGAAATAGCTATCTATGTACTTAATAATAATTAAACAAAATAAATATTGAGAAGTAGTTAACATTAGTATATAATTCAAAACTTTCATACTTAGATCTACAATTTAAACATTCTTCCTATCTGCCTTACAGGAAATAGCTATGTGCTTATTACTAAAATCACATATGGTCACGATCCTCATTAGTGAGGGAACGACAAAGAAGACTAAAATCACTATCATTATATAAATTCGTTAAGTTTAAATCAGTTTCATTCAAGTCTAAAACAATCACAAATTACTCTGTCCAATCTACCTACAATATCCCTAGTTTACAACCATCGGTTAATCATTATAATATTAAAAACAAAAAAAGTATAAATGTATGATAGGCATTTGCAAGCTTATCAATAATAATAAAAATGACTATGGTAATTTTTTTGCTACATCAAGAAACGCAGTGGCCAATAATGTTAGAGCATTGCTCATGTTTTCATGTGCTCTTGCTGTTGCTTCTTGTGCAGCCGCTATCCTCTCCACCATTGTTGATAGGCTTGCAAATGCTCTTGCGGTCATCAACTCTGCTTCTACCCGCCGCGCTTCTATTTCAGCCAGTCTATCCATCTCAGTATCTACAGCTCTGCGTCGAACTCATGAACGGTGTGGAAGCTGAGATGTAGAAGGATAAGGCTGAGATGTAGAAGGATGAGGATGAGATGTAGAAGGATTAGGATGAGATGTAGATGGATGAGGCTGAGATGTAGAAGGATGAGGATGAGATGTAGAAGGATAGGGCGAAGGAAGAAGAGGCAGAAATTGATGAGTATTAGGAGATGCAGGAGAAGTTGGGAGAGCTTCCCTGTTCTCGTCACCTATAAAAGAAAAATATAAATTTTATAAATGTGTATTTTAATGGTAAACATTTATTTCTAACTTTGTCATAGACATAGAAAACATTTATATCTTAAAGAAAGTACATATGCATCAAACAATACGTACACCTTGAAATAAACCCATTCAAAATTATACTGATAAGTTTTCACATACACAGAATTTGAAATATCTATATCTGTAGCTACTTTCAAGGAAACTTACTGGCTCAAGATTTTGTTTAAAAAGTCAATAAATTGGGCTAAGAATTGTCTAAGGCCAATTTCAGTAATAATTTAGAAAAAATATACATAATATACTATACACAATAAGACTACTGAATATCTCAAGAATTGTAGTATGCCCTTAGTTGATATAGGTATATTACAAATCTAAATGCAATACTCACATATTTCACTGTCTAAATGTAGCAGTGCTGTGCTTGGGCTTTCAACCTGGGAAGGTTGGTCGACATTCTTGAAATTCATGTTCTGTAAGATCAACAATTAATAGTAAATGAAAGTGTGTGATCACAGACATAAGTATTGTAGCTCTCATATCAATATACAATATATCTTACAGAATCAGGGAAAGGATTCACACTTAGTCCGGCATCCCCTAGAGCAAAACTATGCCCACCCACAACATTCACCATCCTTTGGTCTAAGTCAGACAATGGTGGCAGGCTTTCTCCTGGACCTCCTCCTGTGTGTCTAATAGACGCATTTCGGGCGGCGCATAGTTTTTTTAATGCGCATTTTTTTTCAGCCCAATACTGAAACAAATTGATGAAAATTTAGTTCTATCGAATATTTATCCAATGTATACTTAAAACTATTAATACATACTTTCGCCCATCCAACCCCATCTTTCATTACTAGGCCCAAAGAATTCACATATGTTGCCACGGCAGACCACTTTTTTCTTGACTCCATTTTTGCGGAGTTTGTTTGAAGGCGTCCCTTGGCGATGCCGGGATTTTTTTCCAAAAACTCCACTAACGCTTCCACCTGTGCATAACTCGGCCTAGGTATTATCTGAAATGCCAGAAATACAAATATATAAGCAAACAATAAATAGTTTTGTGGTCAACTTGAATGAATTTCAGTTAGTATTTGAAATCTACTTACCGTGGAAGGACTCACAGGTCGCTCGACTCACAGGAAACTCGCAGGTCGGCTCGATAGTCTTAAGATTAAAAGTTTTATATTTTGTAAAGACAAAACCGTCGAAATTTAAAAAAATGATATATATCCCTTGTTAGCTTCACGTCGAATGATCAAAAGTTGATGACAGCTGACATTAGTGACTGGGTTTTTACAAATTATATTATGTTTAAACTAAATTTAGATCGTTTTTTATCATATAAAGTAATTAAATAGCTTTTGTAATATTTTTTTTTGTAATAAATGTACAAATGACTAATTTCTTGTGTGAAAAAATGTTGAAATACATGTTACCGGTTTTACTAAAATGGTAGACATCCCTAAAACGACGCGCTTCGTGCCTAACTTCATACGTAACGGCATTATCAGATTCCAATCATTGCAATCTTACAATACGAAACCAATATTAACGACATTTGTTTCAAGAGTACCGTTTTTACGATCGGATTGGATTCAAATTAGCTTGGCTTCAAATTGTTATTTGTTTCAAGAGTAGGGCTGCTGATTGATACAAAATTGCAAAAAATAGTCAATTGCTAATTGATCTCTTGGTCACTTGGCTTAGCTATTTTTTTACCAAATAAGGCAAGATTTATGCATCAGAAACCTAATTCTCTCATTTTCCCTTTTAATATCTTATTTTGATTTAAAATCGGAACAATGTATTGTAGTAATTTAAAACAATCTGTTTCAAAAAGATTTTTCTCCTGTGACTACATATTACAAGAAATAAACGAATAAATAGGTTTTTAAAGATTTTTCACACTAACCCTCGATGTGCCTTGTCCCACACATTCACCAAGTCCGACAACGCACTGGCGAGTCCGCTGTCGTCCGCCTCCATTTCTCCGAGCGCGCGACGGATGGACACCGTCAATTTTAACATAGAGACTTTGCATTCTAGAAGCCGTGAGAGACGTTCCTGTAAATAAACAATATCTTTGTTAGCTTTTTATGTAAACATCGTAAGTAATTCTATAATGCTTAATGAATAAAATTAAATAGGTACCTACATGATAACAAGAAAAGTACTGATATCAAATTCTTCAATGTGTGCTTTTATATAAAGCAATTACGAAAGAAGTTTGGTGATTAATGTAAAAATAAAATTACGCACCTTTAATTCCTCAATCCTTCTGTTTAACTGAGCTCTAGTATGTGGTTGTGGAGCACAGTCGGCAGGATCATAGATATCTTCCAAAGTCTCATGCAGTGCTGCCACCTCTCGGCGGAGACGGCGCGCGCCGCCGCGTCGCGTCGCCGCCGCTCGCAATGCGGACCAACGCGCGGACACCGCTATGTGATAAGTGATAATACTTAATGTTAGTAATTTGACCATTTTTTTGTGTAAAAGTTTAACCTTAAAAATAAATAAAAAAATACCTTGAATAAAAAAATACCTGCACTTTCTTAACACTGAATTTATTTCGTGAAAACTACGACATTTTAATATCCAACCCATTTCTGTATTGTAATCCATCTGTGAAGCGAACAAATACGCTAAGTAGTCAAACTGTTAAGATTAATTGCAAATGGGCGATGTATCAGACAAAGAAGTATTTAAATAAATACTTTTTTGGAGATAATAATTATCAAATTCAGCAAAAAAAGTCGTAATAACAAAAGGTGCAGATATTTTTTTCTTTAATGCTAAATATTTTTAACGACAGTTTTGCTATAATTAAGATTTCCGGTAGGTAATTGTTAAGTAATAAAAATATTGGCAGAGTTATTTAAAGAAATTTATACACTGAGGCAATTTTATTACAATAAATGAAAGTAGAATTATTTACATAATCTATCTTCGATTACAGTCGGTGTATTTTACTACTTTCCAACAAAACGAATGGGTATCACAGAAAAAGTTCACGGAAAAAAGTTTCTAACGAATGTCATATGGGGAGAAGGTACGCTTACGAATATACTTCTTCTACGTACTAAAAATTTCACAGAAAAACGTTTAAAGTCTCATTTATTAGCACACATATCAAACACATACCTACATTCTAAAAGTAATGAGGACACTGACTGGCATCAAACCAACAGGAGCGCATGCATTAACCCACTAACTAACATACGTTGATGAGTGCAACAGGTCGGCCTAGATGCGCTCGCTGCCAGACGCTTGTGCAAGTAAACAAATACATTTTAACGGCACACCTTTATGTACAAGGGAATGCTTATTTAGTGTATTTTTTTTTAAATAGCAAGTAGTGTGAAACATAGGTGTAATCGAATGTTTGTCTTGGACATAATTCATAGAGTTAAGTAATGGAGACGCTATTACTTATTGGTGTAACTGATTGATTAATAATAGGGCTTTTGTTTATATGAACAAGAACTTTAACATTTTAATCTCTGTATACTTGGAAAATAACTGTTTAGTTTCATTCTGATTTTAAAACATTCTTAAACAACAATATTTGTCTTAAAACATATATGCAATGACATATTTAGGTTGTTTGTGTATAATTGGTTAATGAAAATGCTTTCAGCCATTTGGAAATGCGATTATTAAAAATTATTTCAGTCGGATCATGACGAGTTTCAAATGTGATTAATTATATATATAAAACATAAATGTGTATTGATGCCACGAGCCCTGAGGAACTAAACCACCTCTAAAGGGTGTACATACTCGCCAACCTAATTGGCCAGGGTGCAGCTTTAAGGCCATACATTCCTAATGCACAAGAAATGTGCACGAGGAGGCCCGTGTCCAGCAATGGATTAAATAAAGGTTGGTTACGGTATGTATTGATATATAAATACGTATTATAATTAAAAATGTTCGATATACTAGCAGGTAGCAATGTTCATTATTTTAAAATTTATCATTTGTGAATATTTGTACAAAAACAAACCATATCGGTGCATAAATACGAACATTGTAACATTTTTATTAAATACACCCAACAGTCTGTGTAAATATGAGTATATTTGGTGTAATTTGGATAGCTTACCTACTCATTCAGGGCAGGTGATAAAACTTAGGTTTATTTTTCTTTCGTAAGCAACATAGGAATAAAGAATAATAGTAGGTACGTTAATTGAACTTGGTCCGTACCACTGAGATACGGATTTTAAAACAAATATCACCGGCTCGCATGCTGCAGAATTAAACAAAATCTGGAGCATGTATATCCAAACCAATCCGCACTGAGCCCGCTCGGTGGATTTTGGTGAGAAATACCCTAGTGATCTAGTGGAATTCTGTGTCCTGCAGTGGGATGTTAAAAAGGGTGACAAAAAAAGTTAACTATAAATTATTTAAGCCTTAAAATAAAACAGTAAATACAATTAGAATTTTCGAAAACAGAAATAATCCAATGAACAACAGAAAATACTGAATGAGCAGCAAATCGACGCGACGGTAGCAAATTCCTATGTGGCTTAGGTTTCGTTCCTCTGATGATAATAAACAAATAGTGAGACTCCGCCGGATTGGTGATCGACGACATTACTAATAATTTAACATTATTTACTTCAGTTATTCAAAACAAGGTTACTTTGATCATGATTTGCTGCACATTTAGTATTTTTCGCTGTTCGTTTAAATACAAGCATTTCGAAAATAACTTGATCATATAAATAAATAGCTCTCGACTCGAACTGTACACAACGAAAAAAATACTTGCTTTAATAGGACATAATTATTGTCCCTAATTATAGGTACAAATTATGAACATCATTCATAAATTATAACTGGGGTTAATCTATTTAGGGCAACACAAAAATAAAGAACAGTTGAAAATACGAGTATATACGCGGAAGCGTCACGATGGCACAGACGAAAATAAAGACTACAATATTGAATCTTGTCATTCCGTTTATCGTAATAGTTTATTTAAATTGTCCTAAATTTTGCGGAAATCATGAGAATATAGATACCCCATTTTAAGAAATTATCTATATATAATCATTTTATAGAGCCTTGTGAGTTTGGTTGTTTATAGTACTCGTATATATGAGGTAAATTGAAAACTACTAGACCTATTTAGAAAACTTTTTAATTTTTAGCAAGTCTCTTAAATCAATTCTTAATTGATTAAATCAATTAATTCTTATTCTTAATTTCTTATTCATCGTTATTCTTAAATCACTAACGTAATTTAAAACACTAAAAATAATTCCGTCGCACCAAACTTAGACAAAGGCAATTCTTTAAAATCACGAACGAATTCCGTCATATAAAGCAAACTTAATATCTAGTTCAATTTTAGTATTTAATCTTGTTTTATGTTTAATTTTGTAATCAAATAATGCAAGATATGTGCAATCAAATATTAATAAAATGTACTCTTGAAAGTCTGTTTGCCTTACTATAACATTTTATTAACGTAGCTGTTAGTTAAGTACGAAATTGTATGTTCATATTCTACGCATTGAGCTCGCCTTGTGTACAATTAAGTGCATCAATGAAGTTCTTTAAATAAATATCGTGAGATGAATACGATGCTGATTTTCAGTCAAAGGCCGACACTGAACCGATAGTTCCCGATTAGCGTGAAACAAATAAGGCAGAAGTTACCCTACAGATAAAACCTCTTGGAAACTGGTAACGGAAATCGTAAATTATTTGTGACTCAACAGTTACGAACCCAGTTCTAAAGGAAGAAAAAGCCGATCTCTTACAAATGGCAAGGAAATTGCTGTTTGGAACGGAAATATATTATGGCGATTGAAGATAGCCATGTCTATTTGCAACTAAAACTGTTATTACGTGAAAAACGGAAGGCATCCGTTATGTTGACGGTAAGTACGGGATTGTAAGAAATTTATCGGAAATTTCCCTTCTTTAACATCATGAAAGTGGAATCAAAACTGTTTATTTGTATGGCTGTGTAGTGGCGGCCGACTTCAGAATAGCACCAACCCATCTCTTCTTGTGGGTGTGGTAAAAGGCAGCTAAGGGATAAGTAAGAGAAGCAAAGCAATTACCACAAGTCCCGAGGAACTATACCACCTATAAAAGAGTGGACTCGCCAACCCGCTTGGCTGGCTGAGCGGGTTTCAGAGGCGTGGCGTTCCCTCATGCACAATGTATTTCGTATCTCATGTATTTCGATCATCAAAATTTTCGTCGATTCGTTCATATTTTACAACTATGTAAGTATGATATTAGCCAATCAAGTTTTCGAACAAATACAAACTCATTTGCAGCTCGTTATCACTTTATTCACTAGAGCTAGGTGGTGTTAACTGCAAACACAACATTGTAGAACAAACTTGTACATTCAGTTACATCAACGAATATGAACTATACAGTCATCGTGGTAAGTAACTAGTTATTGGATGTAAATAATGTTTGAAATCGCCGAACCGTTTGATGTACCTGCTTTCGTTTATATTTATAACGAGAACAGCTGAGCACAGAGACTGATATATTCCATTGTTTTTCAAGCCCCTAGAGACAGATTTTTGTGTGTCATTGGACTCATTAGGTACCTAGATAATAATTTTGGATTAGAAAATTAATGTTTGGAACGGCTAAAAATGAATATGAAATGCTTTAGCAAGTTATTAATTATTTTGAATAGAAACAAGATTTGTGAAAGCGGAACCGAAGTGGCGTTTTATATCGTCGCGTGCGCATTGCGCTCGTAAATCAGAATAGATAGGGCAAAACGTTTCGTTCGAGGCAGAGGCGCGGCCAAAATAGCGTCCTAAATGTCACCGGGTTCATGAACTTGTGTCTGATGTAGGTACACATAATCTTTCTAATTTACGACTAGAGTCAACGCACGCGAAACGTTTTGCGGATGTCTAGACATCTGTGCAGTCCGAAATACATTTATAACTCTTACTCGGAAGATAAATGTAAATAAAGTAATAGATAGTTACATTCAAGTAATATTTGTCTTTTCCGAATAAGCTATAGGTACAATTAGCGTTCCGGAAACGAAATCAAAATTGCGTACTCTGGCGGCTGTCACTCAACGAGCGATTACTGCTTCCCTCCGCGGTGCCGGCCATTTGCGAAATGGAACCGCAGTACGCAGCGAACCGAGTTCGGTACGGATTCGAATTTTAAAATTTGAATTTTAAATTTGGCATTCTACATTCAGAATTATTTTTTTAAACAAAGGATACAAAACCGCCTTTAAATAACTGTATGTCCAAGAACCGTTGTTGTGTGCTTAAACTGAGATAAGCCATAAAAATCCTCGGCTGGCTTTCGAATATAAATATTTCAAGACCATATGTGGAAAAACTGGTAGTTACGACACGCAACAACCTCACATCCTCAACCATGGAGCAGTTGGTGAAAGTAAACAAATTGTATAATTTCGCGATTACTATGCTTTAAATCATGCCCCTAGACGTTTGCGAATGTTTATAATGAGAGAAAATTTATGTATGTACTCGTACACATTATAAACAACGAACCAATTAGTTATTGTTTTGAATTAAGAAATTAGAAGCTATCCCTAAAATGTACGCGAATGAAATGTACCCACAGATATTGCTTCGTTAACAAAGAGGATATGAATATTTGTAAATATATAGTAAAAGTTATTATTATTAGGTAGGTGAAAGCGTAATAACTAAGACAGGAAAAGGTGTTTAAATCATCATACAGGATCCCAGAAGAGAACTAGAAAGATGCATTGTTGCAAATAAAACTGGACAAAATAGTAAAATATTTACTGCTAGAATCATAGTATATTTTAAGCTCTGTTTAGAACAACGATATTAAAACATTTTTAGGTGCAATTTTAAAATAATTTTCACTAGGAAGTAGTTGAAGACTAATTAAATACTTGGTCATTTTTCATCTTAATAAAAGATTAGGAGGGAAATAATACATGAGTAAAGTGGAAACAGGATACGAAAAAACACTTTATTTACACGAAGTTAAATAAGTTATTGTAGAACCTTTTCCCAAAACTAACCGTCTTAAAAACCGTTGTAACCGTTGTAAATCACAAGTTCATACAAAGCCATTGAAAAATCACGGAAGAGTAACGAAAGAACAATTAATTAAAGTATTTATCGCACAATACCTGGGTAAGGCGGAACACAGTCGTCATCCATAATGGAACTGTCAACTCAATCATGCGCAGGAGTCGATGAGGCGATAAGGTCGAAACTAGTGCTGGCTTTGTTTTGTGTGAGGTGAAGTACTCGTTCTATGTATATTTTAACGTAAATGCCAATACAAGTTCACAAAGAATCAGAGAATAACAATCAATTGACCAATTTATCACACAGTAGCTGGGTAAGGCGGGAAGCAGTCGCAATCCATAATAGAACTGTCAACTCGATCATGCGCAGGAGTCGATGAGGCGACAAGGTCGGAATTAGTGCTGACTTTGAAGTAAAATGAGGTGAGAGTACTCGTTTCTCCAGTCGAGTTTGTTCAAGCGGTTTCAGTTCATGAATCTCAAATGAGATTTGAAGAGGTATTCAGTCATTTAATAAGTAAAATTTGACAAGGCATAAAAAGGTGTCGTAATTAATCATTCGTTTCGGGCTTTGAGTAGTTCAAACGTTTTGTCCTTGTACTTTCATATGTACACATCAAAAAGGTTCGATGGTGTTCTTGTAACATGTTTTCTAAGTTGGAATTAGATCGTTAGCGAATTTTAGCGAACGTTCAAAGTAAGAAATCACCAAACTTAATGGTCTACTATAAAATAATGAGCACGAGTATTTATAAATACAATAACTCTTTAAAGTAGCTAAAAGTTCCGAATGAGGAAAATCAATAGAAACACAACACTGATCGAAACTGCAACTCTGTATAACACTTATTCCAATGCTCACAATTCTTCTACCCTCAATCCTATTGACGAACGTATAACAAAGTCTTAAAGCACAAAATTCAGCAATACAATTTAATATTCAAAGAAGAAATTTTGTTCAATTACTAAAACGCTACTTTTGACAATGCTACTTTAGGTGCAAATTACGGTGAATATCTTAAAGACAGGATTCTAGAATGACGGAAAACTAACGCTAGATTAGAACAATTTTATTCGTTAACTATTTAGACGAAAATGGACTTTATGATGAACGAATCGCTGTTGTTAAAAACTGCAATGAAAAGATTGTCGCCCATGAATGCATCACGTAACTGTGACGGATGCAAGGTGACCCCGTTGTGACAGGAGTAGAATTTATTAGCGAACCTCATGCGACACCTACTGGGAGCAGTGCAATGAATTTAGCCTTGGTTTCCGTATTTAGCGAGACACTAAGCTATATTCCGTTGCATTTACCGTATGAATAGTTGTCTTGTTGATAGTTTAGTAACAGAGACAGAAACAGAGAGCTAAGGGAGAAATAAAGAATAAATAACAAAAACACGAGTTATTATCACAATTGCAAAATAAATTCTCAAAACTCAAGGCGGACTTAAGGGCTAGAAGATTTTCCACAGATGATGAAGTCACCGCTTTTCGCCCATTGTGAAGACAAAACTTCTGATTATTTTTATACTGGGATAGAAATGCAAATTAAATGAGCCGAAAAGTGTGTTCAAATAGACGAAGACTATATTGAAAAATAAAAATAGTTTCATGAACTTGAGTGTCCTTTTTCTTCGTCAGGCCGGAAACTTCTGGACCTCCCCTCGTAGAATGTTCAGTAGGATAAAGAATGTAGGAAGACACCATAACAACGTGCGACTTTGTCTTGGCTTTATATCAAAATGATTTTAAATGTAAATATTTTGATTAATATATTCGCGCACTCACAGTTCAATATGTATGTTATCATTTTATCAATAACAAGTCAAGATCATGACCTACAACATATAATAAAACGATTACAGTCGGCGACACCAGACAACCTTGTATTGTTGAACGTGAATAAAACTACAGAATTAAATGTAGTTTTAAAGTTTTTAATTAAAAAATATTGCAGTGTTAATATTCATAAGTTATGATAACAGATCGTTGAGATATTTTTGTATATATGCAACAAATAAATTAATATTGAACAAATAATTCAATATAAATTTATTTTATTCGTTATAGTACATGGCTTGCTAAAAGCTTGTTTTTTAAAAAACGGTTTTTTTTATATATTAGCTTTGTTCGCGGTAAGGATTCAGAACTAATTCGGAACTAGTACTGAACTAATTTGGAATCGTAGTAGAGCGCATGCGCGGTTATAGACCGATTCGTGATTTTTATTTCCGCGAACGATTTCGGAACCAAACTTCGTACGATCTACTGTCATCGGCAGTGTTACCAACTCTCAAAAATATTTATCCCTAAAGCTTAAGTCAAAAACCCCCAAAATCGCCCCAATTACTTAGAAATCCCCCTAAAAAAATATATAATAAAAGAAAAAATATAAATTACAAAAATGCAATGAAATTTCTTTACCTTTTAAATCTGGATCTGTTTCCCAGATCTACGTGTACTTCTGACTGTACATTTTTTTATTTTTAGTTTCTTTAGGCATCATTAACAAATTGTTTGTCGGCACAGCAGTACAACAACAAAATCGAATTAAACAAGTAAACAATAATCAACGTACATATGTATTTCCAGTAAGCATAGGCACAATAACCACCAGTCACCACAGAGTAGTTGTAATATATTTGTACTAGATGTCGTTAAGTCGCTAGGTCAACAAATAAATATGATTAGCTATTATAGTTTGGATTGTCCCAGGGCCTATACTTTCACATAATATATGAAAAATATATATTCAAAAAAAAATATGAAGAGTCAAAAAATCCCTAAAAATACCCCTAAAAATATAAAACCCCTCAAAAAAACCCATCCCACTTATTTACCCCCTAAATTTGGGGGGAAAACCCCTAAGTTGGCAAGTATTTAAGTGGACCCACCAAAACACATTAATTACTCTTATTAGAGTATTATATAAACTTATTTATATAAACAACAAACAAAACTAACCATATTTTATTTAACCCTTAATAAATTAATAAAATTTATATTTTATTTAACTATTTAACCAGTTTATTAGTTTCTAACCAACTGAATATAGCCGCAGCATGTATGTCAAATGTCGTTAGGTAAAAACTGCGCATGTCTGGAACTACGATTCTTGCCAAAGTTATAGAACTGATAGAACTGATTCTGAACCGATCCTGAACCGAGTTCGACGGTTCCGCGAACACAGAACTGTAACTAGAAATTCTGAATTGTGTGTTCCGCGAACGGCATTATTTGAACTGCGCATGCGTATAGTTCCGAATCAGTTCTGAATCCTTACCGCGAACGAAGCTATTATTTTATCTAAAGTTAAGTGTCTATTTTAAATTAAACTAAAAAATCAGATTTTCAAATGAACGTTCGCTCTTAAAATAGATTTATTTCTAGAAAACTGTTTTTACTTAATATTCACATTCGGCTTACTATTCGATTAGTAATTCAAGTATTCGTTTAAAAAATACTTGAAAATTGGCGAGTATTCGCCAAAGCTACTACGAATATTCGGAACATCCCTAATAGTCTATCTTTTGTCAGATCGAAGTCGATACAACTTAAACCTTGTTATTTAGAAGAATAATCATGTAAACACACATGTACATACTTAATCTTTAGAAAATGTCCATTATCGAGTAGATATGGACAAAACATGTTATTAATGATCATTGATTTTATCGTTACGATAAAGATAATTTTTATTTCAAAGAACATTCACTACAATCAACAACAAATATTAGAAACAATATTTCATTCAAAGGCATCACTAATTTGAATGTTAGAGGAATATTAAAAAATCATTGATAAAACCGGAACATAATGTAATTATTATTACATAATGATTCGTATCGCGTAAGCCTAAAACGGGAATGAGCAGTAAAATAAAAGTAAAACGCAATTAAATTATTATATCGCTTTATCAATAATTAACAGTTATACAAGTCTTAATTATAATCTAAAAAACATGATGTTCGTCAATACTTATTTTGTGTACCTACTTTAGTGTCTCTTATTAATTTATGACGCCATTTTGGTAGATAGGTACCAAATACGAGAAGTTCTATAGAAGTTCTCTTTGGCCTCTGTGGTGTAAGTAGCAAGATAGTAAGTATATACTGGATCATACCGTATGCTGCCAGACTTTGATAATTTGATTTTGTTTATGTAACCATTCAATTCTACCAACAACTCTTCATAACAACACAATTGTTCTGTGGAAAATCTGTCAAAGAGGACAGTCCATCTATCCATCTATAGGTTGTTGCGGTTAACTAATTAATGGACAAGTCTGTCAGACCAAACGGGAACACGCTTCAGTATTATCTCCACATCTCAAAAATAAAGACTATGATTGGCGAGTAACCAATCATAGTCTTTATTTTTTGCCAGCTATTGCGCAAGAGCATTGCAGATGTTGCAACACCGTCTGTTGAGTGATAATGATCAGAGGCCGAATGTAAAAAAAGACAGTAGTCCGCCCCACTGAAGACTTATTGCAGTGCTAATTTCGGAAATGTTTTTGTTTATTGTTAGTCGAGAGCATTAACAAAATTTCTTTTCCTCTTCTTCCGTATTATGAAATGTTTTTCTGTAGTTTTATACATTCCCGTTTGCTAAATATGTCAGGACTATAAAAACGACAATTTATTAACTGTCTACTCGATTGTAGCAATTTAGAAACAGAGAGATTTCTGTTCAGATTATAGTAACAAAGATCAGGAAGGATTTTATTAATTGGAAATTCTACTTATGTTAGAATGTTTGTGATGAAATAGAGCAGACAAAATATGCTTAATAAAAGATTTATTAAAGAAAATTTTAACTAGAAAATTTAAGAAAAGCATAATAATAGAAATTGCATTTCAGCAGTTTTTATTTGGCGAGACATGTAGATAGGAGCAAGCAAGTGGCTTGAAATTCCTTCCAAGGAGCATAGTTAACACAGATGGTGATGGTTTATTTTTAGCACTACATCTACATAACGGAGATGCAAATTGTACAATTAGTATTCGACAGCAAGAGAAAACAGCAGGATAGTGTACTGAAGGCGTGGGCAATGTACGTAGGCGAACCAGAGTTGGTTGGGTCAAGTACGACGTTTCCTATGTTTGTTATTTGCAATGAATAAAGTAGAGTAGTGATTTGATTACAACTGCTTGTGTTCAGGTTTCTGTTTCAGGTAATATTTAAGAACTGTGTACGTACTTAAAATTTTAAAATAAAAAATAGTTTGTGGTTTATATATTAGATCCACGTGTTACATTTTTGTAACAAAAACAGATAAGCGACTGAATCAGCATAATATGGTTCGATAACCAACGCTGGTAAAAACTAAATAAGAAATAAAACATGCGGTCTGCAATACTCTAGAAGTAAGCGAAAATATGTAGATAACTAAGCAATAACATATACAACTTACCAATTTCATCATCAATGGTGGCTGTTGAAGTAACGGATAAATTCATTTTTGATAAAAGTATTGAAATTTTAATGTTCTATAATTTTTCATCACTTATTTCACTTTTAAGTTCTCATATCACAGACAACAGTTACACGGTACATTTATTCTACATCACAACTGCAAAAAAAGTGGTTAATTTCAATTCCAGTAGCACTTTCTCCGATTGTATAATCTTATCTAACGGAACGATCTGTTTCAAGTGATGTAATTTTTATCGAAGCAACGGGAAGATTATTATCAATCTCGCGATTGTTGAAAAGTATTGTGGGTTATTCTGCACTTTCAATATTGTTACTGGATGAAAGTTTATGTACGATAGTTGTATCGACCCACGCACTCAGACAGATCCATTGTTAAGAATATTAAAGATCAAAGCATCCGTACATCATAGGTTCGTTACTATTCTAACTCACATATTATGAGTTGCAAGACGTAAGAAAATTATATGTATTATATGATGAAAGAACTGCGTAATTTATGTCGATGTTCTGACTTTCACTCTTTAGAAAACTGTAATCATAATAACAACTGTAATTTTGTACTTAGTTGTATATTACATTTTTACATTAAAGCATATCTATACAAAATAAGTACGAAACAAAAAACAAATTTTCCAGTGTAAATCAGAATAAACCAACTCAAATTGAAATGCCGACTGTTATCTGGCAAAAAGTTAGATTCACATCAACACGGGAGATTCTAAGCCTCGCAATGGCGGTAACAATTACGCTCCTTTCGCTTCATAAACGCTAATTAACAACTCAAACATATAAGAGGATTACATAAACAAAGACAAGAATGGTAGACAGTAACATTTCAGTTTCCGAAGTAAAGCCTGACCAGAAAAATAAAAAACTTGCTCTGACACACACACTGCTATTTTAATAGCTAGTGGGTCTTGTCAGTAGAAGATATTAGTTCTATTAGTTTACTCATTATCGCAAGGTTTCTTATTTTCTTGATCAGGCTATAATTACTATTATCAATGTTCTAGTTTATATGAAACTTGGTCAAGGGACCAATATTTAGACAATGTTTACGTCATGAACAAGTATGACGAGTGCAACGTGTATTCTATTTATTTTTTTGACAAAAAAGCCATTACTAATAATCAGGATCGTGAGAGAGGATCTACCTACGAGTATATCTAGTAGTAGGGAGACGAAGGCTAGGGGGGTGGGGGGTCTGGGTATGGTGAAATGTGTTTGAAGTTTCATAATGAAAACATAAATGAAATTGAAAATCTATTAGACCTTATTATTAGCTTCGTTCGTGGTAAGGATTCAGAACTGATTCGGAACTATACGCATGCGCAATTCAAATAATGCCGTTCGCGGAACACACAATTCAGAATTTCTAGTTACAGTTCTGTGTTCGCGGAACCGTCGAACTCGATTCAGGATCGGTTCATAATCAGTTCTATCAGTTCTATAACTTTGGCAAGAATCCGTAGTTCCAGACATGCGCAGTTTTTACCTAACGACATTTGACATACATGCTGCGGCTATATTCAGTTGGTTAGAAACTAATAAACTGGTTAAATAGTTAAATAAAATATAAATTTTATTAATTTATTAAGGGTTAAATAAAATATGGTTAGTTTTGTTTGTTGTTTATATAAATAAGTTTATATAATACTCTAATAAGAGTAATGTGTTTTGGTGGGTCCACTTAAATACTTGCCAACTTAGGGGTTTTCCCCCCAAATTTAGGGGGTAAATAAGTGGGATGGATTTTTTTTAGGGGTTTTATATTTTTAGGGGTATTATTGCGGATTTTTTGACTCTTCATATATTTTTTTGAATATATATTTTTCATATATTATGTGAAAGTATAGGCCCTGGGACAATCCAAACTATAATAGTTAATCATATTTATTTGTTGACCTAGCGACTTAACGACATCTAGTACAAATATATTACAACTACTCTGTGGTGACTGGTGGTTATTGTGCCTATGTATAGGCCTATGTGCCTATACATATGTACGTTGATTATTGTTTACTTGTTTAATTCGATTTTGTTGTTGTACTGCTGTGCCGACAAGCAATTTGTTAATGATGCCTAAAGAAACTAAAAATAATAAAATGTACAGTCAGAAGTACACGTAGATTTGGGAAACAGATCCAGATTTAAAAGGTAAAGAAATTTCATTGCATTTTTGTAAAATATATTTTTTCTTTTATTATATATTTTTTTAGAGGGATTTCTAAGTAATTGGGGCGATTTTGGGGGTTTTTGACTTAAGCTTTAGGGATAAATATTTTTGAGAGTTGGTAACACTGCCGATGACAGTAGATCGTACGCAGTTTGGTTCCGAAATCGTTCGCGGAAATAAAAATCACGAATCGGTCTATAACCGAGCATGCGCTCTACTACGATTCCAAATTAGTTCAGTACTAGTTCCGAATTAGTTCTGAATCCTTACCGCGAACAAAGCTATTATATTGCAAGTGGCACGTACACGTGGTGAATGCAATGATAATCGAGTTTCTTTGAAATGGAATACGAAAGGCAATTCAATGACTAAGTTCAGTGAAGTAAATTACCTTTCCCGATTTGATTATATTTGTATATATTATATTATCTTTTTCATACTTTACTTTTACTTCAGTTGAGTCATTCTCAAATCTTTTATTTACTATGTCGTTGTCGAGATAGGACTGTTTGATGGTGTTCAGTTACATTTTATAAGAATTTATAGATAGAATATTAAAAGTACACAAAGAAATAATTTGAATACTTACACAGAAATGCAGACTGCATTAATAGGATAAGAATTATAAGGACTGCATAAAGATTAATAGACTTACGAATTTATGAACACAAAATAATACACCATTTCGTCAATTAAAAAAACTTGTAGAGAAAAATGTTTCTATTAGAAATAGCGGTACACAAGATGAACTAGAATAGCCGGTCTAATAAACCGTTACTGGCTGACATACACAATTAATAGATTGGCCTTTAAAAACATGACGATAAGGAACAATATCGTAATGATGGACATTATGTAGTTAATGAAGGAGAGTTCTTATGGTCGTATTTGTGACAAAGTATTGTACGCATTGCACGCAAAGCTGAAGAATTTTTCAATTAGTGACTGACTACTTTCCTGATTAACTATAGTTGCAAATGTAAATATCAATTATCAGGCAGTGGAAGGGGCTACAACGCCTAGTTTGAATCAATGACCTCTATGTATTCTAGTAGACCAGCAAAGCACTACTAAAAAATTGCTCATTACGCCACGGTCAATTGTCCACAACTCCGTAGTCGATCACTCGCAAGAGTAGTGCTTCGTTTTTTTATAATACATCAAATTGAGATCAAACGCTGCATTTAACAAAATACTGCCATGTTTAATTTAATGTGGGAGATATGCCGTTGTGATTATTTACATGTGCACTGTTATTAAGTAATTTGAAGTTCATTTTATGTAATTTTATTTTATAGCACCTCCCAATGTATCCCTCTGATCAATCCAAAGGTTAGGTGGTAGAGGATAGGTGGTTAGGTGGTTAACGAGTAGCGAGAGAGACTACCACCAATCATATTGTCATAGAATAGAATGTAAGACATACAGATGAGACAATTTCCTAACAATGGAAGTAGATAGAAAATAAATGTTTGCAGATAGTTGATTATATTTTTTTTTGTTTAGATATTGGTTAATGGAAACAGTATATTTATGGAAATGCCGAATTGCATACTTCGATATTGCAAAACATATTCTCAAAGGACAAAGCAGTCTTCCGAGGGCATAGCATTTCATAAGTACCTACGTATAAAATTTACCTACTCTTAACTATCATCTCCTATTCATGTATATAATATAAAAAAATAAAAACAATAGTGATATGTATTAAGTATGTATGTGCGTATATATGGACTGTAATAGCTGAAATTATATTACATTAGTTTATTTCACTACAAATATGCAAACTTCCGAGATAAAAAATAATTAAATAGTTTACTCTAAGAGACGAAATGGAAATAGGCAAAGATTGTTTCGTGACGCATTTGCGTGAGCGTTCGGTTAATCACTGCATTAAATTCTTCCCTCCTCCTCCCCACAACTCAGCCAACACAACGCGCGCTGTGACGGTTTTTCTTTAGAACTGTTTGTCTAGGTAGTCATTGGTTTGAATGGATTATACTCTCTTATCTGTACAGGCACGTTGAAAGCGAGCTGTGTTCAAGCTTAAGAGAGTTCTGTCAACCTGTCTGTAAAAGGCCAGCAGTCAATAGAAAATTTATACTTCTATCATTAAGTCAACAGCAAATTTATACTTCTATCATTACGATGCTTTTTTATTTTTTTCGGAATGGCTAAATTCTTGTGGCCCTAGTGGCCTTTCAAGAGTCACCGGACTTGTTTAATTTAGGGCGCGCGCAGAAGGCGTTCAGCCAGGAACAAAATGAGTGTTGCAGTGAGCCTAAGGGTTCCCCCGCCGGTAAACCGGCGGAAGGAACGGACCTCGGCTTAGGGCGTTGCCTTGGGGGGATATCGCGGGATCGCGAGTCGGTGAGAAGCGCCCAGGCACATGCCGATACCTGGTAAAAGTGTTGGCTGAAGGCCGGTGTGTATTGACGGTGTAGCGAGGGGGACGTCCACGTCTCCGCCCGGCGGGGACGGTGTATCTGTGTAGTCTGTGAGTGTAATGTAAGAACTGCATTGGCAGCAGTGATTGAGTCGTCAGGATCGTCTAAAACGTGCCGTCATTAGGATGCTTACGATTACGATGCTACGACTATAAGCGGCAATCAATTAATCAATTTGCCAGTTTCTTAGATATCTCTAAAAATAAATGTTTAAAATGTTTCTACGGTTATTTAAACAATTTCCAACGCTTAGTGATTACTCACATGTGTAGGGAAACTTGTTCACACATATAAAGCAGTTGCAGACTTGCCGGTATGAACCAGCAAGTCTGCTTTCATTTCATTAACATTTCAGTACCATGACCAGGTCTGTAATAGATCTCATTTGAGATATACGTCTATGTGCGGATCTGTAGGTACACCTAGCGATCTATCGAGTACTGTGAGGAGTGAGGATTGATTGCTGCATACATATAGAGTACATATACTATATTATGTTCTTTATATAAAACGCATTTCTGGCACAATAGTTAGAGCTTCATGTAATGCTCATAAACTAACGAGTGTCCTTAAAACCAAACTGATTTCATTTTTCTGAAATAAGATGAACGATACTTGTTTTTGGTAAAAAGAAACCGGGATTTATACGTAACTATCTCTATCCATTTCCTATGGGATTTATTTAGATTTTTTCATAATTATTTACAGTTTCTATTAGTTAAAATTTTGCTATATAGCTACTAAAATTAAAGCAAAGTCTAACACATTTTTGGTTACTACTTTCTAGGTTTGATTTTAATTTTAGGTTATATTATATTATATTTATAAGTAACTGTCACAAATCATTTTCTATGGGGTTTGGTCAGATTTTTTTAATACTTACTCATTGTTTGTAAATCAAGATTTTTTTTGTTATATGGTTACTAAAATTAAAGCAAAACCTATTAATTAATGGTGGCCAAAAGTAAGAAAAAAATTCAAAGCTAAGATCGTTCTGCTTACAATATATATAACTTCAGTTCAAAGCATAAGATAAATCTAATTATAATAGTAAAATCGATGTTAAAGGTATATATAATTATAGTAATTGCGCATTCGACCGTGACGCCGTGACACATAAATTATACATCAAGGTGATCGGTAACATGATAGCAAAGAGGTGCAAGCGTTTCATATTTGCAACTATAAATTTAATTTAGACATGATTATTGTATTTCAGTGTTTACGGACGCCGTGTCTGAGACACGCCGTACGTGTCTGGGAACATAAGTTACCTCTGTGTGATGATGGTTCACTATTTTCTAAGATAATCATCACATATCTTTATCTATTTCTCCCCCGTTACTATCTAAGATTAATTTTAATGTTCCATCTACATTGCCAAGTCCAGGTAAGTATATACCTTTTAATATAAAAACATCGAGGACGAACCTAGGCCCCCATTCACCGCATAACAGAGTTGTAAGACAGTATAATGTGTTGTCTAAATCTAATAACGTTGATTTATTTTCTGTTAGTCTTCCTAAATTCAAGAAGATCCTTTTAATCCTTTTTTGTTATATTTTTTATTATACTTTCGAACAACTGTTTTTAATTCATTATAAAAATGGCAAAAATAACTATTTATTTAGCTTTTAGATCTTTGTTTTGTATTTGCATGTTGGTGACGCCTATAATTGTGGTGACACTAAGTTGTACGTCCCTAGAATTTGTAAAATTTTTATATAATTAATTTATATGATTGTTTTCGTTAGCAACCTAATTAAATAAATAAAATAAATTTATATCTTGAAAAAAGGAGCAGTCACTGATGTCATACGATGACGTATCTAGTACAAGACTTCTTGTTAAGAAAAGTTAAATTACCTACACCTACCCACCTACCTAAATAATTTACTGATTAAAAAAATATATTGTTATTTTTCAGTAAATTCATTCCAAAGTCATGACAGTGATCATATTTTGATCAGTTAGAATGACAAACTTTATGGCAATATATAAACGAAAAGACAAATATTTCGGTCTTTGATTATAATTGACTTGTCTTTGAGAAATATCTCTATAGGCATAAATATCTCTAAGGGCAAGGTCGGTGGCGTATCCGCATACCTCCTGGTGTTGCAGGTGTTCATGGGCGGCGGTAGCCACTTACCATCACGTGGGCCGTTTCATATATAAAAACGGCATAACTTACTTTACTAGTAGAATTTTATAAACAAGGTGTGCGTTTATTTTGAAACAGAAATAGTTGTTATTCTTGTTGCAGTACAAATTGCAGGCAATTTAGTACTTATGCTATTCCGCAATTCTTATATAATTATGGGCTATTAACGTGACTTGTCATTGTACAGATTCTCTTGCTGTCGGATACCCATTAAAATATTTCTTTCGTATTTTCTACATCACTATAAAGTATACATATGTATGTTGCTGGTTTGCGGTGATTTTGCGATCCTTTGATCCAATTTTCTTGGGTTTATTGTCATAGTGTCCAGTGAGAGTATTATTTTTGTTATTACTTGTTTTATTTACTTACATTTACATTCTGAACTAATGTTACGTGAAGTCACGATATCAGCGTATTACGTGCCACTGCAAGGCACCCCCTTTTTATAATTCATATTCCCCAAATTTTTTTCAATTCTCGGTCACAAGAATTTCTCGAGACGGTTTTCTTTAATCGTCGAGGTAAATAATAAATGAAAATCGGAACTTAACTAAAAAAAATGTGATTACTTAAAAATTAGTCAATACGGACTTATTGTGACATTGGTTAAAATTTCTGTTTATATAGAAATATGGGCTATAATCTGCAATACAAAAACGTGTGATTTTTTTTTACATTTCACGAAAGTCTCAGTATCTGCCAAACAAGAACCAACAATAAGGTTCGTATCAGGGACGCCGGCTTTTAGCAAACCCCGCGGGTGCTCGCGCTCATTTGATGACTCGTTTAACCCCTGAAATGTTTAACCCCTCTATGTAACGAATAGAGTTACTTTTGAGGCCGCCTAACATTAGCTAGCGTTGCCAGATGGAAAAAATAATTGATCAAGGGATTGTTATTATTTCTAAAAAATCTAATATTTAATCGTGAACGAAGTAGAAAAAAAAATGTTTTGTGATTGACGCGACAAACAATTCAATAACAATAAATGAGACGTGTTGCCGCGCGGCGGCTGATGTAGTTCGCTTAAAGCCGATTCCTGATTAGTTTTGATGTCAATGGTCATGGGTGCTCCGCACCCACTATTTACTTCTCATGGGTGCTGGAGCCCCCGAGCACCCACGGAGTCGGCGCCCCTGGTTTCTACTTTTTATATTAATATTTCTACGATCTTCTATTTTAAATGTTATAGTATTAATAACGTCGTCATGAACAATTTCTGTAACTATGTGGTATTTTAAATTGTCATAAAACCATAAAAAACGAAATAGCTTAACCAACAGAATCACAATTAACTTTCACAAAGCGAAATGATTAATCATTAATTAATGATATTTCTTAGCAAGTCATCAATTATTATTTAGTCTTTCTGAAATATCTGTATTATGTAAATATCTGAAATTGTTTAAGTTCATATTCATTTGTTTATTTTTGTGATATGATAAAATCGATTTTTCGACAAAATTTATTTCATTGTTTACCTTGTTTTTATAAAAACCGATAACGCCAATAAAGATTGTCAAAATTTTAGATTTAAACGCATCTACTTAAGTTTTTTAAACTATAAATGATATTTGGATTTTGATAGTAAATAATAATAATTTTCAACATAAAATAAGAAATAATACCTACCCCAGGCAATATTTTAGAAACTATATAAAACTATCAGCAGGAAATATACCTAAACTTTGCTAGTAGGTAATAATGCCCGAATAAAATATATCAATAAAACTGCGACTCGTACATCTTTCAGGTTTTATCTAATTGGAGCTTAAAAACAATTCTTTTTTCCGGTGATTAAATTGAATTGGTAATTTAAAATTATTGATTCCCGCTAAAATAACATTCTGCGATAAAATCCTCACAAGTAATAATACCAAAAATAACAACTAATATTAAATTCAGACATGTTGCAAGCTTACAGAACATAGTCAATGATTGGTGGAAGGCTGTATTATAAAGAGAAACGAGTTACACAACGGCTACTGTTCTCCACCGTCTCCACGGAACAATGGATTTACGAAACGGCGAAATTATTAGCAAATTTTAGGTGTTTTGCCAGACTTTATAATTCAATTTATTTAATAAGCGCAATAAAAACTGCGAAAATATCAATTTATTTAGCAAAGAAGAAACAATGTCAAAAATTGACATTGCCTCACTAGGTAGGTACTGCTGCATCATCATGACGATTAAAATCTTCATAAATCTTGTTAATAAGAATTAGTGTTGTCTTCATAAATGAATTAATATTTGAGAGGTAACTGTGAACTTAATTTAATATAATAAAATTGGGGACTAAGTATCTATTTTTCATCCCAATTAAATCTATTTTAATTTGTTGTTAGTTACTCATTGATACCGAACGTACGTTTAGCTATAGATACCTACAGAATACATATCTATTTCTATTTATAAGTACTTACTGTTTTACGTATATAAAGTAGACGCAATGTATAAATTGCAGGTAGTTGTGTGTTTAAAACAACGTGAAGTAATATTAGTTACATTTACACAGCTGTAAATGATTGTAAACAGTCTAGCTAGACTATAAATCACCAAGGTCGTGTTTATCCAAACAATAGGTGGTTGTTACACAAATTTTTCAGAACAAATTTAAACTCTTTTTTAACAATACATTAGCCAAGCGAAAGTGTTACCACTCATGCGCATCCAGTTTCTCTCATGTTGACGGAATATGCGCGTAGTTAAATCAATCAAAAAGTAACAATAAACCGAATAAAGAATTATGTGAACCTACTGCGATAGAAAATAGTAAAAAAAACAATATACTGTTTCTACTGATGTAAAAGGTAGCGCAAAAAGGTTATTCGCGACGTAAATATAAATGACGCGCGAGTTTTAGTTGGAACGGTGAAACGAACGGCACGTCTATCGTTCACGAACCACAGCAGATATACTGCCTTTATCTGTATGTATGTAATACCTTTTAGTCCGAGTATATTCAGCGCTTCAAGCGGACACAATTGTACTAAACCACTATACTATACGAATGACTTATACAGTGAGCAGTAAAGCTAATGAAGCGCTGAAGAATGGAAGTATGTGAAATGTTGATACGCCCATAAAATAGG
Organism: Sesia apiformis; assembly: GCA_914767545.1. Lineage (NCBI taxonomy): Eukaryota > Metazoa > Arthropoda > Insecta > Lepidoptera > Sesiidae > Sesia > Sesia apiformis. The sequence continues at coordinate 10,546,474 of OU611967.1, read as the reverse complement.
CAACGTATGAATATCGAATGATATCACCTTCGATTTATACTTACATTAAATAGCATGACAAGCCAAGCTCTCGAATGATGAATAATTAAAAAATAGGACAGTTCATTGTGCTATAAACAAAAGAATTTCGAAATACATTTTCTAACACGGCTTTTGTAGAATTCTTAAGAAAATGTATTACAATGATTGGAAATTAACGATCGTATTCAAAAGTAGGAAAACAATGTCGTCGATACAATAGGCAATAAATATTTATTAAAAGTCAACAAAGAAATAAAACAACTGAACGTGTAAGTAAATGAGGCGAATACTAAAGCAGGAAGGAAATCTTTTTATGAAAATAAACGATAAACATATGTAATTGACAAATATTTATGATTGCAATTATTTTAAGATTATTGTTTTTACAATGTTTGTCAGTGGGTCGTCTTTCATAGGTGACTTTTTCAAAGTTTTCTTTATCGTTCTAGCCTTTAATTCCCCCCTCAAGGCTCAGTAATGGCAAAGAAATTTCATTGTAATAAAAAAGGATCAAAGGTATGAAAGTGTAATTTGTTGTTATATAAAACTCAATTATATGTTTAGACTAAGTTTCCTAGTTAGCATGTTCCATCTCTCAAATGATCCCACGAATTTTCTGTATTTTTTATTTATATAATTATTCTATTCTATGCATTAACTCATTGATAGTAACATATTTTGGATGTTTATAAATCTTGTTTGTCAGTAATTTCTAAGTTATTCTTTATCCGTGTAATGGATGCTATTATAAGGATGGATGGATGGGTTAAAACAAAGGAACTTACTTATTCACTTCCGATGGATGTTTGTAGGGTAAGGTTTGGGTGTCTGTACATGTATTATACATTACTCTATATAAGCACAGATATTATTATGGATGGCTTAGCGGTACCTTAAACGCGGTTGTCATAGTAATTAACTTAAGCGACTTAAGAGCCCGTTTGGTCGGCATTTCCTACAATTATACCTAGTTTAGAATTGAATTATCCTTGATTGGCTAGCTTGATAAACGCTTCTTCTACTTGATCCTTAAAAGTGCCAGGTTGATTAACTTGTAAGTCAATTAATGCCAGAATACTTCTTTTTTTGTGTCTATCACATTTTCGTCGTCCCTTTCATAATTACCTATCTTTAGGATTACCATCTTTAGAGTTAGAGAAGTACCTAAACTAAGTGTTAAAAGTATGTGTAAATCACAATTTTGTATGGAAAGCGATGGTTTAGGAAGGTCAAGAATAAAAATAAAATTGAGCTAGCATTTTGGCAAGTGAAGCTTTGTAACCGTAGATGTTATATAATAAGCAGAATTATAATTGATAATAACAGCGACTACACACACACGCCTTCTTTCAGATAAGTTTACAAATTGTATTAGTAAGCGGTAAAAGATTTTGCTATTACAGTAAAAATCCTTTTATTTCTAAGTAGAGTGTACTTAATACTGAAAGATACCACAAGAATGTAAAGATAAATACATATATGAATACACACATATTCGTAATTTACTCAATGATAAGGAAATGACCTTAACATTGTTAAATAAATGTTTAATATGTCTTAGTTTAGCGTATATTAAACAAAATATATAAGCTAATTAAGCTTGTTTTACCAATTGGTTTGGCACCAACGCCACTGCCAAGAATGCAATGCAATCTGGCTACCGTATTGTATTGCGTAGGTGAGTACGTGAGTGGAATAAGTAATTTGTCTATGATGTTGAATAACAAAAAATATTTGTTAACGTTAAGGGAATTTAATGAATTTAAGGAGTTAATTAAATTTAGGGAGTTAAATGGAATTTAATGTGATTCGGCAGTCAATATTTCCATATGGATGTGAAATTCTAAACACAAATAAAAGTATTAGATGCTAATTGCTTAGATATCTCCTATAATAACAGACATTCGTAAATTAATGACGTAATAAATAAAATAAGATTGTTAATATGTTGTTTTATTATAGGACATAATTCATATATAAGCCTAGAAGAAAAATTTGATTAATAACATTACCTACCCAGTTTTAAAGTATCTAGTCAGGTTCTATAGACATGTAATTGCAATCGTCTCCATTACATAAGTAAGTCTAGCAAGAAATAAATTGTAATGAATAACTTTATATGATAATAAATTACTTATTTTATTGATAATAATGTAACAATAATAAAAATATAAAGCAACAAAGATAATAGCTTACACTTGCGTGACGCGCTAGCTTTTTTAAATTCCTGAACGATAACTAATGTCCTCACTAAAACCATTTTGACTTTCAACTTTGACTATATCGACTAAACAGTTTCACTAACCAAATGATACTGAGGAAATTGGTGCATCAATGTGATGCAAACCTGATAATATTTATTTTCCATTTAACATGTCTGGATGATGTCATGGTTAGTCGTGACACTAACTTTAGTGAATAAAAAAATGTAATGAACTCTGCTTAGATCTATGTTTGACACCTACACAATAAGGCATGTTAAAACATGTACTGCAATTATATATGATGCATCAATGTCTATTGTCTGTCTATTTAATTAAGTCTAAGTTACTGAGTTCCACTCACTTAAACCTCATGTTAGGGAAATTTACTACTTATTTAAAACAAAAATAATTAACAAGAGCATAGAAAGTGAAACTGTCTTCCATCTTTTAGAGTTAAAAGCAACAAGTTAAAACAAAAGACAGGTCTTCAATGAAGTGTCCAAAGAGATTTTTAGGAGATAGCTACTTGTTTATTGCAAGATATATATTATTTTAATTGTTATAAGATTACTGATAAACTGTAAGGAAAAATGAATCCGTTTATGATAAATTATGAAGGTTATCACGATCGCTCATGTGTTGGTAGAATATAACAGTTGTGGTTACAACTAGTCGACCCGAGAGCTAGGACGTTCCTTTTTTAGGGGCCTGGTCGCTATTTGACCCATCATACGAAATTTTACGATTTGAATTTCAAAAATGAAGTTTGTAGTTACTAGTCTTCATCCGTCCGTAACTACGTACTATCATTGATAGAAATAAAAGTGTGTACCTACTGCTATATATTTTTTATAAAATGGATGGCAGATAAGCGGGCGGGCCACATGATGGTAAGTGGTCACCGCCGCCCATGGACACATGCAACATCGGAGGGCTTGCGGGTGCGCGCCGACCTTGCAGAAAGAATCCCGTGCACAGCTCTTTTGAAGAGCCCCATATCGTAGCGTAACGGAAATACCTCAGCTGGCAGTACTCAAATAAACCTTCCACTATTGCCAATTCTACAAGTTTCATGGATCTAGAAAAGCAACATTTCTATGAGTCCCGCTTTTGTAGCCCTGTCCCTCATTTGAATTCCCGATTTTCAAATTGCCGAGTTTCAAAATTGGCAACCCTAATTACCCTAATGTGTCGTTTGCGGTAAAAAGTTTGTATGGTTCACAAGATGCAGAATTACAAAGGTGCTGAGCCAGACAATCTTTTTGCCGTCATGACACCACCGTCGTATGATGATTTATATATGTTTATGTAATATGTACGTACATCTTCACTTTTTTGGTGGTAACTTTTTTTTAATTTTTGACAAACAGAATGTTTGTCTTCAATTCCATTATGAAGTTATAATTGTGTATTACGCAATAATGATGAGACATTTTGACGAGATAAATATGGAGAATAATGAATAATTAGAAAAATCTCTTAGATCACACCTAAGCCATTGTTAGCTTTGACCTTCGTGTTATATTCAATATAGAGATTACGTAGGTAGTTTGTGTCTAATATTAACTGTGAATATGTATTGTTTATTTAGTTTTTTGTAGTTACGTCTTTGAAGTTGACGTTTGTCGGTTTTTTCTATTAATCTAGTCTCGACTTTTATTTGAGTAACTAGGCGTTCAGTATTCAAAACTTCAATTTTGTTTTTATAAATAGGTATATATTTATATTCCTTTATTGATTAATGATTATCAATCGAAAAATTAAATTTAATCCAATAGAATCCCAAAAAAACCTCAGATAATTCAGACACAAGTATAGATATTTAGGTATAATTTATTCCTATAAAATTGGCCTAAACCTAAGGACTTTAGATGTCTATTTGAATTTTACTGTGTAGATACCTACGGCTATTATATCTAAAATTAATATTAGCATATAGATTTCTGGTTAATTTCTGCAATCTACCTAGATTACCTAAATTTAAAAAATTCCTAGCATGAGAAAATCAATAAACAAAGTAGTTAACACTATGCATTTACAAAAAAAAACTACTAATTTTCGCTTCAAATATATGTAATAAGTTATTGCGAAATATTATAGTAAAAAGGGAAAAAAAGTTAAGATTAAGGTGTCCTCTCCCTTTCGTAGTGAGTGAGACCGTTCCGCTATCGTAGGCAGAAATAGGACCGAACGGCGCGCGGTGTCTGGTCACCCGGCGTGTCGCCGCTTCCGGGAGGATAGGGTTGAAGTTTTAGAAAAATATGTTTTATAAAAATTCAGGAGCAATAACAATATTAGCGATCGCCCATGGGTCGTCCATGTTAGCGCAGGTTTAGCGTAGATAAATCGTAATTAAATAGTAAGGTCTGCTTCTCTGCTTATATGAGATATACGCTAATCCTATAGTTTTTAAATAGCAACAGACCGTTGGGTACCCATATTTGGCAGCAGATATATGTATATCGGCAACGTTACTACACGACGTAATCGTTAATGTCATATGGCAAGAAGTAACTTATAATAGACATACTACACAATGAATGGTAAGTGGCATGCCGATCTGACGAGTAGCAGTACATCGTAAGTTAATAATTTATAACATGATTAGGTATTTATATGAAATATTACTTCTTCATGAATATTAATTACAACCTTATGAAATATTATGCATTTCATGTGTTTACAATATCTGTTACTGTCTTATTTTGTACTGGTGTGCAATAAATCTATCTATAGTCGCGTGTATCATCTTAAGTCTGGTTGGTCTACGCTGGGCGTATGATCAGTCGTTCATCTATGATCTTGATCGTGTATCATCCGCGTGTTTAGTCAATACAGTAAAAGACAACCCTACACGTATCACGAGCGAGACAACATGAGGCAGAAGTGTCGAAAGCGTTGATACAACCGTCCCCAAGTGGAAACATTTAAAAATAATATTATCCACTTATATCAGAGACACAAATGTGTATTCGTGCCCTAATTGATGTGTGACATGTTGAATTAATTTTAAGCGTGAAATGAAAATGTATCGTTCTGTATTTTGTTATTAAAATGACGTGGAAATAGGGATAAAGTTAATACTGAACTTCAGAGAAAAAAAGGCATTAGTAACATTTCTAACAAAATCATAAGTAACATTAAATAAATTCGGAAATTAAAAATAACGATGAGAATAATCAACGATTATTCTTTTTGTTTTGTCAGAGTATCTTGCTTTATTTTGAAATTAAGTAAAATATTACCAATTTTTTTTCAATTGCCTGTTTTCTAAGGATATTTCGATTTATTGTCTGTCGACATACACTAAACAATAAAGGCATATCATAGTATAAATACACACTATAAATGAAATACACTCTCCGCAGGTAAAAATGTAATTTTGGTATCTACAGCTATGGGTGAATAGTTGAAAGTTATCGTGAAAGTACTTATTAAACTCTTAAGTTGTCAGATCTGTAATTTACGCAAATGCAGAGAGAGTAATCAACGGTTATTTGATAAGTTACAAGTAAGATCAGTGTTAGGTAATACTTTTACTTACCTATTAGTGCTTCAATAGTGCTATGTTTTGTATATTGAACATTTATAAAGAAACGATATATACGTATGTTAGACGTACAATAGGAGAAGAGAAATATTTGATCACATTGCATTCCCTACATACCATCACATTCAATCCTAACTCATCCTATCGCATCGAGTGGACAGTGTAACGTGATACTATATTTCTTATCCCTCTCGGAGAAATGGGGAGTGAATTAGGAAACCTCAACATCGTTATACACCCCTTTCCTCATTCTTCCTAACCCTTTTTCCAAATCCACTTCTAAATCTCCAAAGATATGTGGCGCATCCGGGGAAGTGCCAGCATTCATTATTCCAGGTCCACTTAGCAACTGCTCGTTTGTCACCTTTTTCTATATAAAAACAATAGTAGGTACGACAAATACAAAATAAGACAATAAAAGATCGTACAGTTTGATGGGTTAATAATATTTGAAATGCTTAGCGTAGTAAAAATATATAAGAAAATCCATACTTCTGTCTATAACTGCCTCCGTTTGTCTAACCAAGGTCTACATTCAGACACAAATATCAATCAATGTCAAAATAAAAGTCAAATACCAATAAACTAGGTCAAGGAATTATCTACAATCGGCGACACTGTTAAGTATTTAAGTAGGTTCTTAGCAAAGATTAGCATTAACATTTAAAACATACAACCTAAGTGTGCTAGTTTTACAGACTTGTGTTCTTCTTGCGTTTTTTCCTTTGCCTCGCCATTGAATAACAATTAAATCAAATTATGAATATTTCGAGGCGAACGTGCACCAAATAAAGGGTAGCCTTGATCGCGACCGAGATTGTTCAATACAAAAGGTCTTCGTTCAGAAACCGGTCGTAACATGAGTAAAGAAACTGCGGTCTCGCCACCGTCCGATCGCATTTTTAACAGTAACAAGACACTAAAGCGCTCTACAGACGCCTGTTTCAATAATGTCAGTATTCTCCTTGTCTTTAAAATATTCATAGAGTAGCCAATGAAAAGTAGTTGAGTGGCAATTTTTTTTTAAAAATAGCTTGGTGACACTGTAGCCAGGACAAACTTTTAATTCAGTTTTGTATTATACCAGTGAGGTCTAAAAGTTTCTGGCCTGACATATTACTAGATGTAAAAAAACAAATTATACGTCATTGTAATTATAATTTATCCTGCTAATTCGTGTATAATTTTTAGAGTTCAACTCACCCTTGAGTTCTTGATTCCTCGACTCTTGGAACAACAGGAAGTGGCAAAATGTTTAAATTGGAATATTGTTCCGTAATTATGTTCCTTACAAAGGAAGGTGACATAAAAGAACGCAACTGGAAGCTATTATGCTAACCTTATAGAGCAATTACGAGAAGCAATCAAGCAGAAACGTCGTGGAAAACAAAGCAAAGGTGTGCGGCTTCTACATGAGAATTAATGAACCCGTCCACGCCGCCGTAGCTGCTGTTTCAAAGTGTGGCTTCACGGAAATTCGCCAGCCACCCTATTGTCCTGAATTGACTCCCAGTGATTAGTATTTATTCTCAAAACTCAAGGCGGACTTAAAGGCCGCTGCGGTTTTCGCCCATTTTGAAGACAAGACTTCTGACTATTTTCATACTGGAATACAAATGATAATTAAACGATCCGAAAAGTGTGTTAAAATGAACGGAGACTATATTGGAAAATATAGTTTCATGATCTTAAGTGTCCTTTTTCTTTGTGAGGCCGGAAACTTTTGGACCTCCCCTTGTACATACAGGAATTATTCGATAGGTTACATCTAATTATTTTCAACAATGTTACCATTTATTATGTAATCCGTAAATTTACAAATCTAGACAATATTAAACCAATCTTTCATGCCTCTAACAATAAAAAATGTTGTCATTTAAATAATTCCCAATATTTTTTGCCAAACTCTTATGACGACTGTACACTCATCCCGTGAAGCACAGCCGTAAACCTCAAATGTGGATGGTTTTCACGGACTGCAGAGTTTCACGGCTTTTTAGTTTTTTTTTCGACCGAGATAAAGCCGTGAATGTGCGATAAGTCCGTGAAAACCATCCACACTTGAGTTATATGGCTATTCGCGGGGCTTCATGGCGAGAGTGTAGAGGCGGCATTAGATATAAAAAAAATACTAAACACATAAAGAAGCTTTTCCGTTGAGTTGCTTTTGATGTCTCATTTACACGGTAGGGCGAGCGTCTCGGCAAGGAACTTGCTTACACGAACTTGCGCTTGTTCACACGTTCGGCGAGATCGCAGGCGGTACTTTGTCGCCGAACATTGATACCGTAGAAGTTATTGCTGCATCAGCGTTATATGTGATGAATTATAAAACTATTACTATTATTTATATTACGTCAGAAAAAAAGACGTCGAAAAATAAGAAAAAGGAGATGATGGACGGTAGGCTGTCAACGAAACAGAACTTTCGACAGTGACGGAATGATAACGAGCATGTAAACCAGACGTTCGTGTTTCGTCCGAACTCCCTTTGACTAGGGAACAAAACCGACATCGAGGCCAGCGCCCGAAATGAATGCCCAACAGAGGCGAGCGTCAGTTTACATGTTCGACCTCGGGCGATTTCGTTTCGGCGAACATGCAAACTAATCATAACATGCATGGAGCCTTTATTATGCTCTCATGTGTTCATAACGCAATTTGAGATTTTCTGCTAACATGATTTTTTCTAGATCGAGACCTAGAAAAAATAAATGAGAAATGAACTTACCTCTTATGTCTCTTTGTAAGGCAGACGAGAGGGACCCGCCTAACAACGCCGCATCCAATAGGTTGATATTTTCACGGCATCGTGTTATCAACTCCGTCTGTGCACCGAAAAAAAAACTTGATTCGAATACAAATACAAACGACACGGTCAGAAACTTGGTGTAATTAATACCTAAGCTGTGCTATTACAAAACTATTTTTTTACATCAGCCACTTAAAATTAGTATAATTTACTACTAACTCACTTTTTAAATCCATTACATCTTCGTTAAAATATAACACTTGGGCACAACATTGTCACTATCTTTACTTACTATTAAAGAAGCACCATGCGTTGAAAAAACAGCGTTTCAAAATTCATGCAAGTCTTTATCGTTTGTATTTATACAGTGTGTTGTTTGATACCTATTAGTTTAATACAGTAGTACTTATTAGATTTTTCAAGTTTCAGTTATAAAACAATCAATCAATAAATAATTGCCAAAATAAAAATCAATAATTTTTCGTATTCTTAAGAGCAAAATAATATCATAAAGTAAATGCCATATACTCATATGTATGCTCGAACAAAAATATATCAAAATAATTAATAAAGAATTTAGAAAACACAAGGTGTTTTGAAAAACTAAGATTTGTATTTGTTAGTTAAAACTATTATGTTGATAGAGAAGGGTGTTAATTGACTGAAACTCCATTTTGATTTTCAAACTGACACATTTATTCGACTAAACATTTATACAAAGATCACTTTATATTTTTTAAACACTTGTAAAAATAAAAAGATCAATTAACAACCTAGCCCTAATCAACATTTATGATTAGTACATACAATAAAGTTATAGTTTGAGATAGGTATTGTGGAGTTCAGTCAAATCACATTATGAACCATTAATTATGCGAAAGTTACGCAATTATGCATATTAATAAGAAAATTATGCAATTAGTTGATACACGCTACTAACTATTTATACAACTATATCACTCGTTGACAAGAAATCACGTTTAATTAAGAGGTAAACCATAAATAATATAAATTATGCGTTCATCAATATTTAAATCTTTCTCTCTGATTTCTGAACTGTTGAGAAAACGTCAAATGTAACATTTGTCAATTTGACATTTAAATTTTCGTCATGTTATTTAATGGTAACCCTGAATGATTCCTAACCGAAGCGTTCTGTACCATCGCACCGTAAATTCTATAGTTATTATGTTATGCATGAACTGTTTAAAGTTATACTTGACCTAGCATCGAATTATCACCACCAGAAAATGTGAGGATGACTTTAAAAAGAAACAAAACCAAGCAGTTAGTAAAATTAAAAAGTCGAATGCACAAATCACAATCATACAACAAATGAAAAAACGTTAGTGAAAGAAAAACCAAACGTTAAGAAAGGAACAAATAATAAAAACAATTTTTAAAATATGAAGTGGTGAAAAAAAAATTAAAAAGACAGCTTCACTTTGTAAATTGTGTAAATAACTACATGTGCAAATAAAATTAATTATTTTTTATCATTTCGTATGTTTTTTTAAAAGTGAAACTGTCACAACATAAATTAATAAGTTAGTTATTTAATGAGCCGCAATCGTCAGATATTTCTCCTTGTTTATACCAACAGTTGATAAATGCTCTGTTCGTAAAACAGAAAAAAGTGACAAAAATGGAATGTTTAATAATCTCAAGCAAATAATTCGTATGAGCAAATTTTTAATTTCTACTAGTAAGAGTCAGTTTTGTACAAAATAGGAATTTTGTTTATTTGGCTGTATTTTATATGAATACAGAGTACGTGAGATAGCCGTATGGTAGATACGGGATAAAATTAGATACGATAACATGGTATGGTATGGCGTGACTTTAATTACTTTCGTAAGGGCAAATCTAAAGATTATCTTTAGATTGAAGATTGTCTTCACTTCAGTGCAATTACTCGGTTTTTAACTTTTATTTCGAGAGTTAAAGACCGTTATAAAGTCGCGTATTCATTCAGCTCCCTACGCAGTCTGACAATCGCAGCGAACCTAACACGTGTACTTACATAAATAAGAATAAATATCACACAAGCCCAAGCCAAATGTCATTGGAGGTGTATGTAAATTATGACTAAGATTGAAAAGGCGGCTACTGCCATACATAATCTAGCGCGAAAACATGCAGGGCGACGTACGGTACCATACGAAAACTCGTCCTCAGTATAGCTACTGAAATCTGTATCGAAATCTGTTCTTACGTAGTCGAAAGCTCGAAGAATATCCGGCGACGTGTCATGCTGCGTCATTAAAGCTTCAGCTGCTTCTAACTGCGAACTGGAACGACGAACCAACGATCTAACTTCTTCTGCCTCGGAATCAGAATCCCCGCTCCAATTCCGACGACTATGCTTCTTCGGACTCGACGATTCGTCTTCAGAATCCACACTCTCAGTCGAACGCCGACGCAATTCCGATAGAGCGACTTTCTGCAACTCTGACTCGGACTCATTCCTCCGCCTTCTATTCAGCGAATCGAGTATATCGGGTCGATTGTTCACTTCAGTGTATTCTAGAGAGCTGTTGATCTCGTCGCTGGTCATGTTTGAGCTGTGACGCCTCCGGCTCAGAGCTTGGACGTTGAGCAAGTCGAATTCCGGTGAACGCTTCGGATTTTTGCGTTCGTTCTCAGACTGTTTGCGGCGACGGATCCCGTCATTGCTCTCTATACTGGTGTTGTTTCTGGACCTTTCTAGACTGTCGAGCAGCGACTTTTTGCGTTCGGCGCTGGACATAGATTTTTTCGGTTTTCTCGAAGGTGTTTCCACTGGGGAGATTCTGGTGGGTCTTTTATAGCGTGGTAGACTTCTTTCTCTTGAGATGTCGGATGGTGGTCTTCTACGACGGGTGCCGCTCGGACTTTGCTCCTTTTCTGGCTGTGCGGATAGGCTTGAGCAACAATCGGACTGTGAGTCGAGGAACGTTCTGTAATCGTCGCCAAAATCAAGTAGACGGCGGGCGGCGTCCGAATCCGGAGCTTCAGAATATGGCTCGGAGTTGTATTTTTCCTGGAGACAACAAAATTAGCTAATTTGTTATACTATATGGAAAGATGTATATATGAGTGAACTATTTAAATTTAATGTCTTGTGTAACACGTGTCACTCATTATATATAACACATACAGTATAATGCACATCGTGAATTTAAGTAGGCACGTATTAAACTGACGATTTTTTATATTATAGTATAATGTAAAAGGTATTATAATGTAGGTAGTATAATGTAGTATAATGTACTAGGTATAGTCTAGCCATAAATATTATTACAAATATTTCCTCGTCCGTACATAAGATTTGTCTGTGAGCGCCCTTTATGTACCGTCGAAAAACTTTTATTTACCAACCCTATTTTTCTTTAAATTATCAGTTAAGAAATGACCAGTACGACTTTTGTTAGCAGCAAGTCATAGATAATCTTTTAATATGTGACATGGTTCTGGGCACTATATTCATCTCTCTGGATAAAATCTTTTGGATTTCTTCGGATTCTCTCCTTCACAGCTTTAATCGTTTGTTTAAATGTACTTTTAAATGCGGAAAATCATTCTTCGTAGATATACATTGCCAAAACATTGGACATCGGCTAATCCAGAAACATCCGAACGCGTCATCCGCGTCTATGAATTACCGTACCTCTAGTTGCATACTTTAGTACTTTATTGCATACACATGGATGACGCTTTCGGGTGCTTCTGGATTAGCCGATGACCAATGTTTACTTAATGTATCTGTACAACATTATGCCATTCTACTGTCGTGTCGGTCAAATGTTATGTCGATCAAACAGCCTCCGCACAATTATCTGTCGCACTTCCGTTGTACAATCAAAGTTACGATATCATTTATTCATCACTGGATACTGTATAAAGGTTTTTGTCTGAGAGGTCTGCTTTACTAAAGATTCTTCTGTAATATTGAACCATATACATTTAAACGGCTAGCTACCACTTAGTTACCACTTGTTCCAGCAAGATTTTTTTTTCACAAGTTTAAATTGCTTGTATTAGGGCCCATTGTGTAGTGAATCCAATGTCTCTGTCTAAATAAGAATTAAACCGAGGACCTTTCGCACAGTAGACAAGGACAATATAAACTGAATTAATCGGTAAATACAAACTTAAAAGAAACAGTAAAAAACAAACCTGATAGAAATCCCAAGCTTGCTCCGAAAACGAACTATGCTCCTCAGTACCAGCGGTCACACTTTTGTCTATATCGGAATCTCTGTCCATACTCAAATCCCACAATTGACTCGGATCCCCTAAACTAAGGGCCAAGAAGCTTTTTTCCCTTTCCATACTCCGAGCTAGTCTGGGCCTTACTGAACCTCCAGCTGGGCCTAATTTGAAGCTAGGGGCGACTTGTTCAAGTTCAGACTTTTCTGGAATGGCACTGTCTTCCCGACTCGATATGTGGGTCTTTTCTATGCTTTTTCGGAGGTGGGTGATGGTGGTAAGTTGTCGTTTTATTTCGTCGTCGCTGTCGTTGCCTGAGGTTGAGGTTGTGTCGAATCTGTGGAATTGTAATCAGTTGAAAGCACCAACATATTGCGGCAGACCATAATTGGGTCTATGTAGAATGTACGTCCTTGTAAAATAAATGACTTGATTTGATTTAATCTGAATCCCTGACGCCTGTAACCATGGATTCCGTTCATTAATAATTCTGAGTTAAATGACATTAAGAAAATTTTATACAACTTTTATTGCAAAAAAATCAAATTTCCCGAGTATCTACTAATCTTTTATAATCCTACACATTTCTTAAATTGCAGTCTTGGAGTGGTACCTATAACGCCTCACTGTAAAACACAGGCCTCCTCTTGCAATCCTAAGGGCTCCATAAGCCGTATCCGAGTCATGAATGGACCTATATCTCGTTACAATCCAATTTGTCCAAAACTAAAACAAACATGGTGGCCCGGGGTAACTGACACGGCCTTAAATTAAACAGTGGGGTGATAATTAATTACGTATCCATAATATGAATAATCGAGACTGATGAATTGCTCTAGATTCAAAGCTAAATGTTGAGATATTTCATTGATTTGGTTATGTTTTCGGCAAATTGGATTCGAACAGACTATAATGAGGATTGGTGGACAAATGATTTTTGAGGTATCAAAGTCAATGATGGGATCGTCTAAATGATGAAAACTTTTTAAAAAAAAGTGAAATATTTTATTATGTAAACACGTACAGTTGTTAAGTTCAAACCAAGATTTTCCATCGTTAACCAAACACTATTCTTTCCGAGAAACAAGGAAATTTCAAATGTATATTTTTCACCGCATCTTTTTCATATATTTACTTAAATAATGTAGTTTCAAGGCCACCGAATGTTTTAAAGGTGAAGTAAATTTAGAAATTTCTTTACTGACCTCATAGCAGAATCACTAGCCGCATTCCTTTCATTATTGTCTTCTATCTGCGGACTCAATCTACCATATAATGATAACGACTATACGAGCCTGTACTCGCACTTGATGGGATTATTATGACGACGCAACTTTTTTATTATTATTAATAACGATATAACAAAATTAATTATACAATATATCACATGCAGAACTGCAGAACGGCTATACTTGAGCTGCTGCGACGTAGCCAGCACTGTATGTTGGTCTAGTAAGACAAATCAGTTTGGGAATTTCTTTACTAACCTATTCTTCCTACTCGTAGCTGGATCACTGGCCGCACTCCTTTCATTCTTGTCTTCTATCTCAGGACTCAATCTACCACAGAATGACAGCGACTTGACAAGCCTGTACTCGCGTTTGGTCGAGTTGTTGTGGCGACGCAACTTGAGCCGCTTGCGACGTAACCAGCACTGTTTGTCGGTCTCCACGCAAGACGTGCACGCTTCCGTCATTGTGTTCGTGCTTGATATGTGGCCCTAGTGAGGAAAGATCGATTTTAAATGAAGTATTCTACAATGAAATGGCATTGGACGAAGAAGGCCGCACAGACAGTATGAGATGCGTCTAGTTCCATTGCTATCCAGTTCCGTTTCCCACATATCAGGGAAGCGATGTGGAATCGGATAATCATTCAAATCCTTTTTCCAAATCCTAATTCGTAATTTCCAGAAGAACGCAACGTATCTCTGAACAAAGGCAACGTAATGATACTATTCATCCCACTACACTTTCTATTCCCCATGCTTCCTAATCCTATTCTGAATCAGTATCTTAAATCATCTAAGGTAGAAATATGACTGATTGCAGATGTTCATGAGCGACAGTATCCGCTTAACATGAAGTGAACTGTCTACTCATTTTCCACCGTCTCTACCTATATAAAAAAAAAAAAAAACAGAAGCAGAACTACACCAATCAGTCTACATTCTGCCAGCGTTATTACTAAATATTTATACTAGCATTATTGGTCTAAGTTCAAGTACTAGCACTATTTTTTATTATACAACATTCGTGTAAAATTAGTCTTTAAAGCGGCTACAAAATGGTTAGAGCAGATTTGTTTAAAGGAAAACTTCTATGAACAGGCAAATTCGTATTGGAGCGTCATTACGAATTTACCTGGTCATAAAAGTTAGCGACCTAAACTAAAGAGCTATTAGAGTTAGAGTTGAAAAAAGTTATCAAGATTGTCAACAAATCACATGCAAAATAATATTTTCACACAATGATATGAATATTAATGAGACTGATGTTTAAATGTCATAAGGAGTTCAAAGTTATGTAACCAACAACTACTCCTTGTGACCAAGAAGCCTGGGTGGTTAGTGTAACTATGGTTATTCTCAGTCAGTACAATTACTTTAGCAAATAACATTCCAACACCCATTATGCTTTCAGAGCGCCACACACGTCCAGATTTAATTGAGAGTTTTTGGCAAATTTTGAGCAGACAGATAAAACGTTTATTTTTTTGTGAGCATATCTAACATTTTTTGAAAATATACGTATGATTACGAGTGGGTAACGAGTGGGAGCGGGACGCCTTCCAGCCAGGTAAAGAAGGTCGCCGATAGGTGTATGGATGAAAAGAGCGAAAGATAGTATAAGTTGGCGATCCCTGAGATAGCTCTATATCCAGCAGTGGATAAACACGCTGACGGTATGATACTAGAATGTTTTTATGAAAACGATGAAAAATAAATAACTAAGCTAAATGTAATAGAAGCTACAAGTTAGAAAAGGATCGCAATATTGAACAATGACGTCATACTATGTACAACCATACACGAGGTACGAGGTACTATTAGCTTCGTTCGCGGTAAGGATTCAGAACTGATTCGGAACTATACGCATGCGCAGTTCAAATAATGCCGTTCGCGGAACACACAATTCAGAATTTCTAGTTACAGTTCTGTGTTCGCGGAACCGTCGAACTCGGTTCAGGATCGGTTCAGAATCAGTTCTATCAGTTCTATAACTTTGGCAAGAATCGTAGTTCCAGACATGCGCAGTTTTTACCTAACGACATTTGACATACATCCTGCGGCTATATTCAGTTGGTTAGAAACTAATAAACTGGTTAAATAGTTAAATAAAATATAAATTTTATTAATTTATTAAGGGTTAAATAAAATATGGTTAGTTTTGTTTGTTGTTTATATAATACTCTAATAAGAGTAATGTGTTTTGGTGGGTCCACTTAAATACTTGCCAACTTAGGGGTTTTCCCCCCAAATTGAGGGGGTAAATAAGTGGGATGGGTTTTTTTAGGGGTTTTATATTTTTAGGGGTATTTTTGGGGATTTTTTGACTCTTCATATATTTTTTTGAATATATATTTTTCATATATTATGTGAAAGTATAGGCCCTGGGACAATCCAAACTATAATAGCTAATCGTATTTATTTGTTGACCTAGCGACTTAACGACATCTAGTACAAATATATTACAACTACTCTGTGGTGACTGGTGGTTATTGTGCCTATGCTTACTGGAAATACATATGTACGTTGATTATTGTTTACTTGTTTAATTCGATTTTGTTGTTGTACTGCCGTGCCGACAAGCAATTTGTTAATGATGCCTAAAGAAACTAAAAATAAAAAAATGTACAGTCAGAAGTACACGTAGATTTGGGAAACAGATCCAGATTTAAAAGGTAAAGAAATTTCATTGCATTTTTGTAATTTATATTTTTTCTTTTATTATATATTTTTTTAGGGGGATTTCTAAGTAATTGGGGCGATTTTGGGGGTTTTTGACTTAAGCTTTAGGGATAAATATTTTTGAGAGTTGGTAACACTGCCGATGACAGTAGATCGTACGCAGTTTGGTTCCGAAATCGTTCGCGGAAATAAAAATTACGAATTGGTTTATAACCGAGCATGCGCTCTACTGCGATTCCAAATTAGTTCAGTACTAGTTCCGAATTAGTTCTGAATCCTTACCGCGAACAAAGCTATTAGCTCGTTACCATAAAATACTCTCCAGTTCTTAACTAGCTAATTTTGTAATGAATTTGGAAAATACTTTTAATATTTTCTTCTCTCGTTTTCGAATAAGCCTTCAAACTTCAAGAACATTTAACCACATCTATCTGTATGGGTTAATTCACACATACACATAAAAAAGTCATGCAAGAAACAGCCACCCAAATACCTGTATCGTCGTAGAACTTCCCCGTAACTTGCAGTTAGAATTACTCGGAGTCACCCTCTGAGGGGACGCCAGGGTGTTTAGTGCTGATTCCGATATCGACATATTGTGCGACATGGCAGCAACATCGGTAGTCGGTGTGGTAACAAGCGACGTGTTCGTACTGAGCTGTGTCATGCATGACACCGACCACGGTCGTGCGCTGTTGCCGTTCCGCTTTTTTCGCAGTTGCACCTATGATGTTAGGTAGTTTAAAGCCACAACCGAAGGTGTTATTACAAATGAATGTAATATTTGAATATGACGTAATCACGTAGTGTGTTTAATGACTTTATGAAAATTGAAGGTTATTGGAGGCGTGGTTAGATAAAGGTTTAGTCACATAAAATTACGAATTAGACCAAAAATAAAAATTGTTTTATCTTCGCTTATAAGGAAATAATGACTAGCGAAATAATTACGAAAATACTCCAAAGATAGAAATATCAGTCATTTTTTTAGTTCGCGCAATATGTAGATTTGTCATTTGACAATCCTATTAATGTTATCACAAAGAGTTTAAGGCTAAACGGTAGATATACTCAAAATATGTTAATAATATGTATATGGATACCTGGTCGTGAAGTATCGGTATTGTAAAAGGCGAGTAAGGGATAACAAAGCCGCTAGCACAAGCCCCTAGGCCTCCACATTACCTCTAACAGAGTGAACTTGCCAACCCGCCTGGCCCCGGTGGCGCTTTACCATCCATCCCTTGTGCAATGCATATTGATGCACGAGGAAGCCCGTGTCCAGTAGTAGACGATAAAATGGCTAGTTACGATTATATCGATATCAATCTAAAACGTCCCAAAGCAGAGCACAAGCCCCCCCCCCCCCCTCCCTTCCCCTCGTGAAGTCACGTGGGAGTTTGGAGCCATTATTCACAGAACGGGCGCAATGTGAATTGGGGGATGTTACAAATGTCAAATTATTATTACTTCTACGGGTTTCCTAAAGATGTTTTCTTTCACCGCTGTTATAATTTAAAGTGGAAACTCAATGGTTCGAACTCATCGCGTTTGTAACAAAAGTAGGTAGGTTACCACCGCATAAGCTACGATATCTGCATATCTTTTTTTATATAATCTAACAGTTAATATCTGATAAATACGTTGAAGATTATAATATCTGATAATACTCAGCGTTGAAATACGAGTGTTATTATTATTAAGTGCCGAATTTTGTTAAACGTCATATTATTAACAGTTAAAGCACGCATGCCAGGTTCTATATAAATAAATAAGGTTCTATACACACGTTTTACCTTGGCATGATGCGTCGGTGTTACAGTGCAAGTGGAAGTGCTCATGTCCATGGACGAATGTATGTTCCTTTCTTCAGATGTAAGTGATGTGTCGACTTCACTTTCCGTTGTGTACTCGCCCGAAGCATCGTAGTTTTCTGTGCCCTGGAAGATTTTGATATAGTTTAGTATTTTATGATTTTAAGGGAGGAGGAAGGGGGAGGGAAGCAAAAAGATGGAGGAAAATTTCATAATATTGTAAAAATTCTATTACAGCGACTAAAACGAATCAACGTGTCCCCGTGGGTGAATGCGAACAACGGAAGACCGTGTGTGGTAGCGAGCCTTTATATCTAGCCTATATCTAGTAGTGGAGAGATACACGCTGATGGTATTTAGACCAAAGTTACAATGATTAGACGTATGAAACCAGATATGAAAATAAAATTTCAAGCATTTTGCGTTATGCACATATGTTGGATGTTTGTATATTTGTTACTAAATCACATCGAAACGGCTGAACCGATTTCGTTGAACATTAGTTAGCAAATAGGTAGATTGTAATCCGAATTAACACATATGTCACTGTTTATATAGACCACGTCAACGAAGTCGCGGGCAAAAGCAAGTATATATGAATATATCAAACGTATATGTGCAACCCGATCGAGCCATAAATAAAATAGATAAACATATGCGTTTTAGATCCGTTTAATATATAGGTATAAACACGTAAGCACTAAAATTATAAATATTCCAAGGTCTATGAATGACGACTTCTTAAGTTCGTCAGTTATGCAAATAACGAAATTGAAGAATGCCTCCGACACAAATATACACATCATCGTATCTGTATAGAAGGTGTATGTATTAAACAAGAAATGTTAAAACTGTGGATATGAAAACTGATATTGTCACAACTAATCAAAGTCATCAAACACAAATAACACAATGTAAATTACACCACACAATGACATTTTTTGAAAATTACGGTTTAGTTATGAACAATAGTTGATTAAAAATTCTGGAAGAATAATAAGAATAAACAGTTATAATAATAAGAATAAACCATTATAATAATAAGAATAAACAATTATAATAATAATAATAAACAATTATAATAATAAGAATAAACAATTATAATAAACTCACTATTTCATTTAAATGTATAAAACACATCATAACAAAATTCGCGTATTATCCGATGTGGTAAAAATTACGTTTAGGTAGATATTGTTAAAATGTCAGAATTCATACAATTTCATAATCTTATCGCATGATTCAGTCGTATATTTTTGTAAAAATACATATCACGTAGGTCATTGTGTTTAACAATAACAAACGATTAGCTCTGTCCGTGGTCTCAGGCTGTTACGCACAAAATTCTTATAGGACAAAAATATGTTTATAGACAAATATTTGTTCAGAATCGAGACAGTTTGTGTTCGTATTTATTGTGTGCTTCTGGACCGAAGGAATCCTGGGTCATTGAGTGCGGTGCCATTTAAAAGAAAAAAAAGAAATGATATTAAACCTTCACCCATGGTTTCTTTTGAGTGAACATTGTTTTATATTTCTAGAATAAGTTGTTTTGTTAGGAAAATATATATTAATTACAGATAAAATGCGGCACCCAAACAATTCTATTTTAGTTAGACACGATATGATGACATACATACCTGATTACTATCATTTTTGTCTCCTTCCGAACTCTGATTCAACCACTCATTGATCCTTGACATCTTAGTCCTGTTCACCGACTTGCCTTCATCCTCAAACATCAGCGGCTTGAAGTTTCTAGAACCTTTCTTCTTTAAATGAGCTTGCTTTTGTACTAATTCCTCCGCTTCGATTACTAATCTCTCTATGTCCTTACATCTTGTATTTTGATCTACTCGCAAAAGATCCGGTGTTAAATCTAGTTTTTTCGGTGATGCAGTTTCCTTTTTATCATCAATAGGCATGTCGCATTGGATCTCAACAGATGATGTCATCAGATCGGTCGAATCTTCATTGGCCACTTTAGCTCCACCAACGTAAGTCCATTCTTCTTCTGATGATTCTTCTTGAGATTTTTCGTCAGTTTCCATCATTTGTCTGTCCGAATCGGTGTCATGGTGTCTGAAGTAGAATGTCGCTAAATGTTTTGATTTCCTGTCTGATTGGTTGAATTTTGATGTGTCTACTGGTTTTTTCCGCTTGATGACTGTTGGTGGAGTTTTAACTTTGTTGTTGAGCATCGCGTTGTTGTCGAGACCTGTGAATGCAACGAGCAATGAATGTTCAATGAAGTGTGAATGGCAGTGATTGTTTATTTGTTTACAAACAATTGGAATTTCTCAAACAATACTCATACAAACAATCAAATGTTTTTAAATTCAAATCATCTATGAATAATTCTATTTTCTCGCGAAAATGGAAAGTCACGTCTTGATCGACGTTAATTGCTTATGAATTGTGCATGTAAAATAAGAACAAACGCTGATAAATCTTTTACTAGCGTTTTCTCCAGCGACATGTCTCTTTTGTAGCTGTAAAGGGCATTAATTTTAAACTTAATTAATGTACTTTTGCAGATTTACTAGGCAATATATTAGACATTTAGTTACTCTATGGGGCGACAAGAATAATGTAGTATTGCTTTCATGAAATGGTAGGTATATTATTTTTCAACACACTTGCTCGTAAAGTGGCCCTTATTGCAGCGTTTTTAAGGTCATAATGCAGCATACAAAACACTCGTGCTTTTTACTTTACATTACCGCACTAGTGTTTTTTACATAACGCAGGCAATCAATTTGGGACCATATTCTAAGAAGTTTTGCCCTAAACCGCGTCCTTCCACTTCTTATGCCAATAATGTTTTGGTGTCTCCTACTCCTACTAATGAGGAAACACAACACAACGTCCTTCCACCTTCTATGAGAATGTTTCGCTATCTCCGACATTTACAGCAACTCAAGATCAAAACAATATTAATGATAATTAAATGAATAATAATAATATTAATAATAAAATTATTAATAATACCATAACACATACTATGCAAATGACAACAAAAACTGTTGCGTATCATTTTCATAATTTTACTTTCAGTAATTGCTTCAATAATTAAACTTTTTATTAACAATATAAGACAATGAAATTTTATTTATTTTTCCTCGCAAGTGTGTTGAAAAACGTCGTATGAAACGCGTGAGCATTGGCCATTCATTACACTCTCGGCTCCATTACGCCCTCGACTTCGGCTCGGGCTGCAATCCCGCCTCGACTGTAATGATAATGACCAACTTAGCACACTTGTATCTTAGCACTGTACCCATACTGGGCGTACAAAGTTCATAAGCTTTAATACTACATAATTAATTACATTGATATTGGTGGACAAAGTTACAATATTAGAAGCTGTGACTATTTTGATCACAATAACCACCCAGCACCAATGGATATAATTATGAATACAATTAGTTTCAAAATTAACAGTAATTGTGTCAAACACAACAAAATGTCAGTAATTACTAGATGTTGCCTAAATTATATAATCATTTGCGGTACTTAGGTATGTAATAAAATAAGTAATAATAATAACAATAGTAATTATTATATGTAGATTAAATGGATATAACATTAAATTATGTCAATTTTGCAATGCAATATGTCAAATCGTATTAAAGGAATTTAATCTTATTAATATGTTCTAAAACATATTTACTAATGTCATAATATTATTTTACGTCTAAAGGAAAGTCTACCGACCGGAAGATCAATAATAAAATATTTGAAGTTGATAAGAAGACTACAGACTCGTGTAGCGGCTAGTTTTCGGCATAAGGACATGGCCTGCACAGTACATAGGGTGCAAAATGTAGATATACACAGTCCATAAGTAGAGCTAGTAGTCTCACTGCTATATACACGTTGTAGTTTTCACTATTAGAGATGTTCTACGAGATTTCAGTCTATTATGGATGAGGCCCCTTAGACTGTCACCGCTTTACATGCCACAATATAGATAGATAAAACTCTTTACTGTAAAATCGTTACATTATGACAAAATTAAGGAGCACTGTCATAAGAAGAGATTACAACCAGGCGGCCTTGTAACCTTGAGAAAGAGTTGTGTCTGAGGTAATAACGCAGCTAGTGTACATACTAGTGTTAAGTAACGTAATTATAAATATGCAACCAGCCTTTTCAGTATTCACTGCTGGACTTGGGCCACCTCACGCACAAGACAATCTGTATGGTCTTAAAACGCCACGTTGGCGGAGCGAGTTGGCAAGTCCACTCTTTTAGAGATGGTGTAGTATTATCCCTTAGTTGCCTTTTACACTCACGGGATGGGATGGTACTATTCTATACCAGGCCGACACCATACAACATAATATAAATATATATTATATTAATAGTAAATAATTGTATATACTAACCATCAAACTGGTCATCGCCGGGTACTGTTTGGTCGGTGGGCCGCGGGCAGTCGCCGGGGGTAGTCGGCACCCGCGCGTCCATCCTGTCGTCTCTCTGAAACTCAGACTCGCAGTCCGATCCGAAGCCGCGCCAAGTGTATCTCACCACATATTCTTGTTCCTCCTGGAAACATAGATTTGCATAAGTTAAAAGTGATTAAGTGTTTTATTTGTATGAATTCATTATATTTATTTAATGTTTAGACATTTAATATGCTATGACATGGGGTTCTTTAAAATAGCTGTGAATAGGACTCTGCAAGGCCAGCAGCGCAGCCGTAGATCCCTGGTGTTGCAGGTTTCCATGGGTGGCGGTAGCCACTTACCATCCTGTGGGCCGCTTGTCGGTCTGTCTCCTTTAATATAAAAAAAAAATGTAACCAGTTAGCCTCGTAAGGCCGTGCTGAGGCTTATTGGTTCCGTTATTCAGTAGGAAATTATTCAATAATAATTATTGGATCATTAATCTATTGAATCTGTACAAGTCTAAACAGATAAACATATCACAATTATTTTAAACATGTTGAGTTGGTTAGAGTTTAAATTAATGAATATGAAATATTACAACTACAAAATGAAATTTTACAACCATTAAATGAAAGGGTGAATATTTGATAGGCGCGTTCAGCCTAGTAAAATGTCATCAACTCATGATTATTATTACAAGCAGCAAAAATTATGATATAATTATATTTTAGGTAAAAAGATCGTTACCGTCTCTTTTTTTACATTTTTAAAATGACAAGAGTTTGCGAATATATACTGCACAGCCTGGACCATACTCGTGCTCATAGCCTCGAACATACTCGTACATCGTACTCATAACCTCCGTCACGTTATGTCGACATTCATAAAATCGAATTATGTTAGTCCGAAAGTTTGATGTACGTTCTCTCGATTGAAAGTTTGTGCGAAAATTCAAGTAGTGCGACGTATTGTGTAGGTCGAAATAATTTTTGGGTGCAATTAGTAAAGCGGGCATTACATTATCCAATTTGCAGAGCGCTAGATTAGTGCGCTAGCTAGTGCACTAGATGAGCGAGCATGGCAGTTGGATCACTAACTGTCTTTACACAATACAAAATTAGTACGCTAGCTCACCTAGCGCTCTGCAAATTGGATAATGTAATGCCCGCTTAACTTAGATATTTTTTTATTCTCGTGTTAGATCAGTTCTCATTTAATATTGAGAACTGAACTGAGGTGAAAACTGATCTAAATCAATTAATTTTTACGAGTAGAGAAATCGCACACAAAAATTATTTCAATCAACAATATATCGCACTAATTTACTTTTGCACTAAAGTCGGAGTCATACTCAGACTTATATGTATATATACATACTAGCATTCATAAGCTATACGGTGGAATGTGTATTGCAGGTCTGTTCAACTTCTACACATACGAGTACTGTACGTCGCGTTCAATTTCAGGTGACAGGTTGGCTCATACGCACCTCAGAGGCGGATTGCCGACTGTCCACCGAATGTCCTCGCCGGCGAGCATTGACCGGCGTGCGTTGTCGCCGTGGTGAGCCTCGCTTACTGAGTCTGGGTTGCTTCAGAGCTGGTTCCTCGTCACTGTCGCTTGCTGGCTTCACTGATATGCCACCCTGGAATTTATGTAAACGGATATTAGTGTGCAACTAACTACACAGTTTGGGAAAATATAAGAGCCCTGCAATATAGATAAACAGATTATTGTATACCAACCGTCATCAGTTTTTTTATCGTCCACTGCTGGAAATGGGCCTCCTCGTGCGGGATATCTTGTGTATGAGAGATATATGGCCATAAAAAGCCACACTGAACAAGCTGGTTGGCGGGCCCGCTCTTTTAGAGATGGTGTAGTTCCTTAGCGCTTTTTTAAATTTATTTATTAAATTTTAGTGCACAAAGAGACATTGTTGACTTAATGCCTAGTGGCATTCTCTGCCATTCAACCTTTGTTTAATCAGAAATACGAAGAGCGGTGCATCGTGCAAACATTAAAAATGACTACACACATATAATACCTAGGTACACTAATAGATTATGTGTTTATATGTGTATGTATGTGTGTGTGTGTGTGTGGTAGCGGATTTGATATCCCTTAATCGTCTATCCCCTATCCCTTAGTTAGGATAAATACACATTTTTGCCTAACTCCCCAACTTGTATAGTAATTTTCCGTGACAGTTTTTGTAACTACAACAGAAAATAATCAAATTTTATTATCAAAGAAGGGTATGCGTCAAATATTCGTAAATTGATATTTATAAGCCGAGTCCCATTTAATTATAACAATTTCCTTTCATAAATAAATTTATGGCCTCTAAAAGTCATTTAAAATCTTCTAAAAATTTATAACCCGCCAGCGGTATATAAATTAAGTTTCAAATGAAGCGGGACGGCTCAACTGATCTCAAAGTAAATTCAAACGAATTTGGGTCAACTGTTTCTTGGCAACCACAAATCATAACAAATCCCACACCAGTTCAATAATATAATTTATTGAAGTATAGACACGTGGCGATCCCTTCTACATACACTTCACTTGTTAATAAATAATAAACATATTTTTGGTAGGGTCACAATTGTATCTATTGTATTCCAAAAAGCACTATTATAAATTTAAAAGCTCTTCAAATGTTTTCAATTCGTATCTATTAATAAAATATTTTTATATATCATAAGATTCATTATTTTCATTAAACTCTTATTTTTGAATTGGTGAATTTCAATCTTAGCCAATGGAGGATCAATCACCCTTTGGCCTCAAATATTTTGTTTTTTTTTGCGCAACTAGTTTTTTTTAAAAGACTACATAAATGTTTTAAAGTTTTTCAAATGACTGCGACGTTAAAAGAAAACTAGGAAATTAAATATTACACACAAAACTGGAAGGATTTATTTGATTTAATAGTGAGAAATGTATGTACAAATTATTTGTTTAATAAAAGTTTAAAGGAATAGGTTGCTAGAAAAATAAAATCTATAAGAAAGGGTGAAACTAATTGGCGAAATGGCCTCCAAATTAATCCTGGATTGCGACAATAGTGTAACCGCAGGGTGCAATAAATAACTGTTGGGGTCATGTTTGCAAACAGCGAACGATGGGGGGTTGATTGCAGTATTGTCGGCGGGTGGGAAGCGTGCGAAGTCTATCGGTTAAATGCGCAACGGTAAATGGTTTGGTTGAAGAGAAAATATTTATACTACTAACTAAATTGAAATATAACTCGATAGATGCTTTTTGTAACCGAGAACGAAAGAGCAAGAAGCAAAAAAACAAAAGGAAACCTCGTTGTGCTCTCTTCTTATAACATTTTTCCTTATTTTTGTCATAATGTAACAATTCGGTACTTGACAATTTTTTTGAATTGATTTAAAATGAAAGATTATGTGTGTATATGTTTATAACTTGAAGCGTATATTAAATTGAAGTCAAGGTTTAACATAAAATCGAAGTTTTATAGTCAAATTTCGATTTTCCCGCGAAAACGGCACTCTGTCGTGACGCCATGTTGGTGACGTCATAGTTCTATAAACAAACGATTTTGTATATGTAAGTTGAATCGCTTTACGGGTTTTCTTTCTAATTTTTAAACATCATGAATCCTACATATTATAAGTGCTGTGCAGTCCCTCTGTGTACAAATACTACAATAAGTACACCCACTAAATTATTCATTCATGCGCCAAAACAACCGAAAATTCGAAGAAAGTGGTTGCTACTTGCAAGAAGAAATCTATCTGACATATCGTTGAAATCCATTCTTTACTTTTGTGAAGATCACTTTGATGTAAGTATTATTTGTTTATCTAAGTAGTTTGCATATTATATATACAAAAAAATTTGTTATATGGAAATGTTATTTCGTTGAGATTATAATATTTACCATAGACATTGAGGTTATAATATTGTTGAGGTTATAATATTTGTCAAGAAACAATCATTCAAAGTTATTTCGTAAAGTGCGTTCTAATATTTTTAGCTACCCAACGACATGGAAAATTACACCAGGTACCGTTTGATGGGCTCAGTTAAACAAATCAAAATGAAAGAGGGATGTGTACCCTCAAGGTTCGAATGCCAGCCAGATAGAAGAAAGCGGACAGCTGCAATCACTACGAGGGCTGTTATCATTAAAAGGCAAAGAATAGCATTAGTTGAAGAGGCGTTAAATGATGCTAAAAAAAAAGAGATAACTGATATTGCGACAGGTATGCTTGCGATAATATATATTTCATAAAAAATGTTCATATTGTATAAAAATTAACACGGTGACACGGTATATTACCTATACAAATATCAATAATATGGTGAATTTACAGATTCACAACAAGTAGAAGGCCAAGTAAGTCCATCTGAAATACAAGGTACCGCAAACCAAATGGAAGAAGACCAGTGTACACAATTTAGCGCAATGCAGTCTACGCAAGTTGATAAATCGATTCAAGTGTCTATATACAAACAATACAGAAGTAAACAAACGCAATCTTATATCAGTACGATGAATATTGCAACTTCACCGTTAAAATCAACATTTACAAACGTCTCTACTTCGCCTTTCAAGAAAATAGATATTTCGACATCAGGTGTTAAAAAGGCATTAAAAAAACTGGTTGCTGAAGAAACGTCAGAAAGTGAAGCTTCTGTTTTTACAGCTTCACTGTCACGAGACGAATTTTCGACATCTATGCAATCTATTGCATCAGAAGAACAGGTCATACATGAAGAAGAACAAAAAAAGTTGATACTCCAAAATACTCTACAAAAGATTAAAAGGAAACCTCGCTTTTATATTGGAGTTCCACAAGATTGTTATTTTTTAATTGATATAATACAAACAGAGACAAAAATATCAGAAGAACATATTTTATTGTGTCTAAAAAAAATTAGATTAAATACCAAGTTTGAAGAACTAGGAGATGAATTTAGTATGACAATGTCATACGCAAGTAAGATTTTCTATAATAATGTACCGATTATTGCGAACGCTTTGCGTGCATTTATTGTAAAATTAAATAACAGAAGTATAAAAATGAATTTGCCTACTGCATTTAGGCATAAATATCACAATGTCGGATGCATAATAGATTGCCTAGAAATAGAAATCCAGAAACCTGCAAAAGCCATTAATCAGGCTCTGACATGGTCGGAGTATAAAAAAGCGAACACAGTCAAGTATTTAATAAGCAGTACGCCCGATGGTGTAGTTAACTACATTTCAGAAGGATATGGTGGCAGAATTAGTGACGTACAACTTGTCGAAGATTGCGATTTTCTAGATAGCTTAAATCCAGGGACGTTTATTCTTGCTGACAGAGGCTTCAAACATATTGAGCACTTGTTATTAGTAAAAGGACATCATCTGATGAGGCCACCAAGTGTCGCTACTGGATCAAAATTAACAAAAGCCGAAGCAAAACAGACGAAAGAAATTGCCAGTTTAAGAATTCATATCGAAAGGGTCATACGTAGGTTACGAGAATTTTCTATACTTAAACTGCACGCAGTTGTAAATATCAACCTAACTCGTTTACTAGATGAAGTGATAATAATAGCATGCGCTCTCATTAATTTGCAAGACAGTATTATAAAAAAATAGCGATATGCAACTTTGTATGAGTTATATATTTATTTTATGTAACAAATATCTACATTCTTTGTCTTCGTTATGTATTTTGGTTTAATGACAGGTGAAATAAAAACAATTTCACTAAAGGTAATAATAATTTTTATTTTTCAATGAACCGATCAAATCCCTTCATATCTGAAAAGAAAATAGTAAAATACATATTAGTATTTTAGTACACGTTATTCTATTTTAGTACTTGTAGATAATAGTGTATAAATATTATTTTTCCAAAAATAAAGTAATATATTCAACATATTATTGACATATGTTTCATCATAAGAAATCTTGATTATTTGCACTTTTTCATTTTTTTCAAACTCCCAGTGTGCAACACAAAAGTAGCAATTCTTCAATCCTGTGACATACATTTGAATTTGCACTTGACATAGGAACTTTGCAGTAATTCTTGCATTTTTAATATAATTTTTAAAACTTTGTTCACTTGCAGGACATTTTATTTTGATAATGGCATCATGTAATATACCATCTGGCGATCCTGCTATTATGGGATGTTGTTTCGAGATAAATAAACCGCACTTGTCTATCTTGCCAATTTCTTTTTCGACATTTTGTCTTACTTCCTCTTCTCATTGCTGATGTATCTGGGGTTCGTGCTCCCATGATAGTAGCTATTAAAGACCCATCAAGGGTCTTACAACGGCTAACTTCGTATGCTATTGAAGCCGTTATTCTGCCGTACCTAAAGGCATACCATAATTCATTTTGATGCTGGTCTCTTGTTTTTTCTTCAATCTCTTTTATGCTTTCTTCTGAAAATAGAATGTGTATACTTTCCAGAAAACTTTTGCAATCATTTCCGTCATTATATTGTAAAAATAAATGATGCAGAGAAAGCATTTGCACACCTTTCACTTCGTAATCAGGCAAATGCTTTAATATTTGGCAGTTGTTCACTCGACATCTCTTCGCTTCATTTACAAATTTAGCAAAAACCAAACTTTCTGCTGAAGTGCTTGAACTTTTTTTATTTTTACTTAAATCTTTTGCCTTTACAAATTTGATTGTGCTGCCCACCTGTGCTAATTTAGATTTTTTCCAGTAGCACTGTACAGAGGTACAAGGAGGTTCTTCGCTCCTTCTGTGCATCCACATAAGAAATGCCACCGAATGTTTGCAACCTCCTTGAGAGGCAGCGCAGTCATGACACTGCACACTTAATATACGATCTGCTTTTTCATTCACTATTAAAGTGACTTTATAAGGCTTTGATCGCACTTTGTGTTCGGGACATATTTTACATTTTACTGTGCACAAATTAGTTTTTGTATCCCGATGTAATTGTACATAGCCGACTGCGTCATCACCATATGAATCTCTCGAAGATCTGCAAGAGAAAAAACATTTTTGTTAATGATTGTAACCGGAAAAAACTCGATATATATTTGTGTGAATATAAAGTAACAAACATAACCTCTACGCGTTAACGTCTTTCATTAGCTATGTCACTTGTTAAGTTTCACAAAGAAAATGTAATCTATTGTTTACATAAATAATCCTTTGACATAATAATATGTAATGATTAGTACTTACACTGATGTTTTTACATTTCTAAATTCTGCAGAACAAAAGTCGGAGTTCGTCGCAAAAAAACTTCCCACCATAAGAACGTCGATTTTGGGCAGATTTGCACTGTCTGCTTTTATGTAATCCTTTTCCATAATTGTTGTCCATTATAACACTCTTTTGCAACCACAAAACACCACAAAATTCCTTAAACACCAACAAAATAACTACGAAAAAACACTTGGTACTTTATTAGCGGCGACATGTAAACAAGAACTATGACGTCACGCATCGTGATTGGCGTTCGTAGTCACGTGACAAACAGTTCAAAAACTTTATTTTTATTATTGAATTTCTAAAAAAATATGACTATAAAAAGTCAATAGACCTTGAAATATGACTTTTTAACATCTAATCTATCATTTTGATAAAACCTTATTTTTATCTAAAAATACTGTCAAGTACCGAATTGTACAATAAAAAGTTTTATCTATCTGAACTCATGAGTCATGATGTTAAATAAATATTTTCATGACGATAATAATATATGTTATAAATATATCACAAAACTTCGTCCAGTTAACCTAAAACCCGGATATAACTATGAATAGCTAATGAAATGACGTGCTTCACCTCATAGTACGTTTACCTACATTTGATGTATGGCAAATTTCTATGCGAGAGAAATTTATAGCACTGTGCCGAGTTTATTGAAAATTATTTTTGATTAGCTATTAAATAGGTTGACAAAACTGATGGTTTTATAAGAAGATACAAGCAGGCGATCTTATAGCTCTATAGCAATTTGTCCACGGTTATATTTATATTACTACTTTCTTCTAAAATGTATCTTCACTCTAACTGTCACTCTCATATGGTAATGGTCTCGGGTATACATACAGTTTATTTATTTCTCAATGTCTAACATTTTGGTCTTCTTTCGGATATTAGGATTGATACTGGGAATCCTATTTTCGAACTCTACATAGCTTTTTGCGTGACTGACATCATCTCCACTATTACTAGTATTCTGCTGAATAAGGTAATCCATTTTTATATATATACATATATAAATAAATAAATATATAAATGGATGTTGGTATATCTATGTTAATAGACTTCGACACCGTTTGACCGATCACCATGAAAGTTGGCACATATATCGCCGGCCCCGGAGAATAAAATGGTAATCGCAAAAACTTAACTTTTCAGGAAAAATAAAAAACCGATTTTTGCTTATAACTTAACTGGTAATAGACGTAGACAATCTAATAAAGACTCAAATAAAAGCTAATTTTCTGAGCCCTAAAAATGTTCTGACAGACCTTTAATTAAATTAACCAATTTTAAGATATTTAAAATTTAAAAAGTTAGTAAATATATAATGTTATCGTAATTTAGTATTCTACACTTACCATTTTATCCTCGTTACGTAGAAAGATAGTGAATATTGTAATATCCTATTACAATAATATTCAATCATTTGTCGGCGCTAAACTATGGGAAAATATAGTATCTTACCATTTTATTCTGGTTCATATGGGATATGCATTATAAGACTATAAAACATAGGACTATTATTCTGGTTTAGCCAATAAAATAAATTTATGGTAATCAGAATTTACTTCATTAAAAATTGACAATAATAACATTTAAAAAAATTAAATTATTTTATCGCTGATTTATTGTCTGAGAATACTAGTATAAAAGCTTTTGCCATTTATTTTAAAATGATACTATTTTATCAATAGTGTCTTATAATTTTATTCGCATTAATGTGCGTCTTAGAAAAAACGATGCGTAATATTGTATTATCGTATAACTTTGTCAATAACGATAGAAAAATTACGAAAAAAATTGAGTAGATGTATTTTGCTCTGCATACTTCGAATATGGCATAACACTAAAACTATGGTAATGTCGGTTACCATTTTATTCTCCGGGGCCGGCGATATGTAATTTTTCATGGAGAAGGTTTTTATACTATCCACTTTGTTGCAATTTGCCACTAGATGGCGCTGCAGCACATCAACTTCTATACCGTTCAACCGATCGCATGAAAATTGGTATACATAGGTAAATGAGCACAGAGAATATTTTCGAGCTATCGACTTTGTTATAACTCGCCACTAGATGGCGCTGCAGCACATCAACTTCTATGGCAGGGGTTTGTATAATTGTATTTTTATCTCTAAAAGTCGTTGGCCTGTATGTTATAGCAGGGTTATATACTTCTATGTTAAACTTAGAGGCTTTACTTACTTTTTACTCTCATTAAATTGCTTTAGCTCCTTCCGAAAGGCTTCCTTGTCCTTTACATAGTTGTTTGATTTAGTAATTTAACTGTGATTTAGACATTATTGTAGTTTTTATACTGTTTTAGCAGTAGCACACAAAGACCATTATTTCTTTTCTGACGACACGAACTCTTCTACTCGAATGCAAGCGATGTAGCTTATAAGTATATGCTCGTCACATACTAAGACAAAACTTACAGGAAACACTAATAAATTATTACTAATAAATAATACTGAAATTTAGAAATAGGATACAATTTTAACGAAACTAACACCGACATTTGACACTTGACAGTGACAGTTACTCAAACGAGCAAGCATCAGCCCGCAGCCGACGCTGATAATACTTTTTTCAGCGATTTATTGGTCTAGAACTAAGTGTTTTTTAATGTTAATGTTGAATCCATACCAATGACTTCTTCACTCGATAATTAAAATTATTATTGTATAATTTGATTCCTACTCTCCGAGTCGGTACTTAAGTACTGACTCGCTGTCGGAGAGTTACCTTTACCCTGATTCGAGTTTTCACCTCGAGTTCGAGTACCGCTGAAAATCGAGTATGACAGTGACTCTATTCGATTCGTCGCATCACTACTGACATTCCTCCATGTGAATTTTTAGGTTACAGGGCTTCTGCGGGGTTTTGCTAGTATTTTATAAGTACTAATAACCAGACGTATTCTATTTAGATAGTTTGGAAAAATATCAAATGTTTTCAGATAATTATAATCAGAGATTAGTCATTAGTATAGTATGCATGGCTGGTGTAGTAACACTGTAGACATACCATAGACAGTGGTTGTTATTTACCATACTTACCACCGTCATGGTGATTCTTCTAACAGAATAAAATAGAAAGAAGTGAACAGTCCACTTGGTGGTGAGTGGACGCTGTCACCAGAAGACATCTACGATACGTGAGAACATCATAACATAGAACGATGAACGTCTAACTGCATAATGTAACGTTCCAACCAATAATACGTTGCCTTGCAAGTAAATAAATATTCTACGGTACCTAACCACTTAGCATCAGTTGGACCGTCTGCTTCTCTGCAAATTTACATATATATATAAAATAATCTTCACCTGATTATCGATCTTGGTAAGGCACGCCTCCAGATGGCACTGCCACTCTATAGCCCTCAGGTATAGCAGGTGCCAGCGTCGCTCCAACGCTCTCGCTGCGTCGCCTCCGCTGCACAGTCGGACTACTGAGCTCACTATCCGACCGTGGCACTCCACGTCGCGTTGCAATACCTGAAGGACAAAAACAAAAACAAATATGTACTATAACATTTAATAACCAAAAACGAGATCAGTGTATTGGATCTAGAATAAAAAGGCATCTCGTCCAAAATACGCATAATACAGGTAATCACATTTTTTTATAATTGGTATTTGATAATTTCATTTCCCTACTACAAAATTTATACTAATAGATAAATTAAGGATTAGGTACTATTTCAAATATTGTTATTATACGCTGTTAAAGCTAAGAAAAAATTAGTAATCACTATTAGTCACGTGATTTCACCCCATTGACCAATTACAAGACGGGACCAATCTCGTTTGACCAATTAACGTTGAGTTATGCTTATAATGATACATGGACGGATGGCGTCACTTTTTCTTAATACATCAGTTGATAGCGACTCGTCCTGACTTCGCTCAGGTGGCATAAAACGATCAAGCTCAGACCGCTATTGTTGTTATTTTTTGCAAATAATTCATAGCGGTTACTGTTTTACAAATATTGCGAATTCCTAACAATTCCGAACATAACCTTCAAAGGCAAGCAGCGCCTCCGGGGGCGTGCCAACGTTTGCCATTGTGGACTGAAGTTGACATGTTCCGTGGATGACCATGGGCGACATTATCCACTTACCACCAAGTGGACCGTATGCTAGTCTACTGCCTTTTTCCTTCCTATAAAAACAAACAAATTAAGTTTGGTAAACGTTAAGAGAATTCTCAACGTTCGGTCCAGTAGTGTTTTATTTACTTCTTGTTTAAAACAAATAAAATCAAAATTCTTGTTTATAATTTTATAGTAGGTAGGTACAGATTGCATATCTGATAGTAACGTCAAAATTCTTTACGTGTACACTTCACTATAAATTTTATAAAAACGTTACGATACATATGTTTATGTACATTAAAAGAATGCGTTACGAAACGTGGCGCCGAAAGGCCAAAGGAAAGTATCCGGATGCATTCCTCCTGATAAAAAACGAAATAATTTGACGTAACACAAGAAGTGACCGCCTCTCGACAAGCAATAGATCGACCAATCAAGTGTAACAATGGCCGTTGACATAGCAGTTAAGAGCTATTTTGGTGGCGGAATTGAAAAAAAAGGTGGTCGGCACTCGAAGGGTTCTGTCAAAACATGCATAACATGTTAGTAATATAAAAAAAGGCTACTGGCAGGCGGCATTATGAAAAGAAAAGTTTTCTAATCTACGTACGTTTTCCAAACAATAATGTTTAGACTAAAGTTGTAGATAAGGCGTATGCAAAAACATCCATCAGTGGATACTGACTGGGCTGGTTGCATTGCATGCAAAACCATTTATCGTTTAATATTGGCGTTGAAATGTTTTTTTGGTTTTTGGCAAGTTCATGCAGTCATAATTTTGGATATATTGAACCGATTTGGTTGATCAACGATTTGGTTAATCATGATATGGGCTTAACAGGAGCTTATACTCAGCAGTGGGTGGAATTCTGCTCACAATGATAATGGTAAGCAATCTTTTACAATAATTTCTTCTTTATTTCTATGTAACTATAATGTGAATAAGAGTTCCAAAACGCTAATTGCGCAATTATCGCTATTTGCCAAACTCAAACATGATCTGTCTCTTTTTGTGTTACCATACCATAACATACCATCAGCCTGTGTCTCTCCACTATTGGATATAGGCCTCTCCTAAGGACCGCCACCACACACGGTCTTCAGCTCTTCTCATCCAGCCACTACCGGCGACTTTCTTCAAGTCGTCAGTTCACTTGGCCACTTCACTTCATGAAGATAAAAAGGATGCAGCATATTTAAATCGAAAAAGGTGAACGCAGCTTTAAATTGCAATGACTTTTTAATTATTTACACAGGAAACAAATTCGCTATCATAATAAGTGCAATAGGTAAGAAAGTTGTATATAATATCAGTGGCGCAGCGGAAGTCTATATCTTGTAATAACATCTTTACACGCTTCTTTTCTCGTCATGTTTCGTTCTAGATCCATCTGTCGATAGTTACATGTCAGGAAATATAAGTGCTATATCAGAGGTCATGTCAGCACGGATGACCCCTGGTAGCTGCAGGCATTGAATGCTTCAACTATTATTTAATCAATTGAATACAAAAAACTCGAATGGCTTTCCTGCTTATACAGAATGTCCGAACCTTTTCTGAAACAGAAACCATGAATTTCGTACGAAGTTCACATGAAAATAGAGTAGAGATTAACTATATAATGTAAAGTATTTCCTCAATAGAGTATTCCTAATTGGCGGGAAAAGACTTATTGACCTTCTAAGTGGATCGCACTCAATACCTCTATTGCTTATTATTTCGGAAATTGGTGGGACAGAGTTGCGGTCGATCGCGAGTTCATAAAATAACCTAAATTTAAATGGGAAAGCAACAATAGACGCGCTTATTTCAACACGCACTCATTGTAAACATTGTAATTTTACGTCCTACGCATTAACATGTTACAACACACAAGTTAATATCTGAAATAAATCAATGCACACGATCGCTCCTGCCATCATGTGGGTGTGAGATTGGATCAGGTGGGAACTTAGGTGCTAATTTGGTACTTACGTTGCATTAGGGGGTTTGTTATGATTTTTTTTCATAGGAAGTGGTCCTGGATGATCCCGAATGGTAGGATTGGCACGAAATTGACTTCATTATTGCAGACAGAAAGGGCGGGCATATTTAATTCCATAAAAAAATTACCTGCCCACTGCTACATTAGCATGCTGATTCTATGAACTATGTCAATAACTTTAGTTCTTTAGCAAATCTCTTTGTCATATCTTATCCCGCAAAACTCCGCTAGATTTCTCCCTCTTTATGAGTTAGTTACCGTTTAACCGTTAAATGATTATGAGTTATTTTGTAACCATTATATTTGAATGTACGTTTTACATGGTTTATTTTCGAAAGAGGAAGTTTCAATAACAAGTCCTTATGAATATCCTTACAAAACATCTTTTATACAAATTGTATCCAATG
The DNA here is from genome assembly GCA_914767545.1 of Sesia apiformis. Lineage (NCBI taxonomy): Eukaryota > Metazoa > Arthropoda > Insecta > Lepidoptera > Sesiidae > Sesia > Sesia apiformis. Next base: position 10,509,902 of record OU611967.1, on the reverse strand, counting down.
AAGTAGGTAATATTAATATCTCATCTGAACAAGGAGTGTATGTATACTTGAGGTGAAAACCCCATAATAATATGCATTTCGTAAGAGCGATGCATCAGATATAGCCTACGCAGATGGATCCAACGATTACCGACCAAATTACAATTTATCGAGATGCTCATTCCGATTTCCATTCCGCTTCGGAAAACGTACGCCCAGCACAGTGTAATGAGAAACCAGAATGTTCTCAAGCAAAAATGAAAATAAAGAAAAAGTTTTGACTTTTCAAATTGATCTAAATTTTACTCAAATTGTTAATTCTTTTTATGTACATTTAAAAACATTTAATACATAGATTCGCATCAGTTGTGTAGACAACATACCTACATATAATTAAAAAATATTCCAAAGCATCTAAAATTGTTCTATTCCCAAGAACTGTCTATTTTCAATAGTTCTCATTTCAGGAGCATCAAAGCATAACGGTGAAGCAGTAAGAGCATGAATTGCAAGTGGTCGGGTTGGAGTTGTAAGTATTAAATCAATTCTATCAATGTGCATGCGCCCATTTATAGACATCATTAGAAGATTCTGCACTGGTTTCTTTATATACTGTGCTATATCATTCCTAACTAGACGTTAGGAATGAGAAAGTTCAGTTTCGGAGTTATTACAAACCGTATAATGAACACTTAGTGAGTTGGCGTACAATTTTCTGTTTGAAATTACTTTTATGTATTCTTGATCGATTCTCGTCTTAGAGGTTAATTTGTTAAAATTAGGTATTAGTATTAGTATTACCTACATTATTAGTCTGGGGATCTTAACGCTTATTTATTTTACTCCGTTTCGGTTGGATTGCACCAACCGTGGTCACAAGCTGACTGACGCGTTAAGACCCGTCCGTTTAAATAGATAAATACATGAATAAAAACATGAAAATCTCAAATGTTATAAATAGATGTGTCCAAAATCTATTCTATATAAAATTATTAGGAATATGTAATTTGCTAATTAGACGTAAACAAGGAGTCTTTTTCGTTTATAAAATCTAGATTTATATATATATATAATAGTGTTTTATGTTCTCTCGAATTCTTTAATTCATATGTGTTTTGATAATGGAACATTCTTATTACATAGTGCTTAAGTTTTAAATTTATTTCTGATAAGAACGTATGATGTGTCATCTAGTCTATAAAGCGATTATAGGCCGCACAGTGCGAGAACAATGATTACCTAATTGGTAAGATTGATTAGATTAGATTCTTTATACTTCAAGGAAAATACATTTATTTATCACCACAGTCCGCAGAGATTTCTTTTTAAGAAAAAAAAAAACTGCAGACTTGCCACCTGTCCAGGACTATACAGTCTACCTGATGGTAAGTTAATACTGTCGTCCATAGACATCTGCGATACATGTCAACATCAGTCCAGAATTACAAACGTTGGCACGCCCACAGATGTGCTGCCTACCTTTGCAGATTAAGGAATGGATTGGGAAAATGGGGAGGGATAGGATAGGATGGGATGGGAATGGGCTCTGGCATATCTCACTCAATACTGAAACACGTACGTACATTTGAGAAATACGATAAAGTAGGAAATGCAGTACATTTCCAGGTAGTCTCTTCTGTGAGTGAGGGGTATCTTGGCCAGTCGAGTAGTGCGCCCAACTTCATTCATCCCCCCTCTCCCCTAGTTTCATCAAAGTAACGATTAAAATAGTAATATGGTACAAACAAGTGGAATGGAACATAAATATTTATTAAACCATAATGGAAATTAACGAAAGTTTACAATTGTAAAATAAAAATGAACGATATAGTGTTGATATTTAAATTGCAATCAGTTAATTAATTTCAGTCCATTAATCGACAATTTATATCTGAAAAAATAATTTAAAAATAAACGAGACTGAAAAAAATTTAATAATCACGATTAGTTTCCATTAGTTGCAACTCAATCAGATTGAAAAAAAAGAGTCGAAAATAATTGTAAATCTTGAATTAGTGGTCAAATTTTTTCACTTCTATTGAGGTAGTCGGCTAACAATAAACGACTAACGTTTATTCAAACTTAATCATAATTACGACAATATTGTTCGTTACGATCGACTTTAATTTCGATTAAATTTTCCGATTTATATTTTTAATCGAATTAATCAATTAATGCCAACAATACTGCTTGCAATCATACACATGGGAGTTTCAAAATTGCGATACGATATACCATTACAGGCATTTATTCATACCAGTTGGGTATAGTAACTATGAAGTTAATTAAGTCGTTTCAATAGGCAGTATATTTATCTATCGCGTTTAAAACCTATAAAAGAATATGGGTATTGTATATTTATAACATTTAAGCATTCCTGGCTGTAATCAAATGTAAAATGTTTTATTTGCATCTAAATAGTTTTTTAGGCCACTGGCGATCTACCCCTGTTTTGCTCGAGTAGCAGAGCGATGTACTAGGGAATATCAAAATCCAGTAAGTGACAAATAAAAAAAATATTGTACTTTTTTGACGAAATTTTATTTACAAAGTTAACCTCAATACTACGCAACGACACTCCGATTAAAATCTTCTGTATTTATGGAGATGAATACTTCAACATTTAATAAGTGCTGTATGAGATGCTCATTAATCTTAAATAAAACTATAAAACAAGCAATATAATTTGAAATAACTATACTTTATGAGTATATTGAACCTCTCTGATTAACCCAAAGGTTAGGTAGGCCGGTAAGCTCGCCTTTTATACAATAATGTGCACTGAAGTGTATAAATAAATAAATTTAAGCGTTAACGTACCATCTTGTATTGTGTATAATAACTATTAATTTTTTGTTGTAAATTCTTATGTTGCTATGTTTTAACTTTAAAAATTGTTACAAAACACTTGTTGGGTTTTGATACAGGGTAGCGGCCCTGCTTACCTTACACACTGATTGGACACTTAGCAACGCTAAGCATGTCAATGAAATTCCAAACGCCTCAACTAAATAATTTCCTTGTTAATAATACAACACGAAGTAATCCACAAATCGCCGCTGTTGTCGATACAGCATTGTCCGAGCATAGGTTTGTAGTCGATTCCATTGTAACAGTGATATTGCTTCATAGCCAATACCACGATTTGTTACATAACAATAACCTTGCGGTTCAGATAAGCTACTTATTTTGATCGTAACAATCTGTTTTAGTAGATGTATTTGAAACATTGGCTAAACGAACGTTTGCACTGGCCAAAAAAATACCTTTACATACTGTGTTAAGTAGCACTACGAGTTCTAAGAAGATCCCAAGAAACGTATTCAGCAAAAGGGTTTGAACGCGCACGAGAATGCACCCACGAGGAAGTATTGATTTAATCTTTTATTGTAATTTCAACATAGCAACACCAGTCACTCCATTATAAACGTTCTACAAACATAATAAACAATCATAGACAAGCTAACGCAAGGGTCTAAAGTCAAGGATGTTGTACGGTAAGCGATGTCGCTATGGCATTTCGCGTGAGATTGATTTCGTGATATGTCGAATTGCAAACGTGATGCATGTGATTGGTACAATTTATAAACGTTAGCGATTTAATTCAGGTAAAAGTAGTAACGAATTAAATAGCGGTTCTAATTTGCTTAGAATCATTCCTCTATTAAGATTAATACAGAAAAGTAGAATCTTGAATGAATTAGTATTAACTAACTAATTAACTAATGAAATGATCACTTAACTGATTACAGCTAAGTGAAAATAAATAGCGTTCTATGAAGTATTTATTGCGAAAATTAAAAAAGTGCATATTTTATTGTGAAAATTCCTACCTTAAAATTAAAAACCACTTTTGTTCACCCGCTTAAAACACTCGCTTTAACAAAATCTTAACTATTAAAGTTATTTTTTTACATTTTAGATAATGCCTAAGATAAGAAACTTAAGGGAAATAAATCTCAAAAGTACTACAATTTTCAGCCACGTATAAAGACGAAATTTTTATTTTTGATGCTATGGCTTTTTACAAGTTATATTTTAAAGTTGTATAATGCAAACCTTGTAAATAAGACTGTCAACCATTTAAATATAAACACAAGTGGCAACGTAAAATGTAAAAAAAAGTGCAAATTATTTCCTTTTCCTTGGCCAAAGTGTTCCACGTATTGCGATCCTAGTGAGAATTTATGATGTACAAACGTATGATACTTTAGAAACAAAACCAAATATCACTGTAACTTCAAATACAAATACAAAGTTCAAATACTGACTTAAGGATGAGCTCAGTAAATGACAATACAATACAATTTGAAATACAAATGAGACTAGTTTGGAAAAAGAGCCATTTTATCAACCACACATTATATTGATGAAGCCAGGATTATTATTATTATTTGATAGACAAGCACCTTGCACTGATGCGTTTATATCTGTTTTTGTGCTCCTATTTTTAAATTGATTGATGTTCTCAAATGACATGACTTCCTTGGGTACTCCATTGCATTGACCACTCTATTTGCAATGAAGAGATAGTAGGGCTTAGATGTCGCACAAATTCTTTGTCGCCTTAACTCGTGCCCACATACTCTATGGTTCTCGTTTCGTAAACAGACTTAAGGCTAATTGTGTATTCGGTTAGTATTTTGAAGGTCTCCACAATTGCGTCTCTCTTGTAGTGTAGGCAGTCCCAAGATTTTTGGTCTGTCAGCATATCACTTGCTCCTTAGTTCGCGTGGCGTCATGGTAGTCCATCTCTGGACTCTCTCCGGTACGTCGATATCCTTTATGAAATAAGGACTTCCATGCTTGGTATGCATATTCAAATATTGGTCGTACGTAGGTTCTACAGAGCTTCACGAAGGTTGGAACTGTAATACAGGAGAACGCCTTTCTTATTAGAAAAATCACTGAGTTGGTTCATTTCACTACTGACATAATGTGAATTTCCCATTGTAAGTCGCAACTAATAATTACAACCAAATCTTTTTGAATTGTTTCTGGTATTAGTTTTTGATCAGCAAGATGGTAGGTTTTATGTTACGTAGGTGTAGGGTCGTAGAAGATAAAATTTTTGTCGATATTAAAATAATTTAACGACCAGTAATTTTCTCTCAAAACTATTTAATAGCTTTTCTTGTTAACACGTGTACACTTATCTCCCAATATCTGGGCGACCTCCGAACCTACCGCGACTAATCAACTGTTGTCGGACACGATTGAACATTTTCCTACCACCAAAAATGTGGTACCATCTAAAGAAAGATTTCCCCCCTCTGTGCGCTCAGCTTTAATTCTCGGTAACAACTCTTAAAATCAAGCAACAGGAGTTGCATGAATGAGTTAGCGGACGGTAATAGTAACGTTGTAAAAGTAAACAATTGACGGTCGTGCCGGTAGTTCCGTCCAAAGTGTGTTAAAGTATTTTTCATCGATAAGTATTCAATCGAGTTGCGCAAGTTGGTAGCTTTAATATTTTTTAAATTTGACCGATCATGGTTGTTTTGACCCTAGTTATAATGCAACCGCTGTGACAGCTTATAGATTCTTTTAATTTATAACTAACTAGCAGTCCGCCCTGTCTTCGCTGATGAACTTCATGACTGAACAGTTAAGATGGTATCCGGCGTAGAAGTCGCGTGGTTAAGTGAGCTGTATTAAAATGGCGTAAGGGACAAATCTCAACTTCTTAGAAGGGGCAGTAAATAATTTTATACAGGTTTCTTCATTTTTTAAATATAAAACTTTAAAAGCTTTAATATCAAACCTACAGCTGTAAAACTAATAAAGTCAGAGAGGATTTTAATAAAAAATTCTTTCTTACTCGTGCTTGTAAAATATTAATGTCTTTTAAGCCAAATGAAATTTCCACAATATAAGAAAATAAATCTAAAATATAATATCCGAATAAAGACAAATACGCCAAATGGTCATAAAACTGGTGTACAATTCAAAATACAATTCAATTCAAAGTCATTCTTCAACCGCCCAGTTATTCCCTTCACCGGGTACAGACCATTCATTACACCGCGATATTGTAATTTGCAGTTTCAAATGTGCATTACTAGTATTATTGTGAACACACTATGTATTAGAATAGTGCATTTTGCTGGCAGAAAAGTTACAAAGATAAAGTAAATTATGTTATATTATTAATCAAGTTAAAGGCTGGAACCGCTGGAAATGGAACTGAAAAGAATTGTAAAAAGGTCTTTTTCGTCAGAATAATGCATCAATGGTGTTCATCTCACATCATCGTTTCGGCGATGATATACTCATTATCACAGAATCGCTGGAAGATTTGAACTGGATTGAACTGGAAGATTGAACGAAGCGCCTTAACGCAACCTCGCGCGATGCGTCGCGTCAATCTCGGAATGAACTTAGACATGTCAAAAATCATGTTATATGAACATGTTCTTCAGGAACCGGTAAACGTCGAAGGCGTGAACACTCCAAACTGTCGGCCTTTGTGTCTATTTTGGATAAACCATACAATTAGGCAAGTTCAATTCTATCAAGGAGGCCGATAGACGTATTCATATCGGCTGGACTGCAATCATTTGGGAGAATGCATCGGCTGTTCTCGTGGCCTATACTACAATAGTTGAAGACGAGTCTTCAATCAGTGTGTCCTACCAGTTATGAAGTACAGTGCCGAAACGTGGTCTCTGACGGTATACCTGATGAGTCTGATAAGCCTATTAAAAACTACATCAAGCTGTAAGGCAGTGTCTTCGTAGGCTTCGCTACTAATTGGATAAGCAGGAAATCGGATATATCACAAGTCCATTGATGTAATTCCAATCTGAAACTGTCATTTATTTAGATCCAGATCAATATAAAATTATGCTCGACCTGTCCTGTGGGTTTACGAAATTAATACAATAAAAAAGTAAAATTCATGCAATTAACAATAAAATACCTAATATTTTCTTAAATACGGGACTAAATTTAGGGACAACTAAATAACATTCATCAATCCATCAATGGTCAGCATTTAATAGTATCTATATAAAATTAAGTCAAACAAGTTTATGTCATAATAATAATAACAACTGTTTTTTTTAGATTTGAATAATCGTATATATTTAAAAACAAATCATCAGTAAAGAACTCATTCAAGTTGTAATAGGTTTTCATAGTGTTTTCATACTGGCTAATTTTTGTTTAAACACTTTAAAGTTCTCAACGTCCCTCCTTAATCGATTTTGGAATCCTGTTATCTATTTCAGGAGCCATGCAAAATACACTTTGTTGTAGGGCCTTAGTTTTACACGGGGGAGCACATAGTTTATCAATGTGAGGGGGACTCATATGACGCTCGTAAAGGTGATATTTCTTTTAACAGAGATGGCAAATTCTAATACATATGGTGACGTTTCAGATTCAGGGGTTTGCTAGTATCAGTTTGCCGTAAATTGCATATAGCCCGAATGCATCTCTTTTGGTCATTATATATATTTTCCCTTGCCGCAGAATATGATTCCATACCTTAATAATCTACGAAACCGTGATATGTTGCCGTCAATTGTGTGGTCATGTTTGTGGTTTTAAGATTATATTATATTTATATTGTGGACAGCCCCTCCCCTATTTCACTCGCGTTGACACTAAATTTATGGCATAGGGTCATTGGTATTTGCCTGCCATTTACCATTAGACGAACAAGATGTTATTCTTTTGTCTATGCATTAGTATTATTGTTCGTATAAGATACAGTAATAGGCGTTATTACAATTCCTATTGCGAACGCCAAACTGTCAAGTTGAGCACTGACAATTCATGTAACTTTAATTGTACTGAGAACAATTGTTTCATTTCGTAACCTCGATTTGGCTTTGTAATCGTGAGTCTGATAATGAGACGTGTCTTATTCGTAACAGACATCCGGAAAGTGGACTGAAATTGTTTAATAACGAAAAGCCAGTGAAGTCTATTTCGCAAACTATATAGGATCGGATTCTGTCAAAGATTTTCAATGTTTAACTATTTTAATTTGTTTAATGTTTTTTTAAATATATAGAATAGATGGCAGATGAGCGGGCGGGCCACATGATGGTAAGTGGTCACCGCCACCCATGGACACCTACAACACCAGGGGGCTTGCGGGGGGCTTGCGGGTGGCCTGCCGACCTTGCAGAATCTTGTTTACTGCTCTTTTGAAGAGCGCTATATTGTAGCGTAACGGAAATACCTCAGATGGCAGTTCATTCCAGGAACCGTTTTCACGTTTTAGAATAACCGGCTTTAGAAAGGTAAAAGGCTTAACAGTAAAAGGTGACTTAGGGATAACAAAGCAGCTACCAGACGTAATTAAATCTAAGAATCTGCCTAAAGGGAATACTTCAATTCATTAATTCAGTTTCTGAAATTCGTATTTGTCATTCAGTCTGTTTTTTAACTAACAATATTATGTACTCAAAATCTCAAAATTTTAATAAGCTTTAGGAAAAGTCTTAGATTTTTTATTTGGGAAACATATTTCTGTTTCGATATATCACTTGGTAGACTTGCCAGAGAGATGTACAAGCGGAAGAACGCTTTTGCTTTTCACGGAACTCTAAAATGGATAATACATCAAGTGCGAAGCCCCGCAATTATTGTAAGACAACATAATTGTCGGCTTCGGTAAGTGTAAACAGCAGCTAATTAACAAATAACTTATACAATCGGAAACTCGTTAACGAACCTCATATGTCAAAATTGGCGAAGGTTTTGCCTTCTGCCTGTTTACAAACAAATACGAGTATAATATTCTATAAATAAAGTCTTTTAGTATATAGGTAAATTGCATGTGTACAGTATGACCTACCTTATGTTTACTATTGAAAATGCATGAGTACAATTTACGTGTCTCAATTTAAGCTAGTTTCGTAGAAATAAAGTTTTAAGCAGTCTCATAATAAATTTCAAACAGATATTGACTCTCGAGATAAGTACGTAATTTTCTTAGATAACGCTCAAAAATATTTATCGTATTTGCTTAATGGGTACATTTTATTACTGTCACTATAGAACTGGTTGTATGTTAATTGTTTTCATTACACCACATTCATTCATGTGAATTATCATTGTAATACAAATACACTTTGCGTAACTGGAGCATTTTTCTGCGAAAACAAAACCAATTTTTATTATTACTCATTTGACTGTAACTGAATTGTAATGCGAAGACTGAGATTTACCAACTTACATTGCGGTTTAATACACCCTAATCAGAAAGTTGTACGGTTGATTTTCTTTTGATTGTAATGTAGACGTCAAATTCGCGTCAAGGTCCGGCAGCCGGCGCATGCCGGCAGAGTCATCGTCCGGCGTCGACGGATTTAGCCAACAGTGGACGAAAATAGGCGAATGTCCAGAAAACATGCGGTTGCCCGCGTTTCAGCAATGCGTGATAGCATCAGCGGTCAATGGAGGTTTATAAATCATCGGGTAAAGTGTTGACTAACACCATTTATGATGTAAATCTTATGGTTAAAACATAAGGTTCAAATGGTTTAGTTAGTGGGTTACTTGTACTAACACAAGTACAAAATATGTACCTATAGAGAACTTCTAGGAAGTCTAGAAAGAGCGTGTTGTAGTCTTCCGCAGTTCGATTCGAATAACCGTAGGGCTTTTAGTACCACAAGGAGGTAGAGAGTTACTTATGGTGAAAGACAGAATAATTGTTCAAAGATACAATTTTGAACAATTACTATTGTTTCCTGAGGTATTTTAAAGGCTGTAATACTTGCCTTGTAATAATTGCAATTCAAGTCCAGACATTTTCCGCCATTTGATAGGACCACTAACATCTTACTACGAGAATAAAGAAAGAAGAAAACTAATAAATGACAACAATCCAAAACTAAAAGAAAGTTAAGGAACGAATTCATATAAACAGTTACGAAGGTATCATTAGGAAGCCACTAAGTAGTATATCAGTTTTTCAAATCAAACATTTTAAAGAGTAAATAAACAGTCCACAAAAGGAGGCAGTAGAAAGACGTACAATTATTAACACTTTTTCTTGAGAAAATTGTGAACAATTATGTTGTCAAAACGGTAATTCCAAACCCGTTGTTAGATAAATCAGTGTCCAGAGAAATCCATCCAGAGACACCGTTACAATACCTATGTCACCAGAAAAGGAAGTGTGTACGTGCGTGGCCAGGGCACATGGCGACGCGGTATGCACAATTTTTCTCACATGTAATAGAAAATGTGACGTTATGTAATCAGACCTTATTGACGGTATGAACTAATTGACATTGATCATTTTTTTTAAATATTTTTGGGAAGCAATCATTTTGGGGAAGTAGTTACTATGGGGAAACTAGTCATTTTGAGAAAGTATTGTAGTTATTTTGGTGACCTAGACATCATGGGAAAGTAGTAATTTTGGGGAAACTAATCATTTTGGGAAAGTAGTTATTTTGGGGAAACTAGTCGATTTGAGAAAGTAGTCATTGTCCAAAAACGACATTTCGTTGTTTCTAAAATGCGATTTTTAAGATAAAGCAATAAACAATATATATACATATGTATATATATGTATTAAGATTCCAATAAAGTCTCAGTATCTTAGAATTTAAAACTTCAAAATAAGGTCTCCCTTATCTCAGATAACATCACAAATTAATTTTCCAGTTTTAAATTCCAGTTCGGTAAATTTCCAGTGTCAATGTCACTGCTTCCTACGATAGCACACTATCCATCTAGATAGATCACCTTTTCTTCATTATCTTCAAACTGTCACAAATATAGAAGCAGTAGATAACCTCCATATACTCTGGAAGTATATGTTACACACACTACTGCAACGTTCACATGACCTTGAGATGCTTCACACAGCGGAAAACACAAAACTATGCGGATTTGTATGCACAAATGCACTATGCACGAGTCGCAAGAATCAATGTTTCTATTTTGAATATTTTAGAATTCATTTTATATTTATTTATTTTTAGGACATATATTTTTAGAATGTTTCATTCTTTGCAATTATTTACTGAGCTACTGATAAAGATTATCAATTCACGTTCTATATGATATAATTAATCGCTGATAATAATTTTCAGAATGAACTAAATTTTAAGATTTTTTTAAGATATTAAATAATATAATTATTATTTAATTTTTGTTTGTTTCGTGTACTGACAATATGAGCACTTGCCTAGGAAATACCTGTTAATATACCTGTTAATCCATTATGACGAAGCCGTATTTGTACTAAGTAACACTACTTAGGTAATTTTAATAAGTACTTAATAGTTGGCACGTGATTAATATTCTTCAATTGTATTAGGTTGACTATTGTATTCCATAACTAAATTTCAATATTTTTTTAAAACAAATATTCTAAATTCAAATATTTATGAGTGGACACGAATACAAAACTTTCAGTATGCCCTACGTATTTGTACTAATATGATAAAATAAATTAATTAAATAAAATATCAACGATCGTGAATTTAATGCTTTTTATTATTAACATTTTAAAAAAAGAATCATTCAAATCGAAATAATTTTGACCTGTTCCGAGATAAAAGTGTAACGCACCTAAATGGTAAGACTACGAAAATACCATCAAATTTATCTTCTCATTACGGTATTCGTACATAAAATACGGTCAAAATGGCATTCAATATAGTCATAATGACAACTACAGTATATGGTCATAACTAACGGCATTTTTATAGCAAAGCAAGTTCTGGCATAACTATTAAAATTGTCCATGTTTCAGGTTTATACACTAGTACTCGTATATCTCGATATTAGTATCGATTCACGTGTAAAAATCGAGTTATCCATCGAGTTAACGATTGATATTTGCATAAGTAAATTACAGTTACGTGGAACGGTTATCTAATTTCCCCCGTTTTACTGTGTTTACGTATTTAAATGAATCGACCGTAATTACACGACGTCTAGTGTTTAATATTGTAACGGTTCGATAGGGATTTCTGTCTTTAGTTCATGGACTTATTGCACATGCACATGGACATAAGTAAGATTGGAAATACATAACAAACATCATGGTACGAGGGTGTTTCGGGTCACCGTGGACCACGTGAAATAGACCTATATTACTATTAATCGTTTAAGTTGTATTTATACGTTTCATGGCACCTCCCCTCCCGACGTGCCTCTCCGTTCAATCCAAAGGTTGGCTGATAGAGAATGCCTCCAGGCATTGAGCTCGCATTTTGTATGACAATGTGCAAAAAAGGTTTTTAACTAAATACAGTGAATAGCTCCGATGTGGATTACATTAGTTACACAATACTGCCTAGGGTTTGTTTCTCGGAGGTTCGCCAGTGAAAATTGATAAAACGTACTTAAATATAAACTGTTTGGATATGTATATGTACATATTTACACATATTTTATATTGTTTTATTGGTAGTATTTTGTTTGACTTTATTGTATAGCCTAACCTCTTCTTCTAAAACATTTCACTACCCGTTGGTTGGGTGAAAGAGACCGCTTTTAGCGATAAGGTCGCCTATTTCTTCTGTATATCTTACGTTAAATGTAACTAATAGTTAAATTAAAACAGAAATGCAACAAAAAAAATTCATAAATTACCACGTTAACACAAGCCCTACTAGTCCACAAGGAACTACAGTCATCACCTCTAAAAGAGTGGATTCGTCAACCTATTTGACCAACGTGTAGTTTTAAGGCCTTACCACGTGTACATGTCAATATCCGTGAGGAGGTCCATGTTCAATAGTGGAAGATAAAAGGGGCTAGTTACGGCTACTGTTACCATCCATTCAGGGTTGACAAAAAAAATGATTTTGTTATTTTAATCCGATTTTTTTACTGCTTTCTTTTTGACAACAATTCTGCTATAGAAGTGGTAAATTAAGGTGGCCGGCTGGTAACACTGAATCGTGTGGCGTCAACTGTCACTGTCACTGAGTAAAATCTGCGTATTTTGTTGTCATTTTGTTTTTTTGGTTGTTTACAAACACAATACAAATAAAAACTACTTTTGGATGTGATAATGTCTGACGGACGAAAAAAAGGCAAGATTTGGATAATATATACATTTATGTCGATTAAAAGAATTATTTTTATTTTAATTCATATTTGTATAATTTTCTATTGTAATCCGGTGATTTTTGCCTCCTCCTTGACATTGTATTTTATCATGATTTAAATCAATAATTTAATTTAATTGGTTTCAATCACTCATCCCTGCATCCATTCATTTAAATTTAGTGTTATGGACTGGGATTCGAACTAAACAGCTCACAAATGTGAGTCGCAAAGAGATATCCCTAAGCTATGACCACTCTCGCTTTCGGTCTTACATCAGGTCAAGCCACACCCGTCTGAGGCGCATAAATTGAATAAGATTATTAGCAACTCATTAATATAGCAATTAAAATACTTATTACGAATGGCTACCTCTTTTTATGAGATTGCAAAACTTTTTATAGTGCCAATATCATTCGCATAATAATATTTTTATTAGAGCATCAGTAGATTACATAATGACGGCATTGGCGGTGATTAGTAGAATCACGAGAGATGGTTACTATAAATTCTTTATATGTATTATTTATTTCATCTTACATTATACAAGGTATCGGACACAAGAGCAAAACTCGTACTAAACAATGTGCTGAGGTTCGTTATATCAACTGATTATAGTCAAGTCCATGGGCGACTTACGATCAAATGGATTATGTCCGTTTGTTCACCATCTTTTTTTTATAAAAATAAATACTTTAGTTGACACTAAAAGATACCTCGAAAGCACTTAACACCATTTCCATGGATTTATCTGTCTCTAATAGGAAATCTTCGGTTCTATGGACGAACTGTCGAACCCGCATTCCTACTTCCCACAGCCTTGCTTCAAGTAATTACTTAGAATTAGTGCTCGTAGACATAATGCCGCCATTGCAGGCCATCGCAATTAAGTAAACGGTTGATCAAAGAAGGACAGCCGGCGTATTGAGTTAAAGTCTTGGGGAGTTATAGGAGACACGTATGAGCTGATTGATGTATAGGATGTAACCAATTCTCGAAATCTGAAGCCACAGATTTCGTTCATGATTCTGAGTTAATTGATATGCGAAGTGGATAATGTTTCAGAATGGCGGAACAGAATGGTACATCAATAAAGTCAAAGGATCAGAGAATCGATGATAAGTACCGTTCACTATTACACCGAGAGGAATTCTAATCAAAGTTCTTGCGTCTGGCAAACGGACTTCTGGTTAAAATTACAAGTTGTCTTATTTTATTATCAAAATGTATTATCAAAATTGTATTTATATGTAGTAACCTGCTTTTAATTTAACGGAGAACCACTCAACAAGGCGAGCTTGTTATAGATGCGAGGTACATTTTTCTTAATTTAGTTACATGTACTTTGACATGTTCATACTGACCCCAAAGGGGCCAGATATATGTACCAAAAAATATAAGTGAAGGTCAAAAGTCATGTATATTAAATTATTTTATTAATTGATTTCATCGTAAGTTTGATTTAATTAATCCACAGATCCCACTGCTGGGGATTTTGTCGAAACTTGTATATGAACAGTTAAATTGTAACTACAATAGACATGTAAATAATATATAGGTGGTCTATACGATGACCCTGAATGATGTATACTGGTGGTTTTGCGCAGTGTGCGCTTCGGCGCGACCTGAGAAGCCGCGACTTCCTCACAATATTACATCACGTCGCGATATATTACACAATTTTCATAATAATTTTATTTCCATTTTCAATGCAATGTCATGGGACGTGACATCTAGCGGAGGTCGTGGAAGCCATTTACTTATATGTTGTTCGCGCCAATAACATTAGTGCTTTTATTTTGTAGGGTAATATCATACTTTATTATCCACATTTTATATAATCACTTCCACCGATTCTTTTATATCGCTGCACCTGTTGCATACCCGCCAGTATAGCGATCGACCCATCCCGTCGCCGGTCGATTGTGAAGCTTACATATTTTGGTGGTCTCTTGGACCCCGGAATTGGCACACGCTGTGCCTTTGCCTGGATCCACACGTGGATTAGCGTACGGCTATATTGCTTAGCTGTCGCGTTCACATATGTTATGTTTTATTTATATTTAAATAATCCTTGCAAAAGAATATTTGGATATTTCGCAAAGTGTACTTGTTAGAATTAGACAAAGGGCGCCTTGGAAAACCTGAACTCAGCAAGATCACCAAGAATCGAAAGTTTGGGAACCAGTGGTTCACGTATAAATGTCAATAATGCCATATAAATTCCAACAAGGGAAATTAGTAACATTATGGGTAATTATAATTAGTATTTAATTAGCGTGTACACGTTTTGATGAGCATGAGGTAAACAGATAGATAAACTTTAAAACCCGATGTTTAAGTAATTAAATGATTAATACAACAATAATAAGAAACTAATTAATAATTGTTAAGGGTGTAGATTGTTGGCCTGAGATCTCGATTTCGAGCGACCGCAGCGCCAAAGTTTAATGTAACATCCGACGGGGCGGATGAATGACCTAGAGAGCGCGATTTTCAAAATGTTTTGCAACAAACGTTCCACGTTGAGAAATTGTTATTGAACTTGAATATTTACAGCATAACAATAACGTTGAATTTTTGGAAACTAGCTGTTGATTCTTTTTAATAGATTAATAAGAGTAGTTGAGACACAATTTTTATGTTTTTCTATCATTTGACATCTGACATTTTTGTATTCTACTTACCTAAAATTCCAACTATTTATTTATTTGTAATTTCACTACCAAAATTTATTCTAATTCGTAAAATATTCATTCAATAAAATAATTGCAAATTCAGTAGGAAGTGTGTTTATCTCTACGCAAGGAAATGTGCCTATTGCGTAAACTCAAATACTTACTTTTTGTTTACGATCACCTCGTCGATATCTAAAAAAAATCCTAGGGTTTTAAAAAAAATGTCAATAAATGAAACACAAGTATAAAAATGATTTATTTACTACACAATAACAAATATGAGTCGCCATTACTCGCTATCTCAAAAGCGTGCTAGGGTTGTACAAAAAATAGTAAATAATTCATTTATTTACTAATTTTAACAGAAGTTTGTAAATTATTAATATACTAATTAAAAGTATGTAATTAAACAATAACGAAATATGAGTTCAAAATTCTAATGGTTTTTCATTCGATTACGGATCAAGTTCTGATTTCTGCTAATTTGATGATAAAATCAATGGCTATCACAAAACCTATCAGAATGAAAACGTTACCAGCTGCCCGATTCACGTAAGTAATAAAAACCGTAGCGCAGTGACGTCACTTCGTTTTTTGCAAATTTAGCCCTTTTAACCGACTTAAAAAAAGGAGAATTCTCAATTCGCTGTATTTTTGAACCAATTTTTATGATTCTTTACACCAGGTAACTCAGAAATTGTATAGTAATTGAGCTATTGGAAGATTTATGACAATCCAAGACTAGATAAGTAAGTGCGTTTAAAACAGAAAACCAAAAGGCGATTTCTAAGTTCCTAAGTTAAAACGACTTTTGGACTGGCGTGTTTACGTGAATCGACTGGCTGGGTAGTTAAGTTACCTGTATCTTTCAAAATCATTAGGCGTTCTTCTCTTTCATAACACGTAAAGCTCTTTCTTTCCTCTCTTTCATAGCCTCTATGATACTGGGCGCGTCACGAATGGGCATGCTTCGTGACTGCCGAGGATCAACTAATTCTGGAAGTAGGCAATCGTAATAAAACCTAACTAATTTCATCTCCATTTTCTCCTCCCAAAATTTGTCGTCCTTTTCTATAATATAAACTTTCATAGGTACAGTAGCACCAAACCAGATGCCAAGCATGCAAACGTTTCTTTTAGTAATATGTACCTGTCCCTGAATTTGGAAATACCAGTTATGATTTTTATTTATGACATAACCCTTGGAAGCCTTGTCCTTAACCCAAAAGGTATGTTTGGCCATTGCTTCATCAAGAGTCATGCCAGCTAAAGAATGTGGGCACTTAATTTCAATTAAACCGTTTGCATAAATGCCATCTGGTGTAGTACCAAGAAATTCATATTGATCGTCGACGAACAAACCGCAACCTTGTATACTAATATTCTCTTGAATTTCTAACTGTTTAATTGCGGTTTCTTCGTTTTCGATACCGTACCGTACAGCAGGCAAACTGGAGATATTACTACCATAAACGATTTTACGAACAAGAACAGCACAACTTGTGCTCTCTCGTTTTTTACAAACTTCCCCGAACGATGATGAGGTTAGTAATTTTCTCCTTGTACTCATCCACTCAGAACTACTTCTTTGCAAATGGGTCGACCTTTCAAGCTCCTCTCTTTCAGCACAAGACAACTTTAAATCGGCTAAAAAAGATGACTTGGCTTTCTCATATAATTCTGGACTCAGATCAGGTTTTTCGCAGTTTGGTCCATAGTGAGCGTCTTTCGATACAGCGCTGTGGCTCTTTTTCAATCTTAATTTAGGTTTAGCAATTAAACGGATTCTACGATTACAATTTTCCACTTTCGCGATCAAAGGATTAGGACTAGATTTAAACATTACTTCATGAGTTTTACTATGAATCGATCCTGTATTAAAAGACACAACAGCAGCTGCGCATCGGCCCGCATAAGAACCACGGGAAGAATAATTTACACGCTTACCCCCTACTAATTTGGCAATCACTGCGTTAAAACTTTCAACTATATTACTTGTACAATTATGAATTAAACTTCTAGAATGATATGACAGTCTTTTACTTAAAATGTGTACCGCGTCCATTAATCCGCATCCAACAATTGCTGGAAGCAACCCAACAGGTTCTATTCGACGAGTATCAGGTCTACAGAAATACTCCTTGCAATATTGGTGATTACCAAATACGTGTTGTGGACCATTTAGGATATCTTCACTAAGATTTTTTATTTTTTCTTCGAGTGACTGATTTTGATCGCCCCAATATTTAATAGCGCATTTTACACCCGTTCTTAAACGCAAATACCTTTCTTTTAGGAATTTCCGCAATTCGCAAGGATACTTAGTGTCTTTCGACAGTTTCTCCAAGCTATTGCAGTAGTTTCGTAAAAGATGATTTTTGCATTCAATTTTCTCTACTGTTAAATTACCGTACGGTCGCGAATCTAATATTTTTTTATAAGTACTGGAATCGCCGTCTGCTACAAATTTATTATAAATTACACCGTGATCAACAATGGAACGTTTAAACCCCTCAACTATTATGGTCGATTCCATACCGGTAGATGATCCCGAATAATTCTTGAAACAACGGTGTTCCGAGGGCTGACTGTCGTTCTTTGCGGCTCGTGCACAAACTACGCAGTATTTATTTTTAACTCCAAAAAACAATACTTTATTAGTTTTAATGCCAATTATCGCAGCTGCGCCGGACAAGGCGGAAAAATTCTTACCATAAGATCTCTTGCTCCAACAACCGTCAACAGCAACAGATATTAATGGTGTACCATTTTTATCAACACTACCTATAGACACTGCGTACTCCGCTTCTTCCTTGACAGCTTCTGCCATGGAATGTGCTGCTGTCTTTTCCCACCAATCGCAAACCGTATTATTAATTTCATTGTATAATGAAGGTGACATGATTGGTAGGGCTACTGCGGCAGTTAATGTTTTTAACTGATAGTAGCTCCCACCAGATGATATGATACCAGATACAATTTGATGATTCACTTCCATTCTATCTTCTTTCTTTTCAATCAAACACACAGTAAATTTCATACTACACATACTACATTTCATGATGAGTTTTGAGTCCAGACCAACTTTTACTTCACCTATTATACTGAGGTAACTTAACTTACAATCCATTGGACCGTGGTCCCCTATGGCCTGAAGAGCTTTAAAAAAAAAAGAAACGTCTACAACTCTACGCCCAACTTCCATTTCATCCACCTTTCCCTCTTGGTCGTTTTCAATAACTAGTTCCTGTAAAGAAAGATAATGGCTTGATTTTTTTTATAAAAAATAATTAAAAATTTAAAAAAATGCAAAAGAATTAATACAATATTAGGTTCCTGATGAATAGAAATTATAATTTCTTTACGCATTAGGTATTGTTTTTTTATGACGTCACCTATTTGAACGTAAATTTTCTTTTGAGAAAGTAATTGAGAAGTATTTCGGTACTAAGGTGTTTGTCTCTCGATGAAAATAATAAATATTGCAAGAAAAATCTATAGGTAGGTATTGAGATTTTGTCTTCGCCCATCACTAACTAAGTAGTTTGTTTATTTATGTAACAAGTCTACAAGAATTACGTATAACAACTTACCTCTATACAGCGCGTAGCATTGTTGCTCAGAGTCTCGGCCCCAAGGTTTTCTTTATTTTCAATACTGGAAATATTATTCATCAATATTATCCACTTTTTATTTATTTTGTACAACCCTAAGCCAGACGCTAGGCGCCTCGCGTCTGTTTGGCGGTATAGGTATGTCGACAAAGTTGCGCTGTCGCCTACCTACTTCCACAATTTGATATTTAGACAATACTAGCCGACCCGGCGAACTCCGTATCGCCTTTTTTTTTTTAAAAAATCCTATTATTTTGATATTACATACAGATACTTCAATTTTATTTATCAGTATAGATATAGATAATACAAACCAATATTTACATGTTATTGTAGGTATATGTCTGAATCGGGCGATCTAAATCATATGACATATTGTATTAGCTGTGTAATGTACCCTGTTCAAATGCGATAATAAATAAGTAGGGAGGAACTTACATTTTATTCCGAGATCTTTTGGCTTTCATATTTTTATAATGCGTACAAAACTTTCTTTTCCCTGGCATGCCACTCAAATTCAATCAGTCCTGCGAAAAAAATAGCCTATGTTACTCAGTGATAATGTAGCTTTCGAATGATAAAAGAATTATTAAAATCAGTCCAGTACTTTTTGAGTTTATTCGTTACATACAAAAATCCAAATCTTTCCTCTTTATAATACCTATTAGTGTAGATATTGTATTTTTTACGATTTATATCTAGTTCCATCATGGTTTTCTTTCAGACATTCATTATATCGATACTTTCTACTAACTGAAAATAAATTAATTATAAAAATGTTATACTTACAGTTTTTTACAAAAAACACAAATTCACAATACGTAATTCTGCTGTCTGCAGCCGACAAGCGTGGTGTCGCGTTCACTTACAGAAAGGAACTGCCGCTGCAGACCACCGAGATTGCACGAATGAAACGAACGTTTTATCCCATACATTTGTGTATGAAAAATTTACCTTAAAATATATCTAGATTTTAGGGCTTTAAAAGAGGAAGTCTTTGTTTGTAAAGGTATAATAAGAAGTATACAGCTATACTTATTGGTTTCTTCAGTGTTCAAAAAGTGTTTCTTTTTATCAATTTGTGTTGATTTATGGGGTTAAATCTGAAAAATACGAAGTCATGTTTTTGCATTTTTACTCAATTTTGTGCGTTTGTTGACGTTTATTATATAACAACTATTAGGTTTAAGAGTTTAATATAAGCATGAACATACTTATTGGTCTTTGATTGTAATATATACAAATTATCATTGATATCAATCATATGTAAATAGGTTAAATATGAAAAATCGTAACACTCTTTTCGGTGATTTTCACGATCTACACCCTTAATCTTAATGATGTGAAAGGTTATACAGTAGACAGATTACAGTGTGTATAACATTATGTGACGTTAGATGAGACAAGAGACCTAGTTTTAGTTTCCCTTATATTGAAACTTTATTGTATATTCCATTTAAATAGAATCTTGACGATACAAGGAACACAATGAAATTTTAAATTAGTAAAGACCATAACGGCAATAATGAATAAGTCCAAAATCAACATGTATATTGTGATTAGCCAAGGTCTTTTCTGTTTATTAAATCTATACTAATTATTCTATACTAAAGAATAGGCCTATATCTAGCGGTGGAGAAACATAGGCTGATGGTATGGTAAAGAATAAAGGTTGTTTTTTATTAATGTAAAATAACATTCGAAGATTCATATGAAAATTCTATCGGACACAACATTAAATACAAACTACCCAAATGTAAACTATTGTTGTTAAACAAAATACAGTAGAACGTAGATGTAGAAAGACAGGAAGTAGAAAATGTAGAAAATATTAAGATAATAATCGCCAAAACTACTTCACAGTTAATTAATATTAATACTAGTTTAATAAGTAGATAGACAGACAAACAGATTTACATGTTAAGATGTTAGCAATATAGCATAGCAATTCAGCAGGAGTTATCACTCCTCCACGATCTGTTCTGAACATATACTTTGTTAGACCTTAGCGGCCGTTCAAAAATTGCCATAGTGGACGGTATTTCACGTCCACAAGGCGGGGTATTGGTAAAGTTTTCAACTAGCAATAATCGCACCTCGGATTAACCTCATTGGTTACGATATTGCCTCTGCGCAAAGTTAAAAGTGTCCGTTAAAATGTTTCGGGGTGAACATTACACTGCGACCAACCGTTAGCGTGTTCTAGCTATCGGTACAGCGACATCTATCAAACAAGAAAGAAATTACTTTATCTACTATAATATACCATACTATCAACAAAACTGAGATCGCTGTGTACGTTATTCATAATTTATCTGTAAATTCGTTGAGTTTATTACATTTATGACACTGTGATGATTTAAAGTTTAGTGAAATCAACTATCATTTGTTTAAATAACATGTTTATCGTTTTGCTAAAGAATTGAATAGCTGTATTGTTAACAGTATAAATAAAACACCATTTCACAATTCATATATGGATGAAATCATGGTATCACAGAAAATAAAATTTAGGAAAAGGTTGAAACTAATTCGTGTTAAACTAACTAAGCACTTTAATGAAGATTTTACGAGGCGAGACCAACATAAAATTGTTATGTTGAACTACTTTGTAGTACAAGAGATACAATACAATACATTTTACAAGCTTAGAGAATACAATTACATTTTACCGGTTTTTAGACTCATTGACTAGATTTATTTGCGGAGAAATTAGTTTAACTAGTTCTTCAAACTCATCGAGCGTATAGATGACATACGCTGATGCCGTTTTGGTGATAACAAAAAATTCAAATGATAATGATTTATTCATTTCAGAAATCTAAAACTGTCAAAATAACTTGCCTTCTATTTAACAACCGAGTCAAACGCCAAATAATACTTACCGGTCCCAATCTTAAAATATACCTACAACTGATTTATTATAATTTTGTTATCCTGTAAAAAGCTATTGTTGTTTTGACTATCACTCATTTGTCAGTATTATTATTTTTCTATCATTCATTTGCATTTAATTCATTTAATTTTCATTATTAATCATTACATAACAGTGATTATCACGTTAATTTTAAATTCACAAAACGTACTGTATAAATATATAATTGTATTTAAAAAAAGATATGCGTGGAAAATCACAACGCCAGCTGTAAATGATTCTGTGGAACAGCATAGCAAATTTCTAAAATAGAACCTAGTATCAACAAGTCACAATAAGGTAATCCCTGATGTAACAGGTGTTCCATAACAGGTAGTATTTGGTAAATAAAATGATCCATGACGGAATGAAGCTGTGAAATTTACGATCACGATATTGATGCAATGATTGAAGTTTGATCACCTATTGAATTTGAGGTGTTTGATCACCTAGTTTATTATGACTGTAGACCATGAATTGTATACCTATACGTTTAAATTAATAATGGTCTTTTGACTATGGTTTTGCACTTTTTATTTAATAGTATATTTTTGGATGTAGATGAAGTGATATAATATAACATTATCTAAGCAAAGGGAATGTATTGTTGGTATGCAATTATTAAAGTTGTTTATGATTTTCCATCTTAAAAAAATGTTTCAAGATTTTGTTTAATTAGAACATTATCTTCAACATCTGATTTTTTTAACTAATATCATTTTTTTTACATTGACACCTCTCAAAAATTCTATAGGAATGCAGTCTATAAGTTTAGGTGGTTCATTTTATTTAGGTACAAAATATCAAGGTTTGGTAACGCTGATATTTTTCGACATCTGGTTTAAGTTTCAAAACATGTGAGTAGTTCACAGTAAGATTTATTTTCTGGGAAAATTCTGTAGTGCAATGTCAACACTTGGTGTAATTACGAACAACCACAAACTGCACTTAAACTTGCGAAATGTAACTGAGTCATCAGATAATAAGATAATTTCGAAATTAACATCTTTAACTAACTCGATAACTGAAGTTATTGTGACAGGACCATTACTTATGTAATTACATAAGCTATTGAAAGATGTGGAGGAGGTAAATATGGCAATAGGAATAATATAAAGTAGTAATACGAATAAATGTATTTGTCTCGGTGCTTGAACACCACTATCAGATGGTAGATTTTTGCAACATTCGTAACTACGAGTTTTCAAACTCTAATTAAGTTATAAATATAGGGGGCAATCAGATAGTAACTATACCTTAGCTTATATGGCAAATTGACAAATATGACAGTTGTGTTGACTGAGAAAAGTATAAGAGCGGGTGGAGAAGAGTAACAACTGAGGTTAGTTTCAGGAGAAATTCACAACAACAGGCAAACAAAAGACATCGATTAAATGTTCGTCGTCGGAATTCGTATCTCTCTGCAAACAAAGTCAGCATCAAATGCCGACCACAAAATCAATAATCGTAGGGATATTTCCAAAAGCCTTTCTCCCTCATATGCAGTGAAACTGTAACTGCGAGGTGTGCAATCACACCACAATGCAATGAGTTGCAATCTGGCCGCAAATCATAGTAATGACCGAGCAAGCGTATGGCTGCAATCTGCAATCGACGGGATTGGCGTAGAGACAGTCATTTGGACCGTGGAGTCGAATTATTTTGTGCTGGGGCATGGTAAGCTTATTTAAACGGTCAAGATATGACTTGTAAGATGTGAAAAGTAGATGGATTTCAGTAAATTATCATATCGTAATACATCAATAATTGCTTGGTCTAAAATTTTGCTGGAGTTTCTTGGATCACAGAAGGTTTATACTTACTTTAGTGACATTTTCAAAGTCAAAGTAGTCAAAGAAAATGTTTTGTGTTAGCCAAACAATAATAAACAATAATAATAATTAAGAAACAAATAAGATTAAATTATATTCAATATCATTTCTGGTCAAAACAGAAAGTGGATCGATTCGATCAAGCTCGATTTCAATAATGCAAATAATAGGTAACAGGAGCTAATAGGGCGCGTTCTATGATTAGAAAAAACAATAAGAACTCATAGTTTCCTGATTATTCCAGAAACCTTTTGTGCAAGAACTTTTAAGTTGCAAGGAACAGTATGTGAGCGGAACAAAGCAGTGATCGTGGATTGCAACACGTGCGCGTGCGATATATCGTTGCGGCGCAGCTGCGTATTGTGCAATACACGCCCTAGTGCAATGTGCGGTGTTGTGAGTGATGGCATGCGAGTTGTGAGGCACGATTTTTACTGAAACATTACATACGGAAAATTCTCTGACGCAATATCTTTTACTAAATAAATGATTAAAAGCATTCTTTTGATAACACTGATATTTGAAAACCAACAAATCTTTAAACTCAAAGTAAGAGATAAAATAGAACAGGAAATACAGAGCTCACGGTGATGAGACTGATGATAGGACGGTAAAATAAGAAAGTGGTCAATTCGCATACAAAATATTTGTGTAAAATTAGATAAGAATGTGCCAGGTGTGCCTAATTTGAAAGAAAAAAAGGCTTAACAAAATAATATAAGCTACGATAATAGAAATACAATCAAGATATATAAACCCGAGGTAAACTTTTGATAGATACAAATTACAATCAAAGTTGTGTTCGATTATATTTACTTATATTCTATATTTATTTATTATTATAATCACATACAACATTTCTTATAAATCACCTGGGATCCATAAAACCAACATTGGTTTGGAGAGATCTTGCACATTCATCTTATAAGTTTACAAAATGCATTATATGCATAAAGTCATACATGTCATATCCCTGACTCGAATAAAAAATCCGACTTTAGATGTCGCTCGCACAACATCACAATTTAAATACAGGCAGTATAAATACGTAATTGCAGAAATATAGCTGATATTAGTCGAAAATTTTTAACGAATGTTGGAGTCATTAACAATATATATTAGATTTATAAAGCAAGCTTGCTTTTTAGTTTCCCTCTCACACTCTCGCCTCCAATGAAACATTTCACATTTCCGCTATTAACACTAACACTGTCACGAGCCCCTAAATACTGTGAAATTTCTGGTGAATATATCGGCATTATACTCTACCTAGTAGTCGCCTTAGTTACAGTAGGCTCGTGTTTCCGGGTTTTCAATCTGTTACTAAGGTTACCTTTAATATTCGGCCGCTACAGTAATAAAATGTACCTATATATGGACAAAATGAGTGTTCCGCGAAACTGCCTATCCGCGCAAAGTGTTATGCACGGCACTGTGGATTCGCTTCTTTCACAAAAAAAAAATAGTTTATTAAGTATGTATTCTACATTTAATGATGAAGCTGAACGCATCGACCTGTTTTCCGGTAGTGTAAATGCAGTTAAAACCGTATTCTCACCGTTAATATGCGACTAGCGACTACTCATCGTGGCCTCGCAAATTGCTATGTAACATTTCCTCTCTATATTTGCAGTTTCAACTTTATTAGATCACTCATGTAGTTTGCTGTATTCACAGTAGCTATAAGATTCCTAAATAACAAATAAATAGACATCGCTCATAGCCCTTCACTCAGCCCACAGACAATGTACGAACTCTGTAATTCACACCAACGCCTATCCACCGATAGCTCCACAAAAGGAAATGTCTGATGCACTGCAACCTGTGATACAGGCTATACAGCAAGTACGGCATGCAATATTGGATACATAAGTATAAGTCGACATAAATGCGTTGTTATTTTAGCAAAGGGGTCTTATTAGGGACAAAGGGCCTTTGGTGTAAAATTTTCAAAATTAAAATTTCGTTATTTCAAGACTGTTTTAATAGAAAGATTTTCTAGGATCTGATTTTAAGATAAAGCAATACCATATCAATAGGTATGTAGCCCCAAGGTTGGCTAGGAGAAAATTCTTTTTAGGATTAAGTCCACCTTATGTTAAAACAATAAAGTGTAAACAAAATAAATAATAAATGTTACTTAATTGGCCCCTTTTCTCAGGATAATGTGACAAAATGTTCACCAAATATTATTCGGAACATATTTTTTGTTGTAAAACAAAATAGAAAAAATGTTGGTTTCTAAACAATATTTCTGGTTTAAATATGTTTGGACGTACACATGTTTAGATGTAAGATACAGTTTTTCGCTGTTAATTGTACCTTAATAAGTTATAATAACATACTATTCTACGTTTTATTATTTACGACCCTTTTTTCATTTTGTCAAGATAAAGAGATTAGACCATTAAAAATAAAAGATGCCAATTTCAATAATTGTTGTAACATTAACGAGTGACTTCATATCTAATAAGATGTAATTTGCAAAATCACACAAGGTGTTAGTAAAAACGATTTCTATTGCAAATGTAAATATGAAGAAATCGAAGCTGTCTTGTTTAGTAACATTTGCAATAATTGGTAGGAATTTTCGTAACATTACTCTCCACGTCACACCTTCGATAAAAGTTACAGCACTTAAAGGGGGCAATGGACTTAACATCTTGATAAGGACTTATACCTTTGCGGGCTTCTCTGTGGAATATCACGTTTATGCGTTATTCATTTATTACTTTACGTATGTAGGTAGATTTTTAATATAATTCAAGCCCGCTTGTGTACTTATACAAGATTAGTGTGAAAGTCAACGATTCAAAATGATGTGTGGTCAATATAGGCGCGTCCTCATCATAGTTCATTTTGCTAATTCATTAGGAATAGTTACTACTAACTAATGGAAGTGAATGAGGGATGTATGACCTTAAAATGGCACGGTGGCCAAGAGGATAGGCGAGTCCACTCCTTTATAGTTGATGTAGTTCCTCAGGACTTGTGGAGGGGGTTTTGTTATTTCTTAGTCGCCTTTTGTGACATCCACGGGAAAAATGGATTAGCTAACCCACGGGTAACTAATGGATTAGTAGAATTAGCTTAATCGAATGAAGCCGTGGTAGCCTATACGTTTTTTTTCTATTTTCGACATAAATCTTGGTCCCTACCACTCACTAAGTTTTGTATTTATCTACGGATGTTTTAACGACGGTGAAAGCATCTTCACCGCCTTCAACGAGTATATGTGGAAACACACATTAACAAAATTTGAAAAAATGTAGGATCTACCAATCCGCACTGGGTTCGTGTGGTGGATTATGTGCGGCAACCTTCTACATTGCAAGGGGAGGCCTTGCATTGGAACGTTATTCATAGGCTGACATCGAATCGAATCTACAGTGGGCAACACGCTAATATATAAAAAAAAAACCATTCGATTCTGGTCTTTATTACAAACACATAAGGTAACCGACCTTTTCAGCGTATCTCTATTCCGCAAGTGGGCAATAATAGTACTTCTTATAACCGTAAAAGTGAATTCTTACAAAGAAAATTACATTTAAAATTTTTGAATCTCCATATATGTTAATAGATTCATATAATAATGTACTCATTCAAACCTTCACGTGATTCAAGCATACTGTAGAATTTACCTGAAACGAGAAACATGAATCATTAATAAAAAACACTGACACGAATAAAAACCAAATATTATGTTAGGAATTATTGTTTTACATTGTCTGACCAGTCAGAGGTTCAAGGTCACAGAAGTACACAGACAATTTTATTATTATTTTCTAATGCAGGGAAATCCATTGAAAGTTTTGTTATTTACGTTATATATTTTTACGTAGTAAAGAACTATTGTAAGTCAAACATAAGAGAATGTATGTATGTAGAAATGTATATGTAGTTACGAGTACAAACGCATTTGTTGGTCCAACGAGGTACATACAGACGATTGTACATACAAAATGTTGTAAGTGGTCTTTGTGTTTTGAATAGGGTGGGGTTCTATTGAAAAATAGAACGAGTCTTATTTTATGAGCCATTTCTTAAATGAGACAACCTAATACTATGCAAATTTATACCAATACTCTTGTTTCTCTCAGAGCATTTTCTTATATAAAATACCATTTTATACGATAATGTTAATTTTATTATAAACAAAGAAAACAGATAAAGAACGGTTACACACATTAGAAAGATTAAAGTCGTGAAAAGAGCTTGTACAGCACAGGATTTGAAAGCTTTTAACTCCATCAAAACTGTTACAAAGGAACTGCAACGCAATGACGAGGGGTGACAAGAGCATGCAATTACAACTATGTATCTAGCAAGATGGGTTTTTACAGGTTCATCGACTTTTGATACTATGTACTGATACTATTGTGTAGGTGGTCCCTGACGGTAGAACAGTTTCAGTAATTCAAAGTAGATCAGCGAGCGATGGAACGAGCTATCTTATCTATGCTCGGACTTTATTGTATGAAAATATCAAAGAATGCCATTTTCTCAAATACCTATATGAATGTCTAAATTAAATCGAGTTATATATAGCTAACTGTGTACAGCTAACTAACACAATCATTTAAGTATGAGTAACTCTTTTAAGCGTACAGTAGTTTTAAAGAGTAACTCAAAAGTGAACCAACGCTAATGTAGGAAATATTTGTACCGTAGCTTGTAAGTAAACATTTGTGCTTGTT
Source organism: Sesia apiformis (assembly GCA_914767545.1). Lineage (NCBI taxonomy): Eukaryota > Metazoa > Arthropoda > Insecta > Lepidoptera > Sesiidae > Sesia > Sesia apiformis. Next base: position 10,481,150 of record OU611967.1, on the reverse strand, counting down.
CATATTTTAACACATTTCAAAAGGTGGCATTGTTTCACGTACTTTTCATTTCGCTTTGAGAACAATTGTTTTTAGTTACATATCAAGGGCTGACAATTACTTATTAATGCTCTTAGTAAGTACTTTAAAATTCGTATTAATTGTTGAGTCCATTAAATTTCCTTTACAATTGAGCTCGAGGAATATTATTATTTTTTATATGACAAAGCATAGATTCCTAATTGCCTTCATTCAGAGTAAAGTATACTCAGCATACAAGAGTGGATTATGTAATTGAATAAAGGGAAAGGAGTGGGGAAAAATAGGCATTCGAAGTTTCAACCCCCCTGTTTGGTCATTAATTTCAATGCCCTTATGGAGGCGGTACCGTCCCCATTGGGGACAACAGTAATAAAGGATAGATGAAAGAGAGAGGTTATACCGAATAGTCTAATGACATTAATTACCTTCGTCCACGGATAAAATTTTAAAATTAACAGCCATATAATATCGTCGGAAGAGTGCCAAACAATGGCGTACACGAGTCTTCGTAGGACACTAAGTATTGTGAAGTGCAATGTAGGAAATCCTCCTGCAAAAGATTCGCCGAGATGAAAAGAGCGGAAAGTGGTGTGTGGTGGCGAGCTGTGCGAGAGATCTATATCCAGCATACATAGAAATGGTATATTATGGTATATAAACGTTATATTATATATAAAGAAAATCGTTTGTTTATGGATTTCACTGGTTCAAAAAGGCTTGTATAATGAGGATGGTAAATGTTACAATAACATCCGGTTGTAATTGATTAATTTATTTATTAATAAACAATTTAAGAGTTCAAAAACGAATGCAGTTATTATTGATTTGACGATACAAATCTTTGAATAAACGACTTGTTTAGCTGAATAAAAAATATATTCATTTCCAAGATTGATTTGTATTTGTATGTATATCTTGATTTTAATTATTTATATATTAAAAAAATAACTTACTGATTCTTTTGTAATATAAATCTGTGTTGTCCGAATTAAGAAACTTAAATAAAATTAAAATCTGCGTAGGCATCGTCATTAGAAATTCGTTACATCTAATAAAATAAATGAAGTACTCAAGTTATAAAGTCAAATTAACAAAAGTTATTTTACATAACAGTTACATAACTGAAATATACGATCATTTGTCAAGCATCAAATTATCACATCAACATGATGAATCGCCGAAAACTAGTGACAGTGATGTGATGACCAAGTCTGTGATAGAATGCAAAACGAAATTACATCGTTGTTATACAATCCAAACTCCATATTCCGTAAGATATAATTTTATCGTATCATTAACTAACCGTGAATTTAAATGTATTTATGAGGAATAAATTAATGAGAAAAACGTGGAAGAAAAAATACTATTCGTGCTATTCATTCGAGTATCCGCCCAGTGCGGATTGGTGGATACTCACACATGACACATGCTCCAGGTGTCACATGGCAGGATATAACCTGCATGCTTCTGCTTTTTATTTTGTAAATCAGTCTAAATCGGGTCTCTCGGTAGTGAGTTAGATATGCCAAAGCCCATTCCCATCCCACCATATCCTATCCCTCCCCATTTTCCCAACCCTTTCTCAGAATCCGTTCCTACACCTTCGAAGGTAGGCAGCGCATCCAGGGGCGTGCCAACGTTTGTCATTCTAGTTTGTCATTTGGGTGGCGGCGTGTACCACGGGTGTCCATGGGCGATAGTATCCGCTTACCACCAGGTGGACTGTATGCTCTTCTGCTGCCTGATTTCTATAAAAACGCGTATAATTGAAGGCTTTTGTTTACTCGATTTATTCGATTTGTATAATCGTATCAGCCTATAACGTCCCACTGCAGGCCACTGTAAAGGGGTTTCGGGCCGTAATGCACCACGCGGGTCAGTGCGGATTGGTGGATCACATACTCCAGATTTTTTTTTATTTCTCGAGCCTGCGGGTTTCCTCACGATGTTTTCCCTCACAGGCGAGCAAGTGACATTAAAAAATAATACGTACTTAAGTAAAAATTCAGTGGTACAGGTCGAGGATTTGAATGTGATACACGATTACACGAATGTGAGTCGAGTATAGATGCCCCTATGCTATCACCGCTCTTCATTATTCGATTAGCTCGATTTCTCGCTTTAATCCATTATTACGAACTTATGTAGATAAATCAATAATTTCGTGTATCCTTTGAATAGACTAGCTAAAAGTATATGATTAAAAATTGCTTTCACATTGCAACATGTAATACAGTCTTTTGATGTGAGGCAATAAGTAATAAGGTTTTCATAGCATCTATTGTTCATTATGGTTCGGAGACAAAAAAAGTATATTCTGGAGCCGGACGCGTTTTATTGGAGCCGGACGTGGAATGGCTAAATTCTTGTGGCCCTAATGGCCTTTCAAGAGTCACCGGACATGTGTGGTTTAGGGCGAGCGCAGAAGGTGCTCAGCCAGGGGCAAAGAGTGTGTGCAGCAACGAGCCTAAGGGCTCCCCTGCCGGTAGACCAGCGGAAGGAACGGACCTCGTTTTAGGGCGTTGCTTTGGAAGAGTACCGCGGGTTTGCGAGTCGGTGAGGCCGGACTTATGGAATCATGTAAATCACTATTACAAAAGCTGCGTTTACTAGCATTGCCTTCATTATAATATTTTTGAAATAGTAGTTTTTGTAAAAAATCACCCATACATACATATGTTTAAAAAAATTAAAAAGCTATTTGGAAATTTAATAGAAGTTATTCGATGAAATTAACGCTTACAAGATATAAAAAAATACATTCTTCCAGAAACTGTTACTTCATGACGATCAAAGTCTACGATAACATAACTAGCTCGATTAATAATTTACATAAATGAAAACATGAATGTTCAGTTAATATTCAAATAACTTTGTTATAAGTAAATAATTGCCAAACGTGCAACCTTCGCCTAGCTCTTCAGGAAACACCAAATAGCACACAAAATTTTAAACAGACAGACAGACAAAGAATTTAATAACAATAATTACACGGTACATGATAGTGGTAACCAGATTGTGATTACAATTGAAGTATTCGGTAACCTTGTGGGCAATTTAAGAACAAAATACCTTATAAATTATAGTTTTACTTCCTATTTTAATACCGGGAAATATTAGAGCACTTAGTTACACGGTCACTGACCACATTAATTAAAATTTCGGAGGTACTTTAGTTTCATTTTTCTTATGATTAACATATAACAGCGAAGAACAGCCAAGTAGAAGATTAAAGCAGTTCCTTAAAAGAAAATATATATACTACATTAATTTTATGTTGCTATAAGGATATGCGGATGCCATGATGAGTTGCCAACTGACGAGATAATTATTAATTATAGTATACATACAGGAATACAGTACGACTAATTAAATAATGCCGGGCGGTCATCTTCGTATTCCGAATAGACATGAAGAAATGATGAGAAAAAAATGAAACGAACATCGAAACAGTCCTTCAGAGTTCGTTACGATGTAACGACTCTATGTTATATACATCGCTCTACGTTCCGTCACGGTTGGAAATATGACGGATATTAACAACATATAGATAGCTTTATTTACTAAAGAAACATAATTATACAACTCTTCCAATCGAAAAAGCGGCAATTTTAATAAGATATTATTTTAAAAAAAACTTAGTGGTCGGATTAAGGAGGGAACTAGATACGATAGCTTTGCATTACTTCATTGTGTAAACTTCCAATACTACTGTTAGTAATTCAGAAAGGTGTAGTAGATTGAATGTTACGAGTATACACATCATTATCCTATTACATACGAGTACTCTATGAATCAACTCATTTATGTACAACTACCTACACAATTCCGCAATGAAGTAATCAGGATTCGGGTCTTTAGCATCTCGCAGCAGGTCAACAGCCTCGCCTAATAATAAAATCACGTTCAATCAACCTCCCACACTATTTACCAATGCATTTACGATGCTCAAATGTCGGCGAGTAGTAACCTCCCACGTGTACGGGAATAACCATTCATCATGATGGAGATATAAGCGCTAGAAGCGATGATTATTATTAAAACACTATCGCAAAAGGAATAGAGACAGCAATGTTACTAGACGTGTCAAATATGATGTTGAAGGTATTTTTGGTATCGTTGATAATGAGATAAATATGAAAACAAAATAAATAAGATACAATTAGTAACAGAAATGAACTACGGAATTAAATTAAGACACAATTAAAAACATTGGGATGTTTTTGTTAGATAATGTTTAATATTCTGTACTCCTGTTTAATCTTCCTTGTGCCCTTTTCCATTCCTGCTCCCTCATTCCCTTTGTCTCTTTTTTTATCCTGTTATTTTTCAGTCGTAATAATTCCATCGTTTATTGTCGTAACCGTACAAGTTGTATATACCTTTAAGAGTGTTGTACATTGTATAAGATTTTCACAACATTTATTGTTTTCGTATGTTATGTATACCGATAATTCTTTATAAAACAAGATAACAAGATACATCTTAAAAATAACTTGGATAGCATGGCAGTTAAGGTCTACCTTGGTTTAAATATTAAACAAATAAATATGAAAATGAAAACATGAATAATCTAAACGATACGGATAGGTCACTTCTTGTCGCTTTATAACATAATTAATATGCGTAACTAACTATTTTTTTTTTTGACAGCCAATAGTAAACGTAGCATTGAAAGTGAGAATGTGTCACACCACATTAGAATCACAAATGAGTGTGACATCAAACTCGTTCCCATGTCTGGCTTAGTTTGTATATTTTATTTGTTACAAGAAATAGAAAGACAATTGGAATGTAGTTGTCGAGTGAAGAATCTCTAAATATGTGTATAAAGTATTTCTCGTTGAATGCTTTTGTAAGTTTTCTAAGAAATTAACACGATAAAACATATTGCACGGCTCATAAATGAAAAGGTTGGTTAAAATTTTGCTGTAGTTTTCAACACCACGAAAATTACACAAATGCGCCTGTTATGTTGTTCTAACAACACTTCTGTAAACTCAAGACACTCCAAAACGCCTACGTTGTATTAGGAGAAATTAAAATCATCTTTGTTCGCATCAATGAGAGTTGCACAAATGGATTAACCGTTACTAATAAAATATAACGTAACAGTAAACAGTTAACAATAAAATATGAGAGGTAAGAGAGCCATGTTACTGTACTTAGGGAAATAACACTACAATAACACTAATTCAATAATCTGTTTATTGAAAACTGATATCACTAATTCTCGTTGAAAATGTAATAGTGAAAGAAATTGTTTTATTTACATTATTGTAAAATATAGTTATATAGTTAATATATAGCGAAGTAATCGCAAAATTAAGATGTTAAAACAGAAATAGCAAAAGATACGATAAATTATGGTGTATTCACTTTAAGCAGTTAAGTAAATGATAAAATTGCAGTGGTCTCTTTACTCATATTAAAGGAACATGCCGATTAAATAAGTAATGAAGCACACTCATTATCTAGAACAAACTACATTAAATTGTACGTTTAAACATTACATAGTTATTTATGTTCATGCGCACGCTTTTATAATATGCAACTGGAAATGGTAGCTATTACGTTCTCACGGAAACAATATACAGCAGCATTTCCTTCATGAGTTGTAAAACGACACTAATACACCTAGATATCGCTGTAACCATTCCACAGTTTTAGTGCTTACCTACTGTTACATGAGTAGGCGTTGCAGAGATTCTAAATCATGAAGCCACTTACGATGTTGAAGACAAATTGAGCCATTTTGTCTGGGCCAACGTGTAACTGAGATACTGACCAAAGTTTGTAGACACTTGTGAACGGGGCCACAATCCTATTTATCTATGTATGAGTGAAAAGCAAGCGGACTCGAGACAAGTGTCTTAGTAAATTGGTGGTGTACATGAAACTACTGGCTTCCTAAGACCTGAGGGTAAGCTTCAACGATTTATTTTATGTCGATGATTAAAAGAAATATCAACAAAAACCTATGATTGTTTATCTATTATCGTTCCGACTACTTCATGATGCTGCACATCATATACTAGTCACTTATTTTAAGTATCAAGTGTACTTCGGGGAATATTTGTTGCTACTATTACATTATGGAAGTTTAAGGCCGGTTGAGTACTTTACGCTGTCAATAACTTCTCAAGGATGGATAACTATCCAAACACTTAGCGATACTTGTTTTAAAGTTGCGAAGCTCAATATAATTTCAATATATGACGGATGCTTATTCATTTCTGACAATATTTGAAATTTGAATTCCAAGTCAAACCAAATATACGAATACTAAAAAAGCGTCAATGACAAAAATGGTAACTTCAAGTAAAGTCCGTTAATAAATTTTACTAATAATAAGGTGGCAAACGAGAATACAGTCCATCTGGTGATAAGTGGATACTGTCGCCGATGGACACCCGTGATAGATGCCAACTTTAGTCCAGAACGCCAAAATTTGGATGAATACCTTAGTGTATGATAAATAAATATCAATAAAGAAATTTATGTCTTCAATATAAGAATCCGCCTTTTTATATTATATTAGTCAGTCTACAAAATTAAATGATCGTATATAAAACATGTAGTTTTTAAAATAGCGTCGCCCGTATATGTACATCAACCACATAGAACTTTCAAATGCAATTTGTATCTAGGAAACTAAATGAAACGACCTTGTAGTGTCAAAAGTTCAATGTTTTTTTTACAGAAGATGATGCTCAACGATTTGTACTCATGAGATCATCAGCAAAAGCGTTGAGGTTATTATTATATAAAAGAATACCTAATATTATACCTAGATTTGTTATAAGTTTATTATAACACTTGACTGATGTCAACGTTTATAAAAAATAATGTAAATACATCTAAGAATTACCTTCAAGTGAATGGTATATAAAACGGTAGTGATTTTCATAACGAAATATTAATTGGATAACAATTTAAGAGTCGTCAACTCATCATCGAGTAATCTAAATAATACTTCCAGTATTAGATTAAGGAAGTGTTTTTGTTCACACACTATTCGAATGCAAGAAACATTTACATATTTATTTTGTAGTATGACATCATCAACAAAGTACGAGTAATTTTTTCGTTTAATTTTAAAGATGATGACTCGCTTCTGCTTATACCATCAAATGCTATTGACCTATATACAAGGAAGTTATTTAGAGTATCGACAAAGGGGAAATCTAATATGAATAAGCCAGTTCTATAGACAATAATGATAAAGTCAGTCATAGATAAAGTAGTATAGAAATTATTAGCATTAACCGTTCTGCAGGAAAATTAGGTCGATGTTGAATCAAGATTATTAAATGCGAAAGTTATATAAATTGAACAAGGCTTTATCAAAGGGTGATAAGTTGGCCGTAATTCTGTCCCGTAACGCAGTTTGCTAATTTATCAACTAATCTATTACGCTAAAGCCTAATTGAGGGGGGGGGGGGAGTGCACGCTGCAACCCAACAGCCATTGGGCGCGCTCGACTGGCCACGTTGCATCCCCCCCACTCCCTCTGCATTTCCCACTTTATCCTATTTGCCTAATGTACGTGTGTATTTGGATAGTGAGTGAGATATGCCAGAGCCCATTCCCATTCTATCCCTCCCAATTTTCCCTAGCCTTTCTCCAAATACATTCCTATATTTCCAAAGGTAGGCAGCGCATCCGGTGGCGTGCCAACGTTTGTCATTTACGACTAATGTTGGCATATATTGCGGATGTCTATGGGCGACAGTACCCACTTCCCATCAGGTGGATTGCATGCTCGTCTATTGTCTTCGTCCATAATATATATATATGTACGAAACCGCGGCTATTGTGCCTTTTTATAAATATCGCTATAATATCACAATTTTTATAAAACCGATCAATCGGCGCAATTATTTCACAGCGCGCTTCTTAACAATATGAGTTCATAAATAAAATTAAATGAATAAATTCATAATAAAGCTATAAGTTGACACATACCACTACGAATTATTGATTTTCTAATGAAACCGGTTTGACATTTTATTTTTCTTCGTGGATGTCATTAACTTCAACCTATAGGTTGCTTAACATTTAAAAACTATCACTTTGTAGATCGTCTCTTACTTTACGCTTCTTGGTGTGTATGAATGTCAATCATTACAGTTATTTCCATGTCTATTCATTCACAATCGTAGCTGTTAGAGATAAACGTCTATTTTTTAAATTCAATTTCTTCCAATCAGCTACAATTCGCCTCGTTTCTAAATTAGCATCATTCGTATCACTGGTGATCTGAAGTAGTTTATGAAGGCCGGTTTATGCAGGCAATTTAAAAAGTCTCGCACACTATAATTGGGAGCAAATCTCTACGTAGACAAATTAACCCACTTTTGGCACTAACGAGGTATTTGAAGCATTATATGTGAATGCTGGAAGTAAAGATGGTGCGACAGGCATAACGACACATCTATACTAATATAATAAAGAGAGAGTGCGAATTTTGTGAGTTTGTGTGTATGTGGAGGGTAAACTCCGGAACCACAGCACTTATTTTAAAAAATCTTTCACCATTTGAAAGGTACATTATTCCAGATGGACATAGGCTATATATATATTATGTGCACAAAAATTGCCGGGCCTTCAACGCATACCCGGCACAGCTAGTTATGGATAAAAACAGTATGTAAGTAATTTTCATTCCCAAATTGCAATTCATACACATTGTACGATGTTTACATGGAGTAGTGGATAGTTTTGATGAATCTTATTTTTTTTTTGTTATAGACTAGTGGGCGGACGAGCAAGCGGTCCCACGTGATGGTAAGTGTTACCGCCGCCCATGGGCACCTGCAACACCAGGAGGCATGCGGGCGCGCCGCCGACCTTGCAAAATCCTATTCACAGCTCTCTTGAAGAACCCCATATCGTAGCTCAATGGAAAGACCTCTTGAGGCAGTTCGTTCCACAGTCTACGGGTTCGCGGTATAAAATAATTTTTGGACCGAACAGTGCGCGACACCTCCGTATCGAGGAAATGCGGATGGACAGCACTTCTGTGACGGGAGGTGCGGTTGTAGAAACCCGAGGTGGGAATTATATTAAACAATTCTTCAGAGCATTCCCCATTGTACAGGCGGTAGAACACACCTCTGTGTGTTCTACCGCCTGTACAATGGGGAATGCTCTACAATGCACAATGCACAATGGGAATGTACAATGCGTCTCTCTAGACGCAACGTCTCTCCGAATGCTGAGGGATTCTAAACCGCCCGTGAGAGTGGGATCGTCGACAATACGAACAGCACGTCGTTGGATGGAGTCAAATGGGTCCAATTGGTATTTCGATGCACCGGCCCAGAGATGAGAGCAGTACTCCATATGGGGCCTCACCTGAGCTTTGTAAAGCTTAAGGAGTTGCCCAGGTTTGAAGTACCGCTTCGCTCTGTACAGCACACCGAGCTTTTTGAAGGCCATTTTGGCCTTATTTTCCAGATGACCCCTAAATTCGACTTTGCTGGAGATGTCGATACCAAGGATCCCGATACTCTCCAAGATCTTAAGAGGTATGCTCTGAAAGCGAGGTGCTACAACAAAAGGGTTTTTTTTAGCGGTGAATGCACAGACTTGCGTCTTACTGGGGTTGAAATCCACTAGGTTCAGAGAACCCCAAATCAAGACTAGATCTAAAGAGTCTTCGATTTCAGACACAAGCCTGGCGCGACTCTCTTCCACTTCGACCCGAGGGATGTTGGCGCGGCCCCTGTACAAGGCGACTCCAGTACTGTCATCTGCATAGCAACGTATGTCACCAATTTGCAATAGGTTGTTGATATGCAGAACGAACAGAGTTGGGGACAGCACGGAGCCTTGCGGGACGCCGGCGTTAATAGACTTGGTGTCGGAGCAGCTACCATCGATAACGACCCTGATGCTCCGTCCAGTCAGGAAACTGGCAACCCATTCGCATAATCCCTCGGGTATCCCGAAAGATGGTAACTTGGAAAGCAGCGATTTGTGCCATACCTGGTCAAAAGCTTTCGCAATGTCTAGGCCTACAGCTAGAGCCTCGCCTCTACTCTTAGTGGCGTCAGCCCAGCGGTGTGTTAAATACGCTAAAAGATCACCAGCCGAGCGATTATGGAGAAATCCATATTGACGGTCGCTAATCAGCTGGTGATCCTCTAGGTACCCAAGGAGCTGTGTGTTTATGACACGCTCCTTGGAGGGGAGGGAGGTGATCGCTATTGGCCTGTAGTTAACCGGGTCTGTGCGGTCACCCTTTTTAGGTAAAGGGTGAACATGAGCTACCTTCCATGTTGACGGGAAGCTTTTTGTAGAGTATGAGAGCCTAAAGAGTCGTGTAAGCACCGGGGACAACTCTGGAGCGCAAAATTTAAACACCACTGCAGGAATACCATCTGGCCCACTCGACTTTCGGATATCAAGAGATGCTAGAGCTCGCCGGACTTCACGCTGTATAAAACAGATTTCCGGCATGGAACTTGTGCACCTTGAGATAGACGGTGGTGAGGCACCTCTATCGTCCAGAGTCGAGTTTCAGGCAAAGAGATAGCTCAAGAGATCGGCTTTTTCCTTCGCCCCATGGGCCAGTGACCCATCGAGTTTCCGCAGTGGAGGGAGTGACGACTGACAGAAGTTACCTTCATCAGCCTTAGCGAGCGACCAGAAAGCCAGGCTTCCAGAACGACAGCTAGCTAGTCGGTCGCCAATTCTGCGGATGTGCTCATTCTTTGCTCTGACAATGATCTTCTTACTGCACCTCGAGGTAGCGTTAAATTTCTTCCTCAAGTCGGAGGTATTCGGATCTTCGGACAGGTGTTACACACAGTAAGATGATAATAGAGTATAACAATAATTAAAGTGTGAAGTTTAAAAGTATATAGTGAAAGGTTGCTGTACAGTTATGTATGAGCGAATGTTAATTTACTTTTAATTTGATTAGGCGTATTATCTCACTCCAAATGTAACAACAAAACCCGAATACATGATTATTTCGAGAAAAGCACTGAGTTTTGCTACTGTTTTCATTTTCTTTTTTTTATAGAGAAAAGGGGGCAGACGAGCATACAGTCCACCTGATGGTAAGTTGGTACTGTCGTCCATAGACATCCGCGATACATGCCAACATCAATCCAGAATGACAAACGTTGGCACGCTCCCGGTGCCTACCTTTGCAGATTAAGGGATGGATTGGGAGAAAGGATTGGGAAAATGGGAAGGGATAGGATAGGATGGGAATGAGCTTTGGCATATCTCACTCACTACCGAAACACGTACACGTTGGGGAAATACGATAAAGTAGGAAATGCAGTACATTTCAAGGTAGTCTTTTATGAGAGAGGGTAACGTGCCAGTCGAGTGCGTCCAGCGGCTGTAGGAATGCAGCATGCACTCTGCCCCTTACTCATACAAAAACGTGGTTGTAATGGTCTGGCTAGTAGCCACGCGCTTCCGATAGTGAGAATATTGCATCCGCAAACAATGTTAAACAACCGGTTTTGTTCATTTTAATTAGTATCACAGCCGTTGTACTACTTGGGAAGTAGATTAAACTACTATTATGTTTTGCTTTAATTGCTACTGCCCAAACATGTTTTATGAATAATTATGATAAGGTGTAATTAATCATCAAAAACGGTAGTAGTGTTTGTTTGTACAAGTATTTGTTTATTATAATATTACAAGTCGGATGAAGTTTAGAAATGAATACCACTGACTCATATGTAGGTACTACTTACATTTTATATAATTTAACGTTTTGCCTTACTAAACGCGTCCTATGATACCATAAATCATTAACCCTGTAACACACACCTGGGGTCCAATGGACCCCAGGTGTGATATTACTGTAGATGTCTCGGAAAGTATTGATGCTGAAAATCTGAAATTTTTGTAATTCCTCTACTAGCCACCCCCCCATACCTGTGGAAGATTTGGGTGATTTACAATTTGTCGTTCAAACGGAAAATAAAAAACAAGATACTTCGGGCATATTTTACACACCTGGGGTCCAAAGGACCCCAGGCTATAACATTGATTGACACATGATGCGACTGCTTTATTTACAGCTTGGACACTCAATTATTGTGAGTGATGCGACCTGTACTATACTTAGGCTGTTATTTTTTTTGTATTTTTTTGGTGTATTTGTTCACTATGTAATCATTAGTTTTACACATTTGTAATTCTTTATATTTTGAAGGTGAACAAAGAGGCCAGGTAGGCCTGTGTTCACTATACACGTTACGTTACGTTACGTTATTATTGTTTACATATTATGCTATCATTGTTTACATGAAAATAAAATGGACGCCTACTGAAAAAGAATAATATTTTTATCAATACAAAACTATCTTAGGCTACAGGGGCGGCGATCCTGGAGGGGACAAGGGGCGGTCATCATCAATCAAAATCATCAATGGCTACACGATTTTCATTATCAGAAGTTGTCGCTGCAGTCCTGGAATCAGAAACTGACAGTGATGTATCTAATGAAAATTCTTCGGACGAGATGAACGATGAACCATTTGAGCCAGATCCAAATGATGAACCAACCAGTGTCGAATCAGAAGCGCATGATCAGTCTTCATCAGAGAGCGAAGGTTCTCCGACGCCACAACGTCGCAAAAGAGCTCGACGCCAGTCACCCTCACCACCGGCATTTCCACTGACACTAGCAGGCAGAAATGGTTACACTTGGTCGACGACTCCACCTCAAACAGGCAGGGTGGTACAGGCCAACATTCTTCGACAGGCAAGCGGTGTGAATGCGTCAGCTGGATTATTACAAGATATATGTGACAGTTTAAATCTGTTTGTCACTGAAGAAATGCTCCTAGTGGTTGTCAGGGAGACAAATCGTCACGGTCGCAATGCAGCACGAGTGTGGAATGAGGCCCACGTCGACAACGAACCGCAGATGTGGGTTGAAACTGATATAATTGAGTTGCGTGCGTTCATTGGTCTGCTGGTGTACGCCGGAGTTCATAAATCTGGAGGTGAAAGTTTGACCGAACTTTGGTCTACAAAGGAAGGTCGCCCACTGTTCAAAGCCACAATGAGCTTGAATCGTGCCAGGGATCTCCTTCGTCACCTACGCTTCGACAACTTCAACACGAGAGAAGAACGTGTTCGCATAGATAAACTAGCTCCGATACGAGACCTGTGGGAAATGCATCTGGCAGCACTCCAAAGTTACTACAAACCAGACAACTGCATCACGGTGGACGAACAGCTGGTGGCAACTCGCGGGCGATGCAGTTTCCGTCAGTACATTCCAAGCAAGCCAGGCAAGTATGGCGTGAAAATATTCTGGGCATGTGATGCTAAGACATCGTACCCTCTCAAGGGTGAGGTATACGTTGGTCGACAACCAGGCGCTGCAGCAAACAGCAACAATGTAACTGATCTTGTAAAACGACTCGTACGTCCATGGTACAACACAGGAAGAAACATTACTATGGACAATTACTTCACCTCAGTACCACTCGCTGATGATATGCTTGCAGTAAGAACTACCATAGTCGGGACAATGAAGAAGAATCGGCCTGAAGTACCGAAGGAACTTCTACCTAGTCCTCAGAAAGAGCAATATTCGTCGATATTCTGTTTTGATAACCAGCTGACGCTGACGAGTTATGTACCAAAGAAGGGAAAGGCTGTCTTACTTTTATCCAGCATGCATCATGACGCCACTGTCGATGCTGAAAATAATAACAAACCGGAGATAATAGCATACTACAATTCAACAAAATCAGGTGTTGACAATTTGGACCACCTCGTTGGTCTATACTCATGTAAACGTAAGACTCGACGGTGGCCCATGACTCTTTTCTTCAACCTCATCGATACAGCAGCAGTTGCTTCTTATGTTCTTTGGTGCCGCAAACATCAAGAATATCATGCTGGAAAGTCACACAAAAGGCGGCTCTTCCTGATCGAACTGGCACACAGTTTGGTCCACGATCATCTTCTTCGTCGAAAGAGCAACCCCCAGGCTATGCAAGGCGGTGTGAAGCTCGCCTTCAAAGCCATTGGCTTTGACGCACGCCCAGATGCAGTTCTGGCCGCTGTACCACAGACCAGGAAAACTCGCTGCCAAATCTGTCCACGCACAGTTGATCGAAAGACGAAAACGAGGTGCAGTGAATGTGGCAACGCATGCTGCCATGAACACAGTAAACCTGTTTGTGAACTATGTCGTCACTTGTGAAATGCTCTCTCTTTGAAGATACATTAACTGATGCACTGTCATGAAAATGATAGAATAAGTAACATCATTATAATGCTTGTGCGAGTAGTAAAAGTATATACTGTAGACCCTAATGTCGTTTTCAGGACTATGACCTTGTTTTAGCACAATCTATTTAAAGTTATTCCAAACCTTATTCTCTCTATACAATAAATACTATAGTTGGTTCATTTGTTTTCATTTCATGTTAATTAAAACGATAGATAAGTTAATCGGAACCTATGTTAATCGATGGGGTCCAATGGACCCCAGGTATGTAAAATAGGTTGGACCGTAAGGTATGTGTTACAGGGTTAAAATCAATCATGTATTTGCAATTTTTACTTTAAGTTCTTGGGTAAATAGGATAAGGTTCTTTGTTTTCCATTTACAATGATGACAGAGTTTACAGCTGACTTATGACTAAACAGAGCAGATGACCAATTTGTAGGACACAAAATGACATCAATTAAATGCAATTGTTACTATGATACACAAGACGATTTGTCTTGATATCATACACCTATTAGTAACAATTAAAATTCTCGTACATGATGTACACGTAACTTTAGAAAGTGAACACACAATTACTTATGTTATAAAATGACATTAATAAAGCATATACATTTTACGGGCTTTTATTATAAACTAGCTGTACCCGGCCTCGCGTTGCTGTGGCTGCTCAACAGATGGCGCTTACCCAGTTTTTGGGTAAAAAGCATGTTTTTACGCCGTAATAGGTATATAAAAACACGCGCGTATTCGAATGAAACGTTCAAAATTTCAAAGCAATCGGTAAAGAACCTTCGGAGATTTAAGATTTTGAACAAACGAACGTTAACATTTTTATTTATATAGATAATTAAAATGCAAAGGGGCTTGCTAGTATAAGCATTTTTCCAGACTAAGTTCAGAAATTATTCCAATTAGAAATTATTAGAAATATTCCGATCTCCTAATTAGAAATATTGCTAGTGTTAGCAATGCAATATATAACACTAATATAATAATTTATCTATTATTAATACAGTTACAATGCCTTATCTTTTATACTCTTTGAGAGTCGGCGAGTTTGAGAGCATGATAATGCAGTGTCAGATAAAGTATTGATCGGCGTTCAATAAGCCTTTACAGACCTGCCGTTCGTTACAATTCCGAGACCTGTCAATTAAGGGCAAGTTTAATTTAATTAGGAAAATAATTAACAATTTTGAGCATATCCTGAGGGCTGCGAGCCTGTCGATAATGACGACTTCAATATGGGAAGAGCCCATAAGCTTAAGAGGACCATCCTTAGAGATGATTGTTTAGATTTGATACGTGGTTTCTTGGAAGGAGAAAGAGATGATTTAGACTGAACTGTCTATCTCAAAACACAAAAGTACAAATACGTGATGAAAATATACTAGTTAGGTTCTAGTTAATTGTACTATGATGTGCATTAGTAAAAATAGAAACAAGATCTACTGGTTCTATATAAAAGCAGTCGCTCTTGCATAGGTCAATAGCAATTATTATTAAATTGTTTTACTTTATATCAACATATGATATAAAATTAAGCAAGGTCCTACTATTTAATGTTCTTAAGGCACAAAAGCTACACATCATTCTCGGCGCATTAAGACTCTAGATCATACACTTTCACATCCATTGTTTAGCTACTTTATTATGTGAACATAATATCGTCTATATATAACTGGTCATTAGTCAAACGTTCCGGCAGGCTAATGCTATTGATTGCACAGTAAATATTAGCATAAAAGATTCAAGAGATACTGTTACCGATGAAGGAACCACAGTTGATGATGAATGTGTGGCCATTAAAATAGAAGTGTCAAATGATACTGACTGCAATGAACTGATAGGAATGGATGTGAAAAATGATTCGACACGTGCAAAGGCAATCAATGTTTGTAAAGATACAAAGGCGCCAATGTTGTGCGTGAAACCCAGAAAAGGAAGGTCAAAAGGTTCGTTTAAAAAATGCGAGACGAAATGTTGAAGAACAT
Source organism: Sesia apiformis (assembly GCA_914767545.1). NCBI lineage: Eukaryota > Metazoa > Arthropoda > Insecta > Lepidoptera > Sesiidae > Sesia > Sesia apiformis. Next base: position 10,464,899 of record OU611967.1, on the reverse strand, counting down.
TTTGGTTTGAAGTGGTAATTATATGTTGTTATGACCTTAATTTGAGAAGACCACACGCATATCAATTGGCTTATTGAAATTATTATCGCTTTCAATAAAAAAGAAAGTTTTGTTTAGCATTTATTTTGAGAAAAAAAATGTAAACAAATAAAAGTGAAAATAATAATTTATAACGCATGTACAAATAAAACACATAAATTTATCTATTTAAACGGGTCTTAACGCGAATGTTTACCTTATTTATTTTACTCGTTGGTTGGTGCAAACAAATAAAACAAATAAGGTAAACATTCGCGTTAAGAACCGTTTAAATAGATAAGCATGTACAAATAGTTATTTTGAATGAGCTTTAATTATATATTACGAAAACCTAGTGCAAACTACAGAAATACGGATGATTTTCGGTTTTAGAGTTTTACAAATTATTTAAAAACGTAATGTAATTATTTAATTACAAGTAATTTTATGCCTCAAGATGTAATATCACTTTGAAAAACATGAAAACATACTAGAAGGTACCAATACTAAAAAAATAAAAAGCTTCCATTGATTTCACCACACTTTAATATTTTCGCAAGCAAGATATATTTTCTAACATTCTAGAATAATTTAATTCATCAGACCATGTATGTATTTTTATTATTACCCTTTAGTATCAAGATTATTAGTAATCGCCATTGGTTTCATCACTGAATTAGTACCTGTTCACCAATAAATGTGAGTGTAATTAATGCTAATTAAAAATCTAAAACCACAAATTATACAGATATTAATTAAGGAACTGTTGTTGGAATTATATGAGTACTTACTGACTGTAAACAGTGTCGTTATATTGATTGACAAACTAGCTGTCACTTTAACTGTCGAATCATGTCCCACAATGTTCGACAATGTTTTACAGCACAGAGAAAGTTAAGAGTTACGAGTTCAGAGGAAAATTTAACTGTTCTAAAAGCTTACATACGTAGTATTGCGGGTATCTAGAACCCAGCTAGGTAAACTATTTGCGTCAGTATTCGGTCATTTCACTAAATAACAGCATAATATAACTATAGTTGATAACAAAATAAAAATTGGTTAGAAATATATGTCTAAAGTTGGTATAGTTTCAGATTGATAAAAATTTGATGAATGGGATATTTGTATTTTAATAAACGGAAAGAAGGAAATTAAAAATGAAAAGAAATCAAACAATATTTTGATAACATTTTAAGATAATGAATAATAATAAAAACAAATCACATAAACTAAAACAGGTCAAGTTAATTTCTAAACTGAATTTACCCTAAAGGTATCAGAAAGATCCGTTCGTTTTACTAATGTGTAATAAAAAACAACGCTAGAATGTCCATCCAGGTTGTCATTAAAAGTGTTGTACATAAAGTGTACAATGGGGAATGCTCTGAAGAATTGTTCAATATAATTCCCACCTCGGGTTTCTATAACCGCATCTGAAGTGCGGCGGTCCATCCGTATTTCCTCGATACGGAGGTGTCGCGTACTGTTCGGTCCAAAAATCATTTTATACCGCGAACTGCTGTGGAACGAACTGCCTCATCGTCCGCTTCTATATAATAATAATAATAATCAGTAAAATTAATTGAGGAAACACTAAAACGTTGAAAGTTTATTTAAACGCCATCGGGCAAAGATTTACTGCTTAAAGGGACATTGTTGTAATCGATTGTTGCCCTATCGATAAATTATCTCGTCGGTGTGTTAGTAATAAGAACTGAATTCACGCTCGAATCGATTTATGTATCACGTTACCAGGAAACAATTATCCCAGGACCTGTTAGGTGGTCTTCAATAGTGACAGTGAAATTATCGCGAGTATTGCGAAATTGCATACGTTTAATAGATACGCGATTGGAACTTTCCTTCCGTAAAAGATGTGAAGATTCCTCGACCTCTGTTAAATTCTTCTAGATTACGTGTGTACGAATAAAGACAAATAATAGGCAATATATATTCATTAGCGTTCCATAGTTTACTAGTTACTTCCGTTTTAATTAGAATTCTCATGAAAACAAATCTGCTATTAAATTTTAACCTACTAGGTTCATTTTTTTTTTTCATAGAAAAAACATAGATTCTACAAGTTTTGTGAAGGCGGTTCTACTAGTGATATGTATTTTTATAAATACAAATACTATAAACCAAGTACAACATCAATTTTTATAAACTATACATATTGATTCTAATTCCCTTGCGATCCATAAACCAGCACTGGTTTGTACACACCCTGCATGTTCCCCTTATATGATTACAATTAGCAGATATATGTCTATCAGACACAATTACAATTTAAAAATAGACAACACGAACTATACAAGTAAACCATAATCAGTACGACACAGATTATTTATCGGTACTCGCACAAAATCCAGTTCAACGATACGACATGGCTAACTTCAGATAACAGCGCCTCACCACATAAATAACACTTTTATTACCTTCATGAAATTTAAATATGGAACTAATAGCATCTATTAAATTGCTAATTGTATAACAAATTGTACATAAATTGCATCATTTGTCTACTTGATCTTTACATATACCACATCAATTATTATCGACATTAATTGCGGTGCTCTATAATTAACATTCATTTTCAGTGCATTGTAAACGATATTCAATATTAGCTTGGCATTAGAACCTTAGCAGCGGTTTCCTCTGTTTCTATATTTATGGTGGAGTTTAAACAATGCAGGTGTGAATGGTTACCACTCTCATGTACGAGTAAGACTTGATTTCATTGGCTACATCTAGAAATAGTTTTAATATGACGCACAGTACATTAATTTAGAAAAGATTCAACTACACTCTTATGGTTGTAGTTTAAAAACAAATAATTTGCACTGGAGTCCTTTTTTTAAAACTATATACATCTTACAGACATATATAAAAATAATTAAAACTATAAACGTAACGAATGAGAGAAAGAAGTGGGCTTCATTCGCTGATTATGCAATTAATTTGTGTGTCATACCATGTAGAGTTTTTGTCCCAACGCAGACGTAAGTAAATGCTAGTTTATATTAGAGAGATCAAGATATCATACAAAATTAGTTTCGATTGTTCGAACTCCGATTCTATCTGTAAATTCGCTATATGTGGCATCGAAAGATTATGCGATAGCGCTGCGAAATTCACTTTCAATACATTTGCATTTGAGACGTACACTGTATTATGGCTCAAGTTGACATCTATATAAAAGAAACGCTCTCTCTCAATAAGTTTGGTCTAAAACTAGATTAAAAAATAATGTAATTGATAATTCTGATGATGTTATCCGTTCGATTTTAATTTTTACGCAATGATCCGTTGATTGTGGCATTTCTTGTGCTTTGTTCGAATCAGTCATAGTAATTGAGGACAATCAAATGCCTATTTGTGATCTTGTATACTGATGATGACATAATAACTCCATAAGATTTATATGGTAATACATTTCTCAATTTGATTTCGTAATCTTTAACATCACCTTTAGGACACTATGAAAAGGTTTTGTGTTGATGATATTGGCTAGATAATATTGAGGCAGCTTTAAAGAAAGTTTGACATAATTTTCGAAGTCCTTATTTTCATTTTTGCATTTTTTTACAAAATTATGTTTCTATATGTATGTATTAAGAAAATATCATGAGATATATATTACGTGTAATTTGAGATCGATCCAGTGCGCGATCCTAAAATTAAAGAAGACGTAGGTACATTTTACGTACATGCCTCTAAATATTTCTAACTAGCTAATAAGTTCGTTACATAATAATTCCGGAAGCTTAGATCGAATAACTTAAGGTAAACTCCGAAACTTTCCATTTTAGGGATTTATGTGTTAGCAAGTGTTCGCCGCAGTTGCACCCGATTAGTGTCAGGTTACATTGTTTCAACGGAGAATGAGAAAATTCGCGTTTCACTTTCACGTTTCTCATTCTGGACTGATGTTGGCATGTATCGCTGATGTCTGTGTACGACAATAACCACTTACCATCAATCAACTGTATGGTCCTGTGGCGCCTAATTTCTAAAAAAAAATCTTTTAATGTATCTCGGGAGTTTAAGTTTTAAATACAGGTCTGAATAAAATCATTATTATTATTATTTAATACGGTTAAACAGATTATACTTTTAAATAAATTGTACATTGGTGTAGACTTATTCACCACCAGTAAAGCATCAATAAGGTGAGCCCTGGTGATAGGTTTATCCTTAAATAAAAACTGAACGATTATAAGTAACTGTAATATTAGGCGTATAGTGTTATTACATCTAGTAATAATTATCTGTAAGATTCCTTATCAGTAGCATGTGCCATATGTAAAATTTTCTTTTCCATGTTTTTTTTGGAATATAATTACCATCCTGTTTGAAAGCTTAAATAAATAAATAAACAGATTCTTATTAAATTCTATTACACTTAATTTTTATAGATGAATGGCGGATTAGCAAGCGACCATTTGTTAGGAAGTGGTTACACGTCCATTGACACTTGCAGTAACAGAGTGGACGGGAAGTACGGCTTGTAGAATCATGTTCACAACTCTCTTGAAGAGCCTCATGCCGTAATTTTTGAAGGATAAGCCTCGGGCGGTAGTCAATTCTAAAACATTTGGTTTAGAGGTATTCTACATCTTTCAGATTCTTGAGGACCGTATTTTATATAATAACTTTTTATGTAAAGTATACTAATAGATTATACTTCGGTGATGATTAATAACATTTATAGAAAATGGTGTGATTGGATACATCACTATTTGTTTAGTGTTTCGATAGTAAACCATCATAATTAGTAATGTCTCTTATATTAATGATCATGTGAAATTTGTTTGATTACTACCTTTCGTGTTCTGATCTCAGTATCCTATCCTTCCATCCGTCGTATCCTTTTATGATGTTGATAATAATAGTATCTAAACATAAAGTTGAACAATGAGTTTAAATTATGAAATATCTTTGATTTAAATAGGAGGGCCTCACACAAGTCTCATAAAATACCAGTAAAAGTAATAAGACGGTCGGGCGGCTGTCTGTTAGTCACGATGTTCCATCGTTATTGCATACGTCGGGGAAGCGGAAACCAACGTACTAACTAGTATAGACAGAGAATGTGCCAACATTTATTGGGTTTGTTTATTTACATATGACTGAACCGTCGGATGCCGCTTCTGAAAAACTTCCTCGTTAAGTAAATACATGTATACACATAAACATGCTATGTAAGTAGAAGCTACTTCTTGCGATGTTAGGCTTAGAAAATATAACATCTCTTGTTAACCTTGTTATATCTTGTTAACACGTACGAGTATATATATACATAATATATGTTAGCGGTTAAGATATCTAAATTTAAATATCTAAATCTAGTATGTTATTAAAATTTTCTGAATCTTTAACTTCCGTCCTTTCAGTCTTTTAATATTAGTATTTTAGCATTTAGCATAATAATCTCTTTATCTTATTTTCCGTCATTTTGACATATTTAACACAGCCGTTGTTTAAATATTTTCCTTATTTATATGATGTTATCAGCCTTATTGTCCCACCTTCGGGGCACAGGCCTCCCCCCTATTCAGTAGGGGTTTTTGGGGTATACAAGCGGATTTTCTATTACATATTTATTATTATCAATTATTCAACATCAGAAACATTGTAGCCAGGGGACATAGTTATTTTAATAGATGAAGCGAATGTAAAATCTATAACTGGAATACATTTATCATTTATTTATTATTTACCACTAAAGGCCATTGCACCAAGTTGGATAATTTGTAAAGACCCAACCTTGACCAGTCAAGTTAGATCATTATGCCATTCCAAGTTGACGTGACGAATGAGCTCGCACGATTAATATGCTAATTTTAAATAATTCATTAGTGTAGATAAGTATACTGAGTTAATTACTCTTGCGGACGGAGTTGTTAGTACATCAAATAGCCAATGTAGGCGTTCTAGTATTAAAGAGAGGGGCAACAGATCAAAATGTAATAAGTCTAGTGGACCCTTGGAAACAAATCTGATTATATTGTATAGAAATTCGCTTCCAACTAATAAGAGATAGGACAATGGTCTCTTGCATATCTGACCCACTACCGAAATATGTACGTTACATTGGAGGGTGAAGGGTAGGGATGGGAAACGTAGTAATTTTACGATAGTGCGACTATAAAGAGGTAAGGATATTTCTTTGTCCCTCTACTCAATGGGGCAATAGGGCCCATCCCTAATAACATCCCATGTTGCATTTATTAGGTAACAAACAAACCAACTTCCACAACAGTAATATTAGTTACTTTTAAAAAAAAGGTCAAACTATGTACCATATCTATGTACATATGTTTTTCTATATAGTTGAGTACATAGGTACTTAAGTAGCAGTCAAGCAAACAAATTAAGTTTTCATTATACACACGACAGGAGATGAATAAACAGATTTAGTGAAGGAGCAAAACCTTCAACCCACTAGCGATTAACGAAAGAAATCGTGAGATCGTGACTAAAAAAATATATTACCTGCTCTTTATCGTCAATTAGCGTTGTTTCGTTTTGGTTCCGTATATAATAGGTATGTTAGTTAACGAGCATTGTCGAGGCTTTTCTGGACTTTTCTATTGTTTCCTTTTGCCATCAGTCTGGTTTAGTCGTCCGTGTTTTGTTTTTGAATAAAAGGTTTAGTTTACGAAATTGTGGTGATTTACCATACCCATTAGGCTATGTCTCTCTACTGCTGGATCTAAAACTCTCTCAAGGCTCGTCACCATACACTTTCGGCTCTTCTCATCCAACCACCGCCGGTGAACTTCTTCAAAAACCTCTTCTTTAAGCCGAGCCACCTAGGCGGAGCGCGCCCCACACTGCGTTTTCCAGTACACGGTTTCCTTTCGAGGATTCGTCTACCCCTTCGGTTGTCAGTTCTGAGTCATATATGGCCTGCCTACTGCCACTTCAACTTGCTAAGTCTTTGAGCTATGTCAGCAACTTTAGTTCTTCGTTGAATGTCATCGTTACGGATTTTGTCCAGCAAAGGTACTGCGAGCAAAGCTCTTTCCATCGCTCTCTGAACGACGTTGATCTTGTTGATCGGGCCTACCGTCAAAGGCCACGTTTCGACACTACACGTCACAACAGGACGCGTCTATGACTTTCGACATTGATTATTTTACTATTTTTTTCGCAGCTCAAATTAGTCAAATAGAACAACAATACCGCCTGATGGCTATACAAAAGGAGGATTTAGCTAGTCGTATGCAATATGACAATAATATCCGCTCCAAATTAAAATCAAAGTTAACACTATGATCTGCGACCACATTATGAGCGTAACTAATTCGCCAGTGCGTTCTGAGGCGCGTCTGACCGCCAGTACCGTTGCTGATTACGGGTTCCCGGTAAAACATAACACGGGTGACTAACCTTAACTATACGGGAAAACAGTTTGCATATTAAATACGAGGAAAAGTGATGAATGAATATAACCTAATTGCTAGATTTAGCGTGAGATATACAGACGCAAAATACGTCCTTATCGCTAAGAGCGCGGTCTTATAGAAGCGATCTCTTCTCCAGGCAATAGACCGGGTTGGTTCTGAAATGAATCAGACGAGGTAGGCTGCTATGCAATATACAAAATACTAGTAATAAAACGTAATAATATGAATATATGTTGGAACAGGAGGTCGAGAATGTTCATTGTCCGATATTGCGATATTTTAATATTGGGATTTAAAACATAAACTCAGGAATACACTCACTAAATTATGTTTTAATTGTCCTACACAATAGTACTTAACACTATATAGTCACAATTAATGTCTAAAGTAATACTAACCTATCACTCTATACAATTATCGCTGTATCGAGTTAAATTATGCGAGCGTTATAAAACGGGAGACAATTCCTCCAGACGCGCGTGTCACGGGCTCTCTCTCATTTCAAGTGTGCTCTGTTTCTCATGCATCGCCGCACCGAGACTGTCAAAGCGTCTCTTACGTTTTGTAGCACCATGTATCATGTAATAATAATGGCTATATTCCAATATAGAGATAATATGGGGTAAACAAGATCTCGGATGGAGGCCACATAGCGGGAAACAGTGTGGGACGTCCTCCGACCAGTAGGTCCAACGACTTAAAGAAGTTCGCTGTTGGTGACTAGATGATAAGAATCGATGACCGTGTATGCTGGTGAGCCTTGAGAGAGGCTGGAGTAAGGCATGGTACAGATAGTATGTAATTATATACATATAAATAAAAAGAACTAGATATATTATATTTACTAGAGCAACTTCACAATTTGTTTAAATAAAATGGGCATTTTGTATACACTGTTGTATAAAGAATAGTGATGGGATATAGTATTCTCGTATAATTATTAATTTAACGGATTTGTGTAGTTGACGTGCCGCCAAAGGTTCATTAAGCGACAACATCTCATATGAGGTTACATTACACAAAAACCTAATGTGTATTGTTACGTTAACCCTGCATGCTACCGGGTCACACAGACCCACCCTCAACAAGCTGTGTACACAGGTCGCTCTCACCCTAAAACGGAAACTGGATACTTTATCACAGTGTAGTGTGAGATACAGAGGTCGAAGAGTTGAATTACTTGTTAGGTCTCGAGCTCGATAAGTAACTTTCTTAAAAATAAAAATAAAGCGACGAAAAGAGACGTCAAAGTAACAAAGTAACACAAATATATTCAAAACAAAGTTTAAAAAATGGTAAATGGTCTGATTTTAAATTGCATAATATTGAAAAGCTTAATTCAAAATTATGGCTATAAACATTGGTTATAGATGATATGGACGGATATGAATTATGGATAGATGAACTGTTACATGATAATTGGCACTAAATATAGCCATATTCGTAGGTTCAAATCTGGTTCGAAGTACTAAAATAAGGTGAGAAGCTGAGCACAGCGCTCGTGAGTTGCAAGACTATAGCATATGGCATTAGTTATACATATTATACATGTAGCATGCATATTTAAATAGATAGATAAAAAATGTTAATCTATGTCACTAGGTTAAACGGCCAATTTTACAGAGTAATAAATAAAAGATAGTTAATTCAAATCATAGTTCCGGAAACTGCTGCAGGCTTATAATTTGATAGTCTTTAAAAATAATTTCAACTAAGTAGTTTATAGGTGAACGGTTATAAATTATTATTTCACTTAAAGGTTGGGCTTCGAGTTTTCTTCACCAGTTGTAATTGAAATAATTTTAATTTTATTACAATAATTTAATTATAAATTATCTTTCGAGAGAGCAGTATTTTATTAACCTTAGAAAAGTTTCAATCTAACTGTAACAATCAACAAATAGAACTCACTCTATGAAAATTAACAATAACATAAGTGAATATACTGGGAATAACATAAGGTATGCCACAGGACTGATAACCGATGGGGGACACGAGCTCTCGAATGGAGACCACGTACCGGGAAAAGTAGCGTGGGATACGTTGCGGTCAGGTGGACTGACGACTTGAAGAAAGTCGCCAAAAGTGACTAGTTGCGAAGAGCTGAAGACAGTGTGGACACAGTGTGTGAAGACAGACCGTGGGTACACGGTTTCTTGAGAGAGGACCATATCGAGAACTAGAGAGACACAGGCTGATGGTATGGTATGGTAGACAGGAACCATATACGATTATCTGTAACACCCAGTAATGTAATTGCATTCTAGGTGATACATATAGAGGGTCAGTATATAAATATTTTATATCAATTCCAAAATTTTAGTATATGTCAATCTCATTTATAGCAGTGTTGAAAATGCATATTAAAAAATGTTATTTTTACTACAGGTACATTAGGCTGATTTTATATTTTATTAACAATGAAAATAAAAATATATCACACTCATTGCCTAATATCTATTCAACATTTCCATTAGGTTATCTATTCAATTATAATTCTCTCAACGAAAAGTGCTCTGAGAAAATTCAATCACCACATTATAATTGCCTGATGAGTTTACAACATCCGCCCTCGATGTACTGCCAACAGCACATCAAGGTAAACAAAACACTTCATTATAGCCCTTATGAATATTAAAATAAGGTGTTCGTTGAGGCCTATTACGCCATGACTAAATAGTATTGAGTTCACCCTGAGTTTTATTATGTTATACTTACTAACCGAAAGAAATAATGCCATACACTGATATGTACTTTATAAAAAGTATGATTATTTTACAGCATTTGTTTTAAGGTTATTTATATATTTAATGTTCATAATTTATAACATAACGAATGTTGCAAGAATTTACCCTGAATTGAGATAGAAGGAGAGAGAGTTGTGGAGGACAAGAAGAAAGTGACTTTTCTTTATATGACCCCATTTTGATACCGCTATTATATTATAATCATACGAAAGCGGTATTGTTTCTGATTAACTCATTCATGGAAATAACTATTGAAATTGAAAAATAGAAATAATAATATAACACATTTGAAATATCATTTTGATAAAATCAATTTAATTTGACTAATTAATCTATCTACTTTCAGATCGAATGCAAGCGAACTCAATCAAATTAAAGATCTTAATTGTTTCAAATGTCAATATCATTCACCATGAGTATAACATTTCCTAATAATACAAAATATTTCGCAAATCATTCAATTAAATAATATTATTATTTTCTTGTACCCATAAAGTATCGATTATCTTAAAAGGATCGATTGTATGATATAATGAATCGGATGAGAAAGTTTTAAGGTGCATAATACAGCCATTAAGATTAAGTAATTAATTAAAAAGTAATAACAAAGTGTTGGGAAACAACGATAGGAGCCGCGTGATAGAATCGAATCGAATAAACTGATTTACAATAAAACGAATTTACAACAATTTACTAAATCTTTATAAAATGTTATTACAAATGTAACTCAATGAATGAATAGCATATTTTGCGCAATTTTATTTATTGCGTAACAAAGCTAAACTGTAAATATAAATTATATGAACCAATGTTTCAAAATCTCAAATCTACGCTGCTAACACCCTCGCAAAAAAATATAGGGAGGAGACGGGGTAAGATTAAGATTTTCGTAATTATATTTGAGACTCGATAAAATAAAAATTATTAAATTTATCGAAAAATGTTTTTTTTATAAAAATTAGTGTTGACGCCCTATCTTTTAGATGTTAGGAGTAGTTCTGTTGATAATGCTCATGCTTGCTGTGCAAAATGGCCCAGCTATGATTCCGATTGGACATTTACTTGTTTAAGAAAAGTTTGTCGGGTCTTGGTGATTGTGTTGATACAAGAAACCTATATACTATGATATATACTCGTACGTATATATATACTATATATACGTATATATATACTATATATACGTATATATATACTATATATACGTATATATACGTATATATATACTATATATACGTATATATATACTATATATACGTATATATACACGTATATATATATATACGTATATATATACTCGTATACTATACATACTCGTTGTATGATCCATTGGGAGTATTATTTATGTATGATCGTTTCATTAATAATATATCGAAAAAAATCGAAAACATATTATATTTCTACCAAGTAACTATTATCCGAAGTCACAGAAGTTTAATTTTAAAAAATCCTAATGAAATCCCACGCAAAAGCTAGCATGTTAATTAATATTTCATACAGTCGAAACATAATTTCAGTGGGTTATAAAATGTGAAAGTACCTAAACCACTTTTACACGAGATGAGAATCGTAAAGAAATTACAGACGTATACGAGCACAAAACTACATACACACACTACATACACACATACACAGCTGCAACTACATACACAGCTGACGTAAGTAGCCTTTTTAAAACTCCCTCTCTAAATTACTAAACACCAACTCTATAATTTAACTAAGATCTCAACGATTCAGCGGTTTAAATTACACACGGGACAAATAGGTCTATTGAAGCAGCATCTGTCAAGCATCGATTCGAGCCATGTAATGGACATGAACAGATGGACAAGCATAATATAAACGGATTTCAACAAGGGTTCTCCACAAACAACGTTTTAAATTAGACTCTTGTTTTGAATACACGAAAGTTTTTGGGCATGCGTATAAACAAAAGAATTTTTGAAGTGTCTATACACAACCCTACGTATAGAGGTACTTTATGTTATTGACCAGTGAACAGACAACACAATCAAGATTTCTAATGTCCAATTATGAAACCCGGCTCTACCATTAATTTTATTCACGAATCTACCAGTATTTAATTTGTAAAATAAAAGTTAAAACAGTTTTTTGTTTTGATTAAATTTATATTTCTTAAACAATTTGCTAACATTGTAAGTCGGTGCTAACCAATATGTGTCTGTGGTAATAAATAATATGATAAATTGATTAATTATTTATTATAATAATAAATAATTAATACTTAAATATATTTCTTGCTACTTGTATAATAATTAATAATATACAAGATGCAAGAAATATATTCCCGAGAACTGTCGCCATGGATTCCATGCATGATATTGAATTAATTGATGACAAAAGAATACGTATATTTTGTTGTTAAAAATTCAATTTCTTTGATTTCTAGATTTTTTTTTTAAATATTTGGTATGAAAAGCACAACAAATTTACACCAAAACACATAAACTTTCATGTGCTTAAACAAGAATCGTTAAGAGCGACCATGATTTTAGTCTTCAGGAATATAAACACTCCGAATATTTTATTAATTTTGATTTCAATTTCAGAGACACTGAACGTAAGAGAAATGAATCGATTTTCACAATGAATCGTAGTTGTAGTTAAGCGATGTGGGAACAATCGAGAGACTAGGTCTAGTCGAGTGAGGTCGGTGAAACGGAGCGTGTCATGGCCCCGAACGTTTTTAAATTTCGAAAACCGTAAACTTGAAAGTCGCTAATTAGCAATTAGCGTTAATTTTAACGTTAATTGTTAATGTTGTTTGTAAAAAGGAATACAATTATTTTAAGATAACGCAAATTTTACTATTTTGTAAAATTTATTTCCGCTGTGTTGTAATTTGGTTTCATACTTAATATCGATAACCAGCCCCTTTAGCGTTCACTGCTGGACACGAGTCTCCTCGTCCACATGGGATGTATGACTAAAACGGCACACTCTAGTCAAGCGGCTTGGAGAGTCCACTCCTTAGAGGTGGCGTAGTTCCTCACAGTTTGTGGTAGCGGCTTTGTTATCTCTTCCATTTACCACACACACAGGAAGAGATGGGGTGTGGTTCTAAAGCCGGCCGAAAGAATGTTTCATAAAAAAGAATTCTAGTTCTAGAACTTTCTTCATTATCTCCATTCTTCGAGTAAACATACTTACAAAAAATATTTTCAGTAATAAAATCAATCGCTATAATAAATTAATAATACAGCAAAATAAATTTTGAGAATGTTATAACTTGAATAACATAATACCGGTGCACGCGCAGCTGTACAAATGCACGTCAAGGCTAGACGGGTCGTGACGATAACTTTCTGTGCAACACCCATATTAAATGCCTGAGTAATAATAGACTTTATGACATATTAGGCAAAACAGATAAAATCGTGAAGTGTCACACACTTCGCGCAATGACAATTGTCTCGTATGAAATGACACGTTCATACCAAGGCTCTCTCTTCCAAGGCACGTCACTACACACGATCTTCGGTTCTTCTCATCCAGCCACTACCAGCGAACTTTTTCAAGTCGTCGGTCCACCTGGTTAAAGGGTGACCTACACTGGGATTTGCCGGTATGTGGGCTTCATTGAAGGACTCATCTATTCCATCAGTTGCCGGTCTGCTGATATTTCAGCAGGCTAATTCTATGAGCTACGTCGGTGACTTTAAATTTATGAATCAAAGAACTTCTCACAAGCACTATAATGTTTAGGAAAAGATACATATTTTTTTCTGAAATGTCTATCTTGTAATTCTGTAGTACTTGTAAATTATATAATTCAGTAAGGAATACCCGTAAATTGCAATTATGCATGAGATTATCTGCGAAAAGAGACCTTATTGTCGGTTTTAGTTTCCAAGGCATCGAAACTTCAAATCTTGAAAAATAATATCGAATTTTGAAAAATACAATTTCTCATTGGTGTTACTTATAAACTAGTTGATAGAGCACATTACTTAAACAAAATCTTCAAACAACGAAATTTTAAGTTACAAAATCCACAGTCATTTGGTGACATGTTTTTTTCTTATAAAATATGAAGATACGTTTTAAGTGTTTATAAAAAAAATCATTACGAGTGAAACCATTAGAAATTATATTTTGTTGTGATGCAGCTGCATTGGGGAGTACTGAGATTACCGAGTATCTATTGAGTGCAGCATTTGAATGGAAATCGAAATTTTTAATAGTACCAAACTGTCGGAAATCAATAAAGACAACAATTAATCACCCTGCACCCCTGTTTATTGCTACAGCCTAACGATTTGCAACAAACACTCTGTCCTCTATTAGTTCCGTCATCTGTAAATACGGTACAACATTAATCTAACGATTGGTATAATTAATCGGAATAATTCAGATAATTATTACGATCTGTTTTCCCTAGCAAGCTTGCTAAATTAACTGTACGAATTTCACTTTATGGCAATTTTACCCATGCATGCTTGTAGTTTTAAAACATGAGAGTCGAAATGTTGTGTTGTGGCATTTTTTTATAAAGAAAAAGGTGGCAGACGAGCATACAGTCCACTTGATGGTAAGTGGATACTGTCGTCCATAGACATCCGCGATACATGCCAACGCCCCCAGACGCACTGTCTACCTTTGCAGATTAAGGAATGGATTCGGAGAAAGGGTTGGATGGATTTGGAGGGATAGGATGGGGTGGGAGTGGGCTCTGATGTATTTCACTCACTACTGAAACGCGTACGTACATTGGGGATATACGATAAAGTAGAAAAGGTAGTACATTTCAAGGTCTTCTGGGAGAGAGGGGTACGTGGCCAATAGAGTGCGTGCTGTGGGAATGCAGCGTGCACTCACCCCCCTACAATATAAAGACTAAGGCTAACAAAAGTATTTAAACTCTGAACATTTTTGGACGTCGTAAGGTGCTTGAATATTATTTATTACTTACTGAAATACAGTTTGCTGTCGTTGATAAATACTGTCGTCGTTGCTATTGACAGACGTTGCAGTTGATAAACTTACCTGGAACAAATTATAACATACGTTAGAAAATGTGACATTGGTTCGTATATAAACGGACAGCAAAAAATATTAAATGAACAGTAAACGATGATGGCTTTTTGGCGGGAACTCGACAAGTGAAGTACGTTTATGGTTTACGTTACCGAATTGTGTATTGTATGTTTTATGGTTTAATAGTGATAGTTTATTAAACCTCACGAGTGTTTCTTGTGTTAATGTTTGTGATAATCAAATAAAAGCGTAGGACTGCGTTTTTATGTGCTTCCAAGGAGTCCTCTTCTGTCCTCAGTAAATCTAATATCGCTTTACTGAGCGATTCCTGACACGCTTTCCTGACTTTGACATTGTTTATTACAAAGAAAAACTTGATACAGGCAGAATGTGCTAATTGCACCATTGCCATATACGAAGAGATAGTAAACGATGATGAACAAAACAAAATATTTTTTGAATAACTAAAGTAAATATTTAAAATTATCAAGAATGTCATCACCAAGTCGACGAACCTAATCAACCTTTAAATTTGCTGCCCATTCAATAATTTTCTTCTGCTCATTTAATTAAAAGCAATAAATTGATAAAAAAAGAAGAAATTAAATGACACGATTTATAAAATTCTCCTATCAATTAAAATGGCTAAATTGTATTTACAGAAAAAAAATGTGATGTTTTGGAAAATGAGTCACGAAAACGTAAGTTATTTTTATACAAAATACAGAAGTATTTTATACTAGCTCCTCGCTTTGCTTCGGTTTATAAGTTTTTTTTTTCAAAATTTCAAAATATAATATAGACATACAAAATAAAATTAGACACGGATAATGTAGCTTCCTATTTATGAAAGAATTTTTGAAATCGGTTCAGTAGTTCCAGAGATTACCCCCAACATAACCACAAACACACAATTTTACCTCTTTATTATATTAGTATAGATAAAATATCACGAAATGATTTGTATAGAGAAAAACTTTCGAATAGCCCATAGTGTTAATTTTGTGGCTCATCCATTTTTTATATCCCCACCAGAAATAATCATTTTGACTTACCATTATCCTTTTAGGTGCGTGTTATTCATTTATTAATATTATTATTACTAGATTCGACCTTGTCGAGTCAACGCACGCGAGTTATAATTTAAAGCAGATATTAAATAATGGGATATAAAAACGATTTAATCATACGTTCGGCAATGAGTTGAAACAAATCGCTTATTAGGAGCTAGTTACTATAAGGACGTGTACTCATAGTCTACACTTAAAATCTAGATCAAGAGCGATAAGCTTGCAACACAGTTAAAAGTTATTTTGCGCACGTGAAATTAGTAATTATATCGATTGCTATTACAATGCATCGCCACTTTAATGACTATGCATAGATTTATTGTTGGCAGTTGTTGTGCTTGTACATTATACTAATACTGTTTTTGATTTGTTTTGTATAGAATAGAAGGCAGACGAGCGGGAGGGCCACATGATGATAAGTGGTCACCGCCGTCCCTGAATACCTGCACTAGAGGGCATGCGGGTGCGCTGCCGACTGCAGAATCCTGTTCACATGTCTTAGCGTAACGGAAAAATCACAGCTGGCAGATCATTGCACAACTTTCGAAGATAAATCATTTCAACATCTGAGATTTACGCGTTTATCATACATATGTATCAATTAATTTATTATTAAACGTCGAGAAAATTAAATAATCGCGTTAAAAGCCGTTTAAATTTCGTCGAATTCCAGCAGATTGTGACTTACATTATGGATTGGGATTTCTGGTTGTTATAATAATGTATACAAAATAGCGAGGAAAGCGCTATTCGAAAAGATGTAAGAAAAAAAATTGTTATAAGATCTATCCAACAACATATTGTTTTTAAATTTAGTTTTAAATTAGAATATTTTTTTCCGATTGTTTGGGTGATTAATTCCATAATTAGTTCGGTGATTAGTTCCATAATTTTGAAAGAACTCAATGAATTTGGCCGTAATACATAATATGACATTTGAGATTTTCGCACTTTACACACATATTTATCTATTTAAACGGAACTCAACGCGTATGTTTACCTTATAGATTTATCTATTTAAACGGATCTCAACGCGTATGTTTACCTTATGTTTTTATCTATTTAAACGTATCTTAGTGCGTATGTTTACCTTATGTATTTATCTATTTAAACGGATCTCAATGCGTATGTTTTCCTTATGTATTTTATTCGACTTTTCGGTTGGGTTGCACCAAGCATGGTCACGAGGTGACTAAACAAGGTAAACATACGCATTGAAACCCGTTTAAATAGATAATAATATGACCGAGATATGAACATAAACTATATAATTCGGTCAAGAAATACGCCCTCCAGTTAATCTAACATTTAATTAAAAACCTTTGAACTGAAGGTAGCTTTGAGATTTGCAAGTCAGTGAAATTCGAAATGCAATGATTATTTTCCGAAACATCAAAGATCGTTCATCTGTAAAACATCTTTCTATGAAATTTGCCTGAATTGAATTTGTCTATTATGGACCAAACGTTTTTTAAACGAGAAAAAATTCACAACTAGTCTCTTTTGAACAATGAAATCATGCCAAAAGGCGAAGTACGATAAATTCGCGGTTCTTTGAAGTAGGCAAAAAATATTTAGAAATTGGTTACACCGGTGATTGGATCACAAAGTGCTTTTTATCCAATCACAAACTTCTCGTTAGTTAATAGATTTGACATGATATTACTAGTATGAGTAGACATTTTTCCTGTTAAAAAGATATATAAAAACATGTTTGTGGAGTCGATGACTTAAGTTTACAATTTGGTTTTAGTAAACATGTAATAACAAACAAAATGTCAGTAACCGGACAGTAAGGGAAAGCATTGTGAAAAAACCCGCATACTCGACAAATAAAAAAAATCTGGAGTATGTGTATCCACCAATCCACACAGGGCCTGGGTGGTGGATTATAGCCCGAAACCCCTCAGTGATTTACTAGGGGAGGCCTGTGTCCTGCAGTGGGACGTAATAAACGGATATCAATCAATTTATCAATAAAAAATGTAATACTTTCTGTGACAGATTTTAATAAATATTTCACCGATCTTATTTAAAGTTTAACTAATGATCAAAATTTGTGCACAAATCCAAAATTAATGTAGATATAAAATGTTATTGAAGTCTAAATATATAGAATGGTTAGAAATAATGGATTTCATTGGCAATCCGATAAGAACGTAAATTTTGTTTTCATTTTTTTACAAAGATATTTTATTCGTGGTAAGCCGGCAAAAAACCACCATTGTCCTTGCAACACATATCCAACAATATTAATTTACAACATTAAACAGATTGATTACAGACAGAACTAGATTTAATTTCCCACAAAAAAATACGAACACCTGTGCTAGATGAATACTTATCAATAAAACGATTTTTTTGCCCATGGCAACAGTGCAGGTCGTTGACGTTGCCTTGGCAATGTTACCGGAGAAAAAAAAATCAAGATGGCAGCGATATAATCGATTACGTCACTGCAGTAACTATAGTCATTTTGAGGGGAGATGAAGAGATTGTTTTTGCGGTCGCAATCCGAAATGTTGGTACTTTTATGACTACAATAAACTTCGGGCATTTTTTGCGACAAAAAACGCTCAAGGCGTTCAATGTCAGAGTCGATCATTTTTAAACGTGGCAGACTGGCTGGCGACTCAAATAACAAATAGCTACTGTAATGCTCTTGAACTCATTGACTGTTGACCACAGTTGTGATTTAAAATGGTTACAAATTTAATACTCAATCTTTTTTGCACTACGTTACACAGAGATGGATTTAATGCCTCACGATGTTCTCTATCAATCAATCGTGGGGTAAATCAGATAAAGTGAGTGAAATAGTAGCAGATAGCCTAATAATTTATATATCCACATAATCTATATAGAACTATTATATATCTATCTATACATATAATAAAATCGTATCAAAGCCGTGTATGTGTATCTAATATTTTATAAAA
This sequence comes from Sesia apiformis, assembly GCA_914767545.1. Lineage (NCBI taxonomy): Eukaryota > Metazoa > Arthropoda > Insecta > Lepidoptera > Sesiidae > Sesia > Sesia apiformis. The sequence goes on along the minus strand of OU611967.1, from coordinate 10,445,715 downwards.
ATGTAGTTGTATTGTTTAATAAAATGCGAGAGACGCGAGTCCAAAACAACAATTTTTGGAACGTTCTGACTGACAGACTGTCTGAACGCACATAAAGAAATAACCATTGGAAAGATTTTAATGAAACTTGGCATAGTTATAGCTTATGTATCTGATTAAAATTTAAGATACTATCTATCCATATGGATAAATTATAAAGTTCCTATGAGAATCAAACTAACCACATATACTCTTACATCTACGGGCACGAAGTCGCGGACACTGCTATTTTCTTAATAAGTGAATACCAAATGCGTAGGTTTCGCCAAAAAAATATTTTAAATGTCATTGCAGATGCCATAAATTGCCATTTACGAAAAGTTGCACGTAGAACAGGTTTTTATAAATTAAAATTTGCATATTTTTATGTGAAACTCAACACCGTTTACTGGTGCGTTCAAAGACGGGCAGTGAAATACAATCCCTTCCCAAGATTTAGTTACGGTAAAAGGTTACGTATTTACTGTGCGAGATTCGAAATAAGTAATCATTTCAAGAAGAGAGAAAGACATAAAAAATCATCATACTTACAAAAAATACTTAAATGCTTAATTATAAAATGAAAGAAAGCTTAATTAGTTGCAATAGGAAAGGCTCAACTTTCAGCTTTATTTAAGGTGCGAGGACATTTGCAAGTGCATGATTGCTTACAAGTTTTATGATAAGGTATATGGGGAAAAAACATGGGGTTTAATACAAAAGATGTATTTTGTGTAATTTAATATCTTTATAGAATCATCATAGACGAGCAGACATTCTACCCGGTGGTAAGTGGATATAGCTCAGTCAAGAATGACAAACGTTGGCAAACCTTCGTACGTGTCTCCTAACTTTGAAGATTTAGGAATAGATTTGTAAAAATGACTAGGCCTCCAGCTCGTCTACCATCTATTATATAAAAAACTACTAGTGACGTCACACGCTTGGTTTCCATACAATTTCACGAACTTGCGTTGTCTATATGGATACTACTATGCGGACAACCATTGCCCTCCACGAATACAATACATGAAAAAAAAGGAGAGGAAATACAAAAACAACATCAAATCAGAACATGAATGCTACAAATACAATCCCAGTCTTTCAACATTTCATGTGCGTTTACGGATCTGGCTACAAAAACCTGTTGCATGCTTCCAGTCAACATTCATGGAGGAAACACCTTCGCTGTGAATGCGCTTGTCCCGATGACTTTCTCCGTAAACGCTTTTTCAGTCGACTCGTCAGAATATCGAAAATTGATTGGTTGAAAAGTTCGATAAATTGTTCTTTAAGCTATATCCACATTAAAGTTATGGCTCACGAAATTAATTTTCCGATTATGGTTCGCTTACAAGGACTGCCGGTGGACACCACTACGAACAAGACGTTCGTAAGACGTAAGCGAAATGTTATCAGAAATGAGAAGGCTGAATGGGAAAGACGACAATCGTGTGTTGTGACAAGCTTCCGCCTATGCCTATACCTATGGTGTAGAGACATAGGCTGATGGTATGGTTTATGACATGTTTAGATAAGTAAAAGTACCACAACAAAAGTTTTAAGATAAAAAAATTAGAAAATCACAGATATGTTTTTAACGACTTGTTTTTAGCCATACCACCTACTATTACGTTGCTGTAGTCAGTACACGCCTTTAGTGTGTCCACAGCATGTATTGGACTTTAACAAAATTAATCGTTAAAATGTAATATAAAAACAAGTTATTGTTTACCATAATTGGACATCGCGATTAAAATCGAAAAGTTTGACAGATCTTTAGTGAATTCAATTCGAAAATTAATAAGCATTAAATAAACATCCGGTATGTATTACTTTCATATATATGTACTAAACCAAACACTCATGTGTATATTCGTTTTAAATATCCTCAAAATGTCTCCCAATGCTGTATAAAGACCTCACCTCACGTCCTTCATAACCCTCTATACAATAAAAATAAGCGAAGTAATTAAAGGAGTGGCGAAGATACTGAACGAGCACTAAATCGATGCCAACAAATTTAAATACAGATTAGGTTTAGGTTCTCTGAAGACAATAAAGTAATAGGACTCCCTGGACGTCAACTTTATGATGTCATTCTTAGTCATTTAAAATTATTTATTTCAGTTATTCAAGAACATATATTTAAAAAGTTATGTTCAAAAATAGTTTGTTTTGTTGATCATGATTATTATTTGTTCATTTAGTATTGTTTTCTTGAACGTTTCAATACAAGATTAAAAATATTTTTTATATTTCCTTGGGGGAAACAGATGTGTCTGTACCCTTCCCCGTGACACCGTACGACATTATACAGAATTTCCTATTTTAACACAAAATATGACAAATATTAATACAAATGAAAATCCGCCTATGTAACTATTATATTACATAGGGATTGTATGTGCGAGAAAAATATATAGAAATTTGTTTTATTTCAAACTAGCTGTACCCGGCATGCGTTGCATGTCCGTCAATTTTTTTTTGCACATAATATATAGCCTATGTCCATCTGGAATAATGTACCTTTCAAATGGTGAAAGATTTTTTGAAATCGGATTAGTAGTTTCGGAGATTACCTCCTACATACAAACTTACAAACTTTACCTCTTTATAATATTAGTGTAGATGTAGACATACGAGTATGTCAGTTACGTAAAGATACATCATTCACGCCCGCAAATTATATTGCGTGAAAGAAAAAAATTACAATACATCAGAAGAACATACCATTAAGCCATATAACAAGAGCAAGCCAACACCGCTTCTATCTAATTGAAGCTATCAAATTGATGTTGGATGGATCTGACATCATAGTAATCGTATAAAAGTATATATGAATCGTATCATATGAAAAAGTCAGAGTAAGTTGGAATCAAAATTTTATATCCAGAGCAGTGTTAGAAGAATATTGAAAAAGAAGTAAGTATGCAGATTAACCATAATCAGTAGTTTTAACATCTACTTGCTGGACAAAGATCTCCTCATACAAAATGCCTTGTGTGAGAGAGACCGCTCTTTTAGACGCGATGTTGTTCCTCGGGGCCTGTGGTAGTCGCTTTGTTATCCTTTAGGACAGGGTTCTCCAAACTACGGGCGCGGGCCAAAACCAGCCCGCCAGCGGCGGTAACACTTTCCATCACGTGGGACCGCTTGTTCGTCCGCCCACTAATCTATAAAAAAAAAAAAATTGCACCCGTTCTCCGTCCCGGGGCAGCGAACTGGACGTGCCTGGCATCAGGCCCGTCACGCTTAACTTTATTTTCCGAAAACGAAAAAAAAAAACTAGCAAATTTATGCAACTGATCAAAGTGGAAGGACTCTTATAAAATTCCAACAAAGATGGAGTTATGACATTTTTCGTTAAAAATATCGCTGCAATGCAAATTAATCATTTCCATTTGAAGTTCTGGAAATAGTTTCTAGGCCCTTAGGACATTGTGGAACAGTCAGTCTGGCCCCCAGGCCAAAAAGTTTGGAGACCCCTACCTTACAACACCCATAGAAAGAGATTCTAAAGTCAACCGACACTACATAGGCAAACATGAAATCATATAAAACTAAAAATAAATATATTTTGACTACTAATTATATCTGTTTGCAGATGTTATGTTACCTATATCAAATGCTATACTGAAGTAGATTTTATAGTAACCTAGTAAGTAATATGAAATATTTGTTGTTTTGGTAGTAATTAATGACAAAAGCCAATGAATATCGTGTGGCGAATGATATTTTGTCATAAATTAATGCTCAGTAGTCTTGCTTGGCGCAGTATATCTTGGGAGGAGTCTGTCCGATTCAATAGGTCCAATTCGGAAACTCCAGTCAAACAAAGCTTTTTTGAAGTGGTTAGCATCGTACCATTTAGGTGACGATTCCTGATTTTGAACATTTATTTATACAATTGCAAAAATGAAAATTGATACTGAATAAAACTGACTGATGTAATGAGTCACAAACGTATTCGATCGGATATATTATTATTATCGAATCCACTGCACAGTAAAATCAGAATAATCAGAATTGGAGTAATCCAAGTAGGCGTAGTAGCTATCACTTTCTTCGTAACGGCTGTCAAATGCACTCTTACCTAAGAATCAAAACGCTATCACCTTGCGCTAATCGATAATTTACGTCACATGCATTTTCAAATGGCATTGACTATGCAGTAAAGCTGTGTATCAATTCTGTCCGTTCGTTTATATCAGGAACCAATGTTCAACGAGCCGCGATGCGAAAGGTGGTCCGACCATCAATTTCATACCTTACTTGCTACTTTAAAATCAAAGATTAAGTTGTAACTGTGACAGACATGGCAATAAGTAAGAAATTATCGACAAGTCGTAAGTAGATATAATTACACTTAAAAACTGGGCGACAATTAATTATCAGGTTTGTGACAACTTTCATTTACAAGGTTTCGCACATTTTGCCAGGAAAGCAGCAATTAACATTTACCGTTGGTGGAATGAATTCGCATTATGGTAATATTTTTGATTTGCGAATAATTCTCCATTAAAAACTTAAAAAGCAATTTATATGACATGTTTAATGCATAGGCTGCACTTTTTTTATGACGATTAAAGTTGATTTTTTTTTATTTGTTTAAATTTTGAGTGCATCCTAACTTTTGAACTAGGTTAAAAGAATCTGTATCTTGAAATCCTTCCGCTTACATAGAATTTGGGTTAGAAATTTGGACGATGTTCATTGTAATAAAAATAAAAAAGAAAGTAAATAAAAAAAGGGTAAAATTTTCAGGTCAATCAACTGAATTCAGAATTATGAACAGAGTTCACGGTTTTAGTCTGTCACCATGCCTCCAGGTGTTGCGGGTGTCCACGGGCGGCGGTGACAACTTATCATGCCACTTCATGATCTTGACACTTCAACTTATCATGACCCGTTCGTATGCCAATTATTCTATAAAAAAAAAAGTTTTCGGGTATTTAACGGTTACAGCCTGAATTTCGGTCGATAAAAATAAGTCACAACATACTTATAAAGCTATTTATTATCATAATCTTTATATTACTGATGAGACATTGTATAAAGACTTTATTATCATAATCTTTATACTTTATTATCGTTTAAAGACGTGTATATTGTATATCGTTCGGTGTTTATGTATCACACTAGGCTGCAGGACTGCACTGCAAGATTATCAGTATTATCACACAGAGTATGAACATAGCAGTCTCTTGTATCTCGAGCTTAGTAAACATAACTGATGCGTAATGCGTCACTTGTTACGATTCATACGTATAACCATAGAACGTTCACCTTGTTTAAAATCATAACACGTCTACTCCTTTACCAAATTACTCTATTTTCAAATCGTGTACTCACTTTCTCTAGACGTCAAAATTAGTTTTACGGATAAGCTCGAGGCGTATAAAGCAATTTTAAGACTGTAATTTGTGCTTAAATGGACGTTGATTACGCAAATGTGAACACGTCTTATTTGACGTGATGCAGAGTGACGGTTCTTTTGTTATTAATTCATTGTTATGTTTTTGTTTTTAGTAAGCAATGGCTTATGAATTTTAATTTGTGAGTTCCGTTCTATCACAATTACTAAACATTAGGATTAGTTAACAATATTTATTATACCATATGTGCGTTAGATTTTAGTAGCCAAACTAGCGGAATTTATTTCTACTTTTTTTTCAATATTTTCGGCATTATGTCAGAAAAAGATCTTATTATAACTGTAGGTCAGTTCGAAATTTCTCAGACTTTTTAAAACTTTTATTGCTTAATTTTAAAACCAAATGTTTGAACTTGTTTCTGTTTAAACAGAATCTAGAAACAATGAAATTTTAGGTTAGAAAACTTTAACCAAAGAGAATAAATCCAAACGTACGAATAAGTTGTCTTTGCTGTTAACGTCAGATTGTGTTTTTCACCAATAAAGGATTTTACCTTTCCAATTTAGATTAATCATCCTGCCCCATATTTTTCAATATTTCTGTTGTTTGTAAGTTTCTAACTATAACTCTATGGTTCTCTATGATATCTCTATGATATAATCTTATCTCGTTTTATAGAACAATACATTAAATAAATAAAAAAAATACAATAGCAAACGATTATCTTAATTCTTCGAAACTAAAATTACTCATTACTTCAACTAAGTCATTGTTGACATTGTATAAGTGTGTAACCTTTGATGTTTCAGAATGTGTTTTATTGTATAGAAAGGCAATTTTTTTTTCCGAATTTCCAAAAGTCATTGACCAAAGGTTTTTATTTAGATATGTGTTATCATCAACACATAAAATGAAGACGGTTAATAAGATATTTTTAAACCCTCAAACGACCCTCGATCCAACGAGAACTCATTTGGTACTAAATGTACATTTGGATCCGGCGCGTGCATTGTCATACAATTAAATAACTAGAGCTTACTATTTAACTAATGTACTTATGTACGTTAAACCTACGCCAGCGTGGGCGAAGTCGCGGGCGATTTTTAGTGGTATTAGTGTTCAGTCAAATAAAAATCATATTTATATAAATACCTACCGTTTTTATATAGCCACTACCGTTTATCAAGTTTCAAAGCCAATGCACACCGTTTGATCTAAGTCGTCTTGCCGATTCTTTCACAGTCTGCTTTATCATCGACATCCGTCTTGCGGTACACACTCGGTGCCGATTTTTACACACTTCCTGATGCATACTGCAGACGTGATCAACCCAGCCCGCTTTAAGCCTACTAATATATTCATTAAAATTAAACACCTCAACAAAATCAATTGTAAATTTAATTCTAATTAGTCGAAATATCGACTAATTGTTGACAAGAGTCCATGATATACACTACACATGATATAAATATACCCTGATTAATTAATTCAATCAATTCAAGCATAAAATTCATCAATGTTAGCTTGTACATAGTGTCCTATAGGTAACAGACTAACATTGACGAACTTATAATAATCTCATTGTCGATTATTTTCACAATTGTTCTCAAATTTCTCGCGGGCGTGACTTATGGTACGTCTTTGAACGAATATTTTATGTTTCATTGAAGCGTTTTTTATTCAAGTCGATGTGAAGTCATACATCAATAAAAACTTTGGATGGATCCCTTAATTAATTGTAGGTTATAAGTTTATTTATTGATCTTTCAACAGGGGTCAACTTGTCTGTTTTAATACATTACTTATCACCATAATAATAAAGTGCTGACATCATTAATCATCGATCTTTTAGAATATGAAGAAATCCTTCATCAGAAACAAAGGTTACTGAAAGTTGCTTAGAACTCTGTAATACTGTGTACATACCTATTAATATCGGTTTAAGAATACCACCACCCCATCTCTTCCCATCAGTGTGGTAAAAAACGGTTAAGGGATAACAGCTATCACAAGCCTTGAGGAACTACACCACCTCTCAAATAGTGGACTCGCCAACCCAACTTGGCCAACTTGGCCAGCGTGGCGTTTTGAATCCATACAGCCCTCATGAACAAGACATTGTGCATGAGAAGGCCTATGTCCAGCAGTGGACGATAAAAAGGTTGGTTACGCTTTACTCATCAACTTATACGACCTACGACTTACATTGACTGGTTAAATAAAACGTTGTTAAAAAAACAGCTATTATTATCATTTTCAATTATTGCTATCAATGAATATTTAATGGATTTAGATAAAAACTACTTAATTAATAATTAAAAAATGAATGAATTATCAATTACTTAGATCAATTGACTAAATTAATTATTAGTGAAAACATAATGGCAGCCAGAACGCAAAACAAGTTGAACCACTTTGTGTTGTCGATTAGCTATGTAACGCGAAGAAAAACAAAGCAAATCGATAACAACTTTCAGCTGTCTGTTTGAATACTTTTTATACATTTTCTTTCATACTTAATTACCTTTTTAATATTTAATGTAAGACCAGTCAGTGTGTGCTTATTAGCTAAAAGACGTATGTCAATATTTGATCATTTTATTTTTTACTAACAGTGCCCGCGACTCCGAACGCGTAGACGTTAGAGTATGTGTGGTTAGGCTGATTGCCGCAGGAACTTTATAATTGATATGGATAAAAAGTATCCTGAATGTTAACCGGGCACGGAAGTTACAACTATGCAAAGTTTCGTTAAAATCCGTCCAGTGGTTATTGCGTGATGCGCGTTAAGACAGACAGACAAAATTCCAAAATATTTTGTTTTAGGTTTAGGTATGTCATTCGTACTTTAACTTTAGTGCGTACTTTTAGAGACACCGGCTTTACTGCGATTTTATTATATGTACCAGGGATATTTCGAATAGCGATATAACACTATTCGCGAATATGAATAGTATGTTATAAAATTAGTAAGTAAATTTTAGTCCAATTAAATGCTAGTGCTATCAGTGATTATTTAGTTCAATCAGTGAGTACCTTTTTAGTTTAATCTAAAGTTAGATACCTACGTAACTTTAAATGAAACTACAAAAATCATTTACTAATTAAACTAAAAAAAAACAGTTATGTAACTGATTTTCAAATGACCGTTTAATCTCAAAGTATGTCTTTTTATAAAAATCCTCTTTTACTCACTGCTTTTAATATTCGATTAGTGTTCGTTCGAGTATTCGTTTAGAACATGGCGAAAATTTTAAAATTGGCGAGTACTCGCCAACACGAATATAAATATTCGGAACATCCCTAATATAGATTAAGAAGATTAACAAAAAGGAAGTACAAAAAAATCAGTGCATTAAACAACGACAGGTGATATAGGAAGGTTAAGGGTTTTTAAACAATACCTTCCCAGGTGGTTGGAATTGCGCAAGGTGTGCGATCACCTGCGAGGTATCGGATGTGGATAGCCGACCTTTATTTATTGACGTTTAACACCTATGCGTCTTGAAAATGTACTTGTAATATTTCAGTTTTAATAAATTGCTGATTCTGGTTTCCAATGACGATTATTTGTGATTTATAACCACTGCAGGGTACGGCCTCACCTAGTAAACGGAAATGTACAGCCTAGTACGGCTAATACTAGAGGTAGTACGGTCTCACTAGGGCGGTTTCAGCTCATAATCTACATCGGGGGTTTAGTCCCGATTGGTGGATACACATATCCCAAAAAAATTCTAAATTCTCGAGCATTGCGGGTTTCCATACGATGTTTTCCTTTACTGCTCAGCCAGTGATATGCCTAATTCACTTATATTTGTTTTGAACTCACAGGTTAGTTTGTTTGAACTAGGGTTGCCAACTTTTTGGTAACACGCTAATAAAAACAAGTGGACGGATTTAAATTAAATTTGGCGCAGTTACAAAATGTGCCGGATTAACATTTAGGGTACTTTTATTTAGATTAATTATAAAGTTCCCCCGGGAATCAAGCTAATCACATGTATTCTAATGTCTATATTACGAAGTCGCGGAAACTGCTAGTACTTAATAATACTTAAGCGCAATTGAACATTTGGATTTTAATTTCGATACTGTCAAATTTCTAAAGCAGTTATTTAAACTTTAAGATAAACTTAAATAAATTTAATTTTATATCGTAAGCGATCTGTGTAAATAAAAGAAAAATGTGAAAAACATTGTTTCCAAACGTAAACAACGTTTAGAAAGTGCGTTCAAAAACGCGGGCTTTATTGTAGATATCAATCTAAAATTAAAGAACAATGCCTTATCAAGATGTTAGGGTATTTCCACAAAAACTTTCACAAAGTGTCAACTGTAAAATGATTTAATGTACTTCTTCCATTTCAAATCCCACGCGCGATGTTCGCCCGGTAGCGTTTGTCTATAGTGGCGAAATATGACAAATAATTAATTGCATAAAACTACAATTGGGTGTAATAATAATGTCTTTATATGTGTGCCTCAGGGCCATGTATCATCGCTGTAAAATTAATTTTAACACAGATGTAACGTGTGGGAAATAACTATATCGACTACGTTTTAAAATGTGTACAAAACTTATATTCGTTTATAAAACTTATATTCGTTTTAATAGTCGTAAAAAATACAACTAAAAATTTAGACAATTGGTCAAAGCAATGATTACCATAGGTCGGATTTGCCTAAATGTATTATTAAATTGTATTTAAATCCAATCTCGGGCTCAAGTGGTCCGAACCCGGTTGGCCTTAAAGGCTCATTTACACAAAGAGAGTTTCTGGAAGCGAGAATATTGTATACGATTCTCGCCTGCAACTGTTTAAATGATGATAAAAATTCGATGATAACAGTGGTCTTGTTTATGGTAAGAAGGCGGCAGACGAGCATACAGTCCTCCTGGTTGTGGGTGGATGCTGTCGTCCATAGACATCCACGATACACCAACATCGGTCCAGAATGACAAATGCTGGCACGCCCCCTGATGCGTTGCCTAGCTTTTCAGATGTAGGAATTGATTTGGACAACGGGTTCGGAAAATGGGGAGGGATAGGATAAGATGAGATGGGGATCACATTATTGACTGATCCCTCCCTCCCTCCTGCACGCGGTCAAGAAACTCTCCTTGTGAAAATGAAACCTTAAGGCGCAAACCCAAGTATTTCATTAGTTTGTAAATACAACATGTTAAACAATGTTTTCCGAGAAGTATTCATTTCATACTTTCATTTTTTAAGCCAATGGTTCCGACTTTATTATGATTAACCCAAAAAGGGACCACCCGTTTGGAAAACGGTAAAATTAATGAAACTTCGCCGCAAATTGGCAGTTAAATCGATATTGTTTTCATCCAATCATAATTTCAGTACATTTATTGTTGTGGTATAATTAAAAATATTTTATTGTATTGTATACAGTAATGTAAAAATATGAAAGGAAAAGAGATATAATGTTTACCTTTTATCACAATACTGTAACGTCCTTTCATACGACTTTAATAAAACGCAACGGCAAACGGCTTACTAACAGATACCTATAACTTGTGTCAGTTAGCATTACCAAACCAAATTATTATCACATGAAGAAATATTTACATATTTAGAAAAGAGTAGTACGAAGAAGATATTAACCGTAAATAGAGATTCCAACATCACAATCTGCAAAATCAAAACTAAGAAAATAATCAAATAACGCCATTATCCTCGAGTCAACCCGTATTATAATCGCAATAAAAAAGTTTTCTTCAATTACAGATTTACACCTTTAAGAAATACGAGAGTGACGAAAAAAATAATCTTACTGATCATTTAGAAAGTTCATTCAAACAGAAAGGCAAGAAGTTTTACATTAGGCATAGGCATATGACATAGAACACAAGTTGTAGATAGAAAATCGTTGTGATGTCCTTCCGGTAGTATGTCGAGCTCTAAGGCGTGGTTTGCGGTGAACACGCCGACATTTCCCGAACGAAAGTCGCAATATATTGCATATATATACACATATACTGCATATATTACGCTTTCAATTACAGGTTACGAACAAAAGAGTCATAATCTCGATGAAAGTTGATGTAAAGTTCACATTTTATCGTTTGCGCAATCGTTGAGTGCAGATCTCATCGAGTGTAACAGGGTGTTAAGGTTATCTTAGATATTAATAGAAATATCAGAGTATTGTGTTTCATCTTCTAACGTAAAAATAAAGACGTCTCTATTTAGATGCCTTTTCTATCAAATGTATACCAATGATCAAAAAGGTCACCATGACATGAGATGTTGTGATAGACAAAATTTGGAATACGAAATACTGACATGACACAAAGTAAATATTTGGTCTTTGCTTAATAGGCTCAGACTTATTTTTTACTCATGTAGAATGTGAAAATATCTAAAGAACGGTGCAAAGAATATGCAAAGAAATCTTTCTCATTAGATAGGTATATTACAAGATAATCCATCAATCAATAAATCAACAATCAATCAATTACATGCTACAACAAGTCAAACATTCAAAAATGACTAATTTTTAGTGAAAGTGGCAACCGACATATAATTGACATCAAACATGTGGTCAACGACCAAGTTTTTCACTAGCTAGTGATAATAAGACGGATTTCGACGTTTCAATAGACTAAGGTCAGAGTTCGACTGTGGTTCTCGTACGTGTTATGCAGATAGTTCAAGTTAACTTTCGAGTATAATTGGATAAAAAATATAAATTAGACACGAAAATATTTTACAAGAAATACTCGTGTATTTGCATGGTCTTATATTTCTAAAAATCAAACGGCTATTGAAGAATGGAAATGTAATGAAAAATGCTTCTAAATTTTTTTGGTATTTTATGAAATGAAAATAAAATCATTTACTGATCATAGGTACGTAAGTAATGATCTTAAAATAAAGAAATGGATCTCTATGATGTACCATTTCTGGCATACAAATATTTGAGATCGACATATACATTGAAACCTGTTACAAAATACTTTTACATTTAAGTCAATATTTTTACATTTTAAGTCAACAATTATTATTAATAAGTTGCTTCCCAAAGTCAAATCTCAATTTTAATAGACATTGCAGTAGTTTTTAGTCATAATATCATAATCAATATTTTCAATAATATTTTTTTTTCGTTTAGTTAATGTCTTCAGATTTGGTTATTCCCCTTCTGAGTCCCCCTTAACAAATAGGTACATTTTTCATGGAAAAAAGTCATTGCACGGTAAAACTACGCATATTATTACAATCTTACATTTTATACTGGAATGTGCTCATTGGCCCTGGTATAAGGGTTTTCGTTTGAAAACAAAACTATTGCGTCTGCGTCGTGTTTTTCTTTACAGAGAATCTCAAGCAGTGCCTCTAGCGGACGTATTGTTAAACTTAGAACTGCATAGAAATTCTTGTACAGTTAGCGTGCTGTTAGTGTACAGTGGTTAGAACTTCAAAAATCCCATGGAGTCTGCAGTTCTGCAGACTGCTAGCTAACTGCACAGAAGCCGCGTTCAAACTACACTTTAGCAGCTGGCTGGCTGTCCAAATGCAGTCCGTCCGTATACATGCTTAGATTAAATGCAACTTTACCACACGTTCGTAAAAAAGCTGATACAAATGGTAGAAGAACTTCGGTTTGAGTTATAGCAAATCAGATAGTAAGCAAATCAACGTAGACGCAATTTAGATAGATACATACGGAACATTGAACACTAATATAAATTGCCTGCGTGTAACAAATAGTAAATTTCGAACTGTCAAAGCTGTCACATTCAACAGTTAAAGTGTTACAGTACAACATTGGTCATAATCTGCAGACAGCAACGACTTTTATCAATGTGTCAAACGTGAGCACCGAACGGTTTAATCTTTGTTTCTGACATGCACTTTCTTCCGCGACTATCCTTGCGTTGTAAACAAAGCGCTTTCCAAGACACCGAATCGGACACCATCACACAAATCTATAGATACTATAATAGCCTTTATTACAACCGAATAAAGTTTAAAATAGCGTAAAGTGATAATGTGGATTCTAGTGTTCTACAAGACTATGATAGATTACGGACGTCTCTCACATTATGTTGTCGTTAGCATGTCGCTTGCCTGTAGATCTGTCATTGCGTAAAATGATAGGAAGTATTGTAAATAGTGATAACCGTGCAAATGTTTACACGTATGCAGGGCTTGGGCATGAGGAATGTATAGCCAAACAATGCCACGCTGGCCAAGCCTATTATAAAGAGTCCACTACTTAAAAGTCTGGTACTAGTAAGTGGTAGACAGGTTTAAATAAAACCATCTGATTAGTTTAAGAAATATCTAAACAGCACCCAAAAGTAGAGTTTCTCCGCCATTTCTTATATTGCATGAAGCAAACATTAAATGAGAAGATTTCTTCTAGCTTCTAGTAAATAGATAAGATCTTACAACTTTCTACAACTATTTAAAATGATTATAACGAAACTTATGTCAAAACTCAATAGTACGGGACGAGGTTGGAACTCACTATCTTTTGAATATGAGTCTAGATTAGATACTCTTAGACTATTACTGTTCTTTTTAAAGAAATATAATTATCGTAGAGTTCACGACTTTCGAATTTTGGAAAAAAATCACTACATCTCTACTAAGTGTCACAAGCTGAACCCAAAACAGCAACAAACTGCAATGGAATTTAGCGGAAAAATGGTTTCGGTCTATATCTCGGTTATGTACGAAAATAAACCAAATAGGTTTAATAATTCGAAATTCACGACGGTGTAAACTTTTCGATAAATCTGAAAAAAATAATATGTGTATACATATAAAATGTAATGTCGATGGATAGGGCTCGTAAAGTTCTAAAATTCGCTGTCTATACATATAAAATAAAATGTCGTTGGATAGGGGTCGAAAAGCTCTAAAATATTTGTCGAAACACTTTTTATCTAAAACGTATGGAAAAATAGCGAAATCTCCCCTCCGGTCGCCCAGTAGCCATCCTCAAGCCATCGGTCTTCTTTATAATACGCTAAGATTATCATTAGCTGGATGGTGAAAGAAAACAGTGAAGAAATCCAAGTTCCAAAGAATTAAACTACCAATCCGTACTGGGTGTGCGTGGTAAATTGGGACTCGAACCCCCCTCTTAATTGCAACGGGATGTCCAGTGGGATATTGACGTAATACTCGTAGGCTGTCAATAAACTGTTATTACGCTCGTATCAACGACATTGACTATAGAGAGTTTAATAAAACGTACGTCCGTAAGAATGTTGAACTTAACAAGAATACGTGGAACCCTTCAATATTCTTCAAACCTTGAAAAAATGTACTAACAGAAATTGACAATGTTTTATGGAATTTATTGCGGATAAATTGCCGTCCACTTTCACCTACGCACGAACGGAAGAAAACCCAGGAGATATACGACGCTACTTTCCAATGTAATACGTAATAAAGGATGTTGGACCAGAATTTTCGCATATTATTATCACCTACAACGATATTAAGGCCTGTAATGCAATATTATTTCAAAGCAGTATAAGATACCGATTCGTCAAACTATAGAACTAGTCACCGACATATCTCGTAGAATCAGCATTCTGAAGTGACAATAGGCAATAGGACGAATGCTGTGTGGGACGCCCTTTGTCCAGGTGGAAAGACGACTTGAAGAAGTTGTGGTGGCGAGCCTTGGGAGTGGCCTACATCAAGCAGTAGAGGGACAGGCTGATGGTATGGTATATTACTATATTATTTTGAAACATAGGTAAGTTACAATTTATTTAGTTTAATAATAAGCCTTAGGTATGTTTTTCCAAGTGCATGCGTACAAATATTACGAGAACAAATTGACACCTGTTTCTCATATTCATATTTAAATTAGAATGAGTACATAAAGGAAGCCTTAATTTGATATTTCTATAAGGTGGCTTATGTAAGGCCCACAAAAATATATGTAATTCATAAATCCTAACAACAGATACAGTATTTAGCAGACGCTGAACACGAGTCAATCTTTTAACATTATAACGCATCATATAAAATGTTCACGTCTTCTTAAAATACTTCAAAAAGCCCTTCACACATCTCGCTAATAAAACTGAAGTGCCCTATCGATGTCCATCATAAAGTAGAAAAATCTGGAACATTTCCAGCGACCTTGGGCCTCTAAAATAAAGAATAGACAACTCATGCGCAGCCGTATAATTAATATCTCGTCCTACTTTGACTAATAAAAGTTCGCTGGTTTTATTCTACTCGTTAATAAAAATGAAACATATATTTCTTACTAGTGTTGCAAGACGTTTGAATTGTTAAGTTGCATTTTGACTTGCGTGGGTCTCATATGTAACACTAACAACAATCACGGAGGCGTCAAAATTATTAATGATTTCTGCAATCTTTATTAATGCTATTTGTACAGGCGAGGCTTAAGGCAAGATAAATTAATCTTTTTTACTTTAATTAACACCTTTCTAAGTCATTACTTTTGCTAAATCGTTAAAGCGGTAGAATGAAAACTTTCGTAAAATCATTAGTGCGTTTTATTATCTAGAAAAATAATATAATTATTTCATCGGAACTAATTTAATCTATTGACCTTAAATATTTGCCTTCTAATATCGCGTGATATAGTGTTATGTATTCACAATAAAAAACGTGCCAAAATTATCTAACTATTATTAAAAAATCTCTTATGATATTGCCTAAGTCATTCTGAAGCCTACGATGTTATGATAATAAACGCATGCGCAGCCGTATTACGTGTTGTTTACAGTATACTGTTTACTTACTGTTTAGCTTTTGTCAAGAATTTGAAGAAAAGTGGCTTTGTTATGTATAAGAGCGTAAATGTGAAACTCAATTGTTTAACGACAAATAGGTTTTTGTCTTCGTATAACGGTACTATTCAGATTCAGAAAGAAAGGAAGTAATATTTCTTTTTCTCTATGAATTAGGCAGCTTAAGAACTAAACTACAAGTTGAAAAACCTTTTGTAAATATTCTAAATACTGTATAAAATACAAATATTATTTTTTAAGGCTTAGCGATGACTATTATTATTAAATGGAACGAGGCGTGTGATTGATTAAACATGAACTAAGTGTCTCGACAAGTTTGTTTAAACTAATTTTAAAACTATTTCACTACGCGGTGCGGCACATGTTACAAAACATTGCAAAAATTAGGTCAACTACGTTGACTGCGTGAGAGGATTCTGCCGAATATTATACAAGAGTCTGAAAATAATATAAGAGTCCGAATATTATACTGAAAATAAATGCAATCCGAGATCCATTCTTCTTCTTCTTCTTCTCAGCCCTTGGACGTCCACTGCTAGACATAGGCCTCCCCCATTGTCCGCCATTTAGACCTATCGGCAGCGACCTGCATCCAGCGGGTGCCCGCAACCTTTATGAGGTCGTCTGTCCATCTAGCAGATGGACGTCCTCGGCTTCATCCGCCGGTACGTGGTCTCCATTTCGAGATCCATTACAAACTGTATATTTTTTTCTATACCTCTAAGGATTATGTGGCTAACTATTGTGTGATATTGAAAGACCAATCAAGCAATGACCTTTTGACCTCTTTTTGTTTGTCTATTGTTTGCTAGGATGCCGGAATTTTCACGCCACGGTAAAAGTTAATTATAATATAATATTCCTAACGAGGAAATATTTTATTTATATTGATGATTTTCATACATACAATAGGTAAAGTTATTAGTTACTCTCCAAATTTGGTAGGCTTAATATATGTTCTTTTTCCTGATTGTCTAATCAAATAATCAGTGATTAATTGATCAGTATCATCATTTTTTTACGTATAAGGATTGACAAGGTAAACTAACAAACAGTCTTAAATTAGACTAGATTTATATTAAATTAAAAAAATAATTATAGCGAAAAGGAATGTGACCAGTATTATTAATCTGTGTATCTAACAGGATTAGATGGTTACATTACTTGTTCAGTAAAGCATACAGTTTGTACTTCGGTAGCAATGAATACGTCCAGATCTGACATTTAATTTACTGCATAAATAACGGTAAATCTTTATAAGTTAATACCGCCGTTAATATAATGTACAGGAAGTAACTACCAAGAGAGTACGCAATTACTGTGAACACCTCGCCCGCATTATGTTCACTATAAAATGTCAACATTTATATGACTCTCATCAACAACAATAATAAAGGCATTAAGAATTGTTTCATGGCTTGTTATGTTGTTCCTCTTTATACTTACTAATTTATTGAAATTCAATAAGGTCATAAAAATATCGACAAAAGACAACAATAAAAAAAGAAACTGTAATAGTCTCATTAATATTTTAAAGGGAAGGGTTTTTTTTTATTTATTCTACAACAAATCAATAAATCGCTACCAAAAGCATATGTGTAGGCGTGTAGCTTATGATGAGATAGGTTAACAATCAACCCACCGGATAGTTTTCAATCCTAATTCCACGCGAGCGCAACCGCCGCCAACAGTTACTTATGAATAAAAGTATGAGATGAATTTCGTTTTCTCATTCATTTAATCAATGCACGTCAAAGAGAAATTGACGAAGTACTGTAAGTGTTACTATCATCTATTGTTTGTTAGGTTATCAAATAGGTTATCGACACATTTGAAAATTGGGTTTTGATTTAAAGGTTAATGATTCATACATTAAAAATGATCCATCGTTAGTGAGATCATTGACATTGAATTCATGGTTGATATAACAGTTGTATTTATTTTAGCACGACTATGATAAAACAGTTGCAAAACTTCATTTCAGGGTTATTGTTTCAGGGTTCGCTACTAATTCTTTTTCTTTCTTAAAAGTCTTTTGTTGTTTTTAAATTAATAAATAAGGCGTTGTTAATCCGAACTTAATGTTTGATTGAGTTCTGTGCATGGTGCGTGATGGCCAAATCCCGGGATAGAAAAATCGTGAAATAATTAATAAACGCAGAAAGATCTATGCATAGTCTCTCATAATGCAATAATTTGTACATATTTGTTCTGACTATAAATTATTCAATTAGAAAAGAAAAGGTCATTGGTCGCAAGATCGCGCCCACGACCACAGTACTAGAGATTGATAGCATCAGATAATGAGTACTATTCATCAAGTGCACGCAAGCCACTTACACAGACCTTTGACCGCATTTTGAAAGAAAATAAAACTATTAACATGTATTAGTAAGCGAGTTTCAAACGTTTTACAAGGTATTGCCACATCATCTGTTGAAGCATCTTTAGCAACCTTTGATGAAACACTTTACCGTACCATAACATATGTCTGTTTCTTTGTTTGGAATCTTGGAAACTCTAGTCCGATATTGTTATGGTTTTCATGGTTCTGTAAATTATCACTTCCGAAAGGTCTGGGGTGGAACGTGAAATAACCCGATTTGTGAAACAACGTGTTCAAATTGTCTGATATAATTCTACGAAAAAGTAAAATCCAATAGGTGTGTCTACATAAAAAGCTAGTTTTAAATAAATATGAACTTTTTAAATCAATACAGAGTCAATGCAGGTCAGAGAGCATTATATTACTTTCGGCTATTGTATGTTATTGTACCCACAAAACTTATAGATGGATATTAAAAAGGTACTTCAACATTTATTTACAAGAGATAATCTCAGCTATTAAACTTTAACGCACCGTAACTTAAAACGGTTTTGACACAAACATCTCATGAAAACAATGGCCAGCTCTTTAATACGTCGTTGTTAGATGACAGCCCTATTTCATTCGGTCCATTAACATTAAAATTGCCGTGAGAAGTTTCGCATTCATTACTATTGATGTGCTGTCCGACTTCAGTCGAAAGTGTATAAAAATCTGATTCTGTGTTTAGAAATATAGTGTTTAGAGACTATAAAAATTGTGTAAACGTTGTGTAGTTACTACAGAATTGTTTTATAATAGTATACTTATACTAAATGAATAATAGTGCTATGAAATAATAAAATAAAATGGAAAATTACATTGTAGATGTTAGATGAGGTATCTAACGTAAAAATATTATACAGATTTTAAATGCAGAAGCTTTCATATTGCAATTATATAAGAAAGTACAAAATTAACATGACTAATTGCAAACAGATGGATAAGAAAATTATGAGTCATGTATCTAATGCAGTAAGGTTAACGCCCTAGGAGCATCTTGATAAGGCATTGGAATAAAATATGACCAGCTGCGAACCATGGCGACAATTTATAAAGAGAGTGCGTGTCAGACCATATTGTAATGTCACTTGTCTAACATGGATGCTTCATTAACAGAAACATAAAACAAGCCAATGAAAATGATAGTGAAATTAAAATAGATTCTAGTTAATACTTTGGTATAGACAACGATGGTAAAGACATTGTAATTCCATCAAATTCTGATCTTGATGACATTTCTGATTCAGAAATATTGTCCCATATCGGAGTCAAAGATTTTAGGGAACTTTCTTATTGGCATCGTTGAAGTACAGAAAGGTCTCTTTGACGTTTATTTTTCTTGTAAAAACACTTAATATGGCTTTTAAGGATATGATAAGAACTTCTTTCTTTTCTGCTGCAAGTAGATATTGGTTAAATTGTATGTTAAATCTAACGTTACGTTTAATCTTATGTTATTTTTCCAATAATATAATGTAGATTTGTCTGAAATTAATGATTGTAACTCCTAGTATTACGCATTGGTGCAATCTAGTACGTAATTCAAATACCATTGACGTAGCGGCGATTCATTATTATTGTAATTGGACACGGGGGACACTAGAATAAGTTGCCCTCCTTCTGGTTTAAATCACGTATAATCATTACAGTTTGAACATTAAATAAATAGAGATAAGGTTAGTTTTGCATTAGAGTTTAGAAGTGAAAATATATCAAACACCTGAGAAGTGTTTGGACTTGTACAAATTTGGATGTTCCCCTTAATTTATCTTCGTATTGTTTACTTTATATGGATTTTCAAGAGATGATTTTTAAAGCGTTGATAAACAAGACCATAATCGGTCGTGTGAACAACATTGGTGCAAACGATGTGAATATGAAATGATAAACAAGATCTCGTGTAGCAAGCTTAGAGTACCATCCATTTTTAAGGAATTACTTTAGCACATATACCTTTTTATTATTTTGTCACTTATGTGTGTAGGACGCACTTGTAGAATCATACCTGCAAAAAAGAAAATAACTTTTATTACTAATACGTAACTTAGAAATTTCTTAATAACTAAAATAAATTAGCAATTAATAATTAATTATTGTCACAAATAAATGTACATTTAACATGTTGGTATATTAGAAGATGTAGTGACAAGATACAAGATACATTAGGGAAATAAGATAAAGTGGGAAATGCAGTACATTTCAAGGTAGTCTTTTGTGAGAGAAGGGTAACGTGGCCAGTCGAGCGCGCCCAGCGGCTGTAGGATTTCAGCGTGCACTCTCCCCCTTCCAGACTGACTGATCATTAACTTAAAATTTAAAAAAGCATTTTTAGAAACATACAACACTTCTCAAGCCCGCAAGTCCGACACACACCTGTACGATTTCTTTCAAACTTGTACACTACTGTACATTATGCAAAACATTTATGGTATTCGTTGCTACCATTTACTCTTAAACAGCCCTAATCGAAAATTACTACCGTAACCGGCACCCTAAATTTAGATCGACCGTTACATATCATTCCTAGTTCGGTATAAAATAATAATATCGACCCGTCATCTGCCAGATGTGGTCCCTCCCACAGCTTGTTGGTTTATTAGATTACTATGTTACATCATATACTAGTGAAGTAGTGTTATAAAGAATATTATAATTTGTCTAGTAGTCACGTACGTGTCATATTCTCAATGTTTAACATTTACTTAGAGCCAACGCAACGCAGGGAGTGCCGCAACTTTGTTGTTGGTTACTTCTGTATTGGGTGTTATTTGTTGCGTATAAACACAATGTTTTTTCATGTCGCTTTATTTTTGATTACCCAAAGCAGATTGATTTACATATTTCGCTATCTTCTGATTATTGTTTATGCGAACCCTAAGATCGTTGGGATTTAACAGCTCAGTGAAGTTTTAATATTTTTTATGTAAGATAATAGCTTTTGATCATATTGAACATAGTGCGAAGCATGTGGAGTGTTATCTTTATTTCTCTGTCTGCTTTTCTCTACTCTATCTTTAATTATAATTATTGTTTGTTATCAGCCTAAAATCCCGATGAATTTTCTGTTTGTTTGAGATCATTTTCATAGGTAAAATTAACACATTAAACGTTTCAACGCTGTGTTTACAAACAGAAAGCGGGTCGGTGCTTGACACTATCTAGACACATTGAAGTGATGATATCACTCTCACAGATAACGATGATAAATTCTTTGTATTTCCAAATACGCGTGCAGATAATGGATTATCAGGTAGGTATAAATATCGATCGCTTATAGTACGATGACTAACGGTCTTTTTAGAATGAGTAAAGTTATAGAGGACTGAGAACGAACACATATGACTTCAATTTACCTATTGACATTATAGCTATGATATTATATCTAGCTATGATTGATTTCATGTATGAAAACAGTATGAAGAAAAATAAGTAAAATGTCCAAGTACAAGAAAGAGATTGAAGATAAGTAAAGAAGCAGAGACTGTGAAAGCCAAAATCACGATGTAGATTACTGACTGGATGACGTCAGTCTGTAAGATAATAGATAAGAAAATTCTTACGACAAATATAACTAATTTTAAATAAAAATGTATGAATTTCTTGTCGGACCTATAAGTAGATGCAGTAGTAGTGCATTTGCACTTTTTGACAAATAATCCCTGCGTAGGTACAGTGGGGTATTCAAGGCACTTTAAACCGCGGACCCGAAAGATATGGAATGAACTTCCAATTGAAGTTTTCCCACTGAGCTACCATAAGGAATTCTTTACGAGAGCTGTGAATAGGATCCTGCAAGTTCGGCGGCGCTTACCAATTGTGGCACATTTTTATATCTACTATAAAAATATTTAATACAATTAGCCACAAATGTGACAAGACGATGTATTCTCACTGTAAACATGTAATCAATAACTGCTGTGTGGCGTTAAGTCGGGCGCTAAATGTAACACCACGTACAAGAAGTGCATGGACACGAGCGGAAGCGAAAAAAACCGTTAACCAATGCTATAAAGTTATTTATTTATTGCTATTAAAATGGTATGACTAGGATACGACGCACACTGACAGGTAGATGGACTGCCTTATAGTTAGTAGCTAACATAACTCTTACATAGGTCACACTGAAAATTTCCGGACCTGGCCACTTACATAAACAATATTTAAAAAGTAATTACAATAATATATTTGAAAATGGAATTCTTTGGCTATAGAAAAAAGTTTGTTTCATCTAACAGTCATTTGTTTTTTCATTGTGGCGTCATTTTAAAAATTGCGTGTCTGCATTACGATGGATTTGAACTCGTGAAAATTTTCGCTGTATGATTTTCTACGATTTTAAGTGTAACTTGACAGCTCAGCAGAGCCTCGCTCGGCTTCAAACTGCTTTCGGCGATGAAGCACCAAGCAAGACGACAATTTATAGCTGGTTTGCAGAATTCAAGCGCGGTCGTGTCAATCTCAGTGACGAATTTCGTCACCCGGCCACAGCTGTCAACGACAAAAACATTGATGCTGTGCGCCAAATGATCGAAACAGACAGGAATGTGACCTACCATGAGATTCAGGCATGCTTAGGCATATGCATGAGTCAGATACAATCAATCTTACACAAAGATTTGGCTGTGCGAAAGCTGTGCTCGCGATGGATCCCACACAATTTGACTGAGGCTCAAAAAACGGAACGCGTTACTTGGTGCAATGCCATGCTTACCAGATTTAACGAAGGGGCGTGAAATTTGGTGCGGAACATAGTAACAGGTCACGAAATATGGATTTATAGGTACGACCCCGAAACAAAGCAGCAATCGACCATTTGTGTCTTTCAAGATGAGCCGAACCCCACCAAAGTGCCGGGTGTGCAACGTGCCGCGAAGCAGATGATCGCTTCTTTTTTTAGAAAAACTGGACACGTGGCTACTGTTGCTTTGGAGAATCGTCGTACCGTGAATGCTGATTGGTACACGACCATTTGCTTGCCGGAAGTCATTGTAACTCCGTAAAAGTAACCGTAAACGCCGCATAATCTTGCACCATGACAATGTCAGACTCTTTCAGAAATTAGAACTCAAGAGCCATCCTCCATACAGTCCCGACATGACACCTTGTGACATCTTCTTTTTTCCAAAAATTAAGAACCAATTACGCGGTCAACGATTTTTATCGCCAGAAGAGGCTGTCGAAGAGTATGAAAAACATGTTTACGAGGTCACCACGGAGGAGTGGAATAAATTTTATGGAAATTAGTTTATTCGTATGAAAAAGTGTATTGATGCTCACGGTCAAAGCGTTGCTCCTGCGTCGCTTACGTTTTGTAGCATCCATG
Source organism: Sesia apiformis (assembly GCA_914767545.1). Taxonomy (NCBI): domain Eukaryota; kingdom Metazoa; phylum Arthropoda; class Insecta; order Lepidoptera; family Sesiidae; genus Sesia; species Sesia apiformis. The sequence goes on along the minus strand of OU611967.1, from coordinate 10,421,845 downwards.
TAATGATGACAATATCCCGACATATATATATCAAAATTGATAGTTTAGTCGACTTATATTACGCCGTGTAGTGCTACACCTACGAATAGATAATCTTCTTTTATTCGCAAGACAACGAAAATTTTAATAACCTCTCGGGAGATTCCAACTACCATAAGTGTGTGATAGTCGTCAGATAAGTACTTATGTGAATGTGCTAACTCCCAATTACTTTTGATTAATCAACCTACACAAAATAACAAGCGCATAATTGTGGCTGTTACTTAGAATAACTGAAGGCGAAATGTTGTCGAAATGTGCGTAGGTACGTAATTACGATTACTACAAGAAACATAAATAACATACCTCGAAGTTGAGAAAATTTTAGTGGATAAATTGTATTTTGTATAAACGTAATTTGGTGTAGGCATAAGACGTTTAGGAATCCAGTCAGGAGTGTAGATAAAATTATGTCTAGGGTTGCTAACCATCCTGTTCTGCCTTCATCTCTGTTGAAGTTAAGAAAAAAGTGATGTCATCACAATCAGTAGCATGATTTCATCTACTGACCAATTACGAGGGAGAGCGTTCCTCGATTGACCTGTTAACGCTATCTTATGCTGCTACATTGGACGGATGACGTCACTTCTATCTCAATGTCAATAGACTATAGGTTCCCTTTCTAGGGTCTTGGATGAGGCGTCCCGTATAAGGGTCGTTCGGGACGGTAATTGTCCCACTATATGAGAGATCGTGCTTTGAACTTCAAAAATTAAGTCTGTGGGCACTCGTCCTCATCTCTCCCGAACTGTAACTACCGAAATGCACACATATTGTGTTACGTGTATCACTGGATATTAGTAGATCTTTCATGGATATTTATTGTTTAGAACGGAAGAACATTATTGGATACCGCTTTTTCAACTCGTACTAACCCCCAACGTAATGCACCAGTGTCACATGCTTTACGTTATTTTAACAAAATGTTCGCGAGGTATTGACATACTATAGATGTTTTCATGTCAAATGAGAGGGTTTTGAGCAGGTATACTGTGGAATACTTAGAGAAATCGTATACAAAATGTACGCATTGGTTTTTATAAACTGCAATGTACCTTCTGATATGTTTAAATAAATAAATAAATTTGAATTGTCGATTACCTATAACCGCATATAACTTTGCAGTTTATTACCATTACCAGATTACCCATAACCGCATACTCATTGTCGCAAATAAATGTTTCAAAGATGGCGAATTTAGTTATGCCCTATACGCAGTTCAGAGATTTCCTTTTTGACACTAGTAATACTAAAATTACACACCAAAACAAAACAATAACAGACATTGTACACACAAAATACACAAAATGACGGTCTTATCGCTAAAAGCGATCTCTAATGGACAATGTTTGTAGTTGACTAAAGTTATTTGAGTCTTATAGGGAAGTTTTCACTACACGGATGATTCTATAACCACAGTAAGCTCTTACTATCGGGTGGTTGGATCGTTTGTCTGGACGCTTATTTCATAAAAACTCATACGAAATGTTCTAAAAATTAAAGTAACTGTGAAATTATAAAACTACGCAACAACATTATCTCTAGTTATGTGGAAACTCAGTAAATACTTGAATGAGATAAAGTAACAGAAGAATGTGTTACACTGTAGAAATCGAATATCTGGCAAGATTGCATAAATTTTAACCAAACGATATGAAATTACCTAATATAATTAATTATTCTTATTTAGGCTTAAGTTATTTTTATAGTAAACATTTGCAAATAAAAAAGGGGTGAAGCATTAGCAAATTCTTATGCGCTCGTAAATAAGTTATTACAGTGACTAAGGTTTATATTCGTTGCTCTCACTGAAGGAATAGGTTTGTACTACAACGTTGTATTTACGGTTGTGGCCACCTAGCCCATCCATTGAATATTTCAATAATAAGCTGCAGAGGAATTTGTTCAAAAAATCAATCGTCACAGTAGGGCTTTATACATAAATATGATTTAATCTGAATAAAGGGACCTCATCGTCGATTTTATCGACTTTATTTCTTAAGTACTTTATAGTTACTGCCTATACGTTCTAGTTATTTCAAGACTTTTGTTGTTGTTCTTTATCGTATTTATAATGAATTGTTACAATAAGACCATACTACTGTAAGTACAAAGTCGATATTCCTAGAAGGACTCTTGTTTAAATAGAAACACACTCCAACATCTCATTTTTAAGATAAAGTATAAAGTATAAAGAATATTATTTATTGATTTATAGGTACTTATACTTTATTTATTTAACAATTTATTGTACACACATAACATGAAACAAATAAAAAGGAAGAAAAAGAAAGGATGTACAAAAGGCAATGCATGCGATTTCTTCCAGCAGACCTGGGAAAGTGAAATATACGTCAAGACAGAAAGGCAGGCGTAGTGCGTACGGAAAATTTGTATAATAATTTAATAGTACAATAATATTAATAAAATGCACAATATTTTTATATACATATACAATATATATACACACATACTTATACCTACACAATAAATACTGTACATATAAAATACATATTATATATACATATTATAAATATACTTTATTGTACACACAAATGATAAATAATAGGTCGGGGAGAAAGTCTTTTCGTATTTTGTATGTATGAAGTTGTGATCCAATATCTTTGATTGAACTGTTTGTACTTGGCTGGTTATGATACCATTAAAAAGGTAACATTTAAAAAAAAAAAATAAAGAAATAAAAAACTGTTTCCCGCCATTTTTCAATTGTTTTTCTGTCCAAGGAAATGAGTGAATCTAACGAAGAAATTCGATACATTTTAAAGTTTTATTACAAAAAAGGGAAAAATGCGACACAAGCCGCGAAAAACATTTGTGCCGTTTATGGACCTAATGCAGTGTCAGTAAGAGTAGCACAAAGTTGGTTTAAGTATTTTCAGTCAGGAAATCTTAATGTTAAAGATGCAGTTCGCTCCGGTCGCCCTGTTACCGATAAAGTTGATGCCACTTGTGAAAAAGTGCAGCAAGATCGGCATATAAGTAGTTAGGACATTGCTGATGAACTGGGCATTGACCACAAAACAGTTTTGACTCATCTGACTCAAAAGTCTGGATTCACAAAAAAGCTCGATATTTGGAAAAGTATTTTTGAAAAGATTGATTACTGGTGATGAGAAGTGGATCACTTACGAGAAGAACGTGCGGAAAAGATCATGGTCTAAGTGCGGCCAAGCTCCACAGACTGTGGCGAAACCCGGATTAACGCGCAATAAGGTGATGTTGTGTGTGTGGTGGGATTGGAAGAGCATCGTTCATTATGAGCTTTTACCGCCGGGCAAAACCATCGATTCGGATCTCTACTACCAACAGCTGATGAGATTAAAGCAAGAAATTGAGAAAAAACGCCCGGAATTGATCAACAGAAAAGGTGTATGTAGTCTCTCATCATGATAACGCCAGAGAGAGACGAGAGAGAGAGAGAGAGAGAGCGAGAGAGAGAGAGAGAGAGCTTGGTTGGGAAGTGTTGATGCACCCACCACATAGCCCTGACCTTGCGCTCTCAGATTTCCACTTGTTTCGGTCTCTTCAGAATTCTTTAGGTAGTGTAAGGTTAATATCAAGAGAGAACTTTAAAAAAAATGTATTGAATTTGTATATAAAATACGAAGAAACTTTTTCCCCGACCTTATATATGTTACTTTTTAACATTTTACTATCAATATCTAGGAAACTAGAGCCGACAATAAAATCCCTTTCCTCATATAATGTCACAATTAATTTACGCTACCCGCTCCGCAATAGCTACTGTGACCATAACCTTAATCCCAAGGCCAGAGTTAAGAAATAATTGGCTTAGCTATTAAGCTCGAGGGTATTGTAAAATTTCGCTCTAATACAAATTACAAAAGCAGTTATGAGGTTCACGAATGCGGTTTTTTGTAACGGACCAATGTCAATGATCCCATGCAATATCGCAATGGTAATGGTATTAAAATATTTTTTTTACAATTTACAATGAATGTAAAAATGTATACTTACACTTCGCTGGTATGTACTTGGCATTAAAAATTAAGAGTGAGCAAAATTACCGTTTTGAGCTACGTGACTATTTAATTAATAAAAAGGTTTCTGGCCAGAAAGTTGTGTGTTTTTTTCTATAAGAAGCAATTGTACGGGTGGAACACATGATGGTAAGGAATGCAGGTGCGCTGCCGACCTTGTAAATACTGATTCCCAGCTTTCTTGAAGAACTCCATATCATTGCGAATCAGAAGGAATTTGGGAGGCTGGACGTGTGGATCACATTGTGATAAGGAATACGGGTGCACTGTCCACCTTATAAAGGAACATTACCAGCTTCTTTAAGGAACTCTACATCCCAGTGTATTAGAAATGCCGGAGGGATTCGCGGTATAAAGCAATTTGTGGACCTTATCTCGATTGCGGAGCGGGTAGCGTAAATTAATTGTGACCTTATCTTGGGGAGGCCTATGTCCAGCAGTGGACGTCCAAGGGCTGAGAAGAAGAAGAAGATCTCGATACTGTATGTATGTAAACAAAATATACCTGAGCGCATTACCAATAATCTTGAATGTTGTACTGACGTACTACAGTAATCATGACTCCAGTCACGTAAGCAGCTAACGGTGCAAAAAAATCTAACCTTGTATGGTATCTGTTAAAACTGTAGGTCACTCTAACTAAAGGTAAATGCAACTGTGCAAATATAATGCAAAGTAACAAATATTTCTTAGTCGCAATAAAATCGACCATGTGACAAAAGCCTTTTTGATTGCAACGAGTTCGTGGTATCTCAATGACTATCTCACTCTCACATCTTTCAATGACTACTATATTATGTTACGATATACTTTTTACGATGAGATTGTAATTTTAAATTTGAATAGTAGGTAATAGGGAAATACCCAAAGTTAAAGGCAGTTCCAAATTATTTGCAAGTGAACTAAATTAGAAATTCTAAAAAGCCCGTCAGTGTCCACCGACCATTCTATACCATCAAGCTGTGTTTCTCCTCTGTTAGATACAGGCCTCTCTCAAGGCCCGCCGTCGCGTCTAGCGCTCATCTCATCCAGACACTACCGGCGACTTTATATATTACATAGTAGAAGGAATTCATTGTATGAAGAGATTTCTACACATCCCGGCCGAAAGTAATACACATCGACTATGATCGGATAGCTTCGGTTTTGTAGAGCGTCGTCTCTGTCGTAACGGTACACGACAGAGACGACGCTCTACAAAATATAGTCTCTTTCTAAAGGCCGATGTCTATTACTTTCGGCGGGGAAGTATAGTTATCGGCCGCAATAAGTAAATAACACTATAATAGGATTCTTATGTTGTGGGTCCAGAGACATATATGAATCGAACACAAATGTTTTTCTGACCGGAATATAACCATAAACCTTTCGCACAACAGGCATGGACACTATTATCTTAGGTCTTAAGACTGATCAATTCATTCTGTAAAATTTATACTTATCTTCAAAGCAAATTCAGTACCAGCAACAATAAATGAATAACAGATAGGAATGGATAACATGGAGTGTCTGAATAAAAATAGACGAGATATAGTAAATAATTCACGTCTACTTTATTATTTATCATCTCTTTTACTATGCAAGTCTCAAAAAGGAATATTTATAAATCCCTTGATCCATTAGTATTCAAAATTTTTTGAAAGTACTCAAGAACATGAAAAAGCCATCGCGCACGTTCGTCTACTTTCTAGTCCCTTTTTCACAATTACACGAGTCGTAATTAGTTAATACTTGCCAGAATTGGATTAAAAATATTAGACAAAAAATACAAAAAATATATTTATTCATTTATTTTATTCAGTATATAACCATCTTCTGAAATACTACTTTTAATTAAATTAAATCTATATTATAGTATTAAATCAACGATTTCCATAAACTACAGTTAATTTGATGTTCAAGACAAACATTAAGGTTAGATATATTGAAATCATATTAGCGTAGTAAGTTAGAATTATTTGGCAATTAAACATGTTATCATATATGTATCAGTTACATTACTGGGATACAAATTAAACAAAGTAATATATTATTTCAATATCATCAAAATTATAATACTCCTTTATTTTACAAACTGCAAAGTACTTTTACAAAGCGCTCACAGTATCGAACTGTATACGAGTGAGTATAATACACTAATATACAAATTTGATGCCAATGACAAAATACCCATTATATTTATTATTTATATTTCACATGATATTAGAAAAACCGTTGTTCATGCGAATGCGAAACTTGAGTAAACAATGAGTAACTGATGCAGAAATACATATGTATTACGTCACTGCACTATCCTGTTCAGTGTCCGGGGAAAATGGGTCGAGGTAATATTACTGTTACTTACTAAATATATACACACGCACTCAGTCTAGATAAATAGACGATCCAATATACGATACTACGATTGCGATCTTATCCCTGTTTTAGAATGATTCCCAATATTATATTGCTCGCAAGGGCATATTATATGGGCGAGGGGCAAGGGGCAAGGGGCCTCACAATCTGCACACACTAATTACACAACTAATCTAATAATAATTTAGGAAAGAAAACGTTCTATTATATTACGACTTTTAGTATATTCGGTATTTAATAGTAGATATTGGCAGGATATTGGTAGATATTTAATAGTAGTTCAGTACAATTATTAAGTCTGATTTTATGAATTCTGAAAATAACATCAAAAACATCTCTGCAACAAGACATTATGCATTTTAGAGATAAATTATATTTTATGCCGCATTGACAAAAGTTTTCCTTTCGAGTTTATCTCCTATAGTGTAAATTACAAAGAAATATAAAATAAAAAATAAATTACAAATATTTAACATAATATGAAGAGTTCACTTAACATATGCTGAGTTGGAAACCGTTTCCGATGACGCAATATACATGTTAAATCTTATAGAATATGTCTTTTTATTTGTGTCTTTATTTCATGTTCATTCTTCTTACGTCTAATTTGTTTGTTTCATACCTTTTGTTGTGTATTGTGGTGTTGGAATAAAGTTATGTTTAAGAAGATTAAGCATACTTACTAATAACTATTAAAACAACAGTGAAATCCATTGTATTGGTCCAAATACGAAGATCGCTCAATTTCAACAAGATTTAGTTTTCCATAACAAAACCATAAGAAATAAAGTATATTCCAAAGCGGTTCCTAGAAAGGAAACCATCCTGTCCATTAGCGTTTCCTTTCTGAATAGTGAACGGGCATCCATCAAAGTGCAGTTAACCTCACTTCTAACCATGTTCATCCGCTTCTGTGGACACCATTTTGATGCTAACAGACTTGTCATATGGACCAGTTTTGTGTAAATATTTTTTGATAAATAGTGAAATTTCGTGCGGGCATTATGTGCTACGGAAATGTTTATATTTGGAATACGTTTTGACGTAACAGTGACAGTATTTTTAGTTTGATATTTAGAAAAGGATTTTGACTAGTTCGCGCAGGGCCTACATTTATTTTTATTTACATATTTATATAAAAAAAATGTTGTAATAGGCGAGCTTAATGCCTGGAGGCATTTGGGAGGCGCGATGAAACGTATGAATATAATTTAAACAATTATTAGTAAATATTGTTTCACAACATAACTTGTAACAAATATATACCTAATTAATCAATATACTTATGTTTTTTTTTTAATTTCAGAAAAATGTTATTATTATTACAATATTATTAAATTAAATTTAATAATGAAAAGGTAAATCACTAAAATCTAAGAAATTCTAAAATAAATTAGATCTATTTTCGGATATGTCTAGACCAGTTAGTGTCACTTAGAAAGCTAATTTTACCAATTATCTTGTTTTTGATTGTTATTAGAATGACAAACTTTTATTCAAAAAAGACTTACCTAATTAAGAAATCGTTCCTTTTAGATATACTTATTTTAAGAATAATTTTATAAATTAAACTCATTTACAGCTTATACCTGCCAATAGACATTTTTCGAAACACATTTTTAAAACACAAGAATACTCAGTTACCACAACAAGATGATGAACTGAGTAGATCGCTTTAAGTTTATTTATTCAAGAACAAAGAACGCTATGGACCTTTCTAATTACTCCAAACTGGCATGAATGTTTAGATTTATGGGGGTTTTTATTTAAACTAACTTTTGTATTAGAATGTGGTCTCTATGACAAAGGTATTAAGGTATTAAAAAGGATGTCTTTGGAGGTTCATAATATCCGTTTAAGAGTTCATAGTATGAGGTCACAAAGGCCGAGGGGGAATGACCTAACTTTTTGTTGGTTTATGTATTTATGAGGACATGACATGCGATAGTTAGTCTAGACTCCATTAGGTAGGTAGACAACAATTTTATTCGCAGTTGGGTGTTTCATTATTATCCTATTTATCAGTGGGCACACCTAAAATGTTAATAACAACGGTTTGACTCAATAGTAGGCCGTCCGAATTGAGAAATGGTTGAGAAATGTAATTTAGAGAAAAACTTAAGTCTCTCCCAATAAATTTATAGCTATACATATTGGCCATGTTTAGAATTTTAGCCGGCTTTAGAATAGCATAACTCCGTTTCTTTACAAGCTCCGAGGACTACACCACCCCTAAAAGATTGGACTTGCCAACTCGCTTAGCCAGCGTGGCGTTTTAAAACCGTAAGTAAGGAATGTAAGGCCCCTCACGCACACGAAAAAAGGGGCTGGTTACGCTTTATATGCTTTTCGTAAAAATGTTTGCTTGGTCTTGTACGAAATAATTTTAACTTTGATATTTGTCGACCTAGTGTATGATTATTGATTAATTACGCATAGCGCAATTATAAAACGATATATCTAGATTACAAGTTTAGATAACATAAATAGACAGTGTTGATTTGCCGCAGTAATGACATCAGCCTAGTAACTTTCTTACTCGGTTCAAGTTTCGAATATTTAGCGTAATAGTGTGGATGATTAAATACCCGAAGTATCTACACATTACAGTCGTTTTTTTTATATCAAGATGGCAGAATAGCAGACACTTCACCCGGTAGTAAATGATGTACGGTCGCCCATTAACATGCGCGAATCCGCGATACAAATGAACATCAGTCCAGAATGATAAGTGTTGGCACGCCCCGGATTTGCGCTACCTACCTTCAAGGGTTTAGGAATTGATTTGGAAAAAAGATTAGGAAAATGGGGATGGATAGGATGGGAATGGACTGTAGCATATCCATTTATCACTTTTTATATTAATTGGCAAAGAAAAATCTTAGATATCGGTTTATGACGCCTGCGGGGCACAGGCCTCTTCTCTAATAAATTACTATGCGGTATCGGGCCACCACGCGGGCTCAGTGTGGCTCGGTGAGTACACATGTTCGAATAAAATTTTTATATCTTATTTTCATAAATAAAAATTTTCTGATAGTAAAAATAGTAAATGGTATACATGTCTTCCCGTGAGTGTCGTAAAAGGCGACTAAGGGATTAGAAAGCCACTACAACGAGCCTTGAGGAACTACACCGCATTTTAAAGACTGGACTCGGCAACCCGCTTGGTCATCGTGGCATTCTAAGGCCATATATACCTCATGCACAAAGAATGTACGTGTCTGTGGTAAAATATATAAAAACAGTAGATAGCGGCAAAGACACGTTTGTCAAAAAAATATTAGAACTCAAGGGTTCAGTCTATAACTCCGCACAGAATGGTAAATACGAGTAAATGTCATAACGTAATAGTTTATTTTTTTATTTTATTCAGCAGGTATATTTGCATTTTAAAATAAGTTTAGTAAATCCAGGCGATGGCGATACAAAGGCCTGTTTATAAAAAATGTAGATGTCTGATGTGGTCCAGCTTGCCGGTTAAAATAACAAACTCGCTTTCGCCTCTCTATCGCACCACACCTGTCACCTGCTCGGAACACGTGACACTATCGCGTGACAGCGGAGGCACGAGCTATGTAAATTACGTGGGGTGAACCGCACCCCAAACTAGAACACTATTGTTTATTGATAAGTGTGTTTGGCCTCAAATGGGCTGAAAGTGGAATAACTAAAACGTAAATTTTCTGTTCGACACAAAGTATTTTATACATACGAATATTATATACTAGCGCGCTAGTATAATATAATACGCTATATAACGGTACCAGCGACCGTCTGCGTGAACTTTATGATTCCTACTCTTTATAGTATCTGGATAAAAAAATATTATTATTATTATAAAAAGTACCGTAAATGTTAAACCGGCACATAAGCTAAAAACTATGCCAGGTTTCATTAAAATCCGTCCAATAGTTTTTGCGCGTTCAGAAGACTAGACAGACAAAAATTCTAAAAATGGTTGATTTGGGCTCTGTATCCGTTCGTACTCTGTATCTGCATGATTTTTTGCAATGATGTATAGATTAGTCCGATAGAGTTATATTTTAAAGATAAGAATTATACCTACGAGGAAGTTGCAAGTATAATCAGTAAGACGTCAATCTACACAAACCATTCTTTACAAGCCTATTTACCAGTCGGTGTAGCCTTTTTACTAATTAATGACTACCTAAGCTTAGTCTGTTGTTCATTGTACAATGTCAACCGATTTTTCTTTGGAAAAAGTGGTTGTTTATTCTGTATGATGGTTATAAAATGTATGATTCTCAGACATAAGGCAATGAAAGGATATACTTAAGTACCTATGTATGCATGTATTGTATATGTTTATTTATGTTGTTATGGTATTTAATTAATATGTGTCACTATTCACTATAGTTTTACTTAAACTTAATTGTCATTGCACCTATCGCGCCATCTCTGCATAGGCTAAAGGTTGATTGAGAGATAATGCTTTTATGGTCCGGTTATTATAGGAAGAGCTCTGATAGCTGACATAAATCTTTGGTATGTAGTAAAAATCATTTTACAACTCGATAGCTTTTTTTTATGGAATACATAGCAGACGAGCGGGCGGCTCATCTGGCCCGTCGTGGCCCAGCCACTTACCATCATGTGATGATAAGTGATCACTGACGCCCATAGACACCTTCAACACCAGGGGGCTTGCGGCTTGCTGGACTTGCAGAATCCTGTTCACACCTCGTTTGAAGAGCCCCATATCGTAGCATAACGGAAATACCTCAGCTGGCTGTTCATTACACAACTTTCGAGTTCGCGGTATAAAGTGTCTTTTCGACCGCCCTGTACTCAGCGACTCTATGTCAAGGAAGTGCGGATGAACCGCACGACGATGACGAGCTGTGAAAAAACCCGAAGTTGGCATCAAATTAATCAGCTCTTCGGAACATTCCCCATTATAAAGACGGTAGGAAACGGTATTTCCATAAAATGAGTTAAGTACCGAACTGCCAGCGCTCTTCCTATGATAACCGGACCATAAGCATTAAGTCCGCCTTTTGTCACTTTGTGCAATAAGAATAAATAAATAAGTACAGAAACTTCAATTCCTAACCCTTTAGATTCAACGTACCATCATTTTTACCATCATACCAAATACGTGTGGGGTGGGACAAGAAACACGTGTTGATGATAAATAAAATTTGGTTACCTGTCACCCTTAACACCAAATATTCCGTTACATGACGGGGCGCTAAATGTAATCCGTAAAATCCTATAAAACCTACCCTGTTTGTTTCTTTAATTACAACAGATAATCACAGATAATTACACAACTGCTATTATCACGCTATTGCCCTTAGGGGGTGAAAGGGACTCTGATATGGGACAGAGCGGTTAATAACCTCCCACTTATTTGATGGGAGTTACTGCATTTTTATTGCTATGCCATTAATATTTCTCGGCCTTTGTTGGTTGGAGAAATGACTAATTGTTACAAAAACATCTTAGAAAATTATTGTTTAGTTACAAGAGTAACGAAATTCATTTTACGTACTTGTTTTCAGTTTTATTTAGGTACTAAAACTAATTATTTATTTATTCTTGCATCACAAATGATATCAACATATCAATGCACAATTTGACATAGTGTGTACAGAAGTGTTAAATATAATTGACATATAAATAATGTGACGACGGCAGGATTGACAATTTAGCAATAAATTTAATTTACAAAAAAGGAAAGAAAATAAAATGAGTGAGAACAAAACACTATCTTAAGTTAGGAAAAAAGACAATTTTTAACAATAACTTGCCACATGTTTAGTATTGACAATTTTCAAATTCAAATGTATTTATTTGCGTAGCATGCTTCACAAAATGTGAGTATGTGAGCTTCACAAACTCATGTTAACCGAAGAGCAGCTGTGTTAATCAATCTAGAAGTCGATCATTTAATAAAGTTATTCATTCAGTATCACAGTGTGTCACAATTAACCATAGTCATATTCATTGGTACTTGTAGATGTCTTTTACAACGTCTAGTTGTAAAAGCAACAGTCACCGTTTCTAAGAAATTCAAATCGCCAGTAGAGTGAGTAAACACGTCAATTAATCATTCCCACAAACCTTAGAATCTATTCAAAGTCTAAATTCTTTTTTGGAAAGCTGTTGTACACTAGTGATAACATATATTGACATTTTGAGCAATTTGTGAGAGAACGTTGGCATATTCAAAGTCAAATTATGAAGTAAAAAACTGACATAGTGATATTTTACCATCCGAATGTCTGAAAGAACTGTTTCGTAGTCAGTTCAGCTCAAATAAAAAAAATGAAATCAATATCGGCAACCTACACATAGAACTGCTAGACATAGAACATATAGAACTGCTTCACAATTTCAAATTTACAAGAGCGAATGCCTTCGCGATTTGTCAAGTGCTCAATGACAGTAATACTAATGGAGTAGCTTAGTAACCAGTAACTATTCAATAAAGCTTGCCGTGCGTCGGTGGTACAGTCAAAAGAAAAAATATCTAGGTTGATTGAATACCCGTAACTTGTGTAGGTTACAGATGTGTTTATTACAGATTACAGATACCTATGACGAGTTTCAGAAGAAAATAAAGAAAATGCAGCATGCGATAACTGGTGCAAATAGCAAATTTTTAACATTTTAAAATTCATTTCTTGAGCACATCTCTAAGCTGTGTAACTCTAAGCAATGTCTGTGTGCTCTAACCAGTTTGAACCGAAATTTTCGTAGATGTTTTCATTTTTTTTTGGTGTTTTATGAAATTAGTTATAGCTTGACATTAAGTTCATTCGTTTCACTTGGCATATATCGTAACGTGGACATCAGAATGTCCAGTTTTGTAAAGTCTCGTTCGTTATTGAGTCAATTCTGAATTAGAATGAAGTCTAAAGACGAGGTCACATCAGCAACTTTTGCAGGCAACAATGAATCGCTTATTTATCAATGAACTTTAGTGTGTGCTCTCTAACAAGATAGAATGAATTACATGAAACAAACAGTTTTTCAAAGGAAGATATTATCCAGTGGTGTTCATTGGTTTTGAAACTTGTTAAAGGATAGTGGTCGTTTATAAGTATTATATAAAAAATGCTTTTAATCGACTGGTAAATATGAGGACCACAATCAACACTAGCAATCGCGCGTGACTTCGGCCACACTAGCGTAGGTTTATCGTAGTTAGTTAAATAATAAGCTCTGCTTATTTGTTTATGTACGGCGCTGATCTACCCACAAATTAGGGTTCCCATCGAAATACAGCAACATATTAGTACAGAAATTCACGAACTGATTATTATTAGTTGCTAAATTTCCTTATATTAATTTCATTGCAGACTGTACCGCAACAATGGCGATTCAGATAATCTGATTACTCTGAAAGCGTATCATACTTGTTGTTCTACGACTAGCATAGCGTTATTGTATTAGACGATCAACAATTCAGCCAATAAGTTAAGATTATAACTTATTGCAGTCATTTTCATTGTAAATTTTTAGGTCCAGTACATATGTCCATACCATACTATTAGCCTGTCTCTTCATTGCTCAATATATAGACTTCTCCCAAAGCTCGCCATCACGCACGGTCTTCTGATCTCTTCTCATTCAGCCAGTACCAGCATATTTCTTCAATTCGTGGGTTCATCTGGCCGGACGGCATCCAACGCTGTGCTTCCCGGTACGTGGTCTCCATTCAAGGACTCATCTACACCATCGGTCGTAGGTCACAGGATCGAAAACGGAGTAGAGTCTACGAGTGGAGACCAAGGACTGGAAAAAGAGGCGAGAGACCCTCCAGCAAAGTTGAATAATAACTAAAAGATAGGCGACGGTATTGGTTAATGAAAAGGGTAGAAGGCACCTTCACACATATCCATCTAGCAGAGGGTTTTCCCTATATCCAGCAGAGGGAAAACAACGACAACGGATGATGATATCATAATGACCATTTATTTCCTACGTCTTACTTACATGAACTATCACATGATAGTTCACATAATTCACATGATACATGATATTTACTTCACATGATTAGTGGCTTCTGTCTAACATGAAGTTATTCCATCTGCACAGATAAATGTAGAGTACCTTAACGCTACAAGGCCGCAGATTGAATCGTGGCATAAATCTTATTATGCGTTTTATCCGTCCGCTGTAGTTCGTGATTAACAGCATTTATAGGTCAACGACCGGCCATTTCAAGCAAAATGGCTGACGCTTGATAAAAACATTATTGCGGGTTTCTTTTTTGAAAAAAAAATATATAACAATGACGTAAGTTAGATATGGATGGCAGTTTTTCTCTCCCACTTTCTAAAATATCTGATTAAAATTACATGTTTATATTAAAATATTAAATATTCTCTACATAATATGACTATATTTAAATATTTTGATCAGTTCTAGATTCTTTGTCAGTTCTTTTCTATTTGAAAAAGAAAATCATCTGTATTAGACTTCAATTTCGAATTGAAGTAAAAATGAAGTAATATATGGATGAGTTTTTTTCTCTCACTTTATAAAAACTCAAATTATGTCTATCTACATATATGTAAATATTGTAACCCATCCTAGCTTCGTTTAGGTGACATAAAAGGTTTCTTAGGAAATTCAAAGATATCCATATTCATCACCTGCATTAGTTTAGCTTCCTAAAAGTGAAATATTTTCAAAATCGGTCCTATAGTTTCTGCGTTTTCCTCTTGCATAAAAACGAAGCAAAGTCTCTTTTTGCAATGTTAGTATACATAATATGATGGGAGGAAAAGGCGTGACAAAAAATTACAACAATGAATCTACTAAACCTCACAAAATTCTTTCTTAAAAACTGGCAAATTTAGGCTAAAAAAGTAATCCAGATCACTCGTTTTTACTATGAGAAGGGTCGTAGGATGACAATACAAGCGTGACCAATCAGCGAATGACCTTCAATTCACTGCTACCACTGATAGTGTGACGAAATAGCTCCAATTTTTAGAGTTGGAGGTTGTTTTCCAATTATAAAAAGCGGTGAACAATTACAAACTCTGTACACTTTTTTGGACAGTTTCTTGTAAATGTTAGTTACACACAGAAAAAACACGAAGTTTTATTATGTAGTTAGTTGAAAGATATGCTTTCAACTATAAAATTAGCAATGTTAGCGAGTTATACATTTTACAGTTTGTGATTTTAATGTGGATTGAAATTACAATTGTGTATATAATATTGGTTTTATTTTTACTTAACTCCGATGAAGCCAAAAATTAAGGATTATGATATGATACACCACTATAACGAAGGTTCCATCCGTCCATCAATCATCAACATGTCTATGTTTTAGCAGTAAATTAAGATTACATTCATTGGCTAATAAGGAAGAGATTAGCTATATTGAAATTAATATAACGTAATGTAGTCGAGAGATTTATACAACAGCTCACAAACAAACAGCTCTACCTAAGGACAAAACTATTGCATAGATAAATACATACATAGAATTTCTTCGGGAAGGTTAAAAGGATATTTTTTAACAAGATTGTGTAAGTAGTTTTGAAAATAATGGTGATCTATCTAGATCAGTGGTTGTTAACCTTTTACAGATGAGGGAAGCCTTCGCACAACCGTGTGTTGGACTTTCGTTAAACAAACGGGACATTTAACCCATTTCTTTTCTCTTCAAGGACTATTGACCTCCGCCCAACGCTACTACAACAAAGTTACTCACCATCTCAACCGCCCAGTAGTTGATAGCCTAACCTATGTCCCCGATAAGAATGACCCTTCCGTCGCCGTCGTCGTACTCGGCACGTCTTAGACGACCTCGACGACCCAATTATTGTTGCCAATGCCGTTCTTACACTACACTCACAGCCTAACCTTCCCCGTCGGCGGAGACGAGGACGTCACCCTCGCTACACCGTGAACGCATACCGGCTTTCAGCCAACACTTTTACCATGTATCTGCACGTGCCTGGGCGCTTCTCACCGACTCGCGATCCCGCGGTACCCTCTCAAAGCAACGCCCTAAGCCGAGGTCCGTTCCTTCCGCCGGTCTACCGGTGAGGGAGCCCTTAGGCTCGTTGCTGCACACACTCTTAGCTCCTGGCTGAGCGCCTTCTCCTGTACTCCTGACTCTTGAAAGGCCATTATGATCACAAGAATTAAGCCATTCCGAAAAAAGAATATGTACAAAAAAAAGGAGCATTGACCATATAGTTGAAAGAGGAAGAAGTAAAATTTACTATCAATCAATAAAAAAGTGATAAGTTTTACTAAGTAGGTACTCAGCTACGAGGTGAATTCAGTGTTTTGTTAATTACATAAATACAGATATATGATATAACACGTGCAAATAGGTAAAAATGTAGTAATGAGATTTTGGGCTTGCATTTGTCTTAGTAACTGCTGGATACTTAGAATTTCAAACACATCATATATTAAGTCATTTTCTAGATGTATTTTTGGTTAAGTGACTAAATAACTTCTCGGATCATTTCTAGAGTTCTGACAGACCATCAGTAGTTCACGGACCACCGGTGAAGAGCCACTGATCTCAATGGATAGTGTGATATTGTATTCGTAGAAACATGTAACAAATGAAGTCATCTAAAAGATAGGTACATTAATTTGACCGCGATTAGTTAGTAGTTACATAATTGGGCATATGATCCCCAGCGGGTGAGGCCGCAGGTAAAATACTAGTATTCGGCATTTAAGGAAATAAACCATTAACAATTTCCGTTACATTAAATGAAAAGTTTCAATTGATTAATCTCGAAAGTGAAAGATGGACGTTCGCCAAAACTTCTTCTGTATCAAGTTACGAACGTGTTACATGATTGACCCGAATTAATTGAGGTTATAAATACTGCCCAATCTTTAATTGATGTAATCTAATATCTGTAGAAATAAATAAAAAAAATATAATGCCCTAAACAACGGGACACGAACAACAAGCCTACAAGAGAGCGGGCGTATGTGAACGGGATATATGCCAGAGCTCATTCCCATCCCGTCCTATCCTATCCCTCCCCATTTTCCCAATTCCAAATACATTCCTAAATCTCCAGTAGGCAGCGCATCCTGAGGCGTACCAACATTTGTCATTCTGGACTGATGTTGGCATGTATCGGGGATGACGCAGGGCAACAGTATGAATTTGCCACCAGGTGGTCAATGACTGTATGCTCGCCTGCCGCCTTCTTCCATAAAAGAAAAGCTCCGCTGTGTGAATGAAGCATGTCAGTATGTTTAAAATGACGGTTGCCGCTTCCTCTTTATGGTGAATTTAGGGCCTAATTAAATACAGTAATGTATGGATGGTCAAATAAAGGTCGAGCTCATACAATTCAAATATGTAAACAAATACAGTTTAAATATGTAAACAAATAAATAGTAGTATTTGTTTGTTTAGGACCCGTACTAAGTTTCTAGTTGAGTACCGATTTTTAAAATGAAAACCACTAACTGGTGTTTTCCAGCATGTGCATCCAACAATCAGCACTGGGAAAAAGAAAGATGGATTAAAGAAAGTAATTTATTATACTCCGTCCACTGTGTTATTTTCTATTTGTCGTTTGCACACCTATCAAATTCCGTATTTCTTGACAGTCACGTGTATTATACTCGAAAGAATCTCATACTTTATTGTTGAGGGCAAAGAAATAGTGTCATTCTCTGAGTGATACCACAGACTATCAAAGCTATCAAACGTAATATAAATAGAAAATAATAGTTTTGAAATAAAAGAAAAATTATTAGATAGGTACTTATTTGCAAATAAAACAACTAAAGTAATGAGTTATACATAGTTATTTATTATTCGCCATAGTCGGTGTTGTTAAATTTAAAAAAATTCAGCGATTTATTATGATTTTATTACTTTGATTTTATTGTTTATCGATAATAAATCGATTTAATTCATATTAAATACATTTTTCCGATTAATAAATCAATTATCAATTTATTTAAATATTTTTAATAAATCGAATCTATAAACGAGAATGCACATTGTACTAGTATTTTACTTGTAATTGTACTAGTAGCAAATTGTATTGTATCGATAATCGAATCGGTAGTCGGTATGAAGCAATTCAGACATCACTAAACCGATCTGTTATCGAGGAAATAATATAGTAGACGGAGAATAGTACTAGGCAATACGACACACTATTAACAACATAAACTAAATAGCCTACTTAACACAAAGGAATGAACTCAGCATGTGCTGCAGCAAAAACGCCAGCGGTGATTTTCAGTACGACCCGTGCCTTTTTAGTGTGACGTTAAAAAGGCATCGACTAAACATTTTTTTTCTAAAACCTACGAAAAATAACAAAATTTCATTAATGCGAGCAATCATAATTAGAGCATATTATTGTTTAAGATTGAAGCAATCTTGAAACTTAAGATAATAATTTCCTCAATTTCTATAGTCTTTCAAATTAATAAAACAATCGTGTGTAGTCCCAAAGTAAACCGAACGTCAGTCGTAACGAACTCCGTAAACGATGAGCGGAAACGGCGGAACACGTGTTCGACTCCCATTTCGGCACCGCCCTTGCTTCCTGGCCCTGCTTTAGGACTATATGTGGAACTGGGCTCGTGAGATTGTTAGCGTTAATGTATTGTTTTTATAGAATAAGGGCATAGAAACAAGAGTTTGAGATAGAGTTATCTACCGCTGGCCAAATATAAATTCTTATTTTATAAATATTGTACAGGCTTATGATATCAGAGCAATAAAAATGAATGTTAAAGCTATAATAATAACTCTTTTCACGAACGAAAAAAAAAGTTTGCAATCGTGCGAACGCTCAATTAGATAATGCTTCATTATCACAATATCTTTAATCATTTCTGAACCCAGTAGGTATCTTTGTCCGTTTGACCGTGATCGTGACATTCACTAAGTCAGTGCCCTATGACGCATATAGAGCACTTAAGAGTCTACTACTGCTTACATTAAATGTACTAAAGACTTTTCGGCGGGAACTCCACAAGTGAAGTTGAGTTTTTGTTTGATTATTGTAAAAATTGTGTAGTTTTGTGGTTTAATAGTGATAGTTTATTAAACGTCAAAGTGTTTTTCGTGCGTAGTGTTTGTGATAATCAAATAAAAGCGTGGGACTGTTTTTCGTGTGTTTCCAAGGAGTCCTCTTCTGTCCTCAATAATCCTAGTATCGCATTATTGAGCGGCTCCTGACTTATTTCAACGGGACGGGACATTGACAGGATACGTTTTAGACTTTGACATTGTTTATTACGAAGAAAACTTCACACTGGCAGAATGTGCTAATTGCACCATTGCCATATATGAAGAAAAAATGGTCCTATGAGAGGTTATGAGAGGGTAACAGTAATGTTCCAGACTTGTAACTAAACTGAAGACTTGTCTCGATCAATATCAACCTTTGTTACGTCTTTCTACAGGGCACAGACCTTAATTGCAATTAGGAAATCATTTTTTGAACCATAATCTACCACTTGAGCCCAGTGTAGATTGGCGGACGTTATTTTTTTAAGGCTTGTCTTTAAAAGGAGCAGCAATAAAATACTAAATGGGCAGCAAATCGTGATCAACAAAACAAACTATTTTTGAATAACTGAAATAAACAATTTTTAATTACTAGGAATAACAACACAAAGTCTACGGAGGCCTATATCTTTATTTAGTGCCGCTTTCAGTATTTCTACTGCTCATTTGATTATTCGTCTTTTTTAAATTTGTTCCGCTCACAATGTTTTCCGTTTAAGTGGAACCAGAGTTCCAAACCGCTACTTCACGAATATAAGAAGTGATTAGATACACCATTATTATTTATTTTATTTTTATTTAAAGAACGTGTAAAACTTGTGTAAGGGTACGAAGTTTGAAAATGATGTTATAGCTCGTATGACGAGACAGATTGGCATTTTCCTACAAATTTCATACAACTTGTTTTTGAAAATTGTACCTTTTGTTTTATATGGTATGGTGACATACAAACGAACAAATTCTGATAAATAGTAGTTGTTTATAAAATATTTCATTGATTTCAATTCATCTAAACATACATATATTCCTTATGGAGAACATGTGTAGGCAGCGAAAAAAGGTCGCCTCCAGATTGTTTAGGAATTCTTTTCTTAATAACCTTGTTGACTTTAAATATCAATAATTTATTTGTTATACATTTAGTGTGAAATAAAGCTCTGCATTATAAGAGTCAGAATAATAAACATATAGTCTATAAATCTCTATAAACAAATTAAGGTTTATCTCGAATATTTTTAGAAGGTTTATATTTTGTGTATATTTATGTTTATATTTTGTTGCGGTTTACACAGTTGTGTAAGGCGTTTGTTTCGAAAGATTTTACTTTATACTTACCAAAATAGTAAACTTTTGTGAGACAAGGCCTACAAGATTACTGCCTCTCCTAGCTGAAACCAGACAGTAGGAACTTTTCGAAATATGTAAGTACATAAAGACATTATTATTAATAATTACATTATTTTTAAAAGTAATTCTAAACCATCTCATCCTCCTTCAGTGAGCTAGCTATTTATTATACGTATATTATTATTATCTTTACATATACATATACACAAAATAGAAATACTTCCTATATCCAATAGGGAAGAGACAGACTAATGATGGCAATAATGATTATGATCTATAGTAATAATCATTAATAATCCTGTTGCAACATACTATCTCTGTGTACCCACCCTGGCGACATGTGTCGACCGACTGAACCTAGAGTGCAGTATAAACAACACAGATGCTATTTCTTCACGAGAACCAGTACAAACAAACAATTGCGGCGGAGATCCAGTTTCATGATGGCCATTTTCCCACGCCTCGTGGGATTACAACGTCGTGGCACAACCATACAACCATTGGGTTTAAGGTAAATGTTCCCAATGTTACTAGTTTATTTTGAGAATATAGAGTTACATATGTGTTATATGGAAAACTACTATTATCACACTGTACATTTACAAAAATGCAAAAGTTACATTTTTGAGTACCTCAAATTGTAAAAGTGACAAAAAATATAAAACAGAAGCTGTCCATTCCCTTTACGAAGTTATATTAAATATGTTACAGAAATAGAACATAAAAATATGACAGGATAGTGTGAAAGTGATCTTTAGTGATACCTATGTGTGAGTGCCCGCCGATATAACACCACACTCAACGATATACATACCTACGAGTATATACAGCACATCGTGAAAACTGCGTTAAAGGTACGAGGCTTCATGTGACAGTGCATGACAAAGAAGGCTCTACAAATACGAAAATAGCCGATAGTCTCCTTCTCATTTACGTGTCATACACATGGACGAAAATAAAATCATAAGAAAAAGAAAGGAAACTATACGCTCTGGTACAGACCCATAAGAACTATAGAAAACTAAATTGCAGGTACAGATCAAACAGATAAATCTTTCAAATTTTTAACTAACATAAAAGTTTGTATCAAATACAATCAAACAGATATATCTCGCTGTGACAACGATATGTCCATTGTCCTGTTAAGGTGACAGTCTTGGTGGTTAATATCATATCATACCACATATCACGTAAACAGTGATATCAACTTTGCGGTTGAAGACTTCCTCGAACAAAACACGACAATAAAAGGATTAGTCGTACCTCTTTATATGTCTTGTATTGTTTTATTAATCTTCATTTAACTTACCTGAAACAAAACAAAATAAAAATTAGCTTAGATATTTAGCAGGTTATTTTCAAGATTCCACACAATACCAAAAGACATTGTGACAGAAATAAAAACAACGGTGAAATATCGTCAGAATCGGTCCATCCCATCTCTAGTAAGCTTTATAATGCGATGTATAAAGGAATCATTATTTTGCTCTTTATTCCCAAATCTTCGTAAAGTTTTTAAATCTTATATCGCTAAAGGCAGGAAGCGCTTCCGCAGATGTGGCAGCATTCGTCATTTTTGACCGGAGTTAGCATGAGTTGCAGATATCCATTAGAAGTAATATCTTGTACTTACTTGTACAATCATTGGACTTGTACAAATTGTACCATTACTTGTAGAATTAGATGAATTAATTATTAGTCTGCTCGTTTTATCTGTCGTTTTATAAAAGAAAAATACTCCATAAAATGTAGATTTCAAATGCATAGGACAATACCAATAAAATATGCGATATGATAATCGTTAAAGATCGATAAACACCATATCTCAATAAAATGACTCGCAATAAAAAGAAAATGTTAAATATCGATTACATTGACCACAGATTTGGGCAACTTGGGTGGCTTGAACACATTGATTTTTATCTCGATTCCACAATATATGGAAACAAACATTTCATTCGATTTTTTTAAAACCAATGACATTCATAATTGTCAAATAAACATTTTATGTGGAATTAATGTCATCATTATCATAATATTTAAAACATTCAAACATTAGGTTACATCTTTAACGGTAGGTATATAAAATGTATATCTTTTTCCGCCGAATTGACTGTATGGAAATGTACAATAATGTTATTCATATTAAGACAGATTATATATTTGTTTGTTTTTATGTAAAAAGGGAAACTCAAAACCTACTGGAATAATTCTGAAAAGGAGGCTTATAGGAGGCTAAAATATGCGATCTAGACTTTTTGATGACGTGATCATCTTGAGACCTTGTCTTGATGCTCTCGACCTAACTAATACAGCCAAAAACTAATAGTTTTCTGAATCCAGTTCATAAGGCCACAGGAACAAGGGTTCGACACTAGCCGCTTCAAAGAATTATTATCTTGTCTCAAGAAATATATATTCTGTTAAATTATCTTAATTATATTATTAACCAACAAAAGAAAGCCATGTCAAACCATCGTCTTTATTATAATTAATCCGAAAATTTAAAAAGTTTAAAAGATTCATACATCCCCTTATATGTTTATTAAAATTTGTTTATATGAAAAGTATAATCAACGATGTTTATTATCCCTGCCCCACCACTAAAATAATTAATTTACTAAGTTTTATTTTTGCAAATATGTACTACCAAAATTGTCTACAAAATTCAAACATATTCGAAAATATTCTCACAAAACATAAACAATTTAAACACTTTAGCCATTAGGACACTATTCTGTCCCATTAGTGCTCAAATATATTTCTCCAAGACAATAACTGTCCATAGCACGCATTAGTGTCAAGAATTGACATTTGAAATGAGGCTCGTTATAAAGGTAAACACACACTATTATTGGACGCGACCGGTGACAATGCTTGTCCTCTTAACTAAAGACATTCACAAGCAATTATGACCTTTACTGTTTAAATAATAAGAAGCATGATCATGTCAGTGAACTGAATTATGAACTAAAGTCATTTGAGGTCGAGTTACAAAGACCGAGTTTGACTCACGGTTAAATTACCCGCTACTTTTGTTACAGAAGCGGGACCGACCAAGTTGTGGTCACATAGAAAAGCAAAGATTTGACGCCGCTAACAAGTACCTACTTGTAGTAATAAACACTTCTATAAAATTCCCTATTTTTTATTATATTATATTATACATTTCATTATATTAATGATATATATATAAAAACTCATTAGAAAAACAACAAAAAGTTGTGTAACACTGTAAACAGTGTTTTGCTGTATTGAAAAGTTGTAATTTTTGGGTTTTGTCTTTATTCCGCTGAGGTTGTGATGTTAATTAAACGCACACAACCTGAAAATTACCTTTATAATTTGAGAACAGACTAATTAGAAAGGGGAAAAAATCAACAACATCGGGCTATAACATCCCACACAATATGTACTACCACTATAACAACAGGCCATAGCAGCGGGTATCACAGGATAGTTTCAGCTTTAGTATATGAGCGCCCATATACGAGTACGTATATCTTTCTTTTATATTTTTGCATACTGTTGCAGGTTTTACAAGAACTATTTATACGAATTATACAGCTGATTTCTTCCATGGTCAAAAGGAACAAATCGCAAGGATTAAAAACCCTCAAAATGAGTGGACACGTCAACTCGCAATGGTCAGCGTTTTAAGGCCATTAAACCTTTATGGTGGTAAACCTGGGTATTTTGTCATCAGAGTAAAAACAATATTTTTTTATAGATAACTGATAAAGTTTAATTGCATAAACGGCAATACAAGCAAATGATCCTGTACTCTTCTTACCAAAGCGTAAGTATTTCATGTATATCGGGTACCCACACAATGACCGCGTAAACCATCAATTTTCTTTAGTAATTTCGTATTTAGAGCGATCCATTATGCCACGCGACGGAGCGAGCGGTTTTAATTAGATCATTCATAAATAATCGCGATTTCTACACAAGTATCCTTTATCACCTTGTACGTTAAATATTTTTCAGAATTATTAAAAAGTAAAGACACTTTACATCGCGAACCCGACAGCTGTGGAACGAACTGCCACGTGATGTTTTTCCATTACGCTACGGTATGGGGCTCTTCAAGAGAGTTGGTAACAGGATTCTGCAAGATCGGCAGCACACCCGCATGCCCCGTGGTGATGGAGGTGTCCATGGGCGGCGGTAACTACTTACCATTATGTGGCCCCGCCCGCTGGTAAGATTTTTCAAATGATTTTTCCAATTTAAAATGATTTTTTTCAGCACTAAAGCCTCGGGAAGGAAATGATGAAGTAAATAATGGAATGATTTAGACGCACACTGCAGTAACTGGCACAATATCGTATTAAAAAGAAGAGTATCTTGAAAAAAAAATCACAAAACAAAATTTCTTTTTTTTTTCACTATAACAATTATTTTTCAGATCTTATTTTATTCCAATTCTTTTTTCAAATACTGACACCGAAATCTTCAAAGATATGTAGCAAGCACCTTTGCCGTCGTGTCTATGCCTGTTAAATTTGAACGATGTTGGCATGTAACGCAGATTTCTACGAACGACATTATCCAGTTACCACCAGTTGGACTGTCCACTCATTTAACACCTTCTTTCTAAAACTAGAGTAACAAATAAAAACATGTGACGTTATCTGAGCAAAGGGACCTATTGTCGTTATGGACACAGATTCAATAATCCTTACATATACGGACTTATTATTATTAACTTAAGTTTAGATTTCGTTGATACAAGATTCTATTTAAATAGAAACATGCTCTTAAATTCAAAACAAAAAAGGAATTTCAGATGTTACATAAAAAAGAAGCAAAGAAAGAATTATTGAGAAAATAATAAACTTTCTCATAAATTACAAAATAGGTACTAATCGTCGCTGATTTTCGTGAACTCAACCTAACACAACAAAGAGAAAGTAGTTAATGAATAGAATAAGTCATAATATTGTTAGCTAACGGATCTCAAAATAGGTTGAGCTAAAACTACACAACACCTACGGGTGTCTCGGAAAATGAGCACAAATGATTACCATCTTCAAAACAAACTACTTGTTCAGTTCAGTGATATTCATTGAAAGGGGGGTTAAATGAGATACTACAGCTAATAAAAAAAACGGAAAAATTATATATAGTACCTAATACATGATTTTAAAATAATCATTTACAAACTACTCATAAATTTAATAATTGCTTAAAAATTTTCGTAACTTTGCAGCCTGTTTTAAGTTGAAATTGTGAGAAAAAAAACAAGAGGACCAGAACGGACAAGTGTCATTATTGATGATGCACACCTACTCTTAGATAAATGTACTCTTTCTTAACGAACATTCTGTATAAGGGTCATTCCATGTAACGGTGTTACTAACCATACACCTTTAGTTGCTAATTTCTTAATAATTATGTAAGAAAACATTTAAATTTTAACAGCATATCAGCTCCCTCTTATTCCAAATTTACTTAAAATATTTTCAGATTTAGCAATATATGTAAATAGATTAAGAAATTCAGCTGTGAATGTGCGTAACGGGTGTTACACGATTTTTCATCTACTCTCCGTAAGGTCTGACATGAATGCATAAATCTGCGAAAATGTCTTAGACTTTCCATTAAAATAAAATTCATAGGGTATCTAAATAAATAAGCCATCATCTACCACACACATTACATAGAATCAGCCTACACTTAATATTTAATATGTTTTTTTGTGTGTAACGGGTGTTACAGGCTGCTGTAACGGGTGTTACGCGTACGAATTAAAAACATAAATGCTGTGAAATATATTATTTTAATTAAACTTTTTAAAACAAAAACTTAAAGATATTCTGTTAAATTAAAAATCAATTTAAACAATGCAAGTTTTTAAACTATTTTTGGAAAACTTGAACATTATAACCGAAACTAAAGTAGGTACGTTCACCCTTACTTTTGAGCATTGGGTTTGGTAAAATGCAAATAATATTTTCGTAAGGGATATCAGAAATATCCTTTTCATCACTACTGAATATTTTTGCGTTATCACCAACCATTTTCAGGTACATAACCTGGACCTCACCATCATCACACACAGACTGACAAATAGCGGCATATCTATATTCCGTATTAGCCTTCAGCGATAATTTTGGTAAGAACAAACACTCCGGCTGAATATCTTTTACATTTAATACAGTTCTAGGTTCTTCTGGTGTTTCTTCTTCGGAGTCTGTATAGACGTCGCTAAATCGCAATTTTTCTTGACGTTATTGACTGATTCCGAAAGTTCAGATTTCAGTGTTGTCAGAGGACGCAAATCTTCATCGCTCCAGTCAGAATCATAAACAGTGTCTCCGTCATTGTCATTTAAATCATAGTCTTTTACTTTGATTACAGTTTTGATTGCTGTTTTGGAAGTTAGTGCAACTGCAATATGAATAATATTGTCTACAGTGTTAAAATGATGTTGACTGAATTTTCGGAATTGACAGAATATGTTTCCAGATGCTATTCAGCAAAACTTCCTCACCTTCAATGTCAGTCTTGGAAACGAATGCCATGTGTATGCCTTTAACTTCGCTTGACACATACAAAACGAAATCTTCAGCGGAGTTCAGGATAACTTTCTTGGATTTGACACCTGTCCACGCTACTCGCTTGACAGTTGAACTTTTTTTTACGAAGCAATGCAGTTTGAACTTTTCCATTTTACCTTTAAGTTCTTTGAGGGCTGCTTCGCATGACATGGTCTTTGTTACCACTTTTGGTCGGTTTCCTAAATTAGTCCATTCTTTCCAAGATACTGTTTTATCCAAGTTCTCGTGATCTTCAAATTTGTCCCAGTATTCTATTGGGCAGCTTGTGCAAGAGCTAGCCATGCATGGTTCTACACCAGAGTTACAAGTTGTAGCGTTTATCAATTCTTTGTGTGTTTTGGGTAACTCCAATAAACATTTTCCAACACCTTCAACCGCGCTAATGAAGTTTGAATGTTGTGCACAAACACAAACAACATGTTCTGTGAATGCAACTGGAATGATTTCACTGGGTCGCAAACTATAAAAAACAGATTTTCCTACATTCTCGTCGGGATGATTATTCTTAAACAATTCATAGGCTTCTCTTATCGTCAAAACCATCGTCCGCTTTTGCTTCTTTGTTTTCTTACCAGTGAGGGGGTCTTTTACGGATTTATAATCATTTCTTCCTGGACATTGTCCACTAATATCGTCCCTGTAGTAAAATTCTCTGACCACCTTTGCAGCTTCGTCATTGTGCTGTTTTGCGTGATGATTTTCTCTTGAAATTTCAAGATTACAGCCCAATATATCTTCAGCCACTTTTCAGTGGAATACTACAGCATACTTCTTCAGTGGAGAACGCGGTAAAATATTCTTTAATTTTTGAACTGCTTTTCCAAATGTCTGCGGGCATTTATAAGTTCCTATAGGAGACGCAATGTTATCTAAATTTTTAGCAGCTTTTAACTTTGCTCTATAGGCGCGGACTCGATCTTTGGTCTTCTTACGCAATATTCCCTTTAGTTTAGGATTTTCATCACTTTTCTTTTTCATATCTTCTCGCCTCTTCATATCTCTCTCTCTCTCTTTTTGCAGGTGTTTGGCATACTTTACAGAGTAATTTTTTATATTTTGTCTGTATTTCTTCATCCTTTCACGTGCCGACGGCATTTTGAACCTAAAAAGGGCAACCACAATTAAGTATGACTATATAGCATACAAAACATGCAAAGCTACAAGACAAATTTGGAAAATATCCTTTTTTTAAAAAAAATACAGCAGTAATATGAAACTCCTCGAAAAATTACAAAGCATAACCAACATCTTACAAAAAATCTTAATAAATTTTCCCCAAAAATCGTTACGAAAATACGTAACACCCGTTACGTAACGGGCGTTACACAATTTTATCCCCAAAAATATCGTTATAGACTAAGCTTAGCATTAAAAATGAGACAAAAGTAAATTATTTGTAAATATAACCTCACTTTCCCAAATCCGTTAAACCGTCAATACAGTACATCAGCTACAATACAAACTTTTTCGTTGTTCCTGTAACGGGTGTTACCGGTGAGATCCCTTCAAGAAGGCCAATAAATCAATGTAAAAACAGAGAAACTTACCAGAAAATTTCGCGCTCGGAAACAGTACCTTATGTGGGCTTTGTAATGGCGTGAAGTTAGCTGTCTAATTCAAACATTTTTTTACGTTTATAGTGTTGCCAATTTAGCATCAAAAAATCTATCACTGAGCAAGTGATTTGATCACACTTCATTTTAGCAAAAATGTTAAATAAATGTATTTTAAGTGGTTTTTTTACTTGAACTTGCATGATTTAATATTTATAGATTCATTTACACCAATAATTGCGCTAAAATATATAACTTTAAAATATCGGTTGTTGTAGCGTACGAAATGGAATGACCCATAAATTAAATATTTAGCAGACTTATCATTAAGTGCTACATTACAAATGGCTACGATATATTGTATATCTTGACATATGGTACACCTAAAACAACAAACATGTAATTTGACAAAACCAACTTTACAGGAGACCGAAGAAACATATTGTTATTTTTGTTATAAATTTAAAAACACCCAGAGACCTATCTTGGAGCCTACTCCTAGATACTTATTTTTGTAACAAAAATAAACAGATTTTCTGCCCTCCTGTAAAGTTTGTTTTCAAGTTACGCCTTTGTTGTTTTAGGTGTGCGGTTATTTCTAGGGGATTATTGATTATCATATACCACACATAATATGACATATGCGCAAAGTTAGTGTAAGAATCTTTAAGTGTGGACTTTAAGTTTTGAGTGTGGACGAGAATAGTCGGCATCGAAGAGCTATTTCGTTTAGCTAAAAATCAAGCAAATTACGCAAGACTGGCGGCCAACATATAATTGTAGACATAAGAAGAAAAAGGAACTAGTAAACTAAAGAACTAACTTTGCATTGGTTTGCAGCACTATGTAGAATATTTATTTCTGAAAACTTAAAATTAAAAAAATAAAATTCCTTCTGTAATGAAATATTACAAATTTTCTTCTGACAGGGTACTGCTTGTATAATTTAAATAATATTCTAACTCCTCTCGAGTAAATCCAGGGGCAAAACCTAGTATTATACACGATTTTAAAACAGTTACATCGTAGCCCACACGACCCCAGGCGCAGTATAACGATGTATTGAAATATAAATTTCTAAGCCTTCTAATTAGGCATTGCATGCATGAATGGATTGTTGGGAGACTATGGCCATTGAAACGATATCGGATAAAAGATAATTAGGACTTGAGACGTGGGAATACCACAATTATACAACACATCAGCTAGCTTAGATCTTGCGACTTTGTCCGTGTTGGAGTACTAGCTTATTGATTAACGCGCGGGTCCATACACCGCAGTCGACTTTCGTGCCATGTCTTGCAGCGAAACAAAAGTAAGTAATTTTTATTTCGACCATGGGACAGGAGTAAAATTACTGTTTTTGTTTTTACTATGGTATTGACTACGGTGTTTTACTATGACTGTTTTTCCACTGCTGGTAATAGGCCTCTTCCA
Source organism: Sesia apiformis (assembly GCA_914767545.1). Lineage (NCBI taxonomy): Eukaryota > Metazoa > Arthropoda > Insecta > Lepidoptera > Sesiidae > Sesia > Sesia apiformis. Next base: position 10,391,511 of record OU611967.1, on the reverse strand, counting down.
AGTTTTGCCACGAAAAAACGAACTGCGGCTCTTGTCACTATTATTGTTTTTACCAAGAAATCCACTGAAATTAGTCAATGAATTCTTAAACCACATTTTAGAGCATGCGCAATACTGATCTGACACAGTCATGATAGGTTTAATTCATTCTTTCTTCCTATAATAGTAATAATCATTTGAGAAAAATCAATAACGCGCTATTTATATAGCGATAGTCGTACCTTTTCCATAGTAACCAAAACCCACTATTTAACCATTATAAAGCATTTTTATAGTTTCCTTTCAATAACGCCTACCTCGGTTAGTATTTAATTGGAAATATCATTAAATGATCCATCGTATTAAGGCGACAGACTACTCATCTATACTCTGTTCGTGTTAAGAATGCAGTGATCCATCACAAGTTTAGACACATTCACATTGATTTCTAATGTGTATTATTGATCCACTTTGTTTTAAATAATAACCAAGTTGAATAAGTACATTTAAATATTCATAGGGAATTCATAGGGAAGCTATTGAAATCTACAAGCATCCTAACAATATTAACAAAAAAGAAGAGAATCTAAGACTCCGTAATATCTGGCATCCAGCACTCCGAAGACATCAAGCTCACGGGGAAGAGAGACGAGAGGGGGGGACAAAAACAGACTCGGTACACACACAATCACAACTACCCTCGCCCACTATAAATATCGGTGCGTCGGTACACACACAATCACACCGCGACCGGTGACTCTCGCGACCGGTGACTCTTAAAAGGCCACAAGGCCATAAGAATTTAGACCTACACGATGTTTAGGCAATCAAGGTTTTTTAGCCGGTAGTAGTCCGGCACTACCTGGTACCACCTAGACTAGATGGTACCAGGTGACCATGCAGGGTTTTCCTTGATTGTCTTTCCTAACATAAAAAAAAAAAAAAACAATCATAACTACCCTCGCCCACTATAAATACCGGTGCGCCACAGTCGTCAAGTTAGTTGCGCTCGAGAAGCCGAAGAGATAACATCTCTCCGAAAGTGAACGCAGTCGCCACTGAAGATGTCATCCGCAGTTGTTGACGAAACGTTTGGAAGAAAGAAAAGAGATTCCAGAAGACCTCGGCCAAGTATCCCGGAAGATTCAATTAATATGGACACCGGCCGAGAAAGCCTACACTCCACTATAAGTTCATTTTAAAATCGATATAAAACAGGTGATACTTTACGAAACAAAGACACAAACCAGGTCTATATCCAGTAGTGGAGACACAGGCTGATGGTATGGTATGGTTCATAGTTGGCGGGCCATAAAGTGGGCATTGAATACGATTATCAACAAAAGAGTGTACATTTTGCATTATATAAATGTATATTATTCCAGTATCATTGTAAAGTATCATCGGAGCATAAATGAACAAATTACTCATTAAATTACGTGGGTTTCCTCAATATAATTACTGAGTTACAACAACAGCACATAAAGACAACATCTCGCTTTCGAATTTCAAATACAGTATGTAGAAAAGTAAGTAAGGAGTCTTCAAGTAAATGTTCAAAAAACTGTTAAGAAACGTAGCCTTACTCACACAAGTCAACGATGCTCGTAATATACGCGTATAAACTTTTATAAGTACATGCCGGTTGTAGAAGTATAGTAAGTTATTCTCTTCTTCTCTCTTCTCTTCTCAGCCCTTGGACGTCCACTGCTGGACATAGGCCTCCCCCATTGTCCGCCATTTAGACCTATCGGCAGCGACCTGCATCCAGCGGGTGCCCGCAACCTTTATGAGGTCGTCTGTCCATCTAGCAGATGGACGTCCTCCTGGAGTAAGTTATTGAAAACTTATATTGTAACCTTCAAGTAAATTTTGGTGACAAAGGAGTAATCTAATAGACTTCGAACTTATTTATATTCGAATGTAATATTCGAACTTTTTGAGTTCTAAAAGAAAGGAATTGTAAATCAACCTTTATATCAGCACTAGACTACCTTGTGTTCCTAGTGCTTCATTCCTAGCACTATACTAGAACGAACTATTCCGCGAAAGCTTGCGGTCTTCGTTCATTTAATACATCGGAACGAATAACCTCGTGAACGATCTGCGGCGAAGGAACGAACAAGACGCATAAGAATGAACCAAACGTGTGATTCTGATTACGCAGGAATCTTTATGATGTCCTAACTAACTTAGCTTCAGTATGTCTATTATTGTCTATTCTTGAAAGACGCACGGGAACGAGCGAGATGTACTCATCACGTTGCCGTATTTATTCAATGGTTTAAGTCGTATACCGCGTAAGGCTAAACTTGATATTCTATATTTTAAATCGGGTCTGGCCGCGTATAATAAAGGTATGTGTTTACCTTTTATTCCTACTCGACGTTTCAGTACGGGTTACATCAGCTGTGGTCACGAGTTGACTCGAGGTGAATGTAAAGCGTGAATGTTTCAAAGTTAATATTGATATTTACTCGTATATATCTAAAAAGCAACAATGGCCTTTCTTTCACACAAAGTAATTGTAAATAATCTGTGTACTATTGTGTATTAACAGTACTAATATAGAAGACTGAACTAGTACATTTGAGAGATTTTACTAATTCGAAGCGTTTTCAATATCCGAGTAAGAACAAGACCAATTAACCCATTAGTGGCCAAATGGAAATCAAAAACGTTCCTGTCACTAAATCTTTATTTCTATATTACAAAGGGGGCATAAAAACATAAAACGAAAAAAAAAATAAAAATATTATTATTATTACTAAGTTATGAATGTGTACTCATTTAAGTACAGTGGCTACTTATAGGTGAAAATTTTCAAAGCACGACTTTTCAACGCAGAGCGTTTTACGACACTTCTTACATTGCCACCGTACTCTCGAATGACAAATAACACATCGTAATTGATTGTCGAGTTTCTCGGGATAATGTCCTACACCATCTTGAGACAAACCTTGGACGGATGAAGAAGAAGGACGAGTTTTCTTTTGTATTTCTTGTCGTAGATAATACCTGGCAAGACTGCGCCGAAATAACAGTTGATCCATGTGATTATCTTTGCTCATAACATGCAAACGCCATGCATTTGCAATAGCCATATCAATCATATATGTAAATATAGTATAATAACACCCACCACCACTTCTTTCCGTGAATTGCTATCCTATAAAGCGATACTGACTGATCGAGGTCGTCCACGCCTCCCATACTTTTATTGTAATTTTCGAACAAGTGTGGTATCGCGACATCGATTTTTTCTCGTCTTATAGGACACCATCGCTTCACAGCTCCCATCGGTTCAGTGGTGTCGTAATTTGTAGCCATGGTAACGACACTGTTATCTTTCCATCTGACCAACAACACCTCATTGTTCTTATCAAATCTGTAATCGTATGTGGTAGGATCCTTTTTCTTCATGTCTTTAGTACTAGTCAAGGGATATTTTTTAGTACGATTCTCCCGTAATGTTCCAGTAGCCCGATATCCAAGCTGTCGCAGATCAACTAAAAGATCGCAACTGGTAAAAAAGTTGTCAAAGAAAACTTTGTGATGTTTAGGATTAGTACTCAATTTCTCCAGCAAAGTTTTCACAACCCTGGTTCCTAGTGGCTCTCTTGTAGCATCTGGTGACTTTCAGCAATAAAAATCAAAGCTGTAACAATATCCAGTTGAACTTACAGCGACCCAGTTTTTGTAACCAAACCTCACTGGCTTTCCACGAATAAACTGTTTCGAAGGATGGTGTCCATAATATTTGACCATCGATTCATCGATAGAAAGGTTATCATGGAACACGCCCCACTGAATAAATTTTTGCATTAGAATATTGGCTAAAGGTCTGACTTTGAACATTTTGTCTCTGGTGTTTGTTGATTCATTGTTATCCGCTAGATGAAGATTTCGCTTGATGTCCCGAAATCTGTTTCTTGACATAGCATTTGACACTAACTCAACTCCAATATCTTCATCTAAAGACCAATACATGGCTTCACGGGGCAGTTTGTGGTACCCAGACAGTATCAAAATACCAATGATTTTTTTCATTTCGGATGAATCAACTGAAAAAGCATGTTTGTTGTTCTGATTAGCATACAACATACTACCAGAAACAATGAGATCGATTACGTCTTCATCGATAATTTTTTCAAATATTTGAACTGGATTGAAATCTTTCAGCACTTCTTTCACTGTAACTTGTCTGTCAATCGCCTCTGTAGTGTCTTGAGGTAGAGAGGTATAACTTGGTGAACACTTACGCCAAACCGCTGTTAGATCGCTACTGTCATTGTCGCTAGAAATGATCCCCACATTATTTACAAATACCTCAATATTTCCGGGTATGTCTTGTGGCAAAGATGAGGTCACCATATCGTCATCAGCACCTTCTTCCTCGTCAGTCACAACACTGGGATCGGGTGGAATGATCGCCAAGTCGTACTCGGCATCATCATCACTGTCTTGCAGGATAAATCCAATGGCTTCCTCAAGTCCCTTGTAATTATTGGCAGCACGGAAACAGTCTCTACTCATGTTTAGTAATCTGAAAAATAAATTCATTATTTAGACCAATGTAACCACCGTACTCAATTGAGTACATCTGTGTTTATTACCAAATAAACTGGAAAGTACATGCAATATGTGGTTCAATTATTATTCACATAATGAAGAACACTATATTTTGTGAGAATTATGAGAGAAAACATTATTTACTATATATATACTCTAAATAAAAATTAAATAATGAACTTACCCAAGGGAGCTGTCTGCACGGTCACTTTAGAACACTCTATATGATTTTTGTTTTAAGGTACCCGCAAGTATTATGTTTATTCAAAGAAGTAATCTTACACTGTAACATAAACACTCGAAACGAAAACATAAAACATTTGAACTTTTTATTTATGTACTATAGTTTGGCTGTACTCAAATGAGTACAGCGACCTTAAATGGGTTAATTAGCACGAAAGTTGAGAAAAATCACGTTGAAAAGCGTCAGCGACTGTGTCAGCGTCAGCGATACGTTTATATGGGTCTCCAAAGTTTTAATAATTTGTAGATATATTACGTACTGTCTCTCTCCGTACTGTGTCGTGTCCGAAGTTAACGCATAACGCACTTGAGTATCTCAATGCCTATCTTTAATTACTTGTTCTCACTTTTATTATAATTAAATTTAGATGTAAGTATACGTAATCATTAAATTCTATGGAGCGGCGATGCGTAAAATTCGTGGCTTAGCGGAACAATGATTAGTTTGTCTTACTACCTAAAGTACTAAAAAAATATCCAATTTGCACTAAGCATGAATTTTTCAGTTATAAACTAATTCGGTCTTGAAGGAAGATTTTGTGAAGAATTCAGCGTGCCTCAGAATTTTTAAACAAATCAGAGGTATGTTTCATAAGCAATTCTTAAAGGGTCGACCTGAAACCTTTTTCATGATAGTAAGACCATTCTCATTTTGCTCCTATCTTATTCTCTCGAATCTCATCGAATGGAGTGTAATGGAATAAAATTAACTCCTTACTTTTCATTATAGTCTTGTGACCCCATTCCATCCCTCGTCCCGTTATATTCAGGTTAGGTAAAACGGGAATGGGAATATTCCTATTTCTACCAACCCCTTTCTCCTACTCCATTTCTAAATCTTCAAGTTTAGGAAGGAATACATCCAGGAGCGTGCCAATCATTTTGGACTGATGTCGGCATGTTTTGCGGATGTCTATGGGCAACAGTATCCACTTACTAGCAGGTGGACTGTCTGTTTGTCTGCAACCTTCGTTCTATATAAAAGTAAGAGTTATGGGCTGATATCATTACACAAAGACCTCTACGAAATTAACAATTACTGATATCTGTATGTTAGCAATCACTGCGCTTTTAATTGATATACATTTCAATTTCACGGCCCACTTACATACACATACTTCATATACACTTACTAGATGTATATGAAGTAGACATCTTTAAAGAGTACGATATCAATTTATCACCGCTTATCTATTAGCGCCGACGTCATACACATGAGTTAGTCTCAAATACGTGTACTGAACTATCTCCTGACTTGATCGGGAGAAATCGCGTTTTCTTAATGTCATTCCAATAGGCGCGACGATATGTCTCCAAAGCAAATTATATGTTACCGTTTAGATAAGCGGTAAAGTGAATTATAATATCCAATAAAGTGGACTGGTTAGTTTTGAGTTGGTTTTGATTGTGGTATCTATGAGCAGTTTCAAAAATACGCTTAGTTTGTGTTACAGAACTTCATTCTTTTTGAAAATAAATAGCCTTATAACTTCTCAAATACGGGATTGATCTACGTCATCATGTGATTAACAATTTAAAATGTCAACATCATTTAATTGACAGATTAATTTATCAACAACTGCATCAATAATTTGCAAGATAAACAGTTTACTATGATTAACAACTAAAATTCTCAGTGTTTTAAAACATCAACGGATCGATTAAATAGGTAGGTTGGTAAACAAATTAACAAAAAGGTAAAATATGTGGCAAATCAATCAACGTTTTTTTAATAGTTTTTTTCAAATATTTAATTGTCAGGCATTCAGCGATAAGACCGCCTTATGTGCATTTTTGAGTCTATAATGTCTGTTATTGTTTTTCTTTTGTTTATGGTGTTTAATAAACAGTTGTATCTATTTAGTTATTTATTTTTTGTGACCTTCATATGTATATTGAACCCACGTATCGGTTCCATTTTAAGAAGCGTCTAGAAAATCTGATAGGTCGGTCTTAAATCAGCATTGAAATCTATTCCAAAGATGTATTGTGATGTTATTTATGATTTGGTTTTTGTGGTAAAGGGCCAGATGTGTAAAGATTAAGATGTATACCATAAACGTAAAAATCTTAAGGAATTAAGAGATGGGGATGGATAAAACAATAAAAGCCAGAAAAATAATGTAAAGAAATTCATTTACGATATATCAATATTCTCTTTTATTTCCTCGGATGGAAAGCCTTGAATAATGGCATATTTCAAAACTCAATGCGTACTTGCGTACTAACTGGCAGGCCATAAATCCACAACCAGCAATTTCAAGTAGAATTTCCAATAGTTTTCACTCGGATCACTAACAAAATAATGACTAAGCAACCCCCAACACTTTATCGAGCTCTCTCCAACATTACAACTCAGCTTTTATTAAATCTAGACCTACAACATTATTATTGTGCTGCGCTTACGGCGACTAGAAATGACCCGCAATTGAAGGAGACAGTATTATAGCTTTTACTGGGTGATAGAACGAGATAGAATATAATAAATGCCGATGAAGGCATAAAGATTATAACCCGCGAAATAAGCGAAATACGATGATAAGAAGGTATTTTGAGATATTATTTTGTCGACTGCTGTTTTTGAGGACACAGTGTACTAGTACACGTTTGGGAAACTATCACCCAGAACGAACGTTAAAATCAATTAACGTAATCGAACTGCGATAATGGTCATTTACAAAAATGTAAAAAGAAATGCTTGTGTATTTTAAATCGTTATTTTTAATAATAAATAATTATAAATAAATTAAAACCAGAAAAAGAAAATAAAAAAAATGGAAAAGGAAGCTATTAAAGCCGCGCAATGACAGATTAAAGCTATTTTAAATGTATTTAAGCAAACCATAATTATTGAATTATTCGCGTCGCGTCGATTTAACTCAATATTTTTCAATTTTCAAAGTTCTTATTTAATCTAAACAGTTTTATTGGAAAGATCAATTTGTTCCGGGATACACAAATAAACCTAGTTTAAATAAAGAGGAAACGATTAACTTGTCGATGGCAGCCCTATTAACTGTATCATCGACAAGATAGATTTATGGTTGGGCGCGCACAGCGAGACGGGAGCAAATAAAAATAGAAGATTGTCCCGACTAACATCCTATTTGGGTAAAAACTACAAGAATTCGAGGAATTTTCTAGAATATTACTACAAGTCATGTACAAAAAAGATTTTTAATTTCTATTTTCTTCAAAATCTGTGTATTTTTAATAAACTTTTATTATTAATAAACTGTTGCCAGCATTACCCGCGTGGAGTACATTACAAGTATGTCAAATTTAGTAGCTATTCGTGTTTCTCTAGTTAAACAAAAGGGACTTTAATGTAATGTTTATACAAGTAGGAAAATATTAACCAAAGCTAATACTTAACCATTGCTGACAATAACGTCATATTTATTTTAATAGTTTAATTGGTGCAAACAACATTTGCACTTCCTTTTTCTTATAATTATAACAAATGGTTTAGTCAGGTCGGGGCAGGACAGGTCAGCAACAGGTCAAACTATACGCTTGAGTATCTACTTTAAAGGACAAGCAATAAAGTCTAGAATGGACTGGATTTGTATATATTGCTGTGCGTTGGAATTATGAAGTTTAAATGACATACTAAAATGTTACGAGGAGGGTTTTCTTGGACTGATATCAATGACTTCCTGAGGCTGTAAGATGAACGAGAATTATATTTTATTTCAAATTAAATTAACATCTTTTCTGACGTTTGACAAAGAATAGCACTTAGCAGTTTAAAATTGATTACTAAGAAGCACTTTGCGGCCACTGTGCGGATATAGTACCGTTATTATAGTACTCGTAACTCAACTAAGTTATGATTTTGTAGGGTTCTACTCAGGAGTCAGTGGACATTTAAAGGAGACCTTTCATTTCTAAAACGGATAAAGATCTCTAGTGTTAGCTTATTAGCAATTCAGGTTGCAGAAAAAATATAAAACCGATAATTTTACTCGGTTTTTAAAATATAAAGCTGTGAATTTATTATATAAAAAAGTAAACACCGTATTTTTGAGTTGTCAATACTGAAAAAGAAAAGTCATGTGTGTGATGGCTAGAGCGATCTCGCGGCCATTCGACTTGTAGCAGTAGTGAACGTATAGTCCGTTCTAATCCAAAACCAAAACCAAATCAATGAAATATCTTAAGGAATTTAAAGCTTAGCGTTAAAGGAAGAAAAAAATCAATGAATCAAATTATGAATATGTAAACAAATATTATCATCTTAACGTATCGCCGCCATGTTTATTTACATTTAAGACAAATCATATTGAAATAGTATATAAGCACATAATTATATGAATTGTGTTACTTAAGGTCTTAGTTTAACACCTAGAGCTATATATACTAAGTAAAAGATGTAAAAAATAATTGAGATGTACATGTTACATTTAACATGTACACCTCAATTATTTTCAGGTATTATGGTGAATAGTGAGGATCTAGTCACGGTGGTGATAATGACACAAGAAGAGATCTTTGTTCAGCAGTGAAGCACATTTCTAGAATAAAAATATTTGGCAACTAATGTATGTAAAACTAATATTATATTAACAAAAAATGATGAGTTAATGACATTTGTTATTAACACATCAATAGCGGATTAGAAAGCCCTATAATCTTTTCTCTTAATGAGATTTTTGCGTGCCTTCAAATGTTTGTCCGAAACGGTATATCGTCTATGTACAGTTCTCAGGCGTAAAACAAATTTGAGCGGCCCTTAAATCGGTAAACAAGGCACGGATTGTTTTCCAAGTAGCTTTTTAGTAGTAGTCCACACGGTTTGTGTGTGTTCGTCATAAACCTTTTCAAGACAAACGATGCAGTATGTTGTGCAGACAGATATAGAGGGATAGATAACGCAAGCTGTACGTTGTTACATGTTCGAAGTTGGCGATAAGGCCCAACTTCTAGCGCCGCTCGTTTAGTCTGTTCCGACGCATTTCGTTAGCAAAAAATTGTTAAAAAACACAGAAATGCCTAATTGCGATATAATCAATTGAAAAAATTCGTCTCATCAGTGAGTTACTAAAGTTTACTCGTGACTTGACACGCTTGGTTTTTATACAATTTCATGAACTTGCGAGGTATATCTATGTGTTTGGTCGTGCACATTTAACATTAGGCCTTCTGTGGACAAATATTTCGTAGTTATCAATACAAATACATATATAGGAAAAGATTTTGTAGAAACAGAATTTTGTGATAGTCCATTAACTTGAAGATCTGCATGACGACATTACTGCAACATATCTTTATCTCTACATGATAATGTCATGATATTAACGAAGGTATTTTTAAAGTTTGAATATTATTTTTAAAGAAAAGAAGAACGAATAGAGAGAGAGAGAGTGGAGTGATTTTCAAAATTATTTCACGTTTAGGAAGCTCCTTTCGGCCATGTGGTGTAGGCCGGCTTTAGAATAACACAACTAAGGGATAACAAGCGCTACCACAAGTGAGAGGACCACGGCACATCTAAAAGAGTGGACTCGCCAAAACTCATGGACACAAGACAACGTCTGTGAGAAGGCTCGTGACCAGAAGGGCCTGAATTCGGCAACTTCGGAAAATAATAAACAAGTTTTAAGTCGTAATGTTTTGTTTATTCGTTTATTTTCGGTATTTCGATCTAAGAACAGTGTTTCTTTGTGCCCGAAGCCTTAATTGCTGTTAACCGCTTTTTGGTCACGCAATCGTAGTCAAGGTAAAAATAGAAGGCTATGTGAACTTAACCCAGTATTACAGTCATTTGAATCTTCATTTTGATGTTACACAAAACATTTGAATAAAAACCGCAATAACAATTTGTAGACAAGGTTGGATTCTGACGATTTGATGCAAGTTTGTTTTTAAATATTCGCCATTGTATTGATAGGTACAGTTTTTGTAAGATACAGCGATTTGTTTCGTGATAATTCGTTACCCCTTCCTACGATGACATGCCATACCATCAGTTTGTCTGTCTGCTGCTGGAGATAGACATCTCCCAAGTCTCGCTACCACACATAATTTCTCATGGCGAACTTGTTCAAGTGGTCGTTCCACGTGTCTGACTCTTCGTTTCGGAGTTTAAACCTTTCAAAAAAATCTAAAATAGTCTACGTCTAAACTGTTTGCTCGTCTGTGATCTTTCCATTACAAAACCCTCTTAAGTATATGTAATTGAAGTATCTGCTACTTAGGCAGGCATACTTGAACTAAAGGACTGTTCTTTCTTTCAAATTTCAAATAAAATATTTTGTTAATTTCGTAGTGATTTACAACAAGCGGCGTCAGTTTGTTTGTCGGCTGCAACTTGGGAACGTATATTTATTTATATAAGATAAGGAATGTTATCGTGGTTAAACATTTGTGGGTAGATTAGGAATAGGTTAATATCTATTAGAGGTTTATATTTAGTTATATTCGTAGCATATTTTATTTATTAAAAAAGGAATAGGCGAGCAATTGTTGCATTGTGACAAAATTAAGGAATTAAGGAATTTTGTCACAATGCAACAATTACACAAAGAGTTTTACTCGTATCCAAGAACGTAAAGACTAGGTAAGAATTTTCTTGAAATTCAACTTCTAAAATACATATTATACTCGTATTATATTACTTCATTGTTTTTTTTTTATATAGAATGGATGGCAGACGAGCGGCCGGGCCACACGATGGTAAGTGGTCACCGCCGCCTATTGACACCTGCAACACCAGGGGGCTTGCGGTTGCGCTGCCGACCTTGTAGAAATCTGTTCACAGCTCTTTTGAAGAGCCCTTAAACTTTTGATATCGTAGCGTAACGGAAATGCCTCAGCTGGCAGCACAACTTTCGGGTTCGCGGTATAAAGTGTCTCTTCGACCGCACTGTACGCGGCGACTCTCGTGTCAAGGAAGTGCGGACGAACCGCACGACGATGACGAACGGTGCGACAGTAAAAACCCGAAGTTGGCATCAAATTTAACAGCTCTTCAGAATATTCCCCATTATAATGGTGGTAGAAAACGCCGAGAGATGCAACATATCTACGGATGCTGAGCGATCCCAATCACTTGTGAGAGTGGGATCGTCGATAATTCGGATAGCGCGTCGTTGGGCAGTCACGAGGGTCCAGGGGTGTCAGCAGTACTCCATTTGGGGTCTAACTTGAGCTTTATAAAGCGACTAACGTTATCCCGGAGTGAAGTGTTGCTTTGCTCTATTCAATACACCGAGCTTTTTACTAGCAAGTTTTGTCTTGCTCTCCAGATGACTCCGAAACTTGACTTTGCTCGAAATATCGACACCAAGGATCCCAAAAGCTTTCTTAGCGGTGAATACACAGACTTGTGTTTTGCTGGGGTTAAATTTGGCCAAGTTAAGGTTACCCCAATTCGAGACTCGGTCTACGGAGTTCTCGATTTCGAACACAAGTCGGAAAGCCCTACTCCCAGAAGGGTAGTTCGTGAACCGATCAATTCTGCTGATGTGCTGGAAATTAGCCTTGGCAGTCGTCCTCTAACAGGTACTAGATTTTTTCCTGCGAAAATATCACGAATGATAATTAAACGCAATTAAATGCACGTGAGCGAAGACGCGGGTAGCAGCTAGTTAAAAATAAACAAATAACAGCAGTTGCTTCATAGACACCACAAAAATAAAGGTAGGAACATGCCAACGTTTGTCATTCTGTTTTTTTATATAGAAAGAATGTGGCAAACGAGTAGACAGTCCACTTGGTGGTGAGTGGATACTGTCGCTCTTGGAAATCTGCGATATATGTCAATATCAGTATGGAATCAGTACGCCTCGGGATGACAGCGCATCCGGGGGCGTACTGATTCTATATTCTTTGTAAATTTAGGAATGGATGGTGTTGCCCTGTATCGCAGAGTGACAGTATCCAAGTGCATACTCACTGGTGAAATGTCTGCTAGAATGCCAACTTCTTTCTTTAATTATATTTACATATATAACACGAAATATTAAGAAGCCTAAGAAAATCACAGTTTTCGCTTTTACTAAAATGCTACTAAAATTCATCAGAATCGAGAGTATGATGATCACAAAAAGTGACCTGGTCCGGATAGCAGCCGACTGCAACGGTAACGGTAAACTTTGATTACATTTCGACTGATGCCGTTTTCGGCGGCCATTGTTGCACGCCGTTTGCAAATAAATTGTAACTCTGTGAATAGCCAGTTTTAAAGCAACGATAATCCAGTGGAAAGTACCTAAATTGATATGAACGACCAGCTAAATGCTACCTCCTACACACATACATACTACATACATATCGATCTAGGATACCTATACATATAACTATCTATCTTCTAACTATTGCGGATATAAATTACGAAAGTATTTTGTAAACCATTTCTTTTTTAAAGTTTTTGAAATTAAAATAGAAGAAAATAAAAAATAAAATTAAAAATTAAAATTGTGTATTCAAATGAAAAGAAGTAGTTGTTAAAATAGTGAGATAAATAAGTACATCAATAAATGTATTTAACAACGCGGATCGCTGTAGCTGAAGTGGCAGTGGGAAGGCCATATATGCCGGAGAACCTATAACGGATGGGGTACACGAGTCCTCCAATGGAGACCACGTACCGAGAAACGTAGCGTGGTACGCCCTCCGGCCACGTAGACTGACCACTTCAAGAAAGTCACCGGTAGTGGCTGGATGAGAATAGCTGAAGACGGTGTGTGGTGGCGGTCCTTGAGAGAGGCCTATATCCAGAAGTGGAGAGACACAGGCTGATGATATGGTATAGTATTTAAATTTTTTTGGGTGTTTACTTTTTTAAGTCATGTTGTCGTCACCTTTAAGTAGAGTGACACGTATATAACTAACATTCTTGCATGTAACTCTTTCACTTATATGATGTATGGGTCTGTTGGTGACCTTTAATAAATAAATAAATAATTGAATAAACAACATCCACCTATTTTACTATAAAACTTTGTACGGATAACCAAAATCGTGGAATGCTAAACGTGAAAGATTTAAGACGAAACCGAACTAGAAACAAAAAAGACCTAATCAAGTTAACAGTTTAATCAGTTAGCATCGCGTAACTCACCGGAAACGCTTACCTGACGTCAACTTCCGGTTCAACAAAGCAAGGACATTGTACAAAAAAGTAAGATAGTCAGTTCCGTTCACGATGTTATTAGATGTATGAGTATAGAATAAAAAAATAAAAAAACGGGCAGAGATTCAATTCAACATTTCAAACTATGTATATTCAAAATTTCCAAAATTAATATATATTATACAAAAATTATGAAAATTGATTAGAAGTTATGTTACCAACATCAAAGAAAACCAATTTCAACCTAACAAGATAAATGAATGACCTTCGACCTTCAAACGTTCTCTATTGTATGAGTGGCGGCCCTATTGGGTCCTTACTGATCAATTTAGGGAATATTTATTCTTGGATGAACATATTCTGTAAAATTTTTAAGGCATTCTTGAGGGCATGTCACAGCGGCTTTGTTATTTATCCCTTGGTCTCCTCTTACGGCACACAACGGGAAGAGATGGGATGGTGCGATTCTAGAGACGGGCGACACCATACGACTAACTAACATTGTTAGTCTATTTTAAGTAATTACTGCATAACACTTCAGTAATTTCAGTAGTTGGATGTCTATGGACGACAGTATCCACTTACCATCAGGTGGACTGTATGCTCGTCTGTAGTCTCATTTCTATAAAAAAACACGCATAAAAACAACATATTTTTTTAAAACAGTGTAGATTAAAAGTGCACTCGTTCTTTTCATAGCATACTTGTGTAATGAATTAATGATAAATAATTATGTTTTAAAGTTTAAGTTACTGCGGAACACCGCCACGAATATAAACAATTAAGTAACTAATTGTCGAATTAAATGTGCAAAATAAAAAAAAAATCAATTAAAGCAAAACAAGAAGTTAGGGCTGTTTCACACCGCGTCGTGACAGCGAGCAAAACGAATCACAATTAACCGCGCGAACTGGGGCGTGAAGAGAGCGTTGCGGCAACCGGACGTATCGAAAACATGCGCACGCGCTTGTACGACAAGCAGAAAAGGTAATTAGGTACATATACAAATATACTCACTTTGCTATAAAGGATATCGACAATAGTATCCACTTGCGATCATGTGAACTGCCTGCCCGTCTGTTACCTTCTATCTATAAAAAAAATTACCGCCTATTCAAGTTTCGCCTTAAAAATGTCGTTTCAGACTAGTATGCGGCGTTTTGAAAATTAAAGGGTCGTAAAGATTTTTCGTAAGAAGTTCTAAACCTGTTTTAATAATACGCTTTAAAAGGACTGTCTTTCTCTATACTATAATGTCTTGTTAATTACAATATTTAAATGGTGTATATAGGTAAGTATAGTTCATGTATAAATGTATTTTCGTTCATGTATGTTCAAATTCAAAATTTGCAAGAATACATTTTAGATAATTTAAGGTCTAATTACAATTTTGGTAGATAAAGTGTTCGACCTGGATGCAGGTGTGTAAATATTTTAATTTGTCATTTTGTCATAATTATTACAAAGTCATAATGTCATAATTGTTTAAATAATAATAATTATACAGATTAATATAATAAATAAACTTATTGTGATAAATAAATTTTGTACCTTATAAATACACTATACATACATACAACGTCTACCCGTCTCACACTCACCCAATCACTGACTGTACTAAGGAGTTAAGCTCATTTTGTGAAATCTCGTTTATGTAGGTAAGTGCTATACCTATTTAAGCGTGTGCACAAAAAAGTATAAAACTGAAATAAATAAGTTTGCAACTATGGTCCGTTTATTACAGAAAGAGCTCTGACAGCTGACATAAATCTTTAACATGTAGTCAAAATCATTTTACAAGTCGATAATCCTTTACGAATATATTTTTTCTAGTTTATTGTATTATGTTATGACTTATGAAAGAAACGGCATTTACATAAAATGCATTAAATACAGAACTGTCTTGCTATGATAACCGGACTATAAATTGAAAAACACATTAATCTAAAGGTACATAACACATTCACACGGATGGCATCGCGAACGCTCTCAATAGCTTAAGAACACTTCGAAGTCTTCATCATAAAACGGTAAGGTTAGGTTAGTAAGTCGGCTCGTTGACCCAATACCTCTATGTCTTCCTATTTGAACACGTAGTTATGAGTAGTAAAAGAAGCAATAAATAATTCCAACGTTAGGAGTTCCTCAGTTTGAATGGTTGATACTACTTCATTTAATTGGTCCGTTGCTTTTCTTTGTAAAGACTTTATTAATATGTTATTTACGATTTAAGTAGGAAAATATGTTTTTAGTGTAAATTTATTTACCTTTCAGGGAGGTTTTGAAGAAATCTACCTTTACATATCTACAGGCTGTAACCGAACTTTTTTCCCGAAGTCGGAAACTATGGGTCTCATTGCCAACAAAATTTTACGAATAATTTTTGGGAAAAAGTATGTTTTTTAGATGCTTACCAAATAATTCGTAAAAAGGGCACTTGCCAGGTTTCTAGAGTAAAAATACCTTGGGCTCAAAAGGTACTGCTTTTTTTGTGGTTCACCTTAACCTCCAATAAAAATTTCAACTTAAAAAATGCATATTACGGACTGTTTGTTTTTATTTTTTGATCATCAAACTACTATATAAATTCATTAGCTATTGATATATCTAGATTATAAAGCTCTGCAAGGAAAGGGCATAGAGGATTTTAACACGTAATAATTCTTAAATAAATACGGGTCTTCCTTACCAGCTACAACCTCAGCTTTTTATTATTGTTCAGTCTTTTAACGTGATATATATAACTTACATTTTTACGAAACAGATGCATTTGGTACGAGAGTGTTAAAAAGGTATTATATATACGTACAAAATCAGACTTAAAATTTACTTAATTTAAAGTTAGGTATGTTTTCTTGCAATTAAGAGGTAAACCAAATTTAGTTTTATTTTATTGTGCCGAGCGTAATTTTTTTGTTATACTTATGAGTTTTGTCATCGTATTTGATGTGTACGTGTCGAGTACATCGATTAGTGTTTTATACGTGTCAAGAATTTTTTTACACAAAACTTTCAAGAACTAATCATAGTTGATAAATGAACATCAAGAGCAGTATTCAATTAATAGTTGTGACCTGAATTCTACTACCATTGACAGTAAATCTACCAATAAAGAATTTTATTGACGAAATATTTAGCAGCGAACGCGATATGTCTGATCGAATAGATTAGTGGCTTACTTTTTGGGTCATTCACATTTTATTGCCAACATAAAATACTTATTTCTAATAACTTCTTTATTTTCTAAACTAAAATTGCGATCAGATTTTAATAATATAGATATGAATAAAATTCTTATTTACATACTTGATCTGTTAAATAAAGTAAGAGGAAGAAAGGCTGTTAAATGTATAATTGCTTTTTTACATTAGTTACTGTTAATAGCTGACCAAATAACAAACATTATATAAACTTACCTAATAATTTGTATCATCTTGTAAAACGTAGAATGCTTGAAGAAATCGTTGTTAGCGGTGATGTGACACCAATAGATCAATTCAATCACAATAATGGAATTGACAGCAGCGATCCCAGTCAATGTTTCATTGAAGTTATAAAGATCCAAAAATATTTCTCAATATTCTCTTAGATTTTTTGTACTTATATTTTATTAAGAGCACTTTTTATTATAGGTCACTTTTTAGTATTTCATTCGATTGTTCGTCTAAAACATGGAATGTTATTTGTGTCCCCTTGATATACAAAAGTATTACAAGATCATAAATGTAACTTGTGTGGCGTGCAATGCAAAGAGACTATTCGATGTTATGATTTGAATAATAACATAAATTAGTAACATAAAGAAAGTATAAAGAGAACATTCCAAACCGTGTTTTGTATAGAAACATAGAAACGTGCACTAAATGCATCTCATTTAAATGAACATAAAAAAAGCAACACAAGGGATGAACATTATGCGGGCGGCTCATAAGACTTCTTTCAATTATACTGACATCAATAGTAAATAAACGAATTTAAACATAATATTGTTATTAAAGTCATTCATTAGTTTTGACATGCGGGATTTATTGATGATGTATTATTTGCGATAATAACATTTTTTTAACTACAGAAAGCGAATAATATAACACAGTTTATTGGCAAAACAATAACTTTTGTCAAGAATAAAATAAGAAATAAACCAAACTACGATTGTTAACAAGTCGTTACGCTACCGCAAAGCAAGAGAAAGGATGAAAATATAAGAATAAAGGGAACAAAAACGCGAAATAAGCTAGTGAAGTTTCCGAGATAGAGATAACAAAAAACCCACTAACTACATAGAGACTACATAGAGTTTCATAGAGACGATAATTTCGACCCACATCTTTTATCGTCTGTTACAATAGGGGGACGTCAGTTTGAACAAAAGGAAGAATATGAATATTAAAAAAAATCTATAAAAAATCATCTCAGCATAACTAATTGAGCAGAAAATAGCAACAACCAAGCTACATGCGATGACAGAACCATTAATTTGTGGTTTTCAGCGCAAAATGAGTCATCAACAACGGCAAACATTTCAATTTCTCTCATAATAATTGCTAAATAATTGCTAAGCATCAGACGTTTTCTAACGTTGCCAATTATCTTATAAAGAGACGTCATTCAAAATTACGAATAAATCATCTATAGAGTCTATGGAGAGTTCAGTCAACTTTTCACTTTCATAGAAATTATAAATATTCGGGTGACATTTGGAAGTTTGCCATTTAGTTAGAAGTATCATATATGATACCAACAATTTTTATAGTCACGAACAGTGAGTGAGAGGAAACACTACAGAATCACGGTATGAAGATGATAGAGTACATGCAAAAACGACACAATTGTTGCACGTTAAATTGGGTAATTTGAAACCGGATTGCGAGTTTCAGTTAGATAAGAATTCATTCGAGCAGATGTAAAAAACGGCAAATGAAGTCACGTTTATAAGAGAAGCGAAGCGTGCAACAAGTAGCAAGGAAACTTGAATTCTGCAGTAACAAAGTTTGCTGTAGATGAATCAAGCACCGCATTCCAGATGTTTCGCTTGTTAGTTCTCATTTGATGTTTTATCGGATGTCAATTAATGCCTAATGATGTTAAAGTATACCTGGTGAATATAAAAACAACTTCAGCCAAGACAAAAAAAATCTACTAAAAATGAATTCTGAGATAAAAGTGACGTTTGTTTATTAAGTCAACGATGGTGTACCCTGAAGTTAAAGAGACGATGTTGAAACAATGACAGAATGAAGTATAGATGCAATTAAAGGAGCTAGGTTGTAAATAAGTGGCGCCTGCAGCCCACGCCGCCGGATGACATGCTGTTTATATTATGTGCACTCAACTACAATTAATTAACCACTAAAGTTATTTATTGTTGGCTGTTGAGATAGTCTAAATAAGGTGTTGATTTTTTATTGTTCACATCTCGTTTGCAGATACTAAAGTACTTGCAAGCATATATTTGCAGCACAAATCTAAGGAAAATAAAAAGTAAACTTGAAACATTACAGGCAACATCTACAAATTTTATTAGCTACGTTCAAAGCTAGCTTTACAAATATGGGCCTAGACATGCAGTCTAGTAAATGTCAACTCTTGACCGACTAGATATGCTAATTGAAATAAGCAATGCTATACAAGGTGCGCACTTGATTAACCTCGAAACTGAAAGTCAGTCAGACTGCTGATATTGTTAAACGGTCAAGGCAATTCAGTCTACTATATGGTGGGATTAGCAGATTATGAAAAAATAGCACAAATGAAAAAACAATAGTTAATGATAAAACTGTTATGATAAAAGGTGTTTTAGCAATACATTATTTATACATGACTTGCAATCGATCGGTTTGCAAAGTGATTCTGATAACAAATACCAAGAAACGCAAGTAAATGAAAAAGTATTGTATGTGCTGAAATATATTACTTTAGCAAACTTAACCTTGGAAACTGCAGATGCTACGAATTTCGTTCACAAGAAAGGCGCCCGCATATTATGTACGTACGTAAGTCAGGATAACTACAGCGAAACCACACTCGCAAACTGGTTTGGTGCACTATTATTATTAGAGCTCGTGCCAATATACGGGTCGAAACGTGCTCCAACACAATACAGTTAACAAAGATCCAAAAGATCCAAGAGAGAGAGAGAATAAAAAGAAAAACCAATTGTAAAATTTTATTCTAACCAAAAGGACACAAATGCAAGATGCCACAAAAACTCCACACGTAGTCACTTTTCATCAGCTTTTAGTTCTTCATGGTCATTATTCCATGCATACACTAACACATCCATTAATAGTAAGGCACTGTGTAATTTTATTAGACTATAAAAACAGTTTAAAAATGTTAAAATAAATTCACGAGTTGAGCGCAACAGACCGTCTGCATTAGTCGGCCATGCGCGAAGCCGGCGACTTGCAAACTGTTCGGTTCCGTTTCAAACTAAACATCAGCGGTGATCGGCCGGCGCCCTACTTCTCCATCTCCCTCACTGTCAGAAAAATAAGGCACCAGAAAGAGACAAGCATAGACCGCAAGTTGTTCGCGTCTTATCGCAGGATAAAGTTTACAGCGACGTGAATAGTTTCCGAGCATTAGTCAGAGAGGAATGGAATGATTATTTTTTTTATGTATTTGGCAGGACTTTTTCTGTTGGTGTCGAATGTGTCGGTTTTGGTCTTCTATTTTTGTGATCGGCAGGCGTTCGGGCGGAACGAACGGGGGCGCAAGGAGTTTTGAGGAAGTAACGCGATGAGTGACCAAGGATTCTCGGAAGTCTAATATAATTAGCACGTGCCCAGAGACAGCAACAATAATAGATTTCTTTCCAGCTCAAGGCCGTCTAGACCTTTCCCGCAAATAGCGATTGAATAATTTAACGTTAAAACATTAACGTCATAGATAAAAAGTACAACAGACAAGACAATAGTCTTTTCCTAAATCACTACTTTAGAAATCTGCATGCATAATTATTGTGTTTACGGTTTAAATTTCAATACCATTAGAGGTAGTAGGGCTTGCAACACGCCTCACTATTATTGTTATAAGTGGCCAAATTCATCCGTCAGTTGGCCTCAATTCTCAACAGCTATCTAAAGAGATCTCTTATCGATCATACATAACGTGATGTTACGCCTATTTAAGAATTGGATTATCATTACATGTGAGTATTTTTAGCTCCGACAAGATAGTGGGGAAGTATATAGGAGTTAACGGTACTTCACGCACTGCAACAACGCGCATGCATTTGCGTAACATTTTCATTCGTGATTCACCTGAACATTACGTTAGATTTATCGTTTTTGTCCAAATAAATTATGTCATCCGTCCCAACGACTAATGGATCTCATCTCATTAGGCCCTCAAATCCTCATCAAGGACTTAGAGAATAATGTACTCTCTACTTCCTATTCGCAAAGAAATATAAGGAGTGTAATCTTATATATATATATATATATATATATATATATATATATATATATATATAACAAAGTCGGGTTAGTTACACCATTTATAACTCAAGAACGGCTGGACCGATTTTAATGATCTCTGATTTGTTGGATTCGTCTACGCCCTGAATAGCAGAATAACTATTAAAATATCTGCAAAATTCACGGAAAAAAAAAGAAAATTAATCTAGAAAAATATTGAAATAAATAGAAAAAAACTGGATAAACGCCATCTGTTGCGCAGCCACAGCAACGCGTGGCCGGGCACAGCTAGTAATGACACAATAAAAGCTCCTGGTTCCGTTATATCCCATTTTTCCAAATCTTTTTCTCAAATCCACTTCTAAATCTCAAAAGGTAGGCAGCGTATCCGAAAACGTTCCAATGTTAGTTATTCTTAAGTGATGCTAGCTTGTATTGGGAATGTCAATAGGCGACGGTATTTATTATCCACGAGGTGGATTGTTCACTCGTCTGTCACATTCTTCTATAAAGAAATTGTTATAAAATACAAATAGATGTAATAGAGTTACGATTATATCCGTGATGAAATGACACCATTTGAACAAGAACTACATAGAAATGAAGAATAGATAAAAAATAAGGTGCTATTACAGCAATTGTATTTCAAATTTTACTTGCGTAACATCAGTAGCAAAACGGAAAACATTTCTCTCGCATTAGTTTTGTCAGTTGCTGTCGACGACTGAGACGTCAACACTTTATCAATAGAAGAACAAAATAAGTTAATATTGAACCTTATTCAAATATCTATAGAGAAACAAATTGATGCCGAAACGTGATTTGATCAAGTCACAGTAGAAAAAAAAATCAGCAGTAAAGGAAGTGCTGCAATCGATTCAAACAATCAAAAGGAGACACAAACAGGTATAAAAAAGTATTTGCAATTCGAAAAACGGAAAAGATAATTTACATTCGTATGGGCGCATTACGCAAGACGGCGCCTCTGACTATACAAGTATTCTAAGCAAACAATGAAAGCGTTAAATCAAATTTAAAGAATAAAATTAAAGGAAATGACGTACTGCTCATTGTAAAAAACGCCGAGCATGTTGCGTTGCATTAGTATTGCACGAGAAAATCAGTACAGCGTCCAAAGAAAAACGTAATTGGACGGACGTTGCGCGGTCACTTTCTCTAACAATGTGGTATATATGCTCATACGAATGTACTTTTTATATGTACTTTCATTGTGAAAATCGATATTGCTTCCGGAATATGTACTTAACTAACCACTCATATACCTAGTCTAGCCACAAATAGTTACAAAGAAAACATTGAAATTTCTTTTTTAAATTATCATTTTATTAGAATTATTTGTTATTTTAGAAATAAATAAGTAAGCATTTTAAAAAGATAACGTTTATTCGAAATGGTCACGGTACGATTTTATACAATCTTTCAAACGTTGTGGCCAGTTTTCGATTGACGAATGGGAAATGATAACGGCAAATTGGGCAACTGCCACCCTTATATAATATTTTAGGGATTCAATATTATCATTGCGCTTAGAGCATGTCATGCTCATAAACATACCATAAATCATAATCGAGGGGATCAGGATCGGGACTAGATGACGACCAGTCATTTATTGAAGCCGGGAATATTCCTTTCTAGCCACATCTGTGTTCAGTGAGCTTCATGGCCTGTTGCTGAAAGGAACATTCTTGGTTATGGAATAGGGTGTTGGTTAAGAGACTTTACGACCTTCTCAAGTACGAAGTTTTAATACCTTTATCACAAAAATATCGTTCAGTCACTCCTTGATAGCTAACACCCCACTAAACCATCACTGAAGCGGGATAATGGCCACGTTGCACCATATTGAACAGTTGAGCAGCTTCTCTTGAGTTACTTATGAGCATAAACTCGATCATTCTGCTTGTTAAAATGTTCCTCAATGGTGAACATTTTCTCGTGCGTAAATAAGATTTGTCTGTGACCTCCCTTTACGTACCGCCGAAGAAGTTGTTTTATTTGTCAAGCCTATTTTTCTTTAACTTCTTAGTTAAGAAATGACGAGTACGTCTTTTGTAAGCGGCAAGTCCTAAATCATCTTTTAAAACACGTGACATGGTTCTGGGTACTATATTCATCTCTATGGACAAAATCTTTTGCTTCAGAACTGAATTTCTTCGGTTCCTTTCCTTCGCAGTTTTAATCGTCTGTTTAGTAAAAATAGTGCGTGGCCAGACCATTTTCTGTCACAAACAGAGGACGTTTTAAGGTAACTACCAATAGCCCGGTACACAAACATTCGACTAACACCAAGCGGATGGAATTTTAAAAATTGCATTTGACGCCATGCCTACTTTGTGTAATACAATTACAGCAATATGGTTTTCGTTATCATCTCACTCCATTTTATTATTATTAAAATATTTAATAATTATTGGCGCCAAAATGAGAAAAAACATTTATTTTTCACGTGAGAATGACAGATTCCAAATTCAAATGTTATTTCTTTATTTTTCTTCATTGTAACGGTATTTATAGCCAGACTAGGTATACTTATAATATTTATTACACGTAAACTACAATACTACATAGAGACAAGATAAGTAAGTACCTACTTCAAATATTTATCTATTTTAAAGACAACAGTAAAACATTAATATACGGTCAATGGCAAGTTACATAAGTTACTGTAAAGCCTAAATTACGTGAAGATTTAAAAAGAGTTAAAAAGAAAAATTCACGTAAGGTGCTCATACTTGATTCAGATATAAAAAACCGAGTATACCTAATAGAGACACTTAACGTGACGTACTTTCTAACAAAGAGAGCAAAACGTTTCAATAGAAAAGATTGATGTTTCAAGACGAATCCGTATCGGGGCACAATGCAATGGACTGATTTACGAAAGATCTTAACTTTCACTCGGCCCTTTGAGTTACAAAGCATTAGGGACTTTTCTCTTTTTAATGTGGGATGGTTATTGAGGTTACGATTGCACAAGAACATGCAACACTTAGCATTGAATGGATGGATAATTCTTTAACATCATCTTGAATGATAAGATTTGCGATAAAAATTATACTAAGGCAGTGACATTACGACGGACTGCTATTTTACTATTTAGTGACTCTTGAAGGGCCATTAGGGCCACAAGAATTTAACAAACGACGGAAAAAAAAACAAAAAGAAAAAACGACGGACTGCACTGATATATTGTCAATGGAATATTTTTTAAACTTAAATTTGTAGTCCTGGAAACTAGACTAAAGACATTTTTTTAAAGTAAGTACGACTAATACATTTTTTTACAATGTTATGTTTCCCTCTAAATAATTACTTTCCAGAGTAATTATGTCGGTAACGATGATAGTAGATGTATATTTACTATGATTATCTATTAATTACATTTTTTAACTTGCTAGAAAATAACCACCGATTTTTGGAATTGACTAAAAAGGGACAATAAGTTATAGTATAAATAGTTCATTTATTGCATATAACAGTTCTAATCATTTCTAATGTTGAATCTGGAAAGCATTTAGTGGTACAATAGTGGTTTACAGTTCAAATCTACACGTTTATCTCGATTGCCTTCATTTTTGAAACTATATATAAATCGAATCTATTCAATAGTGGTCATTCCATCAAAACTATTCAGTATTACTCGACTTATAAGCAGGAAGATAAGCATGTAGACGATATATCTCATAAATATGAGCGTCATTTATTTGAGGAAACGTACCCAAATACAACAAATAAAATACCAACGCAAACACATGGCAAAGATTAAGGAAATACGACTAAGTAGTAGAATAGTATTCAGATCACGTCCGAATTAAGTTTCTTCTAATGCTTTTACAGTGGAAACAATAATAAAAGTCAAAGACTTTCCAAACCGTGACATTTCTTTGTGAAGATCACCTGTGACAAAAGGGTGGGTGGGAATAATTGATTTTTAATGGCGAAAACAACCTGAAGTTACATAAGAAGTTGAGTAGTTAAATAAAAAAGAAGTCGTTGTAAGCCACGTGAGAGTAGTGGTAATTTGATGAAACCTTAGGTACTGGAATTTTATTTTTCTAAATATCAATGAAAAGGAAGTTAACTGTCGGTTTCTAAAATAAACCGTTCGAAATAATTTGTAATTGTAATTTATTTTCGACTGGTGGAGAATGTCTTAAGGCTAATAATACCTCTATACAGAATAGTGCAAAAAGAGTAAATAAATCATTTTAATGAATGCAATATTATTAAACTATCTTGTATATTGTCATGACAAAAATATGCAAGAAGGTTTTACAAAGTTCGGGCCTTGAAGTGGACTACGACCGGTGGAATGGCAAAATCTAAAATCCTAAAATTATCTCGAAATCTTCCATTTTAACCAAATTCTAACATACTACGTGCTGAAGTACGTACGAGTAGATTCCCCCTTGTACGAGTACTATATCTCTATTTTTTTTTTTAATATTAAAAATGTATGATGGATGAATGATAATGATAATACACAAATAAAGCATGTTTATAAATGTAAATTATAATTATTCAAATCTATAACTAAGCTCCTTTCTATTCTTACAACAAAGCTATAATAACACATCATAATTACTATAACTTAAAATCTTGGTTCTGAAAGTCCATTGGAACTTTTATGGTGTCTTATGATTTACTAAATAGAAGTCAGAATCCGTTGTGTTAAAAGTGTTATTTGTACAGCATTCTTCCCCTGCAAGTTTAATAAGAGTTTACTTTCTGTAGTTTTATTGTAATTACGTATTATACAATATTCTCATGAACAAATTAAGCCTGACTCGACAAAGGGACAGTTCCTTATAAAGATTTCAGGCCCTTTAAGGACCAGTTTCCATATATGGATATGATTAAACATCTGCTACTCTGGTATATTCTGAAATTAGCAAGTTGCATTATTGCAGTTGGCACCATTCTTACCGTAACAATGGCAGTAAACGTTTGGTACGAGTAGTTCCAGCGACATGAGTAAGTTCCTCGTGTCCAAATTTCTTGTCTCAATTTAATTAAATGATTTATTTATCATTTATGGTTTTTCTTCTTATAGGGGATCTTTTTCTTATTTAGTAGAAAGTGTAGAAATATGTAGAAACTTACCTTTTAGTTCTAAGAATTAATACGTTGCATTAATTAATTAGTTTTTGGAGCTATAAGTTCTACTAAAAAATATAAAATAAAGAACTTATAGATCTATCTGTCTGATGTGTATGTACTCGTACGTAATACGATAAATTATTAATGAATTCTTCTTTAGACTAATGTTTTAGAACCATATATGACTAACTTTAATAAACTGCTTGCGTGGTTTACTGACCATCCTTTCGCTATGAATTACACTACAGCAGTCAATAGCTTTCAAAACTTGCTTACATCATTATTGAGATTCTCACAAGGCTATCCTCTATACTTGATTCACGCAAATGTTTATAACCGTAATCTCCACTTTCAAACTGAAGACCACTAAATTTTACAAGGGCTTACTAGTGTTAGGCGTATGTTCAAGCCAAAACAGGCACATCAACGGGCAACAGTGTAGAACTATCCTTCCTTAAGCAGTCCAATAGACGTTATCTCTTTATATCGAGTTACAATTACTCTTCACTTCCCGGTACAGAACGCGTTGGCGCATTTCCGTATTATACTCGATATTAGATGTGCCAATGGTGTGGGTGAGTATGAGAAATCTTTCTATGCCCTTGTATCCAATAAAGTTATGTGACTTGATGGCGCGAAGAAGTCATTTTAAATCAGATTCTTTTTGTTGTTAATCACAAATATAAAAAAACGTCCTTTTCCTTGTACAAATCCCTTTCTTGTAGGTCGGCACGTATTTTTTTCGTACTGTATGTATGTATTGTGCGTATGTATTGTTATTTAGGTATGCACCTAAAAAAATAACAACCATGAAATTTAGTACAAAAAATAAACATTTTTTTCTAATTTACTGAAAACATGAGACCTTTAATTTTGATGATTTTGTGCTAGATCAAGAGTCGACAATAAGGGCCCTTTGCTAAGATAACATCACATACTCGTATATGCGTAATCTAAAAAGTAGTTATGTTTCAAACTGTTCTATAATTTTCATACGCATTACGCACATTCCGTCTTTGATGATTCAATGCGTTCCAGCTTTACGTAACAGACAATTCTTCAGGACACATTATAAAAACCACTAACCTTCTAGAAAGTTAATAGTTAAATTTATATTGACGATATAAAGGAAATGGTCAGATAAATAAATGTCGTGCATTTCAGAGGTTTTATTATATTATGGTGTGTAATCATTATCTTTACGCATCAAGAGGGCACTATAAAACTACTGTTCGATTACTGTTTCATTTTTAGCCAAGACGTATGTGCGGAAGGCATATAGTTAATCTGGCCATAAATACCGTCACAAAAAAGAAAAAAATACATTTATATTTGGAATCTGTCATTCTCACGTGAAAAATAAATGTTTTTTGTCATTGTGGTGTCAATCATTATTAAATATTGTACTAATATTAAAATGGAGTGGGGTGATAACGAAAACCGTATTGCTGTAATTGCATTACACAAAGTAGGCATGGAGCCAAATGCAATTTTTAAAATTCCATCCGCTTGGTGTAAGTCGAATATTTGTGTACCGGGTTATTGGTAGTTACAATGAAACGTCCTCCGTTTGTGACAGAAAATGGTCTGGTCGTCCACGCACTATTCGTACTAAACAGACGATTAAAGCTGTGAAGGAGAGAATTCGAAGAAATTCAGTTCTGAAGTTTTATTTTTTAATGTTTGCCCCCCCCCCCCCCACATTAAAAAATAAAATCACACCCTAGCTAAAATGCACGATTGATTGCCCAATTGACTGAACTAATGTTTTCGTTAAAAATATTACTAATGCCTTTTCTTCTTAGGAGGGCAGAACGTCTGTTATTCGCGCTAATCTTTGGTAGAATCATAGAGGTAGAATTAAGACCATCTTCTATGCTTAAAATTAAGGATGTCCATCCCTATATTGAATCTCGTCCCCAAGTAAATGATCCTCAAATATTGTTACATCAATCTCTATGCCGCTTATTATTATAAATTATACAATACGCATTTTCGCGTCGATCTCAATCTAACGGTTGGAACTCGCCATGTCCTCAATCTTTACACAATGTATTTTCACAGACGGATATGACTGTTTCGGATCCATTGGGCTGACAGATAGACGAAACTATGCTTAAATGTAGATATTTCTATATTAGAAATCTTTATCTAAATACTAAATCTCTTTATCAAGTGACCGGCCTTGGCTTTGCTCAAGTGGCATAATGATTTCTTTGGGTGTCCAAACGTAAAAAGCTACGTCCAAGTGTGTTAGTTTTAAAAATGGAAGAATTTTCAAAATCGGTCTATAAATTTAACATACGAAAAAACTTTCTGTGTTGACAATATCAGTCGAAAACGCTAATGTATTAAAGTCCATTACATTCTGTTAGCATCTCTTAGGTGCCATGAGCAAGCAGTGTTAGCTAAATTTTAATCGCCTGATAATTCTACAGAAAATTTTCATCATCGAAGAAATTGTTTTGATCGAAGAAATCGAAGATTCTCATGGCGATTGACTTCATGTGACACGCCTGAAGTCCTGTTTTCGAAGCAGTCTCGTAACCAAGATTTTACAACCGAACAAAATTCTAAGCATTGTCTTGTCGCGTTCTCTTAGCTGTGTAGTGAAGCGACCCATGTGAAACTGTGGGTGCTCTGACGAAAGACATTGCAACAGGTGGCGTTAACACACTGAATGAATGTTTTTTTTATTGCATTGCTATTTTAACTAATTAATTACATATACAGAAGCAATAGTTGGCCTTATAATAGTCGTATATATCGTAGTATATATATATATATATATATAATGATACAAACACATGAAGTAGAAGTAAACATGAAGTAAACAGAGTAGAAGGAAAAAGTGATATAAAATTAATTATATTAAAGAGAGAAATTGTGGTTTGATGAGTTTTTAAAAGTATCAAGCGACTGAGAATATTTAATATGTTATGGTAATTTATCATATAATGTAATTGAATGAACTGTAAACTGAGTATAGAAGATTGAAGTATGAATGGCTTTTCAAGCGATACTCCTGAAGTTCGTTCTGGCTGAGATAGTTTTGCAACCCATTTTTACAATCCTACGATACTAATTTTTACAATCGTTCTCTTAACTTAACCCGTCCTGTTAACTGTGTAAATGCATATGATCCATATGAAAATGCAGATGCTCTAAGACAACCCACTTGACATTTACTGATTCATGGGACAACCCTGGAATCTCGTCTCTAAGATGATGTGGTAACAAAATTTTCACAATCCGCCAACCCTAACCATTGCCTTGTCGCCTTCCTGCACTTGTGTGAAGCGGCCCATGCAAAACTGTAGGTTTTCTGACGAAACACATTGCGACAAGTATTTGTTGTAACTAAATGATCTAATGTTATGGTCTGTTGGGTTTATGGTTCATATAAATTCTGATAAATAATAGAGATAATAATAATAGTTAATATTTCTGGATTAATTTCGTTTTCATGGATAGTTAACAGCGACCAAGAAGCCGACTCTCCCAAATTTTGTGACGTTTCTTGTTTTGTTTCTGATAATAAATATGTAATTTCAGATTTCATTATCAGAACATATACGTCTATTACATTGATGTACTCTTATGAGCATGTATTAATTATATCTATATCGTCTATCTCGGTATATTTTCTGTCATAATTCCAACTACATCAATATTTAGTATTCTATTTTATATCTTTAAAAACATAAGCGCCTTCCTTGTCATCAAACCACAAACCCAAAATTGCCAGTTCAAGGGTAATCAAGCAGGACTTGATGTTACCAGGCCTTCAAAGTTTTGATCATTTCAATGTTCAACTCCAAAATTGCGTAAGTGCTAATGATAGCAATTCAACAGGGCTTGATATTACGAAGCCTTCGAAGCCCTATTTGTTTCGCCTCAAGTCCCAGCTTACTTCAACAAGCTTTAAGGACAGCCACAATATTTAATTGTTGAGCCACTACCCTTTATTGTTATTTTGGCAATATTAAACAAACATCAACAATATATGTATAATTCAATGATATCACATTATTAGTTGTACGTATCAAACATGACAGTATTTATAACACGGCAAAATCTATATATTTTAATAAAAAAGTGCCGTGGCTGTACAGGATATTTTTTTTTTGTAAAAAAGTATTTGCGATATAAAATACGACCGATATAGAGCCGCCCAAAACAACATTTTTAGAATTTTCGACTGTCTGTCGTCTGAACGCGGGTCACGCAAAAACTACTGGACAGAATTTAATGAAACATAGCTTAAGTTATAGCTTATGTCCCGGGTTAATAATATTCAGGGTACTTCTTATGCCGATCCTTCATAGAATTCCCGCGGTAAACACACAAAAGTTCACGGCAACGAAGTCGCTGGCACCGCTAATTAACAATAAAGGATAGTGGCTCAACAATTATTTCTTGCGACCGTACTACGTCACTTCCTCCTTTGACTTGCACCTACCACCGAAAGTGTCTTGCTAGCGTCACGAGTGATCGCGTACGCGGCGCACCGTGACGACACCGGACCGATCCATTCGATTGGGTCGCCACGAAAGGGGACCGTTAAATTCTCAGTTCCTATTTTATGATACTTACTTTGTCGTCGGTGGTTATTGAAAATGTATAAATTGGTAGTTCACCTGGTTTGTATAGGAACACACCTGTACAACCCACGAATCAAGAATTTCACAATTTCAATAATTTTGTAGTAATAGATAAATAAACAGAATAAAATGTTAATTGAATCTTCCGGGCTACCTGGCCGAGGTCTTCTGGAATCTCTTCTCTTTCTTCTAAACGTTTCGTCAACAACTGCGGTTGACATCTTCAGTTTGACATCATCAAAGCCGAAGAGATAACATCTCTCCGAAAGTGAACGCAGTCGCCACTGAAGATGTCAACCGCAGTTGTTAATGTTGTTGTTGTTAACCGCATTAATATGGACACCGGCCGAGAAAGCCTACACTCCACTATAGAATAAAATGTACTGCATCTTTAGTATAATTCTAATCCATCAGGACTATAATATATATCCGGATGGATGGATGCTAACAATTACTAAAATGGTAAAATTCCACCCAACTCTTCCCTTTAAGGAACCTTAACCTTTTTTTTTTCACCGTTCCTTTAAGCTTTCTGTTCTCTCGTGTATTATTATTTATGTACTATAATAATATTATATACGCAAAAATGTGCATGAATGTAAATGTGTACATACAATACACATCATTAATAAAATAAAATAATAATTAATAAAATAAATGATGCTGAATTTAGCCATAAAGCTCAGGAGAACTAGTGATCGTTGATATAAAACAAACGTAATAAGGGCAGCGGTATTGTTTTTGCGCTAAGGCAGTCAAGTATTTAAAATCAATTCCTGTCGTTTAGTATGAATTCAAAATATCCGTACAGATACATTTTAATTTTTTTATTGCAATTGCCATCACTTTGTAGTGTATTTACTTCAAGAATTTTCAGTATCATAATAGTAGTAGCAATTAAAAAAAATTTTAGATTTTGTTAGTAAAAATGATCAAAGTTAATTATTTTCCTGAATGTAGGCTATTTTCTACTTCAAGGAAATTGTCAAAGTCATACAAGCATAAAACGAAAACTGCATGGACTATGAAACATTTTATGTTAAATTCACTACGCTCGTATGAAATCTGGACTAAAAGTCAATTAGCCACTAAACTAATTGACAAAAAGTTACTGTCATTAACATTTCAACAAAACTGATAATGAAAGATGTCTCAACAAATATGTATATAAGATTCTAAGGTCGCAGTGTCCTTGCAACGGCTGCTACAATATGAACAGGAAACGTCCAATTTATCTTCGAGCCCTTCAATTAGATGCAAATCATTTGTGGGTCGTGTGCGTTACTATTCACTATTCTTCGTATTACAGACTAAATTATGTATTATCGTAATAGCTAGCTTTTTGTATGTGGGTTCGTTCGCGCCATGTTTACGTTTCTGTTAAAAAGTCTGAACTTTTTCTTTGATTCTGTTAAGTGTACACTTAGTATGTATATGGTGAAAATATTGCAAAATCCTTTATAGATTATTGCATTTTGCAAACATATTTATATACTTATATTAAATATGTTAATGGGTGGATGAGAATAGCATGCGAGTGTTAGAGAACAAGACACACATGTATGTCCGTATGTCGCCTGTATACGGGTATTCAATGCCTATAATTATATTTACCTATAGTACTTTATTTTGATGTTTCGGCCGGGTCATGAGCTGACTGGAGAAGTCCACGTCGAGAGTTGCTACCAATTTTCTCAACGTCAAGTAAATTTACGCTAAATTTGCAGGTTAGTATGTAAATATCGTCAAAAAATCAGTATATTTTTGCATGTGACCGTACAAACAAACAGAATACAAAAGACTCGAAAAATTATTCTTTTGTTTCTATACATAATTTATAAATAAAGATTAACTAAGTTTTTTTTAAAAAAAATCAATCTAAAGACAAACAAACTCTTAACGATTAAATTATTTATGTTAGTACTGAATAGATTATCAGTATCACGATAGCGTAGTTAGTAATTACACCAAATTTACATCTCATTTCACATTTTAAAAGCGCGCCTCAAACTGAATTTTAATACAAAAATTAACATGCTAATTTGTATTTAAAGCGTACATACTTGTTAAAATGTACATATGTATTCAACACGTGGCTTTTATTAACATAGAGGTGAAAAACCACTAATTTTAGTCTCGGATTTTCTACCATATGCATGTACAACAAACATATAATATACCATATGAAGAATTTGTATTAATTGATTTATTGATGGTTTCGGAGTAGATTTCTTCTATGATGTGGGTATCAAATGGATATTCCGAAATTAGCAGTAGTAAAATGAGTTTAATAAATAATAATAATAATAACTGCAATAAAATCAAACGGAGATGAGCGACAAGTTAACCTAGAGAAATGTGTTAATTTTGTACTCTAGGTAGGTTAAATATTATAACATATTCAGAATTAAGTACTTAGTTATTACAATTTTCTACAACGATTTAAAACATCTCTATCTTATTCTAAACTATTCTAAACTCAGGGGGAGTGTGCACGCTGCAATTCAACAGCCGCTGGGGGCGCTCGACTGACCACGTTACTCCTCTCTCACAGAAGACACCTTGAAATACCTTGAATACTACCTTGAAATGTACTACATTTCCCACTTTATCTAATTTCCCTAATGTACATACCTACGTGTTTCGCTAGTGAGTGAGATGTGCCCCTATCCTATCCCTCCCCATTTTCCCAATCTTTTCTCCAAATCCATTCCTACTCGTATATCTCCAAAGGTAGGCCATCCAGGGTCGCGCCAACGTTTGTCATTTTGGACTAATGTTGACATGTATCGCGGATGTATATGGGCCACAGTGTCTATTTACCATCAAGTAGACTGTATGCACATTTGCCGCCTCATTCGTCCATAAAAAAAATCTATACAAAAACTGCGCGGACGCATTGCGTTGTGCACACACTTTCTTCCGCAGTGGACATCGTAAAGGACATATAACGACTAAAATACTGACATTGTGAGAAAACTCCAATAAATCTTTATACTGAAAGATGGCAATTTTAGTTCTGAGATAAACATATATATACCAAATGAAAAATAATAACAAAAGACGAATAAGCATAACTTGTATAAGCATACCTTTAACAGAATCTTAGCTTTCATTTATAAGGGCTACGAAACTTTTTTACTTGTACTTCTAATCGAAACAATACGAGTATTATCTATCTGGTTCAATCTAAGCAACAATACTCAACTTGCAATGACAATAACAACATACCACAATACTTCTTTGTTCAACAATTAGGCCTTCATTACATTTGGTAATCTTTAGAATTAAAGTTATAAAGGTTTGATAATACTACGGCGATGTATCTAAAGTCTTTTTACATTTAGTTACATTTAGCTTTAGTTTTGTGTACTCTTATATTCACGAAACAAATTAATTATTTTACTTCTGTTCTTGTCATCAAAAAACAAAAAATAAGTATGATCATGAATAATTGACTCCTTTTAAGCCCGGAAAAAAATTCACTACAATACTCGAAGGCCTCAAAAAAGAACAAGGAAAATGATAAATAAAAAATAAGAAAGAAATCGTATGGAAAGGTTTACTACATTGGCGATAATTTATCCAATATATCCAACACCATAAAACATTTTATTTTTGTTTACAATATTTGTATACTTTCATGTACTGAAAGATATAAATACTATTAAAAATGAACCACTGATTTATGATTTGTTGATAAAATTACGTTACGCAACGTCCTAATGCGTATTGCCTTTAAAACAAAAACTTTTCTTCTACATACCCTTATTTCGCAACTCGTGTGACTTGTGAAACATACCTGTAACAATAAAAGCAATTATTGTCAATGGGAGATAGCATCTCAAAATAGTTATGGTGTTGCGTAACCATAGGATAAGTATGGTGGGCACACAAAGAGAGCATTGAAAACAAATAAGCCTTCTGATTAATATTTCAAAGGTTAAGTAGCGGATTTTTTTTCTTCTTGCATAAGTAATATATTTTCTATAATATTAGCCAATCGAGCATTAGTACGAATGCAAACTACATACATTGTCCAATTAATCAATGCAGTCCAATGCAGTCCAATTATTGACTGCAAGGTTAAACCAACCGAAAATACAGAGTTATAAAAAACCAACCTGTACTTTCAGTTACAGCAACGAATTTTAACGGTAACCGTGACATCCACTGCTAAATTTTTTTTAAAGAAAGAGTAAGACGAGCATACAGTCCACCTGGTGGTTAGTGGATACTCTCGTCCATAGACATCCGCAATACATGCCAACATCAGTCCAGAATGACAAACGTTGACATGCCCCCGAATGCGCTGCCCACCTTTGCAGATAAAGAATGGATTGGGAAAATGGGGAGGGATAGGATGGAATGGGAATGGGCTTTCGCATATCTCACTCACTACCGAAACACATACGGACATTGGGGAAATACGATAAAGTAGGAAATGCAGTACAAGGTAGTCTTCTGTAAGAGAAGGGTAACGTGTCCAGTCGAGTGCGCTCAGCGGTTGTGGGAATGCAGCATGCACTCTCCCCCTTTTTCACAACCGTGTCCTACTCCTGGATAAAGGCTTTTTCTCTCATTTCCCACGATTTGTTATCTAGCAAAATTCTTTGTATTCAGTGAGGTGCCTAAATCGAGGACAATAATTCGTACAAACTTAAAAAAAAATGTTTTGTATCTGCGTAAAACTCACATGCCGTACTGTACACATAATTACTGTTGCCGTTGGCAACAGATGAAACTTGAAAGAAATATTAGTAAAATACCGATAAAAGTAAGGCACGTGATTCTTTTTACTGCGGCGTTTGATGTAATTATTGTAGATGTGCAATCATCAATTTATAAAACCTCCGCCTTCGCAAGTGAAGTCAGTGTAGCTTTGCTTGTTTTCACTCGATTAACTTAGTATTACGACTTCGTTTTTCGTTATTTGACACAGTGACAGTGTTTTTGGTGTTGGAATATGAAAACGATACACATCTGGAATTCTACAATCTGGTAAAGAAATGGTAAACCAAATTATGAATTGACAGTGTAGGCGTTAGGGGGAAGGCGCGAGGTAGGGCGATGACCCAGAGCGCCACATTTGTAGGGGCGCTGAATTTTCCGATGACCGCAAATTTAAAACAAAAATAAGGAACTACATTAACTTTCTTCGTCTATGTCGTTAGCGCTGGGTAATACTAAAGGAAAATTTCATAGTGTCAAAAAGGTTTCTAGAAGTATCAGAACTGAACCGCTCAATTTTAAATATTAATTTTTTCCTAATAATTTCGTACCCTTCGAAAGGGGGCCACGACATTCTTGCCCGGGGCGTGATTAACGCTAACGCCGGCACTGTGAATTAATACACTATCTTACGAATTAATAATTTATTTTGATATTAAATTCGTTTACTCAGATGTTTCTCACTTATATTATATAATCTCTGAAGGCTCTATAGTCAAACAAGGGTACCCGCTAGCCAGTCGCTAGTTGGAAAGGAGATTTCGCCATTTTTCGTACAAATGTAAGAAAAATATAAAATTATAAGAAAAATGTTTAGACAAAGGTTGTAAAGCCCTATCTAACGACATATAGTTTATACGCATATCTTTATATTGGCGTTGAAAATTGTTTTGTAGCATTAAAAAGTTTATACCGTCGTAATTATGGGATTTCTGAACCGATATGGTCCGTCTATAAGTTTATCCGAGATATAAATCTAGACTATTTTTGTGACAAATTTAATTTCAATTCCACAATAAGTTTCTTTGAATCTCCCTAAAATTCTGGACACTTTCGCGTACACAGTAAGGTCAAGGGTTAAAGTTATTTCATCAATGCCCGCGTGGTGAATTACGGCCTAAGTCCCGCTAGAAATATCAAGTGATAGCCTGGGCCTGTGGGATCTTATAGGCTGATATCGACTACCATTTATCAACATAAATTCATCAAAGCAAACACAACAAACGTCAAAGGTGAGGTGTGTCCCATCACATCACAGTACCACATGATATTCATCAAACTTCCGAGTAGTATTTAGGTTTCTCTTGTCATATTGTTCGATGGATGGAGTCTCCGCCCCGCCCTTGGCTACAAAGTTTAAGGCTAAGAACTCACAACGCGATATACGCCCGCACCCATTACGAGCAGCGGTGTACGATTTTATTTAGAAACTCACGAGGCCGCAGGTTGTTGCGTTTGGACGCCCGCAAAATCAGCGGAAGATTGGCACAGGTCTTGCGATTTGTAACCGAAGATATTTGCCATGGATTTTATGTTAATATAGTTTAACAGCGCCACCCCATCTAGTCCCATGGGTGTCGTACCATATATATAGATAGAAGGGCAACTAAGGGGCAACGAAGCGTCTACCACAAGCTACACTACCTCTGAAAAAGTGGCGAGCCCGTTTGGCCAGCGTGGCGTTTTAAGGCCTTCCTTCATGTACAAGACAATGTGCATAAGGAGGTTCATGTCTAGCAATGGATACTAAAAGGGCTGGTTATGATTATTGCGGTTAGTTGTAGACAGCGTCGTGACCATACACCAAAAACGAGCTGTCACTTTATGTCGCGCGAATCTACTATATTAAATGCCAACGCTCCTGGTAGTCGCGGTCATAAAACGTGCTCTCGCTCGCACTTACGGGCCTTATGGGAAGGTGTAGTGATGCGCCGGGTGCCTATCGATATTATTCTTTAGAAACTTGTAATATTATTCTTTAGAAACGTGTCCATACTTTCTTAAAAACTTCCCGAATTCGACTTTTGTACATAGGTAGTTCAAGGAATTGAGGATGATTCACTCAAGGAATCGATAATGCGTACGGGACGTGTACAAACCCAGTGCGTGATTGATTTATGACCGCGACTGCCACGAGCGTTGGCGGATAGTATAGTAGCTTCCAGTGTAACAACCGCACAAATTTTATTAAGTATTATTTTACTACATTTTTATATTTTACGTCAGACGCCTCGAAACCATGACGTGACGGGTGCGGGCGAAAATCGCGCGGTGAATTTATAGCCTTACCTGTAAGTGACTTACCTGTCACGTTCAACGTGTTTTAAACGTACGTTTCGTGTCCAACGCCATTTCTCTTTCAGTTCATTTGAATAATCGATGTGATTTGCTGGTGGTAAGTTTAATTTATTGGTTTTGGTCAACTATAAGTAATCGTTAGTGGGTACTTTTCAAAATCGCCCACTGCTATTATTTACCTCGTGCTGGCCGTATTTTCATCGCCGCAATAAGAAAATAAAAAAAACCGTCCGTCTCGGAACGTCCTTTGATAATAATTTTAAGTCACATCAGCCATCATTATAACTTTTAACACAAAGCAGAAGGTGTAAAAAGTGTCTAATAAAATTATACAAAGGAAGTATAAGGAGTTACTAATCCATGTAGATGTAAGTCGACTACAAATATATTTACGATGAGATTACGATTTATACGATTATATTTATACGATGATATTGCGATTTATATGAGAAAAAAGGTGTTCGCTGTGGATTGTGTTAATACTAAATAAATAAATTTCAGAGAACCTTTTTAGCTCTGTGGCTTCAAACTGAGAATAATAAGTCACGTACCTTAGCCGTCGATGATGGAGTCAAACATGTCATTTGTTAGCTAATACTATGCTTGGGAGATCATTTGTCGGGTAACGTGAGGTCTAGATGGGGTCAACGTTTCACAAAAACAACGAATGTATATAAAGCCTAATAATTTAGATAACCTAGGGTTACAATGTGTGAGAGGAAGATATTACAGGCTAATCTGCGGTTGAGCGGTTATAAAGGTGAGTTTTTTATCTGAAAATATAGGGAAGACAAGGCAGATCAATAAACTTTACCGGATAAACCGTAAACAGGTGCATAGCTATAGACATATAGCAAGTAGTAAGGGATTATGTAGCGGCATACAAGAAACGTTGCATAAGCGTTGGAGTAGTGTCTAAGTGCACTCAAGAGTATGAAGAGTAATCATAGTATCTAAGTGCATTCTAGAGTAAGACTTACGCACTGCAAAAAAAAAGAAAAGAACCACCAACACCAGATTTACACCAACGCACCGAAGAGTATAAGTGAGTACTCAGAAATCCTTATAGGGATAGAGATTTTCAAATGAGAATGCGGCAAATTGTGTTTTTTTTTTAAATATATGCGACGTTTTTAAGTACCTGCTTAAGGGAACTATTGTCGGTATGGACTTATTAGTTTGTTTAACATTTCGAACTTACAATTTCGTTGTTTCAAGATTCTGTTTACCTGGAAACATGCTCTAACATGTGATTTCTAAGATAATAAATTATTCAACGTATCATAAAATAATAATAAATTAAACGGTATCTTATAATTTTTCGTATTTCAATAAAACCTCAATAAACGAGTAGGAGAAACGCAATCCCTTTCTAAAGGCCCCCTTTTTTAAATAAAGCCACAGTATGTATTTCTGATTAGATTGTTAATGGTGACGTATATTTACAAATTAAAAATACTAACGTTTGGAAGTACAACATGTATGGGAATTTTGTGGACATTGCTCTTAATTCATAAAACTGCAATTCCAACAGATTAAAAATGAAATATCTAATTGGAAACTACAAATAATACCGCAAATGAAGTAGGCACACATTGCAATAAATCCATAAACAAAACTATTGTTCCCCTCACAGACAAGAGTCACAAATTCTAAACAAACATCCTTAACGTCGAACGCGACACAAGAGAAATCCCAACGATGTGATTCACGGTCAGCAGAAATAGTTCCTTAATAAATCCTGTTTAGGTATAAACTAAAAGAATCGAATTCAGTGAACCGTTGTTATAATAACAGATGATGATAGACGAAACGAATCTTAGCTGTAGTCATTTTTCCAGATACAGCAAGCAGACTATCGCCTGACAGAAAACATCTCTCATTGTAGCTTTTTTAACTTTCCACAAAAAAAAATCAAGGTGGTTGATGCCTTATAGTTTGTAACAAATGAGCTATTTCGCCACAAACTTAAAATCCCAATAGAACACGTAGACGACATAGAGGCCGAAATGTCAAATACAAAGAGCGGATTCTAAATCATCCAAACAAATTAGCCGGGAACTGATGTCAAAAAGAATAAATGTTTCGATACTTCGAAGGAGGACTGATTTGCTCCCTAAAATATAATGAGGCCTGAATATTTATAAATTTGTGGATGTGTCACTGGATGCATGTTAAGCAACGCCATTATTGCTTACTTACAAAAATATTGCTAAATGTTCTTCGACGACAGATTTAAATGCAAAAAATACGTAATTTGGATCTAATTTGCCAACTATACATTCAGAAACACCTCATACTGTGTGGAAGCTAAATCACGAGGCGAGAGGGCAACCACTTTCGCATTAGTCGATGCCTTTGTACAGCGTATTTATGACTTGTGGTAATATTGAACACGTGGGCATGCAGAAAAAATTATAATATTCACATAAATATTAGAAGAGGTACAGAGAATTAATGCTTACAAGAAAATCTGCAGATTTTACGATTTAACTGTTATTTAAACTCTGATAGAAGGAAGGAACGAGGACATCGCCCGATGTGTTGGTCTGACCAGATCCGCATCATTCTCAACGCCAACATCCACGATGCCATGAATACCGTCAAGGCCGGTAGTAGATGGCGCAATATCATAGAATAGTCCAGTCGGGGCAGACATTTAAATAGAAAAAATTAGAGGCCGCAATTTTTTTTTTTTAAACGTCGGGGGGGGGTGGTTGGAAGTCTAAATATCGATTTTCGGGACAATCCCGCCGCCGCCGTCGCCGCCATCTTGATTTAAAGTTCAATTTTTTTGTTTTTCTGAAATAACTCGTTAATTTACAACTTTAGAGCAAAAATTGTAGTATCCAAAGTTGTTGGAAATTTAATTTCCTACAAGTTTGTTTATTACCATTTTTACGCTAGGATCAATATTTGCAGAGTTATACTATCAAGCTTATAAAAAAAAATCGTAATTGGTGGAATTTTATTTTCTTCAACTTTGGTTCTCGCACTGATTTTACTCCACGATCAATATTTTCGGAGGTGAAATGAAATGTTCAAATCGGAGGTGAAATGTTTTTTATTTTTCAAATTTTTCGTTTATTATGTAGTTTATTGACAAAAAATTGTAATGGAGAATGTTGAGGGGAATTTCGTGTCTTTTACATCTGGTTGTGTCTTCTCGGCATTTCAGCAAGTAGAAACCTGTGGATTTGAACAACTGATTAGTTATCTTAACTTGACAATTATGTATAATTCATATTAATGTTGCTTCCTTCCATAAGACACGTACCTTTAATTTCAATCACGCGTAGTTATCTTCCCCTATGCCAATCGTAATCGTTTTGTCGAGGGCCCAGCTACATTTTCGCTCGCGATCTCTTCTGCCTCCTCGCTCTCGATCGGAGCATCAGGACTGTCGACGAAAGGTTCAGCCACTTCTTCCGAACCGAGATCCTCGAAATTGTCGTCATCATCATCGTAGTCTTCCTCCAGCAGGAGATCCCTCATGTTTGTTACATTTTCACACGTTTCTCCGCTGCAGTGCAGACATAAAACGGAGCACTTGAGGCCCGCTTTACGGCAGCCGCACATCTTTCCGCACTTGGACTTGCATTTGCAGGATATTAATTTGAGCAAAGACTCCGGTGCTGGGTCGGCGGGGGTTGTGATCGGTTCCAACCCACGATTTGTTTTCTTCCAGCCCCAATCCGTTGCGAGCATTTCGTACTCCAACCAAATTTGGACTTAAAGGTATGCCCTATACGTGTGGTATTCCGCCGCTGCGCTTGTTGGTGGAAGTGTAGCCAAGTCGAATTTTTTTTTTACAACGGATTTTGTGAATTTTTTGTATCGGAGTGCGTCTAAAGATTTATCGCCTTCTCCGCCTCCGAACAAAGCGATCAAGAAGCATTCACCGGCATGAGCCAAGACAGCCTTACTAATTTCGTGTTCCTTGAACAAGTTGAGAACTTTGGCGATTTGTGGATGTTTTTGAATCGTGCTGAGAAATTTTATTTTCCCGATGTTGAATATCGAGGACGTTGTGTCACATCCACTGAAAGCATGGAGAAATAAAATGTGCTGCGCAACATCTTCTCCATACTGGAAACTCTTCGGCGAGTACATGTGTTCAGGATTGCGCCCTTTGCCTGGTTTCTTGAAGAAAACGTTGTTCACATGACGTCCGATGCCAGTGAGTAGAACCAGAAGGTCGATGTCTTCGCCGATGATTGTCACTTGATCGTACTGCGGAGCTTCAGAAATCGCTGTTCCTACGATGAACGGATCTGCATCTGCTGGTGCCTGCTGAACTGTGATATCGGACTTCTCCAGGGCTGTTTTAAGTAGATCGATGAAGTGGGCTTTGTTTTTGTCATTTGCCAAAAATTTTTCTTGCGTTATAAAGGGAACGGAGGCCGCCTTGACAACAATCTCAGAGGAACCGTACTTCGCTGCTCGTCTTCTGCGTTCCCACCCTTTAGGAACATTCTTTTCTGAATTC
Organism: Sesia apiformis; assembly: GCA_914767545.1. Classification (NCBI taxonomy): domain Eukaryota; kingdom Metazoa; phylum Arthropoda; class Insecta; order Lepidoptera; family Sesiidae; genus Sesia; species Sesia apiformis. Next base: position 10,348,974 of record OU611967.1, on the reverse strand, counting down.
TCTGGATACCCATCGAAAACAATGATAACTTTCTCCGTAAAATGTCTTCTCACGTATGACACGTATGTTTCGCAAATTTTATCGAACGTTGCTTGCGTGCGAGGCCAAATAACTTTGTGCAACAAATATCCTCCATCAATAACCTCGAGGCGCCTGTCTCCCAGAGACGGAGAACGTTGTAGAGGCTCGAAACAGTTGTATAATACAGACTTTGTACCCTTTCGCATTCCTTCTTCATTGAATAACGAAAGAGGGTACGGCGCGAGCTCGTAAGCGAAACAATCCTGCAGGTCTTTGTCGGATTGCTTGGAAATGCTGATGCGCTGGAAAAGCAGGAGAGGATTTATTGGCACAGTTGTTTTGTCAATGGTAATGCTGCTTGAAGTTGTATTCAAGGGTGAGATTTTGTCCTTTCGTTTAAATGTCACCGAACTGTAAGTTGAACCGATCATATTCTTCATCATTTTCGCACCAATTTCAGAAGCGAGATGACAGTTAATATTTGCTGTGCCGATAAATCCCGTGCTGATAGACATCAGTTGAGAATCAACAGGGAAAGGATCATGTGCAGCGAACCACTGATCCAACTTCTCCATATCCGAATTGTCTCTAGAGACACGAGTTGGCCGGAAGTCGACGTGTTGCTCAGTTGTCGCGCTGTGAATATTGCAAAAATCCTCCACTTGTTGGCAAATATTCTGCATTTGCACCGCACCCATGGTCCATCTTGTTGCCACGCTTTCACTAGCTCCTCGTCCAAACAATCCTCCACTTATTTTAGATTCTCGATTGAGAGTCTGTTCAATCGACTGGTCAGACATGATGCCTGACCAAAATTTGTTGGTACGCCGAATTGTGAAGTAACCTTCCGTTGTAAATTTTTCATAATCATCAGCCGACATCTTATCACGTAGGTTCAACATATCTTGAAGATATAGATTGGCGCTCTTCGCGTACAGGAAGTGACCGCTAGCGTGGAAGAAGGGCAGCATCCTTTGAATTGTAGTGAGATGGAGTTTCCAGTTTCCAGATCGTTCGGCTTCTATGAACTGTTTCACCAACGTGATCATTCGGAAGTACTGCGTCCATAGTTTAGCAGTGGGTCCGTTGTTGACAAGTTGATTGAGCGCCGCCCCGAATTTATCGATCACAGCTTTGACCAAATCGTTTTCTTCAGCATCTAGAATGACTGTCCGATCGAAATCCAGAAGTAATTGCTCCATCTCATTGCGTTCTTCGTCGTCAAACTCAATTATGTCCATGACGCGCTTCGTTAAGGATGCATGGACGAGAAAATGAGCACGAACAGCTCTCGAATACGCGTGACCTGATAGGATCTTCTGTACGCAATTTTCAGCGTAAATAATTTTCAGAGCGTCCTCAAGTCCACTGCCCCCCATTATGAATCCGGTCGCACCCAAAAATGATATGAGAAGATGAAATCCCCCCAGGCGAAAAATGATGGAATTAATCTCAGAGGGTGGTTCAGTGTTGGAAACAATGTCATACGCTTTCCAATACAGTGGCTGATCGAACGTTACGATGCACGATTTGCTGTTCGAAGCTTTGCTCCTGGCGTGAGCATACACAAGAGTTGTATGTATCGTGTCGTAATCTGAAGGAGGTGCATGGATGAACGGAAGAAATATTATACTCGATCTGACGAAGGTTTTTCCGGCCGTAGCTTCTTCCATGAATCCGTTCCACCCTGGTATATCGTCGATGCAGGACCATTTTCCGTAGAGCCACATCAGATCACCAATGGTTGGCAGACACGTTTCAGAAATTTGTTGCATTTCCGTTATATCAGCAACCTTCACGTTCTGGAGACCCGCTGATTTTTCTTTACCGTAATAAGAAATTTCAACGTGTCCGGCTTCTGCAATGACTGCGGCAGATGTTTTTGAAGAGTCGCGACTTGTTGGTGTTTCCGGTTCTATACCATCGAACGGCGTTAGGCATTGAATCCCTCCCATGTAGTGAAAAGTATTTTTTCCATCCAATGTATTAATGTTGAAGTCCGCGTTGTCAAAAACGAACTGTGAGAATGTTCCCTCTTTAACCTGGCGCTGACGTCGGATGACAGAGGAAGCCTCGAACGTACTAATTTCATCGTACGTTGCAGACAGTCCCAACGCGGAAAGAACGTTGATTAAAGTTTTCGACCCATACTTCTTGTATAAAAAAGCGCCAACCCCCAGTTTTAATGGCAAAAGGAAAGATCGCGGACGTACGGCAGATACGATGGCATGCGCGATAGCAGTGCATTTTTTCTTCCACGCATCGAGCGAATTCCTTTTCGACTTACAAATAATGTTTGTTAAAAGAACGTGGAGAGATTCGGGAATTGCATCCTCGACGTTTTGCAAAAAGTTATCGCTCGGAGGATAATTCTTGACATCATAAAGTGTCGAGCGTATGTCCTCTAAAATTATAGCGGCAGCTTCGCGCACGACCCTCAGCCTCTCTTGTCCTTTATCCGCATTTCGATCCTCGTACCAGCGTTGTGCGAGTAGTTTGTGACCAGTATTTCGGAACAAAGCGGTGGAACCGATGCCTGCCGTCTCGAATATCACAATTTCGTCTCCATAATGTTCCTTTAAACGTGCCTTTACGGTTTTCACATCAGGAACGTATTCTCCTTCGATTTTTCCCAACAGATCGTTGACTGGAAATTGACATTCCTCATTATGCTGTTCGATATAATTATAAATGTATTCCATAGCACGATCGATGTTGCTGGATACTGGCCTCCCCGGTCGATTCTCAACCGCAACCGGTTTATATATAGGTTTGCTACAATCCCTGTGATATCGCGCTCCAACAGCTGTTAGATCGGGAATATTTTCGATACGCGCTCTCACTTTCATCGCAAATTTATCGTTACGATTCCTGAAAAGTTCGAGCAATGTATTCCCGAACGAGGTTTTGGTAACAGACATAATCCTTCTTCGCTTTTCGATCCGGAGCTTTGCTTGCGCTGGCTCCTCAAGTACTTCGCTACATAAGAAACACCGATTTTTAAAATCGAACGCCGTTGATATATTTGTTTGTACTGCTGATGACGATGACAACGACGTCGATGCCGATTTTTCAAGGCGTCTCCGACGTGATGCCTGCGCAGATCTCGAATCACTGTAATATTTATAGCAAGCTGGGTGCAAGATAACGTTATCCTTATTCCGCAGCATCCGCTCATGTTGTACATCACCTCTAGCAATACTAGCCGTCAAGAGTGTCTGAACACCACGTTTTTTCACAGTAACTTTGTCGCCATCGGTTGTCTGCTTTCCACATACGAAACACTCCTCCATTTTAGAAACGTCCATCCACTACAACGTGCTACACGCAACTAATTCAATAACATTCCTTCTATTCAGGTGGCGCGACGATCATTTTTGTGTAAAAAAGGGATAACCGGAAAAACACCACTTTTAAAATTCTGCAATTTTTTCCGCAGATTCTGGGTAAAATAATTAATATCTATCATGATTAGAAAGTGGGCTCCGGCTGCCTCATATTTTTTTTTTTAATTTTCTTTTTTCAGTTTCTAAAATAAAATGAAAAAATTAATTTCTAATATCTCTAACATGAGTAAAAAAAATAAATAAAAATAAAACATCTTGGAAAATTTTGATATTTTGCATATTTTTCAAAATAAATGAGAAAAATCTTTTTTTTTGATAAAATACTTGAATAGAAAGCGATAACTGAAAAAACGCCATTTCTAAAATTCTGTAATTTTTTCTACAGATTCTGGGTCATAATTAAGTAATATTTATCATGATTAAAAAGTGGGATGCAGCTGCCTCATATTTTTTTAAATAATTTTTTTTTCCGTCTAAAATAAAATGAAAAAATTAATTCCTAATACCCCTTACATGAGTAAAAAAAAAATAAAAATAAAACATCTTGAAGAATTTTGATATTTTGCATATTTTTCAAAATTAAGGAGGAAAATATTTTTCTTCAATAAAATATTTTTTTCATGTATTTTGAAAAATATGCAAAATATCAAAATTTTCCAAGACATGTTTTATTTTTATTTATTTTTTTTACTCATGTTAGAGATATTAGAAATTAATTTTTTCATTTTATTTTAGAAACTGAAAAAAGAAAATTAAAAAAAAAAATATGAGGCAGCCGGAGCCCACTTTCTAATCATGATAGATATTAATTATTTTTTACCCAGAATCTGCGGAAAAAATTGCAGAATTTTAAAAGTGGTGTTTTTCCGGTTATCCCTTTTTTACACAAAAATGATCGTCGCGCCACCTGAAGGAATGGCGAGAAAATTCTTTAAAAAAATGAAGCCGTTTTTGAAGTGGAACCAATGCGAAAAAAAAGTTACGCGAGGATCTGATGACCCGAGGGAAATGACCCCACGATTTCACTTGGAATGCCCCATATATATACAGACCTGAAGACCAAAACGGTCAGATAATTTGAACGTCAATAAAACTCCGAGAGATACATACCTGAAGGACCCTTCCCAGGGACAGCTACATATATATATATATATATATATATATATATATATATATATATATATATATATATCTTTTCTTCATGTATACTCAGTGTTGCCAGAAATCCGTTGAGGTTATTTAAACAATGAATGGAATCTATTGTCAGATTCCGAGAATCTAGTACGAAATAACGACTTTCTGGTAACGCTGTGTATACTCAGTTCAGGGGTTTTCCAATATACGTTACAATATATAAACATATATATATATCCGAAAATATTGATCGTGGAGTAAAATCAGTGCGAGAACCAAAGTTGAAGAAAATAAAATTCCACCAATTACGATTTTTTTTTTATAAACTTGATAGTATAACTCTGCAAATATTGATCCTAGCGTAAAAATGGTAATAAACAAACTTGTTGGAAATTAAATTTCCAACAACTTTGGATACTACAATTTTTGCTCTAAAGTTGTAAATTAACGAGTTATTTCAGAAAAACAAAAAAATTGAACTTTAAATCAAGATGGCGGCGACGGCGGCGGCGGGATTGTCCCGAAAATCGATATTTAGACTTCCAACCACCCCCCCCCCCCCCGACGTTTAAAAAAAAAAAATCGCGGCCTCTAATTTTTTCTATTTCAGGCTAGTTTTATGTCTACCTCGACTGGACTAGAAGAAAAAGTAGTACGTGGACGTGGTTATCACCTTCAGCGATGAGAATAACGACACAAAGAGAAGAAGGAAGAAAGTCAAGTAGATTACAATAATAAGGATTAGCAAGCTATAAGTTATAATGTTAAAAAACTATACTAAATTTAAACAATAATAAATATGAAATGTAAGAAACATACGAGAACATCTTGATCATTCCGAAGAAGAAATAAATTAATGGGATTGTCTTTAATCGCCACAAAGACCTGCATTACCAAATTGTTCTACTATCTATTAGGTTCTTTACTTATGAAATTGGCATATAGAATATGAAAAAATTAAAATATCTTTTGTATGAAAATTATATATATATACTTAATTGATGTATTATCCATTATGTATTATCAATGCACTTTTGTCATTTTAATGGAAGTTGATTGATGCCTCGGGTATATATCTCCAGGGGACGGGTATGGATGAATTCTCTGAAGGCGTTTCTCACTGCCTCGTCGGAGTTGAAATTTTTCCCCTGTAAAAAGTTATCCAAGTTCTGAAATAAATGAAAATCGGTAGCGACAAAGTCTGGCGGAGATGTCGTATCTGTCGTGCAGTGTGCGTTTCATAGAGACGTTTGGGACATTATTTGGCTGTGTCTCCTGAATAACGAACATTTACGATTATCATACAGGATCTACTTCTCATCACAAGTTAGAATACGATTCAGAATACCTTAATTTTTGTGCCGGTTCAGCAAAGGCAACTACGCAGCTGACTTTTATTAAGCTCACACGGTACCCACTTTCCGAGCTTCTTCACTTACCCGATTTGACACAAATTAATCAATATCGTATCGTCACTTACGCCGAAGGCTGCTGTTAATTCAGACGTAGTTTGAGATGGATCCGTTTCCACTATTACTTTCAATTCGTCATTATCGACTTTAGCCTCCGGTAGTCCACGGGGCTTGTTCTTGAGGTCGAAATTGCCAGAATGGAAACGATCAAATCAAAAAACGCACCGTGCGTTCGTTTGCGGTGTTTGGTCCATAAACATCGTTGATATTGCGTGCCGTCTGTGCTGCGTTGCTGCCACGACTTTTTAACGCGAATCTTTAACTTTTCCATGGTCGCAAACAACGATATCTAAAAAAGTCGTTTGACTGAAAAACAAATGAGTAACTGATTTTGAAAAAGAATGTCATAGCTTTAAATTGAAATTAATTTCATTTTGGAATTCTAAGCTAAACGCAAGATAATTAAGTTCAAAGTGGCCACTATGAACAAACGACAATTTCATAGGTAAGGAGGCCCTAATATTTAGTTTTAAAGCATACAGAATGTTGAAATACATAAAATGACAAAACCGCAAGAGGATAATGAAGCAAAAATAAAAGGCAAAAATACAACGTAATAATATGTGAAAGTAACAAGAAATCACACTAACGGAGATAAGATCATGATGGTTACATGTTTACGTGAAACGAATAAAAATTATGAAAATGTTTACGGAATAATAATGCGCAGAAACATTTTAAACTTACTTTATAATCTCGAATAAAAAATTTACTGTGTACCTACATTCATATTTCATAGACAAAATAATAAAACAAATGCAAGTTTAAAAAAAGATTAGATATAAAGATCGATAAGTCGATAAATAAAGCGCTACGAAATATATGTGATTACGAAAGCTGAAAATCATAAAGAAACAATGCTAGACCCTAACATTACTAAGAACGTCGAGAAAGCAGCTGCAGAAAATGCAAATACACTCTTCGAACGCCATACAGGTATAATAAATATACATAAAATAAAACATAATCGTAACTTGTCATAAACGGAACAACTCTATATGCGGTTACATAAAGATGTGTAACTCAGTGATGAAATCGTGCAGGAAATGACTACTCGTATTGTATAACTAACCCCTGCATTTACATGTCTATCGTATTTAAGGAACGAAGGAGAAAACTGAACACGATTCGACTGAACGGCTCGTTAAGACAAATCGCAGTCGAAAGCCGTGGATTAAAACATTTCACTAGCCACTTAGGTGTACCAAGGTTTCTCGAATGATTATCTCAATATTCACCGAGTAAAGAAAAGACGTAGGCGATGAGAAACATGCACAAATGACAATTGGAAGATGAAGTGTGCAAGCGAAATCATTTATAAATATAAGAGATATCGCCGAAATATGTACATACAAATTTTATACAAAAAACTGGATGGTTTAAAAAAAATCAAATTCAAAATAAAGTAAAAGCTTACAGATAAACTTAGACGAGGGCAGAAAAGCGTACAATCGTAAAATACTCGTAAAAAAATAAGTGTATTCAGGTGTAATAAGGAAGCTTAAAGCTACTGATAGTAAATCAGAATTATATCAGCAATCTGTTAACTAACATCAATTGTACATGTTTATATAAGAACAATCCAAAAAAATCTAAAAAAGAGATGTGACGAAACAAGTTCTAGAATTCATAGTAGCATAGACGATGATCGCGCGACTGATAACGAAAACCGTAGTGACACCGTCACGACACCGCGAACGTGGCGAAGTGAACGTTTGCCACGCGGCAAAATTTCACTTTACAGGATACAATTTAGATATAACTGAACTTGTTAAATCAAAAGGAGATAATTCGGAAACAACGATAAAAGAAACACGTCAGTGAAAGCGCTACTTTGAAACTGTTGCTTCAATTAAAGATAAAGAACCAGAATATTAATGAGATTGATCACAACAATAAACCTTAAATATTAAGTGCTTACCAATGAAATGACCTATCTTAATACTGGCCAATTTGAGTTTCGATATCTTCTGTTCTAATAAGAATTTCAAAATAAAACTAAATACATTTAATAGCTACGGCGTTCTTATTTCAAAACCAGTATTTCATTTGTTCTTCTGTACCTAAATTTTGTTCATGTGACTGTCTTGAAAATAAAATGGATAAATTGAAAATTCGTGCTATTTTTGAATTTGAGTTTCGTCGCGGCACCAACGCAAGTCAGACAGCTCACAATATAAATAGTGTGTATGGGCCAAACACCACAAACGATCGCACCGTGCGTCGATGGTTTGAACTGGAAATTTCAATCTCAAGGATGAGCCCCACGAACGACCTACGACCAAGGTTAATAATGATGAATTAAAGGCTATACTGGAAGCAGATCCAATTCAAAGTACAGTTCAGTTAGCAGCAGGGTGTGATGTTAATGATAAAACAATGTTGGTTCATCTGCGTCAAATCGGCAACATAAAAAGGTTGAAAAGTGGGTATCGTATGAACTGAACGAATGTCTGCGACAACAACGCGTCGAAGTGTGCGCTGTGTTTACTGAACCGCCACAATCATGACTTGTGATGAAAAATGAATCCTGTACGATAACCGCAAACGTTCGTATCAGTGGCTGGATCCAGGAGTTGCAGCCCAACAATGTCTAAAACGCAAGATAAATAAGAAAAGGCTACTGGTATCAGATTGGTAGTCCTGTGCCGGCATTGTCCACTACAGATTCTTGCGAACCGGTCAAATAGTTGACGCAGATGTGTACTATAAGGAGCTGCAGACAATGATGAAAAAGCTGGCAATAAAGGAACCAAGTTTAGTCAATCGCTCATCTCCACTTCTTCTTCGTGACAATGCCACTCACACTTCTCATATGATAGTTTTAAAACTTCAAGAGCTAGACCTGGAGACTCTCCCTCTCCCACCATACTCACCAGACCTTGCCCCTACAAATTTCCACATCTTTCGAAATTTGGACAACCTTTTAGAAGGAAAAAATTTAATTCTGAAGTAGTTGTGATTTGAATTTTGTGATATGATGGCTTTTGAAGAATTCATGGATACCACGTCCACTGGGCTTTTACAACAGTGGCATCAATCAACTGCCCGTGAGCTTGGGAAAGTGTGTAGATAATGTGGGTCAATATTTCGACTAACATAACAAATATTTATATAACAAAACATTTTTTTTCAGTTTCTCATATAAATCGGTCATTTCATAATACTGCGGTGTCATTCACTCACGGTGTCCAGAGGTCTGCGTGCATAGGGAATGTTATGATTAAAAAATCCAGACGGTAGTTCAAAAAATTTCAGACGGTAGTCCAAATAATTTCTTAATAACTCAAGTGACAAATAAAATCAATTAGTCACCCCGTGACCACGTCCACTGCAAAGTGTTCGAAACGTCGGGATATAAATAATGTCAAATATACGCGATTTAAACCGTTCAAAGTTGTTTAATTCCTAAATAAGAACACAATTTTTAAATTAACGTTCATTTTTAATGAAAGTGGTTTTACCAAAGATTAAGGTAAGGCTATTAAGATAACAGCAGGAATTAAGAATAATGGAGTAAAACGTCACGACGAGTCAAAAAGTTCATTGTAAAATTATCATAACATTGAAGATTACAAAGTATCGGGGATGACAATCGGTGCTTATGACAATAATACTTGAGATAAGTGAGAAAGCCACGACGGGGTCAATGGGTAATGTGCAGAAAGTAAATAGCCATGGAAACTGACGACAGTTATACAAATCGCGTGTCACAATCTGATTGCGGAGCCTGAATGCAAATATAAAAGGCTTTGTGTATGTCCAAACAGTCCAGCATAGAAATAGCTATTGAATGTATAAATGGGCCATAAATATAAATTATCTTTCAATGCATCGTACTGTTTAACAGTATTTCAGAACGTCGAGACAGATAAGCCAAGGATTACGAAATCGAGAATTCCAAATTTACTGATATCAAATTTGATAACATTTTGAACATCTACAAGTACAAAACCTATATAAAATTGTCAGCAAGTTGATCGGAGAAATATTAACGTGTCTGTAGATAAAAGAGCACCCTTAAAACAGGTTAATTATGAACTGAATAATTTTTGAAGTGTCCAAAAATAGGTAAGCAAGGAGTCATCATTGTTTTCTGTTATCGTTTAGACATATTTAATCATATAATGAGATTACCATCATAAACTGATGTCATTATATATATTAAACCCACATTTCACGACATTGCCTAACGTTTACACATTGTGATTTTGATATAAAAACAGAATCTGACTCTCATTATCTGCAGAGCCTCATTACAACGGTACCGAAGTCACTAAGGCAGAACCGAGTGGCATACAGTGTATGAGATCACCGTACTGCGACAATATACAAAATAACGGAAAACTATGAACACGACCAGAGGTCAACTTCGTAAATAAAGGCTAATAACTACTAAGTACAATGAAATTGGGTTAATTACGTTTTCAACTAAAAACACACAACGAAATTTATGTCGACAAAGCGAGCCTACGTAAACAAAATAAACGAAAGTAGTACACAATAAAATGGGGTGTATACATTTATCACAACTTACAGAAAGAAAAACAAATATATACATAAAAAATGAACTGCAAGAATTTAAATGAGTACAAATAATATCAAAATGTATTTTTATACTCGTATATTGAAGGGAAATCCACAGATCCTGTTCTACAACAACCTTAAAATAAAAACATCTGTACTAATTTTTCACCGGATATTTTTGTCATTATATTGACAAGTAATAATAAGTCGTAAAAGTGAATTAATCGAGGTGCGACAGGAAACGAACACAATACCCCGAACCGGATATTTGGTGTCCGGAAGGGATTGACCTTGTACCACAACTAACGCAATGAGTACAACTAGCAATAATCAAATAATAATAATAATAGGACAGTATTGGTTAGATGGACCAATGAGAATATTAACGATCTTCAAGGAGTCTTACCACAGATATAAAAAAATAACGGAATCCTTCAAAAACGGTACGTTATTAGAAAATTTGCAAATTGAATTTAAACAGAAAACGAATAATGTATACAAAACAGCAGACTATTAATACAACAACGATACAACACTGACACAACTTGATACAACGACTGACCTAAAATAACTACCTAGTACCTAATCTTAAGATATTTAAACGAAACTAAAAAAAAATACTAAATGTTTTTTGCTTTAACCATGAATTTTAAAAACAAAGTAAAACCGACGCTGCACGTAAGTGCAGTGGATGCAAAATTACAGCAATTTCAAAACGGCCATAATTCTCGATGAAAATGAAAACAAACTGAGGTTTAAAGGCTCAAACGGGGAGGAACTAAAAGCAAAATAATTGCAAGTTACTCTGTAATGGCAGGCCATGATTCTAAAGATATACAGCCTTTGGGTTCTAACTCACACCAGTTGTACAAATTATAAAATTAACCGCATGTGGAAGAATGGATGTGGCAACTTTGAAACACTAATAACAGTTTTTGTATCTTCAAAACAACAAATTGCAGTCAGCATAAAGATTACAAAGGATACTCATTTGTGCAATCATTAAAATGTTGAGAACATCAATCAATGTCGAAAATAGTGCAAAATTTTCGGACCTGACGATTATATTCAATGCAGGAATATAACTTTTTATAAGGATTTTTTTCAATCTCTCCGCTATAGAGTTTTCTATAAACTTTATACCTTTGACTGAAAACTTGGCTATATCGCAAGATCTGTACAGGACACTATTTAGCAGGGAGATTTACAACCATTGAGTAGTTCACTTGCAGAAGTCGCTAGTTTGTCAAAACAGAATTTAACGTAAAATAGAAAAAGTTGTAAGTATTTAATTATCTATGAGTGCTAAAAAATAAAATATCACTAGAAGGATAGTCTATGGTTACATGTTCAGAGATTAAATAAAAATAAAAATATTTTATTGATGATTGAAATGCCCGTATAAGCTTAATGCGCTAAAAAAAGTCAAACAGCGGTATTTGCAAGTGGACTGTTCAATTTATCCTACATATGTTATTCAACTACTGTAAATCAAAAGACCAAATGCAGTATCTTCTGTGGTCGAAGTAAAGCTAAGACCTAATCACCTATCTACTCGTACATTATAATTAATGCGTAGTGTAAACGCAATTACACCGCTATATCTTTGATTTAAATTGTTGTTCCATCTAAAAGTTAACGCTGCGATTATATATCAATTAAACTTGGTCTTACAAGATCTTTCCTGGTCCACGTGCCGTAATTGCATAAAGCCCGGGGTTTGAGTTATAGACTCGCTAATGCTGATCAAGATTACCTCACGAAAGCAACTTCGTGGTCCGCTGAGCGATCCGGCTAAATTATAGCTACTAGTGACAATATAGAGCCTACAGAATCGTTAAGTTGCCTACAGAATTATTAGCTACTGTGTTTTAAGTAAAAACTAGAAATAATAATGTGGACTACATGAAATTGTTGATATTATCGAGGAATTATAAAGTAAACATTGAAATGAACATGTGCGCTTCTACCACGTCGGTATATTATAACAGTTAAACAACGTTTATTTCAATGTTTTCTTATGATTAATCATTATTCACTTTTAAAGGTAGGAATAATAATTGTATCAAATAACTAATAGTTTAAAATGAATACAGTCTTTGATATGTGATCACTGATCATAACTTCGATGTAAGTCTCAGTTTCAGTATTATGTCATGTCCTATTCTTAAAGAGTTCGCGTCAACCAGCATATTAATACGTTACTCATTTAAATGAGTCGGATTGTGTTTTACTTTACAATGATTCTGAGAATGTGAACAGTGTATATTTCGAAATACTCGATTAATCAAAGGGATTGGAACATATGGAACAGTTGCCGTGTTCACTGTTATTTAAACGAGAACATAAAGTTTGTAATGACTTTGAAAAACAATATACAAAATATTATAAAAAATAGTAGAGCGTGCCAGGTCAAAGCCGTGTATCTCTTGAGCTGCGGTTTGCTTTAATGTCTTTTATTTTTTGTACAAAATCGTATGCACAATATCTAATTGTAATTATATTGATTGTTCTAATAATCTGTAGGACTTTATTTTTAATACATTGACGGGCAAATTCCATATGACATAAGACGAACAAACAAATTTTCACTTTGTTTTCATCTTACTAAACAAACTTCAAATCACCCCGGGGCAGCGTCGGACGCTCTACAAAGTTCAGGTCAGACGCCGTATGGAGTATTGCTCACACCTCTGCGCCGGTGCACCGAAATATCAGTTGAAGCCATTTGACTCCATACAACGATGCGTTGTATGATTGTCGATGATCCCACTCTCAGAGGCTGTTTTTAACCACTCAGCGTCCGAAGATATGTTGCGTCCTTCTACGTGTTCTACCGCCTATATAAAGGGGAATGCTCCGAAGAATTGTTTGATATAACTCCATCCTCGGATTCCTACTGTCACAGAAGTGCAGTGCATCCGTATTTCTTCGATACGGGCCAAAAATCGATTTTTGCTGCGAACCTGTAAGACTGTGAAACAAACTGCCTCAAAAGACTTATCCTTTATGCTACGACATGGGGTTTTTCAAAAAGCTGTGAACAGGATCCTGCAAGGCTAGCAGCGCACCCACATACCTCCTGGTGTTGCAGGTGTTCATTGACGGCGGTAGCCACTTACCATCATGTGGGCAAATGGCCTGTCTGCCTCCTAAAATATAAAAAAAATGTTTAACTATATTCTCTTTCATTTCTACTTTTTGCTGATGTATATCTTTCTCCAATACATTTCAGTGGAAATTAAGGTGAAAACGAGATCATACAATTCCACTTTAGGTTTACTTACAAACTATATGTTCGTGTACAATCGGCTGTATTGAATTATTCATCGCACGAACGATCGATACGTAATATGATATCGCTCCAATCGATCGCCCCTTTAGGAAAGTACATGTGGTATAGGCATTCAGGTGCAAAAGCTGCATGCAGTTTAATATAATTATACATTTAGGTCATATTGCAACTTTCATTTTCATTATACCACTTACAATTATAATTTTGTCAACAACAGCCTGCATTAGAGCAGGTAACGTAGGGAGCCTGTGAGACTTATGTCTTAAAATGTTATGGGTTTTGTACTGGTGAGATTACGTCGAAGTAATTAATGAATTTTTATAATAACGTGTGACGTTATTAGAGCAACTGGATTTTATTGTCGGTATGGAATTATGTACTTTTAATTTAGTTGAGATTTTCTAACTTAAGTTTCCATCGTTTCATGATTGTGTTTGAATTTAAGTTATAAAGTTAAATTATTAAAGTATTTAAGTTATCTAAGTTTAAGTTAACGTTTTATTTTTAAGCAATTTTTTTTTACAATTTCACTGAAATCTCAGTATCTAGGGAATTAGAACAGTTAATAAGGTAGCTCTTAGATAATGTCACATATTATTGTAGTATTAATGCAAAACAGCGTATAGAAATCTTGGGGAATTAATAAATATCAAAATGTAATATGATTAAAAAACGGTTTATAATTAAACCATAAAGATAAAGCTCTTAAAGATAGTATCAATATTGGCATAGAATGAATTACAATGTTAATGTATATTAATTGAATTATAAATCAAAGTACGCAATGCATAAATGTACAATAAATAACAGAGACAATGTAAACAAAAGTGAAAGTAAAATTAATTATTGAATAGAAAACGGTATCGCTACCAAAAACGTACAATGCTATCGAAAGTTCTAGAAGGGTCAATGAAGAGCTACCAAATGTGAAAAATTGTGGTTGCGATAAACCTCGTTGTAAAGCCATAAAAATGGTAGACTAAATCTAAATCGAAGTACCTAATCCGATAAACCGGCAACATTCCAAAATATGCTACAAAATCAGCAACAATCAGCGAAACATTGTAGCGTAGGGGTTCTCAGTAAATAATATCAGCTAGTTATCTCTACAGGATTTTATTATCAAATGTAGAAAAAACACCTATTCACAATGACATGTCCACTTTTCGTGAATGCAGTAGGCATATCCCCACGGATTAAACAATACACAATGCAAAATTGTTATATTAGATGGTTACTGAAATTAGTTTTTATTACTGGTCACTTTAGAGTTTCGATATCTTCTGTTCTAATTCGAATTTCAAAATAAAGCAATTAAGAAGGATTTGCATTTCTTTCCTTCTTTCGAAAGCAAGGGAAAAAATTCGATTCTGAAGTAGTTTCAATTACGGCTTTTGAAGAATTCATTGGCACCAGTCCACGAGACTTTTACAGGAGTGGCATTAATCAACTGCCCGTGAGGTGGCAAAAGTCTGTAGATAATATGGGTTAATATTTCGACTAACATAATAAATGTTTTTATAACAAAAAGGAATCAGTTTCTCATACAAATCGGTCATTTCATAGGTATGCACTTAATAATTATTAACAGTGCGAAACATGATGGAATTTTTAGCATAGTTAGTGTGACTTAGTGGAACATGAAAGTGTTTTACTTCCAGTGCGTGTTCGTGGACGCAGTTGAAGGAAGGGGGTCGTAAGTTCAGGGCTGTCAATAGATCCTCTGCATATTTTATAGAGTAACAGCATTTCCAAAATTAGACGTCTGTTCTCAAATTCTGTGTTTTATTATTTTTTCTATAACAATTTTATTATAACTATGAATAATGGTTAATAAATAATAAAAGAGAAATTGTTGACATATTTCTTAGACCTAATAGTGTGGGATGGGATTGGCTCCTGAAATATAGATTAGGTTTCCCTAGTTTGGGAGTTAGGGAATCAATGTATTGATAAATACGCTGTGTCAATAAAGAAATAAATTTGAATAAGACAAAATAAAATCATTATATAATTTAGCATTAAGGAAAGGCGTTGTGGATAAATGTACATAACTTTCTCGGGTCAAAGATAACTTAATGAAGTTACGTTAAAGTGACAACTTAACATTTAAGTTTCATGTGTAAGTCAATAGCTTGAAGAATTAATGGTCGAATGAATGGCGATAAACAATTACTTAATTACTTATAAGTAATGAATAACTGTTTTTGCCATACAGTCGGCCTACTTTTGAAATTTTCTTCTGAAATTTTAGATATATATACAAAATACATCTACAATTTCAAAAGCGTGTTGCAAAAACACCCGTTTCAAATAACCTGTTTGCAAAAACCGTTTATTAAAAACTTAATCTTGTCGTAAATCTGCGCCTGTTTGCAAAATCATGTTTTGTCATAATTGATTTAGATTACCGCTTAAGGTTTTTTTTACAAAAAAATTACCTTCATGTCGATATGCATATTATGCAAACCGAAATTTAATTTCGAGAGTATTACCGCAACTGCAATGTTGTTACAAGTTGTACTTATAATTTTTTGCTTAAATAGAATAGAAAATTAAACATATTCAAAGAAAAGAATTTAAATTAAATAAAAATTCCCTTAATGCCGCATACCAAGCCGTACTACCCAGTAGTGTCGTGAAGATTTTTCTGCTCTTCTGCACTACTGACCTGTACCGGTAGAGTCGTGGGGAATTTCTTTATCCTTCTGCACCATTTTGTATTGTTTCATATCAGCCTATAACGTTCCATTTCCTCCCTAAGGCGTCAAGAGGTGGTTTTGGGCTTAATCTAACACGCAGATCCAATGCGGATTAGTGGATATAAATCTTCAAGATTTTTTTAAATTATGTGGCATACGAGTTTCCTTACCAGCAATGTTTAACTTTACCATCGATACCTTCATCTACAGATAATTTAAAAATTCGTAGAAACTTAGTGGTACGGAGACCGGGATTTGAACTCACGAATACGTAAGCCATATAATTGCAATATTGGCAATATAAAGAAGGTGGCAAACGAGCCGACAATCCACCTGGTGGTAAATGGTAAATACCGTCGCCCGTGGACACCCGCGATACATGCCGACATCAGTCCATAATGATAAATGTTAGCACACCCCTGGAGATTAGTCTTCCTTTGGAGATTTTGGAATTAATATGGAAAATGGTTGGGAAGGATGATGAATAGGAGGTATAAGGGGACAAAACGTTTTCCCCATTACATCACACCTATTCCTCTTTGGGGAGGAAGTGGTAAAATGGAGAGTAAAGAGTATAATGAACGAGGATATTCTTTTATCCTTTGTTCTCTTTACATAATGAAACAGGAGAGCATGGGGTAGGAAGTACGGAATATGGTATGAAAGACCTATCTTATACCTTTATATTCAGTCCCCCAAACACATACGAGTATCAGTACTCAGCGCAGTCTTATGTGAAACTACCATAAAGTGTACTTGTGGATTTCCTTTACCTCGTTTCATATTGATTCAATAGACTTGTGAATGTGGTCATAAGGGCAACATCTATTGGAAACTCCACATAGCACTTTAAGGCAATAGCCCCCGGCTACAGACGGTGTATTGTTAGATTTTTGCCACATTACGTTATCGGGGGTGGGGGGTGGGGGGGAACTGCGTAGTACCACGTACCACTTTCGCTTGCTTTCTAAATCCAGTAAAGATTAAAGCACGCAGGTATAATGCGGCTCGAATTTAGCAGCTATTTGTCCTGTAAGAACATAAAACATGTATCTATTGTCAGTGGGTGTTGTCACGAATGTCCAGGATTCGACAAATGTCAACATATTAAAGATTATAAGCATACGGGGTGAGCATGAACCATTCGCGAAACCTGAAACCATGGCTTCCGTTCATGATTCTAAATTGATTATATAATCTATACATACAATTAAATGTTAACAGAACCGTGTCTCTACATGAAATTTTTTTTTGAAAAAATCTTTGCAGATCTAGGAACGATACAGAAGTCAAAACAGCCACTTTTAAAATATTTGTCTGTCTGCAAAAGTACTGGACAGACTTTAATGACTCTTGGCATAGTTATATCTTATGTGCCAGGTTAACATTTAGGGTACTTTTTATCCAGATGGAGAGTTCCCACGGGAATAACAAGTTCACGCGAACGAAGTCGCGGGCTTCGCTAGTAATAAACAAATGTGTATTGAGCGAAACAATGGATCGCGAAGAATTTTGGACAGATTTAAATAAAGCTGTAATTAAACATGATACAGACGTCGCAACATTCTTAATTAGATAGATAAAAGCAAACACACATTTTATTTATAGTTTCATATTATTAACTTAATAAAAGGTTCGATGGCAGTCGCAACTTCAGATTTCGTTATTTTCTGTACGATTTAGAAAAAAAAATGTTTGTGTATCTTAGTGTTGATTTTTTGAGAGTACATCCTCTTTTTTTGTAACTACTGAACCAAGAAATGATGAATGATCGCAAATGCACGTACGATTTGGCACATTTAGGAAAAATCGCCCTAAAATGAGTAATAATAAACTTTGTATGTACATTTTGATGAAACAACAGCATTAACATTTAAGAATATTAGATTTTTATTATCAGAATCCAAATATTATAACATTTCGAAGAAAATTGTGTATACATTCCCTTTCAGTGTATGCACTGAATTGAGTGTATATTGTGTATACATTCCCTTTCAGTAAGACTTATTTTACGCGTTTCGACCCAATTTACAATATATAATGTGTATAAACGCGAAAATTTACAAAGTTATGAGTCTTCAGTACATTACCCTGTTCAGTAAGCCTTATTTATTCACAAGTGAATTTAACATAAATATGATATGCACAGAAATATTATCTGTAACCAGTACTGCAATACGATAACACAGTGACGTGTATTACTCGTCGTATAGATTTTATCGGCTCCGTCATGTCTAGCACCGTTCCTACAACTGCTGTGTAAACAATATGCTTACTAGCACCAAAAAATGTATAGGATGGAACATAAGCCTGTAATAATATTTCAGAATATAAAAGAATTGTCTACTCGACAAAAGCAGCGGTTTTCTAGGCAATGCAAGCCAATGCATGTGCTAGTCAATGGAAGAAAATGGAGAGCAAGGAAATATTCAAAATATAAATTCATATTCTGGTTACAAAGTCTAGTGCAGTCCATTTAATAAAGATGTGAACTCTCATTAGTATACAGTAAAAACTGATACAGTTCCTTGGTACTCATAGATAGAGATCTCGTGGTAGAATTGCGCGCTCCCACGCGACCACGTGTCAAACAGTTCATTGATTCAAGACAAAATACGACAAATGTTGGCATTTTTCGTGTACGATACCTCTATTCTTTTCTAAAGGGAAGAAGATGACAGATGAGCAGACAGTCCACTTGCTGGTAAGGGGATACTGTCGGCCATGGATATCCGCGATATATGTCAATATCAATCCAGAATGGCAAACGTTGGCACGCACGCAGATTCGCCGCTTACACTTAAGTAGATGTCGACTTGGAAAAAAGGTTTCCTCATCTCATGACGCCTCTTCAGCAATGAGAAACGCACGAGTAAAGAATGTAATGGGATAGTAGTCTAGTCCCTAGAATAGGAAATATAATGGGTTGAGAGACCCCTCGTATCCCATTAGGTATACTCCTCATTTGACGGGACGTGGACAGTACTTTTATCGGCAGTCTTCTGTAAGCTTTAATGGTTTAAAACCCAAAATGACACAAATAATGCGGATTTTTAGCGAGTATTGTCGTACCGTTTTGTGCCAACCTGTGTATTTAGTTATAAGTAGTAAATGCAAACCCGGTGTAACATTACACGGAGAAGGTATCCGAGAAGCGGTAGCATAGCGGCGTGCCACCGGGGGGCTAGATGCTATCTGCCGTCACCGAGTGAAATATTAGTCAACATTCACCCACTTTTGTAATACAATGTTGTTGGTAAATCGATGTACATTGAACGTTGAGTTACAATTGGCAATGAGGATGACAAGTCACTTATCATCAGATGGGTCAATAGGGTGCTCTCTGGCCTGGTGGACCAACGATTTAAAGAATTTCGCCGATAGTGGCTGAATAAGAGGAGGCGAAGATTGTGGAGATTTGCGGTGGAGAGACACATACTAAATATTATGATTTTCATACATCAAAGATTTTTTGGAAATGTGTTGCCAACCTAACCTATAATGTCACAGATACATGGAACATTTTTTATGTACGCACCATTGAGTGGGATATCGAGAAATATACGTAGGTATAATTAATTACGCCGTCGAAAGAGTATCGATTTGACAGTTCATGAACAGTTGGTTGAGATAACTTTAAAGTGGCGTACAAATTACGACGAAAATATTTTCATCGTTATAACGAGCTCTCAAAACAAATTTCACGCGGAAATGACAGAATTCGGCAATTTTACCCTAAACGTAATTGTTTGGAGTCCTAAATATTCTTTAACAACTAAAAAAACTATTAGTTTTCAACCCGTGACGCGGTGTTACAATGTTACGTAGTGTGTCACTTTTTGTTTTTTGAAGATAGTGATGTAGTTCAAGATACTGAATACCGATACCGAATATTTGTAATGTAGTCTGAGTAAAATGTTAGAAGTGTATGAATTTACTAATTCGATTACTTTTGTATGATTCGATTAAGTCTAATATTAAGCTGTGGCATACTCAGTAGGGTCATTTACGATTAAGATACGTAATTAAGATATTTTTTAAATGTATAACGATCATTAAATCATTGTATTATTTTAAATGAGAAGTCTATATGCTAAATTTAATGTCTCTAAGTTAAATAGTTCTCAAGATATAGGCATTACATAAAAAAATCTTCTTCCCATTTTCCCCCCGCTTCACAGTAAAATTTCTTGAAATCCTTCCTTACAGATAACGTGTGTCGTAATACCTATCTACTGTGCAAATTTAATGTTTCCTGGTTCGGCGGATTTGGGTTGGCGATGATGAATCAGTCAGTCAGGAGATTTCTTTTTATATGTATAGATATTACAAAAAGATATTTGTTTCTTTTTCCAATTTCACAAAATCATGACATTTGTAATAGCGCGCACTGTAAGGTTTTGAAGTTTTGAAATAATTAAAAAATCGATTTAACATAATATCGTAACTGTAATGTTCAACTTCCCACTTTCCAAATCTTCGTGTATTTTAGTAAGAAATTATCTCATTTGTATACTTTTTATTTTTTATTCACTTACATATTATGCCGCGGAGGTACATTAAATGTCGTGTACACCGGCGGCCGCGCAGTCATTATCACGTCAATATCTTGACACCTCATCAGCCCGACAAAAATCTTTAAGGTTCACGTATTCGGTGGCAGTGCTTTCTCTGACGGTATCTTTCGTGTCGGTGTGACACGCGGCTAGATCACACGAGCGATGGTGAATTGCGAAACTATGTATTAATAATAATTGTCTACAATTTTATACGAAACAAAGTGTTTTAATGTAACAAATATGTACCACATTAATTCCTTATTTTATAATTTAATAATAGGTGACTATATAACAGACTCAGTCAGTTAAAATTGCACACCGACAAGACACCAGTATGCATGGAAGTAGTTATACATACCAGCCTATATTTCTTCACTGCTGGATATAGACCCCCCACCCCCCCAAGGACCGCCACCACACACAGTCTTCTCATCCAGCGACTATCGATTTTCAAGTCGTCAATTTATCTAGTCGGAAAGGGTCCAGTCTCACGCTATGTTACTCGGTACGTGATCTTCATTCGAGGACTCTTCTCTCCCATCGGTTATATGTCCTGCGGTATATATGGCCCGCCCGCTGCCATTTTAGCTTGATGATCCTTTGGACTATGTTGGCAACTTTAGTTCTTAGTCGAATTTCTTCGTTGCGAATTTCCCAGCAAAGAAATTCGTGGGATAAGAGGTCCATCGCTGAGCGACTTTAAAGTTGTGAAAGGATGTGACAAAAATAGTTAAGGACGCCTTTTTTTGTAATGATCTAGGCGGACGAGCAAGCGGTCCCACGTGATAGTAAGAGTTACCGCCGCCCATGGACACCTGCAACACCAGGATGTATGCGGGTGCGCCGCTGACCTTGCAACATCCTATTTACAGCTTACTTGAAGAACCCTATATTGTAGCTTCATGGAAAGACCTCTTAAGGTAGTTCGTTCCACAGCCTACAGGTTCGCGGTATAAAATGATTTTAGGACCGAACAGTACGCGACACCTCCGTATCGAGGAAATGCAGATGGACCGCACGGGAGGTACGGTTGTAGAAACCCGGGGTGGAAATTATATTGAACAGAGCATTCCCCATTGTACAGGCGGTAGAACACACAGAGAGCCGCAACGTCTCTCCGAATGCTGAGGGGTTCTAAACCGCCCCTGACAGTGGCATCGTCGACAATTCGAACAGCACGTCGTTGGATGGAGTCTAATACCCATGTGATATTTCGGTGCGCCAGCTCTGAGATGTGAGCAGTACTCCATTATAACAACTATTATAATAATTAACACCGTTCTTTGAAAAAATAAAAACTGAATCTAAATCTGAAAAACATCTATATCTATACATATAATAATATCGTAACAGAGAGTCTGAAATATTAAAAAAAAAATCATTGCACTTACTCTAAGAACGTTAAAGAGCCCAAAAGAAACATTTTTAGAATTTTTGTATGTCTGTCTAACGCGCGTCACGCAAAAACTACTGACCGGGTTTTAATGAAACTCGGCTATGGTTTTAGTTTAGGCAGATTAATATTTATCCAGATTTTCTATAGAGTTCCCACGGGAATCATAAAGTTCATGTGAACGGTTGCTGGCAACGATAGTAGTGTAAATAAGTCCGTACTCTGGCAAATAAAGAAATGTGAACGCGCAAAATGTCTACTCCAATTCCGAAACGAAATAAACAAATATACTGAATGAAAACGTAGAATACTTTTTGCTTGAGACAGATTATTATTAAAGCGAGATTAATACAGTAACACCGAATTATTGCCATATAAAATGTATTGAAGCCGACAAAATCTCACTGAAAAGGAAGAGACAAGCAAGCAAAGCAATCAGCATATTTCAATGTAAATATTAATAACTTATCGATTGTGCGTACTAATTACTGCTACCATCGATTCCATCGAACATAGCCTAAGGGAGCGAAAGCCGCTACCGAACCGCCCATCCGATCTTACAATCGGGTAAATTTATTAATCACTTACACTGCAGGCCAATCTAAAACAGCCTTTTTACAAGCATTACTTTGTATACTGATTTATTTATGTGCCAGACAACCTACAAAACGTTTATGACAAGAACAAGTTCAGCAATTGCCTGTTTAGCGACTTCCATGTTTAGCAATCATATCTTCATCAGACTTTGTTCAATCTATGATTTACGTAACCTACGTGTTAATCTGGATTACAGTCTACCTATTTGCCCAGTTTCAACGAAATCGGTTCAGCCGTTTTGACGTGATTCCGTATCAAACATCCAAACTTTCACGTTTATTAATTTAGTGGGATGAGATTCATTGGGTTCTTTTTCTCAATGGTAATTAATTTTCACATGAACATTATTTTTATTTTATTTTTTTTCCTTATACCGAATCCATTTGTCACTTTAATATAACAGTATTCAATTGAATATAAACGAATTTTAATGAGTTAACTTTTTTATAGAAAAAAGGCGACCGACAAGCATACAGTGCACCTGATAGTAAGTGGATACTGTCACCCATGGACATCCGCAATACATGCCAACATCAGTCCAGAATGACGAACGTTGGCACGCCCCCGGATGGGCTCCCTACCTTTGCAAATTAAGGAATGGATTGGGAGAAATGTTTGGGAAAATGGTAAACTTTTAAAGTCGATAAATTGACTATGGTAGGTTTAGAAGCCACGACAGCCCTCATTTAATAACACACCATCAGCCTATGTCTCTCTACTGATGGATATAAGCCTCTCCCAAAACTCGCCACCACATACGATCCTTGGCTCTTCTCATCCAACCAACCACCGGTGAATTTCTTTAAGACGTCGATCCACCTGGCCGGAGATCCACCTGTCCCACACTGCGGTTCCCGGTACGTGGCCTCCATTCGTGGAGTCGTCCATCCCAACGGCAATCGGTCCTATCCATTGCCACTTCGACATGCCCATGCTGTGAGCTATGTCCGTGACTTTAATTCTTTGGCGAATGTCTTCGTGTCGGATCCTGTCCCGCAAAGAAATTTCGAGCATAGTTCTCTTCATAGCTCGTTGAGTGACCTTGAACCTATGGATCAGGTCTAACGTTAGAGGCAACGTTTCGGCACTATAAGTCATAACTGGCCATTATTCAATATGTGACTGAAATACTTGATCCCAGGAATATTTTTATTTATTTTTTTACGGAAAGGTGACACGACGATTATCAATTTATCACACAGTCCTCATGGTGGTAAGTGGATACCGTCGCCAATGGAATCCGGGATACATGGCAACATCAGTTCAGAACGAAAAACGTTAGCACGCCTCCTGATTTTATCTTAGGTAAAAGATTATAACAACTTAGGTGTAATTATAATTTGTCAATCTAATCAGTAATCACAAATACATACTGCAAAATAAAATTATTCATCTTGAGAGCAGTGTTGCCATTTTTAAACCATTGGACTTGCAACTTAAAAATGACATAAACGCTTAAAATTTAATAATAAAAAAACAAATTATATCAGCGCAAAGTGAATAATAAGACAAAAAAAAGTCAGAGCACAGAAACTATGTTAATGTTTGTAGACTGTAAAAATCAATTATTGTCTAAATGTAGGTACTTATTCTTTGTGTAAAAAGTTATTAGCAAAAATATGACGAATGATCCTCCGTTGGCGCAATTTCATATTCAGAAACTTTCAAAACGCTTTCATTTTCTGTCAGAGGGGTCATTATGAGGATAATAGTTTTTATTTTCATATTTAGTAGCCCCAGGTTAGACAGTTAAGAGTTCAATTAATAATTAGCTGTCAGCAATATGATAAACTTCTGGTGTAAACGGATTTTTTTTCTGTTACATATGAATACGATGTAAGAGGGGCCTTAATTGCATATGCTTAGTTGCATATCGGCTATTCGAACGTTCTATAGAATTTGGAATGTTTTAGGGATTTAATATTATTATGGCGTTTAGAGCATGTCATGCCCTCTAAAACAGACCATAAATTACAATCGAGCGGATTAAGATTAACATTAGGACTAGATGACGACCAGTCTTCAGCTCTAATGAAGTCGGGAATATTCCTTTTTAGCCACGCTTGTGTTGAGCGAGCCTTATGACCTGGTGCTGAGTCTTACTGAAAGGACCATTCTTGGTTATGGAACAGGGTGTTCTTAAGAGGATTTACGACCTCAAGAATGGTATCTTGATACACTTGAGCCGATGTTTTAATGCCATTTACACAAAAATATGGTTCATTCACTCTTTAATATCTAACATCCCACCAAACCATCACTGAAGCCGGATAACGGCCACGTTGCACCCTATTGACTAATTGAGCAGCTTCTCAAGAGTTATGAGCAAAAACTCGATCATTCTACTTGTTAAAATGTTCCTCAATGGTGAACATTTTCTCGTCCGTAAATAAGATTTGTCTGGTCCCTTTGTGTGCCACCGAAGAAGTTGTTTTGATTTGTCAACCCTATTTTTCTTTAAATTATCAGTTAAGAAATGAGCTGTACGTCTATTGTAAGCAACAAGTCCTAAATCATCTTTTAAAATATGTGACATGGTTCTGGGTGCTATATTCGTCTCTCTGGATAAAATCTTTTGCTTCAGACGGGATTTCTTCGGATTCTCTCCTTCACAGCTTTAATCGTATGTTTAGTACGAACCTTTTTCTGTCACAAACAGAGGACGTTTGTACCTACCAATATAGGTCGGTACACAAATATTTGGCTAATACCAAACAGATGGAGAGCTTTAAAAATTGCATTTGGCTCTATGCCTACTTTGTGTAATGCAATTACAGCAATACGGTTTTCGTTATCACCCCACTCCATTTTAATATTAGTACAATATCTAATAATGATTGACGCCAATATAAGAAAAAACATTTGTTTTTCACGTGAGAATGCCAGATTCCAAATTTAAATGTATTTTTTTCTTATTGTAAAAGTATTTATGGCCAGACTATATGGTCAAGGGATTCAAATACAGGTTGTCAAATTTTGTATAAAACCACAATTAAACGCAAATAAATCGTTGCGAGTAAGGTCGCGGGCAATAGGCGCTAGTATTCAATAAGCGACTAAAACACTGGTCAATCAACGTTAACTCTTTTGTTTTTGTGATAATAATTCGTAACTGATTTAATTGTTAGTTGAAATATTCACGTTGAAATGTTTGAAACATTCTTAAGTTATTTTTTAAAGATATTTTTATTTCAAAATCTTGTAGTCAAGTGTCATTCAGTTCTCAGATAACCTTTAAATATAAATAACAAAGATTTTAGCTAAACTAAAAGTATAACTTTATAGTCGACACCGGTTAGTCAATTAAAAACGTAACGTTTACTATAAAAAAAGGCAAAGTAGCTTATTTCACATTAGGATAATGTTAAATATAAGAGTAATTGTAGGCAACCAAATAATGACCACAAATATGGTGATCATAAAATGTTAAAAAATGTAAATAAACACAAATTTAAAAATAGTCTTCTGCGTGGATCGAGGAAGTCGTCAAACGAAATGGGCTACAAAAATTTCTGTAACTTTGATGTAATTAGGTTTTTAATAAACGAATTTGAATATTAACGGTCTGGCTTCCATAGAATGGTAGCGTGATGATACGAGTTATGGGCATGTCTGAAACATTTTACTCAGTATATCATTCTATTCGTATACGTATAAAAGTCTGTCTGTTTAAACAAATTTTAATTTTGTGTGAACAACACATAAGGAAAAACTAATGTGTTTGACTTTTTGACTGTCGGTATGTTTGTCTGTCTGTCTGTTAACACCAATTTCAAGATCTACCGGTCCGATTTTCTTGAAATTTTTAGCATTTTGTAGGGTATTTATTCCGGAAGGTTTAAGTATATTTTATAGGTTTAAGTATAGGAGGGTCCGTAGCTACACGGTAAACCGGTCGTGACGGGGGGCCGGTCTAAGCTTCCGTCATCTGAATATGTCGTCTTTAAGTCGTCATGTATGGGTTAAATATAAAATGGTCATAAAATGTCAAACTATCCGTAAAAATATCAGTTCAGTAGTTTTGAAAATATAGCAGGTTTTAAAAAAATGCCAATCATAAATTAGTGAAATTGGACTCCAAGCAAGCGAAGTCGCAAGCAAACGTTAGTTTAACACATTTCTGTGGTCTCAAGCATCGTTTAGGCCATCAAAGATCCCCGCTCCAGATACTATCACAATCATGTCACACAAATTGTCTGCGAGAGGTTAATTCCGACTTCGTCCGACCCGATAGAAAGTCTGTGCAAACTCGCCGTCTCGCATTAGTCAATCAAGTCATAAATAAGCATCAGATAAGGGGTAATTTGTTTAGTTCAGTTTAACGATCGCTAGACAAAGATCGGTAGGCTGACCTCAGCTTTATGGGTTCGGTTTGCGTTTCTCTGTGTATATAAATTTTATGTTTTAACTGTTTTACTAGTACTAATGTTACTCATTTTGCATTATCTATCTATAGATATATGAGGATGTTGGTATATCTGATCTTAATAGACTTCGACACCGTTTAACCGATCACCATGAAAGTTGGCACATATATGTATTTTTTCATGGAGAAAGTTTTTATGCTATTGACTTTGTTGTAACTCGCCACTAGCTGGCACTGCAGCACATATTATTTTTATACCTTTTATACCGCAACTTTTATACCGTTCAACCGATCGCAAAAATCATATACACAGGCAGGACAACGTCTGCCGGGTTTTGCTAGTATTGTATAAAAGCGGACATAATACCTTAAGGTACATTCTCTACCCGTCAACCGTTTGTTACAAAGAGTTAATTAAAGCGGGTGCAGTACTAATTAAACAGTAGCACAGTGGTTCATCCGCCCATATGACAAAAATAAAAAGAACATGGCAAAGGTACTTAAAAAGTATACATTGTTTAGTTAGCACGACGTCCGAACTACCCTTAGATATCAAGAAGTATCCCCTAAGATGCACATTTCATTACCTTTTTAGATATTGAAGTGTTCACGCCGATCTAATGCCTTCCGCGCTATCTGTATGTCATTAGCGCAACGTTCTTGTTTGTGTTCAATTTCCTGGAAATTTATGGTTTGTGATATTTTTTTTGCAATGAAAGTTCAAGAGTAGAGTATGTAGAGTATTTTTTTAATTTATCTTGTATCATATTATTATTAAATTCTATTTTGAATATTAGTGTTACGCCACCCTGTTTGTTTCGTTCTTTTTTCCCTGTAGTCAGATCTGGATAGGATTTTAGAATAACTTCAACGACCCGCAACGGTATCTTCACGCGCCAAAAATATGTAGTTGAAAGTCTCTAATAATAGCTTCTAAAAAGATTCCGTACCCGTTCGTCCCCCTTTTGAGTAATTTTGATACTACACCTGTCTAATTTTTTTGTAGACTTGTCTACGTATATTAACTAAATTTTTTTGTAGACTTGTCTACGTATATTAACTAAATTTTTTGTAGACTTGTCTACGTATATTAACTAAATTTTTTTTAGACTTGTCTACGTATATTAACTAATTTTTTTTTTAGACTTGTCTACGTATTTTAACTAATTTTTTTTGTAGACTTGTCTACGTATATTAACTAAATTTTTTGTAGACTTGTCTACGTATATTAATTAATTTTTTTTGTAAACTTGTCTACGTATATTAATTAATTTTTTTTGTAGACTTGTCTATGTATATTAACTAAATTTTATTTACGCCCCTTTCAGGTACTTCCTTACAAATGCAAGTTTTCTGGCATGCCTACCTTTGAAATTTGAATTTTAATGTCAATTTTATTGTACTTATTTGTAATTTTTATTGTACGTAATAGTGTTACTCTAGTAAGTTAGATAAATTACAAATTTGACAAATCACGTAGTAGTAGGCAGTATTTGTGATTACTAAAACTCAATTACTAAAATCATATGAAAAATAGATTTTTAGTAAACATTCTAGTTAGAAGCCCGGGAGTATGTAATTATATCAGGCGAACAAACAGCCGAGCTGAACGCGTCATTTACGATGAGCAAGAAACGTGACTACCCACGCCTGAGGTTTTCAAACTTTTAAACGTACAAAGCAAAGAAGCTTAGCTGAAATATCACCACGTGATGAACTTACAGAACAAACACTGAGTGACCTATCGTTCAATTCTTACTACCAGTTGTCAAGTTTAATGCTGAGACCGTTTTAGTGGCTCTTCGATCTTCGTTCAGTGTTATCCGTGGTATTTTACGGCTTTATTTATTTATTGTCTTTTCATTGGAAAATTCACGGCTAGTTACAATTTTATTCAATTACATGAACACCGAGGGCATTACAAATTTTCACATATAGTAACTGTACAAAATTTGTATACCAGGTCCGCATGTTATTGAGCATTGTATGTTGTAGGAGAATGTATAAGAACCAGCTGAAGCCAAAAATTAATATTTTAAAACGTTTAGGTTACAACACACGCGTATAGCAAATACAATCCTCAACTGATTACTGCTCAGTTCAGATGGATTCATTACGTCTCAGACTTCCACCGAAGAGAAAGCAGTTTGGGCATGAAATACCATTAACTTGTTATACATATGAAATAGTGAGTTTCTAGCTTGAAGTTAAGACAACTTAACTTCAACTTAACTATGCCATTACATATTTACACTATCTAATATATAATATATATATATATATATATGTTGGAGATATACTCAATATGTCCTAGTTGTCGTGTTTGAGTCATTATTTTACTATCTTGTAAAATCATAATTGAATTGTCAATAGTAAATAGTTTGTGAATTAGTTGGTTAATTTGAGACGATTATAATTAAAGTTTAAAATTAGTAAACACGCCTTGCGCTAGAGGGCACTTGTGTCGAAGGAAACAGAGGGCGCTGATGTGATACTCGAGTGGCGTGCAAATTTCTGTCAACCCCATTTTATTCCCGGTCGTTAGCAGCTCTATAAAAGCCTATAGAAGCAGACAGTCGCGGGGGAGCCCTTAGGCTCGTTGCAACACACATTTTGTTCTTGGCTGAGCGCCTTCTGCGCTCGCCCTAAATTAAACACGACCGGTGACTCTTGAAAGGCCACTACTAGGGCCACAAAAATTTAGCCAATCCGGAAAAAAAATGGCAGTCTCTTTACGAACGGGTCGCCATCAAGTTAACATCATACCACCATTGGTAGTGATAGAAGTGTACTGCGTGCGTAGTTATATAACTAATTACGGTGAGTTATTATATCCAGTCATTGAAATTACTGATCTATAGTTTCCCATGTTACTTTGGTAAAGATTATACTTACAAGTGAGCTTCTTGATTGTACTAACTATTAACATATTTTAACTTGAGGAGGAACGGCCCGGTCAACAAGGGGTGATGTGGAGGTTGACCCGGAGACCGCAAGGTCTCCGTCTAAATTCTTTGCTAGCAATGTCGATCGAAGAAACTCACTAGTAATAGTTAAAATAAACTAGAGTGAGATCCCTCGTTTGCGACATATATTATACTTTAGTAAGTTACTGCACTTTTATTTAACTAACGTGTAAAATATGTAATAAGATTACATCTAATAGAGGTAAATATTTTAATGTATAAATGTTGTATACTACAATTTTGTTGTAAAACAATATTTAAAATATATCATATATTGTAATTTATTGATTTTTTACTGTTGTTGGTAGTTTTTTGTTTAAGATATTATATTAATATTGTAATATGTCTACAGATTTTTCTTTAAATACAATTATTTTGTAAGTTTGACAGTTCCAATAATTAAAACACGCCCAGTTTGGATTTTTGACGCACCTTTGCGGACGCTGAAGCACAGTGATTAGTAAATTAATTAATGACGATATAATTTTAATTAAGGGGGTCAAAGAAAAATATTAGTAGTTTTTCGTTTATTTATTTTATTTTGAGTAGATATATTTTTTGTACCTTCGTAATTGCGAACAGATGTGAAAAATAAACTTGCAATTATTACTTGTGAAATAAGAAAAATGTGCGATATGCAACAACTTTGACGGTACGGTTAAGGATGATTCACGTTACACCGTGCCGGGGGCGGGCCGTGCCCGTGCCGTGACTTTTCCACCGTGCGCCGGCCGGGCCAGTCATTCATGCTACACCGTGCACGACCGTGTCGCGTATGTACCGAGTGTTGTCAAGTGTCGATCTATTCGATGTCCATTCGATAATAAGATATTGTTATTTTCAGTTTTTTATTATTTTCCTATTATTTTATTATTTCCTATCGCTTGAGTGATAATAAGACGTGTATTTTTATAATGCAATTTTCACAACTTGAGTTAGCAGCTATTGCAATTGCTATTGATGACGAAGTGTTGGAAACACGAATTCGAACTACAAAAAGAAGATATTCAAAAAGAAGATACTTATGATGAGTCATATCATAAACCACAGGGTATTTGCGCACACATTCTAGCAATTTATCGTCGTCCATTTTGCAGTTGCGCTGCTCACTTCACTATAGTCCGTCTTCGATTGCCCTCCGGGCGCCCGGCGAACACATTCATGTTCCGACGTGCCGTGACCGGGCCGGGGCGGGACAGGGAATAGAATACCCACCGACATTTTGCCGGCGTGCCCCTACCGAAGCACGGGCCCGGCCCAATCTAGCATGACATGGTTCATACAAAAGTATACTATAGATCTTTGACCGTGCCCCGTCCGTGACACGGCCCGGCCCCGGCACGGTGTAACGTGAATCATCCTTTATACTTATAACTTAAAATTAGCCTTGACGTATTATATCTAAAGGTTTGTTAGCGTGAACAGCGTAGAGTTAGCGTAAACATCGGAAAGTAAAAAAGTATATACTGGCAAAGGTTTCATAAAACATCATTCAGTAATTTCAAAATTACTTCAAGTAGACGTTTATTTATATTGTAATACCCGTATTATTATTATTGTACATTGTACAGCCACATTCGCGTGTACATAATGATATCCGTTGGAAATTTTGTAATGGATCTAGATTGTAATGTATTCCATATGTTTGTTAATTATGGAAATAATTATAGTACATTTCGGTGATAGTAAGAAAGAACATATATTTCAATACGACACAGTACACGCAAGAATTACCATCTTACACGATAATAATTAGAAGATTACTTTGAAATGTACTGCATTTCCCACCTTATCGTATTTCTCCAATGTACGTAGATGTTTCGGTAGTGAGCGAGATATGCCAGAATGGGCCATCTCATTCTATCCCTTTCCATTTTTCCAACCCTTTCTATAAAAAACAATTTTTACATCAATAAAGGTAAGCGCATTAAACAGCGCATTCAGGGACGTGCCAAAGTTTGTTATTCTGGACTAATGGCATATACCGCGGGTGTCCTTGAGCGACAGTTACCACTTACCACCACACTTAAATAACAGCAGGAGCCACACTCGATAAATCCCCGTATAGATCATACCGTCGTTAAACACTATATCTCGCTCACGAGCTGTCGAATCTAATTAAGGGCATCGCTTCATCGCCGGCTGATTTATGGCTAACATTATCGCATGCAACGCGCGTCACGACAGCACGCCGCAATGGACGCAAACTAAGGAATAAATTAAGAGTACTTACAGTAAAGCCAGTAAAGAAGTGTACAGTAAAGATAAGTGTTGTTACTAAATTTAAATATGGTATGTTTATTTGTAGAGAATGGTAATAGCTTAGGGGTACAGTCACGTAAATTAATATGTATATCTTGTCTATACTAGGAAATATTAAAGAAAAGCTCATCGTGAACTCATTTACCGTGGCATTCGAGTCGCCAGTATGGATTTACCACCCGAAGTAGCGTTGAAATCGCATTATATGGTGCCACTAACGACCCGCCTTAGCTTTGCTCCGGTGGTATATAACTTTCTTAGGAAATCTACACATAGCCAATGTTCATTTGCAATAGTTTAGATTTTTAAAATTAACAGAATTGTTGAAATTGGTTGAGTAACTTTTCAGTTTATCTCTTACATATAAAAAAAATGCGCAGTTTCTCTTAACGTGGTTAGGCAAGATATGGAGGATAAAACAATCACGATTAGATCCGTACTTGACATTGAAGGGGCATTTGTTCACGTCTCACCAAGCCACCGCCAGAAATCCAAGAGTAGGAAGTAGAGATACTATATTTGATGAAAAGTTATTCTCTGAGAGAAGAAAGAATTTGTAAGTACGCAGATGCTGAACACATGATGATCATCATCAAACTTAATCTTTAAAATTAAGTTTGACGATCAGCTGGTGAAATTTCCGTCCATCCTTCGCCGCAATTTGCAAAGAGGCATAGCAGATGCACGCCGGAAAGAGTTTACGCAGTACGGGCGCGTACCTCCCGCGATTCGGTTTGCATAACCGCAGGTTTGGGAGGACCACGGGAGGAAGTGGTCGTAGTCGTGGTCGGCTGAAAATATCGCAGCAACAAATAGAGAATGTGTATAGGGTTCGGTGCCTTAGCCTTTGGAATGTCTTACTGGATTCTCTATTTATTCGGGTGAAGGGATTAAAGGTCCGTGTGCCAGCATGTGCAGATGACGTCACAGTTACAGCCACCGAGGCTACATCCGAAAACTTGAAGCAAAAGTAAACGAAGCAAAACTCTCAGTAACAGCCGACTGGTTAAAAAAATCCAAGAATAAAAGATTCAATTTATAATTAATCTTGACTGAACAGTCAAGATTAATTATAAATTGAATAAAAATAAAGGTAGTCTCATTAGATGGTCCTAACAGTCGACAAATAACTTACTTTTTAGGACTCAGATTGCCTGGTGTACAGGCAATAAGTGTTGAGTTCACCAATAATACGTTTATCACATGAAACAGGTCTGTACAATTTTCTGTTAATGATTTCTATGTGGATGTACCACTGGTAATCTAATATATACAAATTAATGTTTATTTGTTTGCTCGTCTTCTATGCGTTCCTAAACCATTCATCCGAGCATTGGTGAGCATTGCAACGCATGCCGGGTACAGCTAGTAAATAATAATAAATGTACAGAAATGTCATTACAATCTATAACTATAGAACCAGAGCACAATGGGACCAAAATACCGATATCATACGAATCCAATATCTTGTAGTAATAGAATTTATTATTTTATACGCTCCCAGTTTTAATTCCCAGGTGACTTAAAATATATAAGAAAATAAAAAACATTTAGATCCTATCACTAGGGCGACTAGTGATAGCATCCTAGTGATATTCCTAGGGCGACAGCGGTTTATATCATGAAGATTTAATATTTTTTCTTATTACATTAAAAACCGCCGATGAGAAATGGCGGTCGGTACGATAGATTTCATTATTTTCCATACGTTTTAGAAAAAATGTTAGAAAAATGTAGTTTCCAGAAGTCATTCCAACAACGTACCCTTTGTACATTAGTATTGATTTTACAAGATCTTCTATTTTTGGAATTTTTTAAAAGTACCATTTAAGCGCCTGACATATGACCTTTCATTGTTGATCTATTTGATGGTCTACCTGCATCCCAAAGACGCCGAAAACGCCACCGTAGCGATTTCACTCTAGAACTGATTCCACTTTTTGGATCTGCTTCTACTGGATTTGGATCTGGTGACCACCCTTAGTCGAGATGTAGTGCAACCTATTTAATCTAACTTTAGTATTATATTCTATTCAAGTTAAGAAAAAAGTGATGTCTTCACTATCAGTCACGTGATTTCACCTATTACGAGAGGGAGTCTTTCTCAATTGACCAATTAACCCTGACAAAGATTCTTTTTTAATGTGACAAAGAATCTGCACACGTTGAAGGATAAAAAAACTTTACTTTATCCTTCAACATTTGCAGACATGGGCCCTAGTGTTCCGTTTGTTTATTTTTACATGAATAATTATATATTCTGTCTTTTTTATAGAATAGATGGCAGACGAGGGGGCGGACCGCATGATGGTAAATGATCACCGTCGCCTATGGATACCTGCAACACCAGGAGGTTTGCGGGTGCGCAAGCCCCGACTTTGCAGAATCCTGTTCACAGCTCTCTTAAAGAGCCTCATATCGTAGCGTAATGGCAAAAATTTCGGCTGGGAGTTCGTTCCACAACTTTCGAGTTTACGGTATAAAGTGTCTTTTTGACCGCAGTGCGATGGTAAAAATGCGAAGTTGACATTAAATTGAACAGTTCTTCAGCACATTCCTCATTATATAGACGGTAAAAAAACACAGAGAGACGCAACATCTCTTCAGATGCTGAGCGCTTCTAGACCACCTGTGAGAGTGGGATCGTCGACAATTCGGATGGCACGTCGTTGGATGGAGTCGAAAAGGGTCCAGCTGGTATTTTGGTACGGCGGCTTAGAGTTGAGCAGTATTCCATGTGGGGTCTAACTTGAGCTTTATAAAGCGACAATCGTTGCCCCAGAATGCAGTACTGCTTCGCCCTGTTCAGTACACCGAGATTTTTACTAGCAAGTTTTATCTTGCTCTGCAGATGACTCTGTAACTCGAAGTTGCTCGAAATATCGACGCCAAGGATCCCTGAACTCTCGGAAATATTAAGAGGAATGTTCTGAAATCGAGGTGCCACGATAAATGGAGCTTTCTTAGCGGTGAATGCGCAGACTTGAACGTGAACGTCACGAGAACGCGCGTTTTAGTCATTCTAGATATTGCTCCAGATTTTATTAAAATTTTCACTGTTCAAAACGT
This sequence comes from Sesia apiformis, assembly GCA_914767545.1. Taxonomy (NCBI): domain Eukaryota; kingdom Metazoa; phylum Arthropoda; class Insecta; order Lepidoptera; family Sesiidae; genus Sesia; species Sesia apiformis. The sequence continues at coordinate 10,313,264 of OU611967.1, read as the reverse complement.
GATTGCTTTGAGACTATTTTCGTTTAGAGGAGCTATAGGTACTTGACTAGCTTAGATGGTATAAACGTTACCAAGAAAAAAACTAATGATAAGTACTAAGCACCTAAAAACAAGGATGTAACAAGGGTTTTCGTGACAATTATTTTACCATGTAACAAATTGATCTCTTTTTGCGATATATTTATTCTATTTATCGCATTTTACTTGTAGCGGATTAAATCTAAGGAATCTGGGAGCTTATTATAGCTACTAAACTTCTGTATATTTCTTTGGTGCAAAAACACGGTCGTATTTTCGCAAAAATAAGAGAAAATACTCCGAGAAAGGAATTCAGTGTGCGATAGTGCGAAGTCTGTGTGATGCTTAGGAGCGTGTGGTGCGAGTAATGTAGCTATATTCTGTCTACACGATCTCATTCATGTATTTTTCACTTGTTTGCATCATGAAAATTAGGTAATTATGTTAGAAATACTTTTTCCGTGTTACCGCCCTTTCGGCAGTGACGCTAAATGTTATACGCATAGGGTTCCATTGGTACGCATGCAGCAACAGCGCAATATATGTTTTTATATAAAAAAGTGTTTCTCTCCGCTTCACACCCATCAATATAAGATCGCGCCCTGCGTAGTACACACCTTAAGAATAACATATAAAAGGTCATAAAGTTTGATAGGTTATGATAGACTAACCTGTAACTCTCTCAGTTTCCTCAACAGCTCGTGGTAAGGCGCGGCCCTGGCTGCGGAGTGGGAGGGCGGCGGGAGACGCCCCTCCATACCGTGCAGCCAACGCCGGAGACATCGCAGCTCATGGGAGGTATCTGAACGAAATAAAACATTTTCAGGACCATTAAAACCCATGGGAAAATAGCAAATTTTTAAAGGCGTCGGAAGCATGTGTTTTATGTTGACAATATATATGAAAATTGTGAATTCATTTATGATCGAAGAGAGTTCACATTTCTTTTTTCTTCTTGTAAAGATGTCGGGAAACAAACAACCCCGCCTGGTGGTAAGTGGGTACCGTACCCTAAAAGGTGCCATCTAAAATACAAAACCCTAGAAAACCTGGCTACGATTTTGAATAGGATTTTGCAAGGTCGGCAGCGCGCCCGCATACCCCCTGGTGTTGCAGGTGTCCATGGGCGGCGGTAACACTTACCATCACGTAAGACCGCTTGCTCATCCGACCACTAGTCTATAAAAAAAAAAAAACCGCCATTATTCTAACATTTTATTTATCAAAATAAAAGATAACATGTGGAGGTTCTATCTGAAAAAACTGGTGTACCTTACTGAAATAGATTCGTTTGCGAGGTCTGCGCAATTTTTTTCAGTTTATTCACTATAAACTCCCGTCATCAAATACCTCAATAACAAAGAGTTAACGCCGAAGCAAATCTCTGAAGCCCTATGAGCTCTGAAGCTCTGAAGCTCACTATTGAGCACATTAGGAATACCTGCTCCATTGTATATTACAGTGGATAGAAGAATTTAAACGTTGTCGGGATAGTTTATCGGGATAATACTTTCAGGTTCTACAAGGCCTTTAACGTTAATAACCAAATGAAACGTTGACAAAATATGAGATCTCATAATGGGAAACCGAAGATCAGTGAGATAGTTGAGACCATAGGCATCTCTTATAAATTGACACACAACATAATTGTCAACGAATTAGGGTTCCACAAGGAGTCGGCGAAAAGGGTTCCCGCAACTGCTTTTAGTTAAATATAAGCGGACTAGACTCACAATTTCACGTGACTGTTTCAATAGAGCTGTTTCAATTTTCAGGACGGTTTCTTTCTATGAATAAAATGTGGGTTTATCAGCATACACAAGAAACATAAAAGCAGTCAAAACAATGGAAGAGAGCCAGATCAATCAAGCGTAACCCATTTTGTCAGCGAACAAAGTGATGACCTCTATTTTCTGTAACTTTCATGGCAGACCACCTAGGAAAAGGCTATACAATAAACTTGAAGTATCGTTCCACGTCTGGAGTGTGGCATTGCTACAAACTCAGCAAATTATTGTGTCCTGTTATTTCATTTGAGAGAACAAATAAAGGTTAAACGGCCATGCCGAGGAAAATGTCTTGTTTGAGTAGGATAATATGCTCGCGTGCATATGTTTGATGAATCGATAGCTGAAATCCATAAGTATGGCTCTCAATTGCTCCCGCATCCACCGCATTCATCTGATTTGGCCCCTTCGGATTTCCACCTCTTTCCGAATCTTAAATAAATACCTAGAAAGATAGAAATTTTCGTCTAAAAAGAGTATAATGGAAGTTTTAGGCCAAACATAGTGAGACTTTGGGAAAAGTATAATAATGACATCTTCAGCATCATCAAAAGAAGTAGACAGGAAGTGGAGCAATATATTAAACACCTCAATTCGGTTCACCTATGAAATGGAAAAAGACAGAACTTTGGCTTTCTTAGATGTCAAAATAATGGTTAGAGAAGACTATTCATTATTTCACACTGTTTATAGAAAGTCAACACACACTGACAGATAGATACCTGCACGCCTCCCCACATCATCATCCTCGACACCTGCAATCCGTCGTTGCTACATTAAACAACAGAGCATATGACCTCTGTGACCATGAACATATAAAAGACGAATTATCACATGTTTAGGAGGTACTCAAACGGAATGAGTACAAAGCGAGTGGAAGGCAATCAAGGCGCAATCGGAGGGAAAAACATCGTGAGCATTTATACCATACGTGAAAGGAATGAGGCACAAAGTTGAAACAGTATTGAGAAGATACTCCATTAAGACTGTATATACTCCGTCCTCCAAACTAGCGGGAAATCTATTAACACCCAAGGATGTTATATGTTTACCAGACGCGAGGTGTCTATAAGATACACTGTACCTGTGGTAGTTCATATATAGGCCAAACTAAGCGTACAGTTGCGGTAAGGGTCAAGGAACACATCGCACCTGTAAGAATTAATCACTGGATAGAACTCTACACTTCCGAAATCCTCTCCACTGAACGTTACTATTATCACAGGATTGTACGTGAAGCGATTGAAATTAAGAATAGATAGTCGGAAAAGTTCGCGACCTTTTTGATCGTATGAATGATGTTATATTTCTGGCAACACTGATCACTGGCGGGAAAGTGATATACCGTTTGACAGAAGACTTTTTTTGTAATGGTGGCAAATTGAAATTACAAGTTAAAAGATTTATCGTTTCATATTTATTAACAATTTTAAATTGGAAGTTAATGAGGAGAAAATTAGATATGTTTTATATTTTTTCGACAAGGGTATGAATGTTTCTAGTGTTTGAAAAGAGATTTGTGGTGTTTACGGTTATATAACACTACTGCAAAAACACGGTTCAGTCGATTCAGGTCTGGTAGTCTTGATGTGAATGATGTTTCTCGGTGTGGTCGTCCTATTAAGGTAAATGTTGATGTTATCATTGAAAAACTTGAAGCAGATCCACACATAAGCAGTCATCAAATTGCGGAAGAGCTTAGCATTCACCACTCAACAGTTTCGGATTAACTGCATAAACTGAATTTTATAAAAAAGCTAGATATTTGGGTGCCGCATGATTTAAATGAGAGAAACTTGAATAGAATTTCCATATGCGAAATGTTGCTAAAATGAAATGAAATCTATCCATTTCTGAAGAGATTGGTAACAGGCGATAAGAAATGGATCACTACGATAACAAAGTTCGAAAACGATGTTGGTCTAAGAGAGGTGAACCATCACAAATAGTCCCAAAGCCAGGCCTCACTCCGAACAAAGTCATTTTATATGTATGGTGGGAATTGAAAGGCAAAATTGTATTGTGAATTCTGATATCTACTGTCAGCAATTAGTAAAATTGAAACAAGCCCTTGAAGATAAATACCCAGAATGAATGAATAGAAAAGGTGTAGTTTTCCATCACGACAATGCTAGACCGGACTTTGATGGCTAAACAAAAATTGATGGACCTTGGCTAAAACTTCCCGTTTTAATGCATCTTCCATACAGTTCAGACATAGCACCTTTGGATTATCATTTATTCCGTTCTCTACAAAATTCTTTAAATGGAGAAAAATTACATTAAGGAAAAGCCTGTATAAACCATTAAATTTAATTTTTAGCTCAAAAACCCCAAAAATTTTATAGCGATAGGATAATGGTTCTGCCAGAAAAATGGCCAAAGATTAAATGAACAATATTCCGTTCAATAAATATTTATGTAATACAAAAAAGTCTTTATTATTTTCACTATAAAAAAGCCGCGAATTTATACCTAATATAAAAAATTCAATCGGGAAGAAGGATATAAACTGTCGTCGACGTGGAATCCAGTGATTAACAAATTTAAACCTTGCGATTTACCGTCGAATACGTCCCCAGACATTGTTAGTGTAGTGTGTCGCACCCTTTCCGAATGTGAAGATCAAATGTGGGTAGTTGACTAAACTGCTCGCAGCTCCCATCCTGGACTACCGGCCTCTTCCGGCCTTTCTAGAAATCCATTCCTAAATCTCCAAATTAGCAGATGCCAACGTTTGTCATTCTGAACTAATGTCGGCATGTATCGCGGATGTCGCAGTATACATTATACACGACAGTATACACTTATATAACTGTCCGCTCGTCAATCAACTTCTTTCTATAAAAAAGTACATAGGGGGTTCGCAAAGAAGGATACCAAATTAGCTTCATTCCAAACTTAATTACTACAAGTAAGAAAAAGAACAATGTTTTTTTTTATCGACTAGTGGGCGGACGAACAAGCGGTCCCAGCTGATGGTAAGTGTTACCGTCGCCCATGGACACCTGCAACACCAGGGGGTATGCGGGCGCGCCGCCGACCTTGCAAAATCCTATTCACAGCGCTCTTGAAGAACCCCATATCGTAGCTTAATGGAATACCTCTTGAGGCAGTTCGTTTTAAATAGATTATGTTAAGGGTCTGAGTACACAGATATTTAGTATCTATTTCTACTAAACGGGAGTGCCATTGGCTTGTATACATTATACACATACACATTAAATACACAATTATACATTATACACAATTAGTTCAAAATTATACTGAATGTGTAACAAAATTTTACTAACGGTTCTCATAGCATTCGAAATTCATAATTCGTTCGAAGCTCAGTTGGTTGAGCGTCTACTGTTTTGCCGTTTGTACGTATTGCCTAAATAAGTACGCGAGTTATAAAATACTAACCCACAGTATCGGGACCTTCTCCGTCACGGAGTTGCTGTTCAGGACTCAGTAAAAGACGGAGCCCCTCCCATTTTACGTTTAGGTGTTCCATGCGCCAGCTCACCTGCAAATGTAAAGAATAAGTTGAGATATTTTTTTACAATATTGTCTTTTTATTCTTATTATTAGTGTTTGCCCGCGGCTTCGCCCGTTAAATTCGGATTTTTATCTGAAAATCGTTAGTTCTGAATTTTTTATTTATTTTTTTACGTCTAATATTTTGATTTTAAATGACTAAAGTGTATGTGGGCAATACATATGACGACAGATGATTGGACGCTGATTGGCAGACCAGGAGGGAAGTATTGGATGAAGTTGGCTTGGGACTGTGCTCTGTAATATGAGAAATAAAAGTCCTCTATACCCAACAGAGGGTGAATATGGGCTGAGAATGATCATGTGTTCATGATGATGTGGTTTTGTTAGTTAATTTGGGTCAACCTATTTGTCAGTCCTGTTGATATGAGAATATAATTATTATGTACTAGAGGTGCCAGCGACTTCGTTCGCGTGAGCTTGTAATTTTATAATGGGTCTGGATAGAAAGTACCCTAAATGTTAACCCGGCACATCAGTTATAACTATGACTAGTTTCATTAAAATCCGTCATTAGTTTTCGCGTGATCTGCGTTTCGACAGACAGACAAAAATTATAAAAATGGTTGTTTTGGGCTCTGTATCGTATCTACACTGTATCTGTATCTACACGCTGCAATGATTTTTTTTTTCAAATTCATGTACAGACGAGTACCATTCTCATATCAGTGGTGTATGCAGAATTATATTTTAGACAAACTTCCGTGATTCATGTGATTAATTATTAATGAAATGCTCATGTTTGTATAATTGCATATTCAACAAATTTGATAATGCCTCCCGCATATTTACTACCTTGCCACAAGGATCAAAATTGTACAACATGTTAAACCATATGCTGTCCAGTACTTTGATACTTTGACCATTTAGTACCAAAAAAAAAATATTATTATTATTATTTAAAGTTGGTTTCAATGATATTCTAAAATAATATACTATTAATAATCCCAATTATTATTGTGTTATTTAATAGAAAAACAACTCAATTGATTGATAAATCAATTGATTTAATAATAAATGGCCAATAAATGATAACTACTTGTATCAGCCTATAAACGTGCCACTGTAGGGCATAGGCCTCCCCTGGTAATTCACCGGGGGGTTTCGGGCTTTAATCCACCACACGGGCCCAGTGCGGATTGATGGATGTAAATACTCTAGATTTTTTTCGTTATTTCTCGAGGAACATGTGAGTTTCGTCACGATGATTTCCTAAACTAAGTATAAATACGATAATAAGATAAGTTATTTTACCTCTGCGCATGCCTCGGGAATCCGGTCAAGTATCGCGGTAGCTTGTTCTATGAACTTGGCGCGGCGGGGCTCCACAGATACCAACTCCGCCATGCGACTCTGATATATAAAAAAAAAATATATGAGCATAAAAAGATGTTTTTATTTTCGATCTATTAGTTTTTTTATTTACTGCATGTTGACGACATATTCGACCAATTACTCAATTTGCGGGATTAATGACAATTTCTCCAATAGTTTTACATAGCAGCATAGATATGATAATTGTTAGAAAGCTCTTTGAAAAGCAGCAATCGTAATATTTTTAGAGGAGACGCTGATTAAACCAAGGAATCGGTCACAACCATAATCTTAAAATCATTTCTCACCACGGCGTAGTTGAGGATTGGCTGGTAGATCATACTGAACCAAAAATTAAAAGTATGTATGGTTAGCATTAGTGTGTAATGGACCCAAAACCATTGGATTCTAGCGCTTATTGCTAGTGCTTTAAGGTATCGATGGGTTGAGCTGTTGCTATAGATACATCATACTTCCATATCATACCACACCATCACCGTATGTTTCTCTACTGCTGGATATAGGTCTCTCCCAAAACTCGTCACCAATGACAATCTTACATTGTTCTCGTCCATCCACTATTGGCACCACTACTTCTTCAAGTGGTTCGCAAACCTAGCCGGAGAGCATTCCACACTGTGTGATACTTTAGTTTCAATTCAAGGAGACGTGTATGCTATCGTCATACCACACCGCACCATCAGCCTGATGTCTCCACTGGTAGAGATAGGCCTCTCCTAAGGCTCGCCACCACACACGGTCTTCTGCTCTTCTCATCCAGCCACTACCGGCGGACTTTCTTCTAGTCGCCAGTCCACGAGTCCCACGCTACGTTTCTTGGTATAGGTCTTCATTCAAGAACTCGTATTCCCCATAGGTTATCGGTCCTGCGGCATATACTCGCATGTCCTGCGCACTGCCCATCGTGATACTAATTAAAATATCTAGCCAGATAATCTCGCCAAGATGTTATGCACTGTATATGTATACTCGTAGATATATTTTCATATACATATTTAAATAATTAGCCAATTACATAGTCATCTAGCCAGGCATTGTCATGTAATGTAAATATTTGTAATGAGGTAATGATTGTGGTGATAAGACGTTCAAAGCCACTGGACTTTTTACGTCTTATCTAAGACGCAGGACCCATAGATCCAGGTGATTTCTAAGGTTACTACTGAGTAAGCTTAGAAATCATCTATATCTATGGGTTATAGTTGTAATTATCATAGTTATAGTTATCTATGGTCACAGTGTTATGTCTAAATAGATACTCAACCAAAGCTGAGCTTTACGATGCTAGAAACGAAATTATGTTTCTAAACAGAGTTTGTTTTATAACTTTAGTTAAGTCTTTAAGTAATAGTTTTGTTTTATATCACTGCCGGGTAAAGCCCTCAATAAAACAGACAGATTCAAAAATAAAAATACTCACCATCCTCAACTTCCTGCTAGACAGATTCTCTGGACTAGAATAAATCTCCTCCTGAACGTGGGTCATCCACTGGCAGAGTTCTGTGAACTCGGCGATCAGCTGACTGAGGGACCATTGTCGGTTGAATGTTGACGTGGGATTCAGTAAGCGCGGGCCGTTCTGCAAAGCAGCAGAGTTGTGCAAAAGCAACTCGCCGTTTGCTTCCTGAAATTAAAAACGTAGGAATTTTTATAACAAAGTAGCTAACTAATATTTTAATGTTATCTACATGTATACTATTTTATACAGAGCGACTGTGGTTTGTCTTTCTTTGTTTATTTATATCTCAACAAAAGTATATATATATTATTTATGTATTTTGTAATTTGTTAGTATTATTGTACTATTATAGATATACATATATGCTTGACCTATATTTCACTTTCCCACGTTTGCTGAAAGAAATCTCCGCAGGAGATAAGCTTGCCTTTTTGTACATCTTTTTATTTTTTTCCTTTATATTTATTTCATGTTGTGTATACAATATATTATTAAATTAAATAAATAAACATTTCCCTAAAAATGTTGCCAATCCTCGCGACTGTTTGGCCGACAGAAAGAGTCGCCAAGACTTGTTTAATTGAATGTTACTTCTTGTGGCTTGGCCATTTCCATTCGTGCATCCCTAACAGATAGAAGCTAACAGATCCCTTATGTCAAATGTCCAAACTACAAGAAGTAAAATTCCATTAAACAAGTCTTGGCGACTTTTAGATCTTACCTCTTTTTGTCGGCCGCGAGGATTGGCAACCAGCTTTAGCATTACCGTAATGACATACTGGATGTCATCATAACAGATCACAATTTATTTGACTTATTTTTTTTTTTTATAGAGAAGAGGGCGGACGAGCAAGCGGTCTCACGTGATGGTAAGTGTTACCGCCGCCCACGGACACCTGCAACACCAGGGGGTATCGGGCGCGCCGCCGACCTTGCAAAATCCTATTCACAGCTTTCTTGAAGAACCCCATTATTTGACTTAGATGTTATGGAGATACGTTGAATGTTGCAAGATAAAAGCATTTTCGTGCATTTTATGGCATTGCCGATTGGTTCAAATGTATAGAACAGTATGGACTCGTAAGTATTGTAGATGAACCCGCGTTCGAGTTTCTCCTCAACAATATTTTTGTTTTATTTTTCTCTTTTTTTCTTTTTCTAATGTTTGCTTTGCCGTTTGAATGACAACACATACACAATTTAATATATTCCAAAATTACCATATCTAATCAAGTTTAAAGTTAGTAACCTCTCCTTTTCACTTTGGAGGTGACCCAGACTGGAAAATTCACATTGTCAGATTTTTCCCTTTGAGGGGTATTCCAACCTCTATCAACATGCCAAACTAGCACCTCTGGAAGGGTTTTAGATTTTTGATGATCAATGAGTGACAAAATTGTAGTTATTCGTGTTCATATTATTCACAAAATCGGAAGACGTAGAAAGTTGAAATTTGGCAGTTTAATTTATCTCTTGAACTTCTAATCGGGGTATAACTTTGAGCCGTTTGCGTTTCTGCGTGTAATAATACGAGAAGGTCAAAAGTACGCCAAATTGCTTGGAGAAAAGGGTGCAGTGCTCGGTAGTGCGGCGAATCTCGACGGGGGCACCACTTCCGTGTCCCTTCCTGATATAAAACTTAAATGTTGAACCAATTTTAAGATTCTTTAGCCTCTGGATTTAGTACTCGACTGACGGTTTCACGATCTATGTATGTATTTTAGTGCTGCGGTGATAAATAATTACGCGTGTCGAGCGCGTCGTTCTCCGCGTTGACACGCTATGATGGTACATGGCAGTGTTCACTGCTGTCCAGACAGAACGACTGTGTACACACACCGTTGTGTCGTTATGTGAGAATAGTACACATCCACTTCGGTTTGAAATTCAAGCTCGTATTTAAAGGAACAGCAAAAAATACTAAATGAGCAGCAAATCATGATCAATAAAACTTACTTTTGAAAAACTAAAGTAAATAATTTTAAATTGCTACGAATGTCATTTACCAAGTCGTTGGAGTCTCGCATCGCGGCACTTCTATTTCTTTATTGTCACCAGAGAAAACTCATCTTTCAATTGGCTACCATGCTGCACATTCAGTATTTTCTGCTGAACAATTAATTACTCATCAAATTTTAACGCTCACATTACAAGTGTCGATGATCTGATTGTCCATAATATACTCGTAGTGGTGCTGCAACAGCGGCCAGAGGTCGTCTCCAGCGCTCCCACCGCTGGCAGCAGAGCCCCAGCTGCGCCGCCACGCTTCTCGACACGGCTCTTTCCTAAAAAAGTGCGATTTACTTGTTAAATAAACTTATGGTAATAAAATCACCTGTCCAGTCACCATTACAAGTATCAATCGACTTGCTATTCCAGGAGTTACGTAAATAGTCATATACCACAAATAGCTTTTTCTTTATAAATGACTAATTTATGCGTATCGTACATATTTTTCATTTTTTGGATCGGATCTTAAACGCTTACAATTAGAAGCTTTTATTTATTTTATTTATACGCGAAGTTTCGACACGGTTTATAACGGCCGCGGTCACGATTTGACTAAAGAGGCGAGTAATCTATGATAGGAGCTACGAGCAGTTTTATCAACTACCCACATTGAACCATCATATTAGGAAAGCCTTTAGAAAATACCCCATTACGATATATGTATGTAACGTAAATGTACGATATATACATATGTATATATGGCGTAGTACAAACTAGCGAAAATCCAGCCACATTAAATCAAGTCATAGGCGCAGGCAGAATATCAGTGCTGTGTGTGGATTATCTGCAGCGTTTGCTGACCCAGTCCCATTTTGTTGTCGCGACACACAATATACATATTTAGATATTTTATATCCTTATTTAACATATATCTGTACATACATAATTGTGGTGTTGTGATAACGAATAAATATATATTCTTTTTTTTGTGACTCATTATCAGAGGTCAGATGTCTAACCGTACATTGCAGCTGTGGTAGTCATAACGACCGATGTAACCCGTGCCGAAAAGTCGAGTAGGAACAAAAGGTAAACAAAAACTTTTAATTGTAAGCTTTCTCTTAATAATTCATTAGATCTTCTATTTCCTACCTTTAAATTTCTAACTTCAGCCCATGCTTCTACCTTCTTAAGTTATTCACGCTATCATAGAGTAATAATTATCCCATTTGTAATAATTTTCGTATTAGTCTAATCAGACCATAATTTGAAACAAAAAAGCCGATCTCAGGCGTCAGTCGGAATCCCTTTCGACTCCTGACGCCTGAGATCGGCTTTTTTCACTATTTTTCGTGTTTCAGAAGAAAAAATATTTAGTCTATTTTTTTTAGATTTCTGAGCTCTATCCAATAAAATACCGTTTATACCTATATAGGTATATATACATACTGAAATTTTTTGGAACTTTTTGAAACTACTCCCTCAAAATTTTGAAATTACTAAACCAATTTGATTCAGTTACGAACTTAATAGAAAGACCGAAAAGGAAAAGAATGAAATATAGACTGACCTCTTCTTCGTGAGGCTATGGTAGGGCCGCTCAAGCTGTTCGCAGCGAACGGCAGGCGGCGCGGGCGCACTGCGAAGCGATGACAGCGAGAAGCTGCTCTTCATTGCTGAATATTCGAAACCTGCAATTAGAAAACACACATTTATACTTCATGTCTTTAAACAGGTATAATTGGTCTTTTCGCAGTGTTAAAATCATTAAGTAATCTATACTAATATAATAAAGAGGTAAAATTGTGTGTTTGTATGTTGGGGGTAATCTCTGGAACTACTGTACCGATTTCAAAAATTCTTTCACAAATAGGAAGCTATATTACCAGTGTCTAATATAGGCTATATTTTATTTTGAAATTTTGAAAACGAAAATTGGAAAAAAAAAAACTTATAAACCGAAGCGAAGTTTGTTTTTCTAAGCTGAATATTTGTTTCACACTTTTATTTTCCGTATTTCAAGTTTTAATATTGTAATATATTTATTGGTAGCGATAAAGACAAAAAGGCAATAAAGACTAACCAGCCCTTTTATCGTCCTCTGCTGGACATGAGACTCTTCATGCACATTGTCTTGTGCATGAGAGATGGATAGCTGCTGCCCAAGCGGGTTGGCGAATCCACTGTTTTAGATGGGACGTGTGGTAACGGCTTAGTTATCCCTTAGTCGCCTTTTACCACACGCACGGGAAGAGATATAGTGGAGCTATTCTAAAGGCAGCCGATACCACACGGCCTATACAGATTGTTAATTAAATAAATTGGCTATAAAGATTGGCTATACAGATATATAATATAAGTAAATGTATAATAAAGTTATATAAGCAAAGAGACCTTATTGTCGGTATATTGTTTGAGGGGGAGAGTGCACGCTGCAATCCAACAGTTGCTGGGCGCGCTCGATTGGCCACGTTACCCGTCTCACAGAAGACTATTTTGAAATGTACTGCATTTCCCACTTTATCTTATTTGCCTAATGTACGTATGTGTTTCGCTAGTGAGTGAGATGTGCCAGATCCCATTCCCAACCTATCCTTCCCTATTTTCCCAATCCTTTCTCCAAATCCATTCTTATATCTTCAAAGGTAGGTAGCGCATCCAGGGGCGTGCCAACGTTTGTGCATGTATCGCACATGTCTATGGGCGACAGTATCCACTTACCATCAGGTAGACTGTATACTCCTCTGCCGCCTTCGTCAATAAACAAAAATAAAAAAAACATATCGACCTTGGTTAAGATTTCATTGTTTTAAAATTCTATTTAAATAGACGAAATACATTATAGATGTGAGGTGGACATTTTTTCTAATAAAATGGGACTTCAAAAAAATAATCAGGTCCGCTGTTTAGATACCTCAATATATATATATATATATATCATAAGATATCCTTTAATTGTACGTCTGTATAAGAATGTAACTGTAATTTAAATGCAATAAAAAAATGATGCTTTGAATGTACTAACAATGTCCCGTATGTATTTAGCAGCCTTAAATAAATAAATAACCGTTTCATTCAACAAAGTCTCGATATCTGTGAAACTAGGATCGACAATAAGGTTCCTTTTTGAGATAAATTACATATATGCATAATAATAAACTAAACTAATATATTTGTAAAACATGTTACTCACTTGTAGACATCTTCGCTTCTTGTCTCAGGGAGCTTCTAATAAAATCAATTTATTGTAAAATCAATATTAGCGTTCCCTTATATCGTTTGTACTGTCTCATCAATTCCTTAATCTTTGTACTAGTTCAAAAACTATATTGACGACTGTCAGTTTGCTTTAATTCTAAATTGCTTCGTGTTTAAAAAGTGCTATGGCGACTAGATTCATTAAAGTTATAAGTACAATAAATAATTGGTGTGTGAATCATGTAATCTTGTGGCAAGACTCATGAATTTGAAGGTTGTTTTTGTTTTGGTCGATCGTTCGGTGGTCACATTTTGTTTTATGGCGATCCTCCCGTCCCTCTCCGCGCGCTACTTGCTCTTTGACGAGTCGATCCTGTAATGAAAGAAATGACCTCCATTATTTCTGTTGTTTTCTTTTACTTTATTTATCACACTTATTGGAGATGGGAAATTACCATACCATACCTGATGGTATGGTAATACTATTTTTGTCCTACTTGCTCGGAAATGGCTTCATTATTTTAAAAAAGGAATACGTTAATCGGCTCTTTTCTGTACGCACGCCAGCAATTTCCAACACAACAATAATAGAGATTGCTGGATAGAAGTGAGGTTATTTTTAGTGCACACTAACATAAATTAGGTTTTTTTAGGTACATGATATTTATTATAATAAAGGCTGAATGTGCATTTCTTTTCAAAAGTTTAAAAAAAGAATAAAGACCGCGCGCAGTCGAATTGGCAAGAATGAAACTTCTGTTTCTTGAATTAATTTGTTTATTTTTTCCTCGCAAATTAGAGAAAAGTACTATACAAGTCTCGGCCGAAATAGCAATTAACAGCCTCGTTTCTTTAAAAAGGACACGGCTTCGCCTCGTCCTTTCAATATTACTCGGCCGTCAATTGCTTTATTTCGGGCCTGGACAGTAATGTACTTTTAAACTATTATAATTTTTTACTATTTTAAAAATATGTCTCTCCACCAAGTCTCGCCATCACACACGAGACTCGGCTCTTCTCATCCAACCACCACCGGCGAATTTCTTAACTCGTCGGTCCACTTCGCCGGAGGACGTCCCACACTGCGGCTCCCGGTACGTGGCCGCTACTCGAGGACTCGGCTACCCCGTCGGCCTTAGGTCCTCCGGCAAATGTGACCTGCCCACTGCCACTTCAACATGCCGTTTCTACGAGCTATGTCCGTGACTTTAGTTCTTTGGTGAAAGCTTCGTCTCGGATCCTGTCCCGCAAAGAAACTCCGAGCATAACTCTCTTCATAGCTCGCTGAGTGACTTTGAAATTATGACATTATGATGTGACATTAATAAACAATAAATATAATATTAATAATAATATTTAAACATGTCCTAACATTCGTCTATTGTATTTAGAGCGACTATTGTGCGGGGAAGTCTTTCCTACCCAGAAACGATTTTGCTCGTTTGGGTTAAAAGTCTCAAACATGTGATTATTTTTTTAAACACGAAAATCCTTTTTATTGATTCATATGCTTTTTATTGATTTCCGTATATGGATAAGCTAGTTTATCATAGGTAAAACTGGTTGATCCTAACACGTAGAACAAGCTAATCGATTGAAGTATTCGTTAACATCCGTGATTTCGTGATATCCCTAGGAATTACGGGAAATGCTCGACTTCACGATCCCTGCGATATAGTAACTGTAGTATCCCTTGTCTGTAAAGTTTCATAGATACGTTCAGTCATTACAGTTATATTAATCTGTGTTGATAGTACACGATAGGTAGACCTGTTCGCCGAGAGTACTACGAACATCTTGGCTCCATAATTTCAGCCCTGACGCCAGCTCCCTACGGCGAATCGTTAATATGCCATTTGCCAACTGATAGATATCACAGCATTGTACAATTTATCGCACAATTAGTTACGTTGCGAAGGCACCTTGACACCTTGAGAATTTAATAACAGTTTGTTTCGTAATTCCTATATCTGTTTCAGAACGCGGGTGGCATGTTGGTGATAACAATATCTCTTTCTTGTTTCGTGTCGTGTGACGCCTCGAGCGCATTTCCCCGTTTGTTATGTTTTATAAATCGTTGTTAAACTGAATAAAGTTGCGACTAGTGACTGTTTTAGCTTTCTACAGTTTTACCTCAAGTATATAACTATAATAAATAAAACTATAAATATTTTAGACATTTGGAGAGTTTTAAGAATTTAAAGAAAGTTACACAATATTAATGTGTGTATAATAAACTACAGATAAATACACACAAGCAGATAAAAATTCCAAAAATTGTTGTTCTGGAGTCTGTGTCATTTACAGATCCTGTTTTTTTTGCTACTGTCTATGGTATGAATCATAAGTCTATCAAGATGCTACCAAACGAAGAAGTATAGATAAATAATAATAATCATGGGGTACAATATTGTTCAATGTAGTATCGAAACGTTGTAAGCGTGTTTTGGAACGCAAGAAAGGCCCCCCCCCCCTCTCGCTCTCTCCTTCCGACTGTCGAGGAATGCCCAATTTAATTAGAATTCAAAGTAAAAAGCTAGTAAAAACGTAAAAAGAAAAAAGCTAGATTAGTACCTATCAAGTAATTAAAATGTGTCAACAAAAAATTCAACACAATATTTTCTTTACATATCAGCTGAAATATGCTTACAAGTATTTGAAGTAATATACTGCAAGTAGTTTAAAACCTGTTTGCGAATTTAGTTGTATGTAGAACACAGTCGCTTATAAAAATTAATATTGTTATTAAACTCAAGGACTTCTCAGCCCTTTACTTTGCTAACATTCTATGTCCTAAAAATTATATATGCTTCGTATCTTAAGTTAAAGGTAACTTAAAGACTACGTACAGACCATGTAGGTATATTTATATGTACCCGGCCACATATACGGCATATTGTCAATAAGAAAGGAATAATTAATTGACTGTGACCGACTACGTACTTACGTATTTTCGAAATCAACCTATAACGTCCCACGAGAAGGTTTGCAGACCACAAACCTCCTCTAGTAAATCACTAGGTGTTTCGGGCCACAATCCACCGCGCGGGCCTAATGCGGATTGTTGGATTTTTTTTAGATATTTTCTAATTGCTTTCCTTCAACGACGAGCTAGTGATTGAAATTAAATGTTTACAGGTCGAGAATTTGAACTTAGGCTATCACTGCTCGACTTTAACTTACTATTTTAAAAATAGTGTCATTTAAATTATTCCGAATATACAAATTCGGTCAATCAAATGTTCGCACAAACACAAACCGCTTTGCAGTTCGTTATCAACGTATTCTATAAGCGGTTAGGTGGCGCCAGCCGTAAATATAACGATGTAGAACAAATTTATTAATTCGGTTAGAGTTCAGAGCAACGAATATGTACTTTAAAATCACCGCAATAACGCGTTTTACAAGCGTAAAAAAGTTCGTAATCATGCGAACGCTTGGTTGGCCAATGCTTTACTGTTGTGCCACATTCCATTGAGCAGACTCTAAGAGATCCCTGATTAAACCCTTGGCCGAGATCCTACGATTTCATTATGATCGATGGTCACATCATCTTTGTCATAGTATATCTTAGTTGGAAGATCAATCTGCGTGCACCATTGTTAAAACCTGGTGATGAATCATGTCCCCAAGTTGTTGTGGTAACTTTCGCCCAATTGACAGATTCCTCGACATATCGACAGATCCTCACAGAAGACTACCTTGAAATTTACTGCATTCCCCACTTTATCTTATTCCTCAATGTACGTACGTGTTTCGGTAGTGAGTGAGATATGCCAGGGTCAATTCCCAGCCCATCCTATCTTGTCCCTCCCCAATTTCCCAACCCTTCCTCTAAATCCATTCCCACATCTTTAAAAGCAGACAGCGCATCCGGAGGCATGCCAACGTTTGTCATTCTGGACTGAAGTTGGTATGTACCGTGGATGTCCATAGGCGACGGTATCCACTTACCACTAGGTGGACTGTATGCTCGTCTGCTGTCTTCTTCCAATATAAAAAAAATACTACCAAGAGAACTGCAATAGGTATGTTGTGCAGAAACAAACGCTTATAGTTAAACACTTCTCTTTTAAGTGAGCGAGCGACATAGCGCAGGAATTACGACAACGTCACTGTCTCCAGCCCTTCTATCGTCCACTGTTTAACATGGCACATTGTCTTGTGCATGAGGGTGGTATGGCCCTAAAACATCACCGTTGGCCACGCGGGTTGGCAAGCCCAGTCTTTTAGAGATAGTGCAGTTCCTCAAGGCTTGTGGTAGCGGCATTTTTATTCTTTATTCGTGTGTTACGACAACGCCACAGAATTTTCAAGTGTTTTTGAGAGTGGGATCGTCCGTCCACAATTCGAACAGTGCATCGTTGGACAGAGTCAAATGGGTCCAATTTATATTCTACGACCAGTGTATTCCTTCAACGTTCGCTAATTAAATTCATATCCGTAACTTTGTACAAACAACGAACTCATAAGTACTTTAAAATGGTAAACATTGGCGTTTTAATGGCTACAATTTACGAGTATACCTTTCGAGTTGTGACAATGAGTGAGGCCATTAAAACTAGTTGTATCTCCATCAATCACTCGATGTGATTGTTGGGCGGACGGTAAACATAGACTAATCGACTTCACTTTAAACTTTAATTATATTATTAGAAAGGAACCTACGTGCCTACGACTTTTATATAATTAATTATTTTTTTACAGAAGAGATGATTCGAACGGGCGGGCCACATGATGGTAAGTGGTCAACGCCGTCCATGGACACCAGCAGAAGCAGGGAGCATGTGGATGCGCTGCCGACCTCACAGATTTTCACAGCTCTCTTGAAGAGTTCATTCCACAATTTTCGGGTCGAAGAATGACCGCACAGTAGGCAGCGATTGTTTCTTAAGGATGTCTTAAGGAACCACACGTCGATAACGGGAGGTGCGATGGTGGTAAATATGCAAAGTTGGTATCAAACAAATATAAAGTAGAATTGCTCGGGATGATATTGCAGCGGGAGCTGGTGTCAATTACTACTGATGACCAATGAAATTATAACCAATTTTGTTATATATACTTTGCATTATATATACGTATTCTACTTATTCGGCTTTGATGTGTGGTGTCGACTGGCTACAGAATAGCACCACCCCATCCTTCCCGTGGGTGTCGTAAAGGCGACTAAGTGATAACAGAGCAGCTACCACAAACCCTGAAGAACTCCAACACCTCTAAAAGGGTAGACTCGCCAACCCGCTTGGCCAGCTTGCACGGGACGCCCTTCGGCCAAGTGGACTGACTACTTGAGGAATGTCGCCGGTAGTGGCTGGATGAGAAGAGCGGAGGACCATGTGTGAGGGTGATCCTTAGGAGAGGCCTAAATCCATCAATGGAGAGATAGGTTTATGGTATGGTATGTATATGGTAATCTCTACATAAAGGAATATCTGTCTGTCTGTTTGTCTTCGAGCTCGGGCCCCACAGAGGCGATTTCGTTGTATTTTTCACTCTTGTATAATAATGGGCTGTTTATGCTAAAGAAAAAATATATACAAAAAAATACAATATTATTAAATGCATTAAAAATAACACCACTAAAATATGTTTAAAATTTCAGTTCAAAACCGTTGTCCAGCAATCAATTTACTTTCTAATAACCCATAAACCGCTTGGGGTGGGTCAAATTGACCCCAACAAGACATCGTACAACAATTTAATCTGTCCGCTTCTAACGGGAACTGTATTGAAGTATAAATTTATGAGCCAAGATAATGGTACTACGTGATGTCGTGTGCCATAGTAGTGACCGTTGGATACTATAGTATATCATAGTCTACTGGAGTCTTTTACCTTTAAATTTCGCGAAAAAAAATACATCTCGACTAAGGGTAACTAACAAACTCTAAAATTACAATCAGTTTATATACCATTGTAGTATTCGAACCAATCCCCGAAGTCTGAAACCGGTCATAATTATGAGTACAATGTACAGATGTGAATAAAAAAATTTTTTTTTAGTTTTTAGCCATATTTTCATACAAATTTACTAAATATAAGATTCATTAAATTGAGTATTTTACAAATAAATGCTCATCATTATTATTATAATATATCATTTAATTCAGAATCAAAGTCCATATCGAGACAAGTGTCCAACAAGTGAGAGTAAGTTTCATTTATCTATGTTAAAAGAAAGAAGTTGCTTATAGGAGCCGGGAAAAATAATAACCAGTGAAACTTGATATAAATAGCTTAATTTTGGACTTGAAGAAAGTAAATTGCTACTTGTAATGTTATAAGTTATCACGGTCATAAACCGTGCGAAAAGCTAAATACACAATTCGAAAAGTGTATGAGTAATTTGTTCACTTTCTCTTAAAAACGACGAACACAACGTCGCAAATTAAATTTTAATTTCAAAATAATGGACCGAACTATTTTAGCAATTCATCAACCGCATTTTTTGCAAATTGCTAGTTAAATAAATAAATGCTTCAAATGTTGTTATTTACAAATGGTGAGATACTTGCAATACATCAATCATGTTTTCATAAACTACGTACGAGACATATGGTTATACTGTTCGATAAACAGTTTATTGAAGTCGTAGCTGTTGTTCGAGTGATGTTTTTGTTAAACCGTGAATTACGTGGTAATTGGCGTAGATATTAGTTACAAAAAGTAATACATATACAGTTTATAACATCTTACTTTAACTTCACATAACATCTACTTTAACTTACTGTGTGTATCATACACACACACATATATTCACATAACGTTGCTTCTTGTTATAAAATTAGACTTATGAGCTATATAAATTCATGGGGCTCAAAGACTAGTTCAAGTGAAGTAAAATAAAAAAACAAAATAGGAAACAATGATATAAGTAATTTTAGCTGCAAATATTTTTCGAAACAAAAAAATAGCAATAACTGGTAAAAAATTGCAAATTTACTTCCTATTCTTAGTAACAGTTTCTCATTAACTAAGTTTAGATAATTAGGTACGAATGTAATAGTCCAAGATCCCACCGCGTGATTTCTACCTCCATCTGTTATTTAATCAAATTTTTTTAAAAATAATTATGAATAGAGAAATACGGTTCTGCGGGTTGCCTATCAAAATATGGCCGCAAGTACTTTTAATTAAAATTTAATTAATTATTTTTTTTCGTATAATTTCGTTCACTTGTTCTGAACATAAAATATAATCCATTTCAATCTTGACACGATGGGATACGGTTGCTTATGTAAAAGTGCCCGCAAATAGGGGTTGCCAACTGTTAAAGATACATAAGACCGAGAGAGACTTAGCGCACCACACCGTCTATCAGACAAGGACGCAGTGTGCCAGCTATCCGTCGTTTTAAAACTATTACGCAATCGTCAATATGTCTCTCGCTCTTATTTATTTTTAGCAGTTGGCAACCCCTATATGCAGGCACTTTTACATAAGCAACCGTATCCCATCGTATCGAGATAAAAATTAGCTTTAATTTGATATATAATTTATTAAGATACGTTATGAACGTATAAATTTAACGAAGTTATACCTGTTTACACCTGGCTGACAAGGGGTTGCGGCCAAGTGAGAAACGGCAACCCAAATTTCTTAAGTTCTTTACATATCTCTCTTTGAAATGGATTATATTTTATCTTTAAAACAAGTGAACGAAATTATTCGAATACAAATAATTAATTAAATTTTAATTAAAAGTACTTGCGGCCATATTTTGATAGGCAACCCAGCAGAACCGTATTTCTCTATTAATAAGTATTTATAAAAAATGTATTTTGATTAAATAACAGATGGACGTAGAAATTACGCGGTGGGATCTTGTACTATAAAAGAAGTAATAAAATACAATACCTACAAATTATCTACATTTATTTATTTTTTAAAATAGTCGATGTTATATAGTATTCCACTGCTGGGCAAAGGTCTCCCCCATTTTAATAATTGAAATAAAATATTTCTTGTTTCGATGTTAAACTAATAATTTGTTCACTCATCACTACGACTGTGCGTCTTATGTTTGACTGATAACAATGCATGCATATTTCTCATGATGTGCAGACAATAGGAAGTGATTTTATATACTTTTTGTTTTATACTGTCAGGTGATAGATTATACTTTAGAAATCAAGCAATCTGCAAGTGAAAAGCTGGCAGCGGTATACAAATCAATAATCAAACTGAAAAATTGTTACAGATTTTATTGTACATATGAAACAAAAAGGAACTAAAAGAAAAGATGTACGAAAGGCAAGCTTATCTCCTGCGGAGACTTCTTCCAGCAGAGCTGGGAAAGTGAAATATAGGTCAAGACAGAAAGGCAGGCGTAGTGCGTAAGGAAAATTTGTATGTAATAGTTTAATAGTACAATAATAGTAACAAAATACATAAATATATATTTATACATATACAATATATATAAAGACTTTAAATATTAATATAATATATAATAAATATTATACATATCAAATATATACTTATTATGTATATAATAGTTAGTTATATAGAGATAGTTCCTCTCTTACTATACCTACGGACTATACAGGAAATTGACAAATAGTGTTATTTTAATTGTTTTTTTAAAAATAGTAAGAGAGGAAATATCTCGTATCTTATGAGGGAGAGCATTCCATTAGCGTACGGCTTGTACAGAAAACAGCTACGAGAATTGTGAAAAGGGATCTTTAACAGGAAGAAGGTTTGGGGTCTAAGGAGTCTAGATCTTGGAAAAATGTGCGAGAAACGGCCACGCAAGTCGGTAGGAGAAAAAAGATTGTTAAGAACGTTATAGAGGAGTGTAAGAATGTGACAATTACGGCGAGAACGAATAAGTAACCACTGACGCTTCTTTCTAAACTTAGAAACGTGTTCAAACTTGCGTAAACCAAGAATAAAGCGAATACTCAAGATTTGGAGACGCTCACGTCTATTCAGAAGTTCTTCAGTGGCGTCTAGAAAGTATATATCGGCATAATCGATAATTGGAAGAAGCAGTGTTTGAGCAAGATTAATCTTAGTTTTAATATGGAGTACGTTATGAAGGCGTTTCAGAGGGTGAATAGAATAATGAAATTTCTTGCTGATCTCATTGATGTGACAGCTCCATGACAGATTCTTATCAAATATAACACCCAAATTCTTAGCGGAGTTGGTAAGCTGTATCTGTACATTGTCGTATAGTATAAGTGGTGTAACAGAAAGATTTTAACGTCCTAAAGTAATTTAGGACGTTAAGTTCCTGCATTTCCGCTTTATCCTATTCCCCTCAATGCACATACGCGCTTCGGTAGTGAGTGAGATATGCCACAGGCTATTCTCACCCCATCCTATCCTATCACTTTCCATGTTCCCAATTCTTTCTCCAAATCCATTCCTAAATCTCCAAAGGTATAGGCAACGCATCCAAGGGCAGTCAATGTTTGTCATTCTTGACTGATGTTGGCATGTCCATGGACGACAGTACCCACTTACCATCAGGTGGACTGTCTCTGCTCGTCTGCCACCTTAGTACTACATAGAAAAAAATATGAAAAAAGTTGAGTAAAATTGGTATTTTATTGAGTTGTGCAGAATACATTGACAGCCGAATTTTTTATCAAACGAAGATAGATATTTTGCCTTCTTATTGTATTTTAAGATAGCGCAAACCACAACCTTTATTATTGAGTTGAAATGATCGGTGGCATAACACATATCCACAAATCTACATCGGGCGCTATTTAAAAAAAATGTTTTTGGAGTTCAATTTTGTTAATGCTTTCTACTGCTACACACGTCATGTAAATTGAGAATTATTGGACATTCGCTTTTATTTAAAATTTTATTTTATATTTTAAGGTGAATTGAACTTAAGCCTTTGTACGCATTTAAGTACGTTTTCTATTACAAAATTTTTCAATTGAAACGTAGCGAGGTACGCTCTCCGGCCAGGTGGACTGACAAATTGGAGAAAGTCGCCAGTAGCAGCTTGATGAAACGAGCGGAAAACTGTGTAGTGGGAGTTTCTTAGGAGAGGCCTATATCCACGAGTGGAGACACCAGGCTGATGGTGCGGTATGATATGACGATAGCGTAGACATCTCCTTGAATTGGTTGATGATATGGAATTGCAAAATATATAAAACAAGAAAAAAAATGTTGTTCTACTCGCAACGTTATCGTATATATCTCGTGACGCTGCCGGAACTAAAATCGCGCTCGCTTACATCTCATGGCTCGTGAGCGCTGTAGGGTTTATCAGATCGGTAGTACTTAATGTTATTGTTAATTGTGGTATTACTTTCCACTGACGATCCGACACTACTGATAAGCGGTAATGAAATGACTTGTATGAATGAAAAACTTTTGGCAAAAACTCGCAAGAACAATGTGCGAATGTGGGACGGGAGAAAGGGACGTCTTAAGAAATTATAATTAGCATAGATAAAGAGAAATTATAATTAGATGCTGTACAATCAAGATTGCCAAGAGGTACCTAACCTGCAAAACATTCATAAAATTCATTTATATAAAGGGATTCATGAAGTCATGAATCCATTTCATAAAGGCAAATGAGGCGTACGAGTATTCCCTTTTCGTGACAATGCACGAAGTCACAAATACGAAAACATGTTTTTCAATTATTATTTTCTCTTCCATTCAATTATTATTGAAGTGTGTCTCGTTAAATAAATGTCTTTCTATCTTTGTTTCATTAAATTGTGAGTTCACACTCCAACCAGTGCTACTGAACTTCTAATTAAGAGTATGGATTTTTTAATTAATAAACCGCCTTCCTGATAACTGTCTCTTGTGCCACGATTAACAATAAAGGAAGACAACGTCGTAATGATACTCGCAAGGTTATAAGACGTTACTTTGCGAAAGTCCATTCATTAAAATTGAAAACCCCTCAGCGTTCGAAGAGACGTTGCGTCCCTCTGCGTGTTCTACCACCTGAACAACGGGGAATGCTCGACTTAATTCCCAAATTGTTCAACATAATTCCCACATCGGATTTGTAATTACAACCACAATTCCCATCCTCGATACGGAGGTGTCGCGTACTGTACGGTTCAAAAATCATTTTATGCGGCGAAGTACTTAAAGACTTCTTTCCATTACGCTATGCCATAGGGTTCATCTAAAAAGCTGTGAATAGGATTCTGTACCGGTATACTCCCCTAGTGTTGCAAGTGTCCATGGACGGCGGAAGCCACTTATCATCACGTGAGATACTTGCCTCCTTTACAAAAACCTAAGATACCTAAGATAGAGTAAAAAAGATAGAGCAACCTTTATTATTGAATTGAAATGATAGCAGGCATAATGTCCACAAATTTACATCGAGCGCTATTTTTAAAAAAAAGTTTCTGGAGTTCAATTTTGTTAATGCTTTCTACTGCTACACACGTCAGGTAAATTGAGAAATATTAGACATTCGCTTTTATTTACGATTACGTTTCAAGTTTATGTGTCCTCCGGTGGTCCTTATTAATCCTGATATACGACGTAAGTGTTTAGAAATATATGTAACGTTAATATTTAGCTCAGTTCCATTCGTTCTAAGCTCGAGTATAGAATTAAATAGAACTCTTTTTGGTACATCAAAACAAAACAATAACAGACATTGAAAACACAAAAACACAACGCGAAAAGCGATTACTGCCAGAGAACGTTTGGGTAGAGGAAATAAATATTTTGAATAATTCCTGAGATACATTGATCTAACAGAGAGATATACCATGTCCTTTATACAACTACATACATAGTTACGAAAAAATAGTGAGTCTACAAGTTTAAATTACGGACTTACAATTGAAACCCACTAGATTCTATCCCTCATTAACAGCAAATTATATGTTCATCACGATTAGAGGTTCAAACATCCACTAATCAGCAATAAGTTCGCGTGTTGGATTATGATTGCAGTCGTAGTCCACAAACAAACAAGAAACAAAAAATTAGTGACAATGTATTTGAGTTGATCATCTATAATAGTTATAAGCAATCATAACTGATAAAGCGAAGGGATTTTTACTAAAAATATAAAAGAGTTTTATAAAATAAGAGATAAGAATATAAAAGCAGTTTATATCATGGTTCGCCTGTCATTTGAAATATATCTCAAGTGTAATTTTGGGAAACTTACATATCGTCTTTTCTTGAAAATCTCCCAACTAACCTATTAGTAAAGTATTAGTAAACCTATAAGTAATTAGGATTGAATAGGTTAACCTAGTGATGACTGTACCGGCCGCTAAAATAAGAATAAAACAACTAAGAAAGATTCATTCTCAAACTGGACGCCGGCGTCTCTGAATGAACGCCGTAATAGGATCCTCGATTTTATATGGCTATGGAGTCTCGAATAAATTGATTCTGGACGCGGCAGCATCCACCTTGCCCGTGACTAAAGTTACAACTTGCATATATTTTACTTATAAATGAAGGTCAATTTAAATATATTTATGCTGTTTCAAATATGGTTTAGTTCATTAATTTTGTTTTGAGTATATATTTATTTAGCGAAAAGACAGAATAGCTAAGAAATACTACTCGTACATAAATATGCCTATCAAAGCGAGTCTAGAATAAAACTAGTATCAAGTCAAAACGACCCACAAAGGAAAGTAAGTAATAATAACACACATATGTACGAGTGTAATAAATATGTTTAAGTAATGTAATCCTGTACTAACTAGCTATAGTTTTAATATTTTTAAATTTATGTTTATTTGGACTTCGTATGACGTACGACTTAGTTCGTATTCGTATAATTGGAATACCAATTCACAAATTAAATTAAATATAATGTTGAACGGAACAATTGAGAAACCAACTGAACATCTATAGCATTCAACAAAATTTAAATGATCAAACTCTATTTATCTCCGTGTAGTAATCAAAAGGCTATTCCACAATGGTGTAATTATGCGGGGCAGATAAAAAAAGAACATATCTCGACAGGATACCATCTCGTCTTGTTGATACAAGTGCTGATGCTTGTGGAGTTTCGTGCTGATTCACAGGATGTTTGATTTATATTGTCAAGTTGTGACTGACATTTAAGTATCGCGTATCGTCCTTGTCTGAAGGAATTTTACCACAAATATTTTTTTTTATTTTTTTATTAACACAATAAAATAAAAAAAATCTGTCTCACATATTTTTTGTCTTTTTTGTGTTTACAATAAATAAATGTTACTATTTGGGTAGTTCAAACAAAAAAATATTTCATAATAAAGATAGATTATTTCATATTATGTAGCATACAATCAATGCTTGATAAACTTTGCAACTTTGATTTAATATGATTTTATTATTCTTTTTCATAACATAATGAGAAAGATAGAGAAAATGAGATATAAGTGGTTAAAACGTTTCAAGTAAAAGTAAAAAAAGAAAACTAAATACACGAATAGAAAACATAATAAGTTAGTTCACAAATAATATAATAACTATAAATAACAATACAATGTAACAAACTTTCATTTCACGCAATAAATGTGAGAAATCAATTAAGATTTTCATATAGATAGGGACGGGGAAAAGTGATATTTAGCCGTGGTTTAACCTCTCGATTGAGGAATGTGGTTAAATTCAATTTCATATCCCGCATTGCACAAAAAAATGCAGCAATCGAGTAATCGAATGGAGATTATCAATTAGGACTAGATATGAAACATCCTCCGATCAGGTGGACTGACGACTTCAAGAAAGTCGCCAGTAGTGGCTGGGTGAAAAGAGCAGAAGAGACGCACAAAAATGGGACGAACATACACAAAGATATTGTTCGATGATGCTGTCATATCTGCCCTTTAGGGGTTCGAATCAACTTACAAAATAACCAACGACCAAAAGCGGTAATGAAAAACCTGTGTATATATTGATCCGATTGGAAAATATCGGGAACTACAACTATTTAGCGTTTAGCGTAGATAAGTAGTAATTAAATGATAAGGTCGGGTTTTTCCGCTATTTTAGAATTTTAGGCCTGTTTCCGCAGCCAGTTAGAGTCCAAGCTAGCTTCCGGAGCTGAACTTACATCGTGTCTTCATAAGATAAGTGAATGTGAGTGCATAGACTGTGGAGACCGCGTACGTAAACCATACCATCCGGTCTGATTTTTATAACAATTTATTCATTGTTAATATCAAGGATAACAAAAAATGTTTATGTCTGATAAGTAGTGATAAGTGATAACTTTTAATAAAAAAGTTTAACATGATCCTGCATGTATACGCTTTACTATAGTTGTCTAGCCCGTTTGCACATAAAATTTAACTTAGACAACAAAAAAGAAAATAAGAAAATAATTTCTCACATCACGATTGATAGTTCTAAGCTTGATTGTCGGTAGATTTTTTACAAAACCTCTAAAACAAACTGTAAAATTCTTTTATTAGTCATAAATACAGGTCTTCTAGTTTCCAAATAACAAAACATCAATGTAACTTCCAACGGGAACTTCTTTTTCAGAGTGTTAAACTTCAAATTAAAATATCTCTTATTCACATTTTATGGACATTGTATTTCAAACTGTTTTAAAAAAATATCTTTAGCACCCACATACATAATATATAGATACATATTTCAATAGATATTTTTATATAGATTTTGGAAACATCAATAAGTCCTATCGACAGTACGGTCTCTTTTCCCTGAAAATGTCACAATTTATGAATAAATGTCAGTGAATCAAGTCATATCAATAGGTTAGTAAAATGTAACAATAGAGTATTGAGAATAGTTCAATGTACATATTTAAACACTCTGTAAATATAATCAAGTGTGAACAACAAAATGACGATTGTAACGCCAGACGAATCCTGATCGATGGACTGACAAAAAGTTACATTTTTTATTGTAAGGAATGCTGTACGCACTTGTCTCCAACTGTCCTTCATTCTTTTTATATGTATTTTATATCTATTTTTATCCACGACGGAATGGAGATACGAGTAGCACTTGTTTTGGGGTAAGATGTGTTCGTGAATTTTTTTGTTTCTTTGTAAGCAGATGGCCCGATTTGGGGTGGTCTTTTTTGTAAACTCCTAATCATATTTCAGATGATTCTCAATTATTTGATGTAAATTTAAATTCTAATACAGCTACTTATTTCTAAGTAAACACAATGGCAAGAAAGTGTAGAATTATTATTTTAAACCTTTTGGCCCGAAGTTCATACAGGATTAATGTACCTGACGAACGCAGGTAGCATGAGCAGCCACTGACCACGATATGATTAAAATGCATAATCCACATTAGTGGATGTTCACAAACTGGAATTAGTGCGATTATTTAGTTTATCTAGTTTCATCGTCACGTTTTAATGGAACTAGTGAGAAAAAAAGTTTCACTAGTTCCATCATGGGACAAAAAAGGTCGATCGATAGTCAACCTCTATAGGTGGTGATTTACCATTATCTAAGCTATTCGGGTGTGATTTGGCAAGTTCACAATTTGCAATGTCAGAAGGCTATACGATTGTTTTATCGTCTATTAACCGAATATCCAAGATCTTTTCAAAACCTTTAATATGTTTCTACACACTGTAATATATATTGATGCTTGGCTGATGGATGGCCTACTTATTATGCTCTGTTTAAGTTAAGAAAAAGTGATGTCATCACTATCAGTCACGTGATTTCACTTATTGACCAATTAACATCGTGTTAGGCTACATTGGACGACGTCACTTTTTTTAAATGTAAATAGAGTGTAGCAAGATACAATTCCTATAAGATTAAAGTTCTCAAAACCCTCGAGTCATTGAGACTCGAGTCATGAGCCTGATACCTATAGTTACCCGTTCGACTCTTGAATGTTTTATGGTTCCGAATGAGCCTTGTAAGAGTCAATGGAGTAGGTACGAGTACATAGTATTACATAGGAATTTTTACTACAATCGCCTATTATAAAGCCATTAAGTTAGTTTTATAAAGAATTTTACTTTCATTTATTTGATTGATGTCTTTAATTGATTTACTAAATGTTGAAATGAGTTCAATACCTACGTGCTTAACCAATGAGACATGACATAACAAAATGTTTAAACTCATACAAAATACTCGGCATGTCACCATTTGTCAAAGTCGATTGCGTTTTGAACAGATACAATCTTATTTTTACTTTCGATGCAAGTATCCAGTGGTTCGTAACCTAGGTTTATAAAAGTTTTTTAAAATTGTATTTCATATTTGTTTTGAATTATTTTTAGTGAAATGTGTGCTATTTAAAATGTTATTAGTGTTATCAATATAACTATCAATATAACAAAATCATTATACCGAGCGACGTCCAAACTTTAGAAAAACCGTAGTAAAGCGCGTGCCACGAGTAGGAACAATTTCGGTCATTGACATGAGGTCACCCAAGACTGGACGGCAAAGAGATTTGTATGAAATCGTCATTCATCGATTACTTTACTAGATTCCTCATATCATTGAACCTATAGATAGATAGTGAGATAGTCAATAGACTTAATTGAAAATATAAATCTCTTTACTGTCCAGTATTGGCTGACCTGCCCAGTGTGGCGCGCGCTTTAGAAGTAATGATCAGTTTCATTAAATAAATAATAAATATATAATTCATTAAATAAATAATTAAATAATTTGTAAATAAATAAAAAGCCTAATAATGTAATAATAATAAAATAAAATACTAATAAATAAATAAAAAGCCTTTGTCACTGCGTATACTCATTCTACACAAAAAATATTATACTGAATATCAGTAGGCAATACATATTTTAGGAAAGTCAAAAATTATTATTAAATTTATATAATCCTATAGTTGTTAAATCTTTAATAAAAAAATATGATACGAGTATTAAGCAGGCAGATATGCATTGTGATTATGCAGTAGTGAACCACTCTAATGTAGCAATGACCTCCTCCAATAATGAATTAAATAGAGAACTACATCTAAAATTTTGTATATCTACACCAGTGGTTCTCAAACTTTTTAAATGACGGAACCCTTTTGGGAAGCAAAATACTTGATGGAACCCTACAATAAAACAATTATTTTTATAAGTGTATTCTATATTAATCAGCATAATAAAAGTACAATGTATCAGTTACTAATTATTATTTACTTCACCACTTGGTAAGGACAATAATAGAAAACATTAAAAAAGAAAAAATCTAACTAGTGGGAGGTATGAAACTGTTTTTTATTTTTCATCAATTGCTTGATATCAGGTTTGATGGAAGAAAGTTGGAGTCTCATATCAGCTTCGGCGTCCAGTCTATTGCGATATTTTGTTTTCGTGGCTGCGTAGGTAGAGAATCCTGTTTCGCACAAATATGTAGTTGGGAACGGGAGAAGAATATCCAGAGCCATTTGGCCAAGCATTGCATATTCATCTTGGATTCTGCACCAAAAATCATTAAGAGGCGTCGTTTTGAACAATGACTCCATACTTGTGTCTGATGACATTTCTAAAAGAGATTCATATATCTCATTTGACATGTTTTCAGGCTTTTCCAAGTTGGGTAAAAAAGGATTATGAATCCAGGAGTTCACTTTAATTTTTGTATTGTGTTCTTCGGGAAAATACTTTTCAAAAGATGCGCGCATCGAACTGAGATATTGGACCAATTCTTCAAACACATTATCTTCAAACATTTCTGAGTCGTTTTCGCTAACAAACTCACTGAGTAACGTAAAACTTTCTATTTCTTTCTTACCAATGCAAATGATCCAAAAATCTAATTTTCTTTTAAAAGCAGTTATTTTATTATAGGCCTGAAACACTGTTGTCTGTTTACCTTGCAACGATAAATTTAATTCGTTAAGTTTTTGAAAGATATCCGCCATAAAAGACAATCGGAACAACCAAGTTTTATCATACAAACGGTCCTTCAAATTAAAAGAAGTATCTGCTGAAAGAAACATTTGTAACTCGGCTCTAAGTTCAAATAGCCTTGTTAAAGTTTTTCCCCGAGACAGCCATCGCACTTCTGTATGGAGCAGCAGTGTTTTATGTTTGCTGCCATAATCTTCACACAATAATGAGAACAATCGGGATTGTAGTGGTCGTGATTTGATAAAATTAATTATTTTTACCGCTTCATCCATAACTAATTTTAGATTAGACGGCATTTGCTTCATCGCAAGTGCTTGTCTATGCAGAATACAATGACTGGAACTACAATTAGGCGCTTTATTTTTCATTCGTGACACTGCTCCTGCTGTTTTACCTGTCATCGCCTTGGCCCCATCTGTACAAATGTCAATGCAATTGTTCCAACTGAGATTATGTTCTTCAAAAAATATATTTATTTTATTAAAAATTTCTTCCCCGGTAGTGTTTGTAAGCAGCGATGAACACATAAGCATGTCTTCTTCAAAAGAACTTTTATATGGATATCTCACAATAACCAGCAGGATAGCCAAACCAGCGACATCAGTCGACTCGTCCATTTGCAAAGCGAATCGTGTATTTTGTAGACGTGTAACTAGTTCTTGTTTGACGTAGCTTGCCAGATCATGGATTCGTCGTGAAACAGTATCGTTTGATAGCGGAACAGTAGAAAGATGCTTTGCAGATTTTTCATCAAGCATACATTTTGTTATGTCTAATACACATGGTTTTATTAATTTCTCAGCGATAGTGTGCGTTTCACCTGCTTGTGCAATGCGATAGCTAACTAAGTATGATGCCTCCGTGGCCTTTTCGTTGGTAGTTTGTGTTACATGCATCATATTTTTTTGACTTTCTAATAACTGATCTTTTTTGCGAACAAAAAATTCTTTATTCTTGTCTTTAGTCTCGGGGTGTACGGTTTCTAAATGTCGACGCAATTTGGCAGGTGCCATGGAACTATTAGGAAGCAGTTTACTACAG
This sequence comes from Sesia apiformis, assembly GCA_914767545.1. NCBI lineage: Eukaryota > Metazoa > Arthropoda > Insecta > Lepidoptera > Sesiidae > Sesia > Sesia apiformis. The sequence goes on along the minus strand of OU611967.1, from coordinate 10,281,130 downwards.
AGCATGCAGAGAGGTGAGCCGTTGGAATCAACAAATCCGAAACTGATATAAGATTCATCATACTTCCTTTTTTTCGTCTTTGAAACCGTCGAGCTTGACGTCGTGGCACTCGTGGCATCATCTTCTGGATCGGTGATTGCTAAATTCTCCGCGCGCATTGCTTTTGAACATTCAGCGTCATTAGAAGATGTTGTTGGAACACGTTTAACACCTTTAAGCCAACGTTCCATTCTTCTTTATTTATAATGTTACAAGTCAGGATAGTGGGGTTTAAATAATGCACAATCGTTACTGCGTATAAGAGACTAAATTTAGAACCTACAGGGAAGAAATGTATAAAACTGAGACAACAGAATACAGCAGGCAGTAAAACAATGAACACTAGTTTCTCGCTAGCGAGCTTGTAAGTAGGTAGTAACTTATCGCTCCGAACGCTAATCATCAACTGACGACGCCAACGCGCGATCGCCGCTTTTATACTTAGTCCTAGACTCGATCTCAAATATTCTCGAAAATACTCGAGTCGGCACCTTTGATAAACAAAAAGCAAAAATAAAAACAGAAATTTAAAAATAGCGTTGTAAACAATATCGACTTTATCCTTTGAAGTTAGAGACGAAAGTCGCTAGTTGACAACTATAGCGTCTAATTCAGAGGCGGCTTTTATCAAAGAGACTGAGCGCTTACAAGTATACTACCCGCTCGTTTTAAGTTTGCCGCTGGCGATAGGTATGAGTGTATGACGTTCGAAATTTTTTATTTAATTGTAACAATAAAAATTGTGTACGTTAGATATTTGGGTAAAACTATGACACATTATAAGTTTTGTTGTCACGTGGGGGAGGGTACGCGCATTCCACAGACCGGCAAACTTAGAGCGAACGCGTTGTACAAGTATAAAATTGTTGAGACCAAACTTATGAGATATTGTACCAGCTAATGTAACACAAGCTTATACAAATACAAATAAATAAATAAATAACATTCATAGCGTTTTGTCTCCGCGCGGCCGCGGAGTCCGCACAGCCGCGGAGCGACCAGAGAGAGGTGTTTTGATTTTTTTATTTCTAAATTCTTGCGGAACCCCGACAGAGGTATCACGGAACCCTAGGGTTCCGCGGAACACACTTAGAGTATAGCTGATCTACACTGTTACATTTTGCCTTTAAAGATATAAATGGCACAAGTTATAGTTACGCACACGCAAGGTTTCGTTCACAGACCTACTAACGCGTGGAGTTCGTTACGAAAAGCATAGGTGCCGACTTTATGTTTGTAATATTCACTTTCAACGTAAACAAATAATAAACAACTATAAACAGGGGCTAATGAACGGAACGGCGCATCGCATTCGAAAAAAATGTCCCATTGAATATTTTGTACCAATAGTTAACTTATAATAAGGTAGAAGGCTGTATTATTCAAATTTTGTACACGTTGCGTGTCAGTTGTCGTTCTAGTTTGTACATCGTAAAGTTCGCTCATATTTCACCCTGCCTAATTTCCCTTTCATTTTATTTTCTATGCCAGAATTTTAGTAAAGTTATGTAATGTAATATTTTATCTTTTTCTTTTGGAGTTACTGAAAAAGCCACAATATTTAATTTAGAAATAGGTTAAAAAGTAGCAGAACAATTTCAGTGACAACTTCTAAAGATGTGTACCTTAGCATGTACAAATTTTAAGAATTCTGTTTGAGAATTTAGAACTTTAACAGAACTTCGTAGCAATCAGTCTTCGAAGTATATATATTCAACTTCACGATATGTGAAGGTATATTTGTGATTGGTGTCAAATAGAGATTATCAAGCTACAATAATACATAATATACCAAATATATCTGTGAATTATAAATAACAGAAAAAGTAAGTAAAATGAATTAAAATATTATCGAAAGTAGGTACAGGATTTTCAGGTGCTTGTGTCTAAATGCAATTATGTTTATAGAGATACAGTGCAAATTAACGTTTTTGCATTCATACAATACAATTCTTTCGCAAAATAGCAGCCGATTTTAAAAACTATAAATTTCAGAACAAAAATCTCTTCAATATTAATAGCTCATTAAAATATAAAACAGTAAACTAAAAATAAAACTAAACTAAATGTCCTGCTATAAAAAGACACCTCTCTCGCAACAAAATATACTTAATTCAATAATTACCGTCGGAATTCCAGTAGGGACGACGAGTCATCTCTTCCACTAGGTCATCTCTTGCTTTAGAAAAGTTTAAAAAAATGGTATACTATTGGACCTCATCTTAACTTGTGAATAAATTACGAGTAAATACATTAGCTGTTACTTTGGCGACGGTATATCTTAAGTATATTCAGTTTAATTAATATATCTTCATCTAATTAATGAGAAAGTAATGAAGTGGGTTCCGCTTAACGATAATTTCGGTGCACTACTTTCAGCTATAATGAATTAGATGTAATAAACGAATTTATGATTTCCTCGCGACACTACCCTCATTTGCTTGTAAAAAGTTTATTTAACAAATATCACTTATCAACTGTATAAAAAAAAACAATTTCCTACTAAAAAGCAGCAGGAAATGCAGAATATCACACAATTTGGGAAGGAATCCTTTCCAAAGAGGAGTGGAAGGTGTAATGAGATGAAGAAACCTCTTATTCCAGTTATATTTCCTATTCATCATCATTACGTCCAAATCCACTATTAAATCACCAAAAGTAGGCAGCGTATCAAACAATGTCCCAAAGTACACCATATTAGACTGATGTCGGCATGTACGAGCACATGTATAGCGCACTTCAATAAGCGAAAATATCCATTTACACCAGATGAACTGTCTGCTCCATCTGGTGTAAGTGTACCACACTTTTTACATAAGAAAATCCACTGTATTATGTTTTACTGAATATTCTAAACCTTAGAGAACAATAAAAGAGTGTCTTTGAAAATTCTATTAAATTAAAATATAATTTACGAAAACTATGTATTAATAATTATGTGGTTACTTTATTCGAGTATTTATTAGTATAATAGGTGTATGTATTGTATATAATAGGTAGTTCGAAAGGTTCGCGGCCTTTTTGAACGTGACTTTAGTGTGCTATATTTCTGGCAACACTGATCACTGGCGGGAAAGTGATATACCGTTTTACAGTTCACTTTTTTGTAATGGTGGCACATTGAAATTACAAGTTAAAAGTTTTATCTTTTCATATTTTTTAACAGTTTTAAAATGAAAGTTCATAAGGAGAAAATTAGATATGTTTTACAATTTTTTTTCGACATGGGTATGTATGCTTCTAGTGCTCGAAAAGAGATTTGTAGTGCTTACGGAGAAGATGCTTTATTTAAAACTACTGTAAAAAAATGGTTCAGTCCATTCAGGTCTGGTAATTTTGATGTAAATGATGTTCCTCGCTGCGGTCGTCCTATAATTTAAAAAAATTGAAGCAGATGGACACAGCAGTCATCAAATTGCGGAAGAGCTTAGCGTTCACCACTCAACAGTTTTGGATCACCTGCATAAAGTGAATTTTGTACAAAGGCTAGATATTTCGGTTCCGCGTGATTTAAATGACAGAAACATGGTGAATAGATCCATTTCTAAAGAGATTGGTAACACCTACGATAACAATGTTCGTAAACGATCTTAGTCTAAGGGAGGTAAGCCATCACAAATAGTCCCAAAGCCAGGCCTCACTCCGAACAGTCATGTGATGTATATGGTGGGACTGGAAAGGCATTGTGTATTACGAGCTTTTGCCACATGGCTAAACGATTAATTCTGATGCCTACTGTCAGCAATTAGTAAATTTAAAACAAGCACTTGAAGAAAAACGCCTAGAATTAATAAATAGAAAAGGTGTAATTTTTCATCACAACAATGATCGACCGATACATCTGTGATGACTAAAGAAAAATTTATAAACCTTGGCTGGGAAGTTTTAATGCTTCGTCCATACAGTCCAAACAAAGCACTTTCGGATTATCATTTATTCCGCTCTTAACAAAGTTCCCTTAATGGAGTAAAATTGCATTCAAGAGAAGTTTGTATAAACCATTGAAATCCATTTTTCGCTCAGAAACCTCAAAAATTGTATAGCGATCGAATAGTGACTGTCAGATATATGGCGAAATATGTCGAATTAAATGGACAATATTCCGTTCAATAAATATTTATGTAATACAAAAAAGTCTTTACTATTTTCACTATAAAAAGGCCGCGAACTTATCCGACTACCTAATATAATAAATACAGTTTATTTGTGTATTTTTTTATTTATTGTACCATACGATCCGTGTCATTTGAGTCTTTCTCGGACCTCCCAACTGAACCTCTCTGATCAACTCAAAGGTTAGCTGGTATTTAGAAAATGCCTTAAGCTCGGCTTTTGTACGACAATGTGCAATGAAGTATGTAATTAAACAAATAAATATGTTAATCTATGACTAACACTAGCTATTAATTATGAACTAAATTAGTATACGAGTATAATATTTAAATCTTTCAACTAATGCGTTCATCATTCAATAGAAAGTGTTACAGTTACAATTTATCATCCATAAGCAACGTTGGGACCGCTATAATTATACACTATCTAGAAACAATTATAGTTATTAAAAATCATTTACTGATAATTTTTGGCGAAGGGCGTTTTCTGTTGACGTTAATGACTAATTCTAAGACAATACTTTTTTTTTGGATGTATACAAGAGTATTAGAAAAAGTCAATTTATTTTTTCGATTGGTCGACCTTTCAACAAACAATTAGTCTGGTTGTTAGTGCTTGTCTCCTATGGTTCCCGGGTTCTGTTCACTGTCAGACATTTCACTGAATCTTGGCAAATAAGTAGATCACATTTCCCTGTCGCAGGTTGTCTGGAAGATATTGCATAACTGCGATAAGACCGCCTATTGTTTTCTTTTGTTTTATATGTGTGCAAATTTCTTTGTAAGTATAAACAATAAAGACAATTATTAAGTAGATTATAATCCGGATTAACACTTAAGCCAACCACGCGAACAAAGTCGCAGTCAAAAGCTAGTTTCTCATAAACTGGACCCCCTATAGCGACAAGGAAAACAAAAGTGGCTTTTCCGTATTAGAAAACTACTATTACAATATTAATAATCACTTTCTATGTCCACATGATTGCTATTTGCGATAACGTATGCGCATTATAAAACATCCCACTCATAATGTCGGAAGATCTATGTAAAGTTAATTTTTCTACATAATTTTTGGATCTTAACAATTTGAAATAAGGTTTAATTTTGGTAATCTTTTCAAGTCGGCATCTATAAGAGTGGCGCTTAGTGAAAATCCAGTAACTGTGGGGTAATCGTTGTAATGATCATTTAATAAGCATTTGGTCGCTTTCGAATATTGGCTTCGAGTGCGTTTTAATCGTTAAAGTTTAATCGTCTCCTTACGATATTCGGGTAAAGAGAAATTTATTTTGTACCCAGGTAAACCTTAAAAGTAAAAAAAGCTGCAGAACAAGTCATAGTAACGAGGTCACCTCATCATCACTATTCATCACACATGATGTTTTTACACCTACTACTCACATGACAATAAAGAAGAACAAAAGGCCGACTGTACTTTTTAAACATTGACTCAAATTTCTATTTTCAACTGGCAATACAGAAAACGAAAGTGTAAGAATAATATTTACTCTTTCCATAATAGTTACAAGGGTTTTACGACCGAACACAAGAACACTTAAAAAGCCAATTTATATTTGATTTTGCTTTCAAACAATTTTGAATCTTATTAACACCGACATAAACCTTTTTGATTTTAGGAATAAATGGTTTTGGAAGATAAATTTGTCAACGCAAAGTTGAAAGAAAAATTAATGTCTATAAACAAAATTGGCTTTACTGTTATAGAATGAACTTTTTGACGATTTTAAATCTAAGTACGCAAGACTTACGTTGAATACCAATAAATAAATTAATGTGATGTATTTATGTTTGTATGCGTTTGAAAAATGCCAATGTACAATTACAAGGTTTTGAGTAGGTGCAGTGAATAGGTAATTACTTTTTATTGAAGACATCTATTCACAAATTGCTACAAACAAGTTGCGCAAGAACGTTTTTCTATCTTTGACATTAATTGGTTTTATTGATTGCAAATGAATGATGGTAAGTATTTAAAGGTCGCCACATCGTCGGATATAATATTACACAGAATATGTTCCAGTAGTAAACCAAATCTATTGCAGCAAAGTGAAAACGGACAGGTGTAAAATAAAGACAACGACACTATATAGTGAAATTCACGATTAATTGTGTGTTGTATGGGTTGAAAATATTTTTTTATGATAAATAGCATTTCTTGTGAAAATATAGCAACGGATAAAGTGTCTCTACGTGTATTTTTAAATCTTAACGGGTATATAGGTACGCCCAGCTAGTCTGACAAATTAAACATGTTGAAATAAAAAGAGATTCAAACGGTATCCCTAAATGTGAATAAGTAATGAAAGTGATTGTGCGGGTAACAGATTACTACAAAGTTTAGGTGAAAATAGGAAAAAAAAAAACGCAAAAAAGAGAAATATGTCAATTATCTTACATAAATCGTAACATAAAGATGCTCTGATAATAATTTTAGTGTGATTCAGTGGTAAATAAAACTGTTTTACTGAAAAATTACATTTTTGTATATGTCCGTTTTTACTTCACTGTTGTTCGAAATGATTTTAAAAATCAGTCCTTCCCTGCTGGAATTAACAAGGGCATAACTCACCTCACACAAGCTATACTATGTAAATATCAAATACTGCTGGCAGATTAATGTAATTAAAACATTAAAATTAGGGTATGTAATTCTGAAGGATCATTACTATTCATTACACATCTTTTAGATTGCATTGACGTTACTTATGAGTTCTTATGAGTCATAACATGAGCCATTTGGATTCAAGAAACCCTATAATAATAAAATAATAAAAGAAAACGTTTTTTAAAAACAAGCTTTTAGCAAGCCATGTACTAAAACGAATAAAATAAGTTTATATTGAATTATTTGTACTCAAAAAGTTTGTAGCGAAATATTCATAAAAGTAGGTACCATTTACAATTCGCGCGACAAGCTTGTTGAGAAAAAATAAGCTTGTTTTTAAAAAAAGTTTTTTTTATATTTAATTTATTTACACCTTTTTAGTTAGAAATACTTCTCAATCTATCCATTTCAAGTAACGCATCATTACCGTAGAAAGTCATGTTTTGTTTTGCAAAGTTTCATGTGCATGCTACTAACCGTTGAGGAGTGCCCTCATGAGGAGACAATCCTGGCTGCAGCATCCATTCATGGTGTAAATCACGTTTAGCTATCAAAATTAAATCTACATGCAAAGTTACGTATCTCTGCTACTAATTGTTGAGGAGTTCCCTCGTGAGGAGACAATCCTGGCTGCAGTATCATTATTTCTATCATTTTAGTGTATTGTCATCAGAACTGAACAAGCATGCAAAATTTCAAAGTCATAAGTTTAGAGGAAGTGGTCAAAATTGGACTTGCAAGATTTGTCCCAAACTTACTAACAGGTGAAGTTAAATAAAAGCTTGTAAAAACATGGCTGCCACGGAAACTAGACGAGAGTTATTAAGAATTTTAACGAAAGCATAAGTAACATTATATTTGGAAATTAAAAATAAACTCCAAGTTTCTAGCTTTAAATTAATAAAAATTATACCAAAATTTTTAGCATTTTTCTTGAATGTCATCAAAATGCTGTTGTGCCTTTTTTCTAAGAATAAGTAATCGTACCTACAAAAAGCTTACTATCTTAGTTTAGTTCGGTACTCTGTTCCTTATTTATATTTATTACTGAAAAACTGGAGGGTCAGAGCATAAAATACGAAGCAGAGTATAAAATATGGCTTCAACTTTACTATACTTAACCCTAAAACGACTACAGGCACGCAATGTGCACAATTGGTAACAATTCAAACTACACCCACTAATAGATACCTTAATGGGCTAATAATAAAGGTTAGAAGGGGATAGTTATAGGTAAGTTGTACATTGTACAAAATATACATAAATTGTATCTGCGTCGCTGACAAATTTACGCACATTAAATTTTATTAGGGTGCACTACGTTTTGATTAGATGCACGGGGAATAAATTAAGATTATGTTGTTGAACTAGAGATTTGTCCAGTCTTTGTACTTTTTTTTCTTTTCGGAATGGCTAAATTCTTGTGGCCATAATGGACTTTCAAGAGTCACCGGACATGTATGGTGGTTTAGGGCGAGCGCAGAAGGCGCTCACCCAGGAGCAAAAAGTGTGTGCAGCCACGAGCCTAAGGGCTCCCCCGCCGGAAGAAACGGACCTCGGCTTAGAGCGTTGCTTTGGGAGGGTACCGCGGGATCACGAGACAGTAAGACGTGCCCAGGCGGTGCTGATATCTGGTAAAAGTGTTGGCTGAAGGCCGGTGTGTGTTCACGGTGTAGCGACGGTGACGTCCTCATCTCCGCCGGCGGGGGCGGTGTATATGTGTAGCCTGTGAGTGTAGTGTAAGAACCGCATTGACAACAATAATTGGGTCGTTGGGATCCTCTAGGACGTGCCGAGGATCACGGCAGTAACGGGGAGAGGCATTCCTATCGGAGACATAGGTTAGTCCTTGTGGAGATCGACATACCATAGGGCAGCCACGGCCTTACGCATGAGTCTATTTTGAAGGGTTTGAAGTAATTTAATATTGGAGGGGGCTGCGTGTGCAAAGACAACACTAGCGAAGGTCATTATGGGGCGTACGAAGGTTTTGTACAATGTCAGCTTATTTCTAAGCGACATTTTACTTCTCACGCCTATGAGAGGGTTAAGGCGATTGAGTACAAAAGCGGCTCGGTGTCGGACAGTTTGTTTGTGTTCTCATACAAATTGTCCTCTGGTTGAAGAATCTCTGTAATAGAATAGAATCTCTCCTTCTGTAAATGAACCATAAGACGCAATGCTCGTAGAACTGACTCATCCGCAGTTCTAACGGCTATGTTCAGTTCTCCTGCTTTTAATCACTGATCAGGTTTCTTTGCAAATGTCATTATGATTCTAAACTAATACTATTTACTTGGAAATCAACGTCAGAAAGATATAAAATTTTTGATTCTAACAAAATCAACAATTCGGCAAAGATTCGCGTGACGACTGCCAAACGACAAGCGACTTCAACAGAATCTCAAATAAGCTAGCGCTTTGTAATCGCTACTTTATGTACAATTTATGTAAATACACATCACAATGCCAACTCGATACACGGAAGGCAAATTGTTAAAATGTACCTTTAAAAATTAGGTATTGTTTAGTATTCTGTATTCGCAAATGAAGAAGCTGTATGCTAATTGAATGATGTAACGTATCCTTGATAGACACGCATCGAGAAGCGAAGTGTGGAACGCTCTCCGGCCAAGTGAAACGACGCCATAAAGAAGGTAGTAGCTAGATGAGAAGAGTGGAAGATCACTTGACAAGACTCGAGAGAGGTCTATAATATTCAGTAGTTGATATATATATGGTATATCGTATTATCATACTTCCTTGAAAAAGGTCGCTGCGAAATATGCCGAAAAAAACATTTTATACCGCGAACGCGAAACATGTGGAAACGAAGTGCTAGCTGAGGTTTTTCCGTTATGCTATATGGGTCTTTTCAAGATAACTGTGACAGGTTTCTGCAAGAAAGGCACCGCGTTTCTCGTCTACCATCATTTCTATATAAAAAAAGATTATCTTACATAACTCGTAAAATTATATAATAGCTTCCTATGAGCCCTTGAATTAAAACTAATTGGGCTATTAAACATCGACATTATTCAACAGCAGCTCAATTGTATAAATCAATCGTGTAATCATCTTATATGACTGTATGTAATAAAAAAATAATTAACCGTATAATAGTTATATTACGTATGTACGAGTAGAAAGAATTCATGTCGTAGGTGAAGAGTTAATTCATTCATTCATCAAGAGCGTCATTAATCACTTCGTATTATTTTTTTTTAGTTTTATTAAATTAATTTTAAATTTATCTGAACAATGCCTGTTTGAGTCTTGCAGGAGCTTATGATTTTAGATTATATCTGTTGTTCTTTATTAATCTTTGGCGTTTTGTACACATTTTATATTGTAACTCGGGCCTGAAGGCGGAAACCTTTAATTCTACGCGTTTGATATAAAATTTGAAATATATTTTTTAACTTGAAACCCGATTTGAAATATAAAATATATCTGATGTCATTTTTCCGATAAGACAAAACTACTTTTGTTTCATCGTCATAAATTATCCTTAAAAAAAAACTAATTCATTTACATATGACCATGATAAGCAACAGTCACAGCAGTCACAGGTATGTTGTGCGTATATCATCGCTATGTTGAGCTTTTGGCCTAATTATTAATGTTTAAAATTTTATCGGCGCAATTTTCCGACCTAGACCTGGCATCACGTTACAACTTTTATTACACATCTCTACCTTTTTGGCGTTAGTTTGGCTTATGGTAGAGAAGGTAGGGAGATATTCGGAGTTATGTTATTGCCCATCTAGCACCAGTGCGACACTTACAGGATGCTGACAAGTGTTCGTAGACGCTCCCACGTATACGAACAACAGTTACCTTCTTAATGAATAGCATACCGGCCACTAATTACATATCAATCTGTAAGCGTAAACCGTAACCAGCTCTTGTATCGTCCACTATTGGACATGAGCCTCTTTATGTAGATCGTCTTGTGCATAATGGATGTAAGGCCTTAAAACGGCACGGTGGCCAAGGGAGTCGGCGAGTCCACTCTCTTTTAGAGGTGGTGTAGTTCCTCGGGGCTTGTCAACGGCTGTGTTATCCCTCAGTGGCCTTTTACGACACCCACGGGAAGAGATGGCGTGGTATTCTAAAGCCACACGACACCACTTGGCCTAACGAATAACACAAAGACTACAAATTATCCCGAACCTAAGCGGACTAAACTGTGGGCGGTCATTAGTTAGTTCGAAGATTTTTTTGTGTTAAAAATCATACGCAACGAACTCATTATAATTGATCTGTAACGACGCGTATAGAAGAAATTGTAGTGCTTTTTATTGACGCAAAAAACTATACGTCATGGTACAAAAAGTATAATAGAAAAAGTGTTCAGTCATGTCGAAGTCTGTACATATTCTATAACCGTAAAATTAATTCACCACACTCGATACAAAAAACGTACCAGTATCTGTATGAATCGACATCTATTAGAAAGAAATCTGGTTGTTTCGTGTTCGTTCTATAAACGAAAAAAAACTAGGTTAGTGTGATGGATTACGGCTCGAAACAACCTATTGATCAGAAGGGTGGGTGAAAAACTGAAGTACAATTCTCTGCCCTCCTCAGAAAAAAGAAGTACTTGGCCCGAATTATGACCCAAGTTCCCCTTCGATTACAAGGGTATGTGTCCAGCTGCGAGACGATATGGACCGATAATGGTAGTCTGATAGTTATGTAGCTATGACCACACTTCTCCAATCAAACTATCGTCACCAGCCAGCCATCGTCCATTGCTTGCCTTCTCACGCACATTGTACTGTGCATGAAGGATGTATGCTCTCAAAACCCACGCTGGCCAAGCGAGTTGTCGAATGCACTCTTTTAGAGGTGGTGTAGTTCCTAGAGGCTTGTGGTAGCCGCTTTCCTATCCCTTAGTCGCTTTTTATAACACCGACGGGAACAGATAGGGTGGTAATATTCTAAACTCGGCCAACACCAAACTGTAGTTTATAGGTTTTTAAACATAAAACTTTAAATATAAAATTAAATATTCGAATTTTAAATATAAAAAGACATTTAAAAACACAGTATCTTTTTATTTGTCATTCTCTTTTATTAAGCTGGTGTTACATTCTAGTGTTACTAGTTACGTTCGCAAGTATCTTACCATACCCGCACGACCTGATAATATGATGAAACGCAGAAACCGCGACATATCAGGTTCCGCCACCAAGCGAGTCTTCGGCTGCGCGCTCACTGATAGCTGAGAAGCAGCGGGAGCGGAAGCAGACGTAGTAAGTATTATACGTTAATGTGCAATTAAAGTCAATACCTGTGGAATATAGTCTGTGATATTTAATTCTTTTTAGATAATCAAAGAATTACATTACTTAAAAGAGATCAATCCGTAAAACCAAAATATTTTGAAAAAATACTCAATAAAAGGGCTTGTAAGTCACAAGTTAAAAAAGAACTGCATTGATACTTTAATACATATAATAATAGTGGCATTACAACCACACAATATCACCGCACCAAAGCTAATACCTTCCTAAGTTTGTAACAAATTTAGAAGAATACAAGTTATTATCGAACAGTCACCTACCCTATTAAACTCTGATATGTCCATGTCTAATGCTATGAACGCTTAGTGTTCAAAATGATAGATGAAATGACTGCAAGCAACTTATTTCGAGGAGCGCTCGCACAAGGTGTAGGCCTCAATGCAGTCATTGGCGATCCCCTAACACTTTTAATTATTTCATTTCTACGTTTAATTTATTTTGTTTCTATTTTATATTGTGGTTATAGTAAAACTTGTAGGTAGGTACAAAAAATATTTAAATAATGCTATAAAAGTTTTGTTAAAAATCTCTAAATAGCTCCAACAATGGTCTAAATAATGCTATGAGTCTTATGATGAAATATCCGATTCCGCTCTGAACTTCGCGCTCATTGCAGCCATACATCATACTGGTTTTGGACCGAGTGTCGGTGCATCATATACACAAAAGGATAACTGACACCAGTTGCAACAATTAGAAAAGGCGTCATACTTGGGAATGGGGCTATGAAGAATTTGCAGAGCAAGGAAGGATGCATTTCAAGTGTTTAAATAGGTTTGATGTTACAAATATGACGGCTGTAACAATGAAATGCCACAAGAACATAAACATCAATGGAAGTAGCTAAGTCACTATGTTGACGATGTCGCTCTAAATATAGAATTACAACAATTTTAGAATGAGAAGTTTAGATTTCCAAAAGCATATAAGTTCGCAGTAATCCTTACAATTTTATGGATATGTTACTTATCTTTTTTTGAAGATAATAGATTTTATGGCTAGATGATAAGAATTAAAGACTATTTGTACGGGACACATTTATATCCAGTAGTAAAGAGGCACTGGCTGACTGGCTGAAGAGCAGACGATAATTATATACGATAATAATTCATAAATTTAACCACGACTTAGATGCTGTCATAATGTTCATTTTGAATTATATATTCGATCAAAATATAATTTTAATACCTATAATAAGATTAATAAGTTAGACATACCGACCACTCTAGTATCTTTTATGTTTCAAATATGTGAGTTAGAAAAGTCATATCAAGATGTTTGTGACGATTGTACGTACGCGATCATAGAATATTATACAAATCAAAAGCAAATAAATACATTATTATTATTAAACCAAGAAATGCAATCTTTTTCTTCCAATTTCTGAAAAATATGAATATCTCGGCAAACTAGGACCCGAAATATGGATCCTTAGTTTGGACGCTCAAATAAAAAAAACAAAAAATCAACTGATGATTAACAAGGCGTATAAATATCTCTGAGAATTTTAAATACAAAATTAGTGACAAATTCTCTTCCATTTCTCCACCTATCTGAGCCGCTTTTACTTCGTCATAAAACAAATGACCACTCACCGACAAAGTGACACGGTTAAGCAACATTCACACTTATGAGAAACCGGTAACAATGAATGACAAATCATACGAGGCATTACGGCGACACACTACAACCGTTTACAACGGACACCATAATTACAAGCAACCGTTTCGAAGATAGTGTTGAGTTGATCACTCATGACTCCTGAGTTACATGAGTTGTACCTCAATATGACTGGCGTAACATTTAAAATGAAACACTGACTAGTGTGCCAATCGCGTCATAATCTATCATAATGTAAGCTAATCTGCAATAGGTCGCCGTTTTTTTTCTTTTGTAGAAAGAAGGTGTCATACGAGCATACAGTTCACCTGGTGGTAAGTGGATACAGTTGCCCATGGACACCCGCGATACATGCCAACATTAGTCCAGAACGACTAACTTTGGCACACCCCCAGATGCGCTGCCTACTTTTGATGCAAGAATGGAATTGGAGAAAGATTTGGGAAAATGGGAACGGATAGGATAGGATGGGAATGGGCTTTGGTATATCTCACTTACTACCGAAACAAGTACGTACACTGGGAAATATGAAAAAGTGGGAAATGCAGTACATTTCAAGGCAGTAATCTGTGCTCATAACCTCCCGTTACGGATTGGTAGACATTTGAACCTTTAATTGTGATGATAATTCGCTATCAATACAGGATAGAATCTCCCCCTCGCTACACACACACCGACCTTCAGCCAACACTCTTATCAGGCATGTGCCTGGGCGTTTCTCATCGACTCGCGATCCCGTGGTACCCTCCCAAAGTAACGCCCTAGGCCGAGATACGTTCCTTCCGCAGGTCTAATGGCGGGGGAGTCCTTAGGGTCGTTACTACATACACTTTTTGCTCCTGGCTGAGCGCCTTCTGCGGTCGCCCTAGAGCCACAAGAATTTAACCCTTCCGAAAAGAAAAAGATAAAAACAGGACAGAATCTAGTGGGTTTCGTTACTTTTGGAGATTTAAAAATGGTCATAAATCTCCAAATGTAGACAGCGCGTCCGGGAGCTTGCCAACGTTTGTTATTCTGGACTGATTTTGGCATGTATCGCAGATGTCTATGGGCGACATTGTCCACATACCAACAGGTAGATTCTCTGCTAGTATCCCGCTTTCGTCTCATTCATTAGTTCACTAATTTAACAACTTTGTGTGTACAATTACATAAATGAAAATATCTTAAACACAAAATGACAGTGCATTCAGAAAATGACGACTATTTTTTTTCACGAAATTAAAACGTATTAGTTCAAATACGTCCAATTGTAACATCAATTCTCGTAAATTAATTAAAAGACTCGTTGACAATTCAAATTGGTAATAATGCCATTCGCTGACATCAATTCCAAGTCAACGTCTTCACAAAAAATATCCGACAAACTTACTTTTGCGTGTATCTGATGGCGCTGTCTTAAGTTTGGGTTGATAGACAAAAATAATTTCCAACTAAAACCCAAGTCATTTAACTGATTAATAAAAGAAATTAAACAAATTTCCTTTAACACAAAAAAAAACAAAATCATCTCTAAAACAGTGTTGAACTGCGTCCCCGACAAATCTGATTGGAAAGACATTTTTAAAATACTAATTTTAATCACTATCTTTTGTAATAGGATTAGGTTTGTATCAGCCTCATTTCACAACAAGCTACATGATCTCTTTAATTTAATCACTAGGTTCCGAGTCGTAATACACAAGACAAGATCTATATTACACACGTCTCTGATTTATTTTATCATTTTTCAATTTTCGAGCATGAGTTTGCCTTTTACTGCAAGCTAGTACTAATTGGCATATTATTAATTGAATCTTCCGGGCTACTTGGCCGAGGTCTTCTGGAATCTCTTTTCTTTCTTCCAAACGTTTCGTCAACAACTGCGGTTGACATCTTCAGTAGCGACTGCGTTCACTTTCGGAGAGATGTTATCTCTTCGACTTCTCGAGCGCAACTGACTCGACGACTGTGGCGCACCGGTATTTATAGTGAGCGAGGGTAGTTGTGATTGTGTGTGTACCGACGCACCGATATTTATAGTGGGCGAGGGTAGTTGTGATTGTGTGTGTACCGAGTCTGTTTTTGTCCCCCCCCCCCCCTCTTGTCTCTCTTCCCCGTGAGCTTGATGTCTTCGGAGTGCTGAATACCAGATATTACGGAGTCTTAGATTCTCTTCTTTTTTGTTAAAATTGTTGGGATGCTTGTAGATTTCAATAGTTTCCCTGTGGTCCCCATCCGACAAGGCATGTTTAGCTACGGCCGTAGCTAAACATGCCGTGTCGGTGCGCCACAGTCGTCGAGTCAGTTGCGCTCGAGAAGCCGAAGAGATAACATCTCTCCGAAAGTGAACGCAGTCGCCACTGAAGATGTCAACCGCAGTTGTTGACGAAACGTTTGGAAGAAAGAAAAGAGATTCCAGAAGACCTCGGCCAAGTAGCCCGGAAGATTCAATTAAAATGGACACCGGCCGAGAAAGCCTACACTCCACTATAATTGGCATATTATTTATAGGCATAATTGGCATTATTTATAGTGGGCCCTGTGCATAAAAATTCAAGACCTGACGCATGTGAGTCGAAATTAGATACAGTTATACTATTTACCTTCCAAGTATTTTTTTTATATAGGGAAGTAGGCGGACGAGCAAGCAGCACCACGTGATAGTAAGTGCTACCGCTGCCCATGAACATCTGCAACACCGGGTGCACCGCCGACCTTGCAAATTATTGATATATTCAATAAATTGCGATAATTTTTTGATAATAAAAGCATACGCCAGTTAAAGTGGTTAGTTCTAATTTCTACCGCATACAAATATAAGTTTGTCGAGTGAAGATGGGATTACATTCGTGATCTAATTCTTATTGTTATGCCGGTTCGTTTCACACGAGTTCCGTGAAACTCGAGACATGTATTCACAATAAGTGTTGAGAAACTACATTATAATGTGTGTCATCAATACCGATTATGTGAAACTTTACATGCAGAATCGTTTTAACGAGGATTTTATGAACAGAATGTATTGACATACCACTAACGAGAATAATTTATTACTACTTTTACATCCAAAGAAAGGTTTTTTTTCTAGAAAGATTTACAAAATGGATTACAACCAATTTTTCCCTCTTACTATGAAGATACAGATAGAGCATAGAATTAAGGTAAAATTCTTAAAATCAGCCCTCGTTTTTCAACTGCACTCGTATAGGTCTTTCCCGAGGCGATACGCGTTCTTTTTACTCATTTCGTTTGTTGCCAATGTTTCTACAAACATATACAGCCTTAACCTGGATCTGTACTATCTGTACTATCGTGCTGAATATTGAAATCTATGCGCAACCCGCATTCTATATTATGCTAAATACAGTTACATAATACATGCTACATTCCCACAGCCGCTTGGCGCACTCGATTGGCCACGTTACTCTATCGTATTTCCCCGATGTACGTACGTGTTTCGGTAGTGCGTGAGATATGCCAGAGCCCATACCCATCCCATCCTATTCCTCCCCATTTTCCTAACCCTTTCTCCCAATGCCTTCCTTAATCCGCAAAGGTAGGCAGCGCATCCGGGGGCGTGCCAACGTTTGTCATTCTGGACTGAAGTTGGCCATGTATCGCGTATGACCATGGACTACAGTATCCACTTACTATCAGGTGGACTGTATGCTCGTCTGCCACCGTTATTTTCTATTAAAAAAAGTGGAAAGAAAAGTCGACTAAGGGATAGCAAAGACGCTATATGGTACCACAAGCGCTGAGGAACTGCACCACCTCTAAAAGAGTGGACTCACCACCCCGCTTAGTCAGCGTGGCATTTTAAGGCCATACATGCTTCATACATCAGACAATGTACATGTCCAGCAGTGGACGATAAAAGGTCTGGTTACGGTAACACTGTACACTAATAATAAAGGCAAATTAAACTATGTAATCTAGTTAACATTAAGAAGTGTATTGCAACCCGTCTAACGGACCAGAACTATCTACAGTAGACAATGCAGCTCTGATTTTCAGTTGCTCGCTTCAGTAAATCTCAACAAAATCAGTTTCTTTACTTTAGTTTTGTCACTTTGTCTGCTAATTTGCCTGTAAACAAATAAGTGTACATTCCAGAATTGATTCGAACTCCGAACCTATTGCATAGAAGGCACTGTCATCTAGGCTAGTAGATCATCATAAAATATTCAGCAACAGAAAGGACTCTATAAAATTCTGAATACGAAACATATTATCACTCCGTAACGAAACGTAGGTCTCGCCACTGTTAGACATTTCCAACAGTACAACAGTTGGATACCAGCCTATAGGCCTCTCCCGTGGACCGCCACCATACTTCAGCTCTTTTCATCCAGTCATTACCGACGATTTTTTTCAAGCAGTCACAATTGATAAATTCTTTCGACTTTCCTCAGTATCAGTATCAATTTTATCAAACTTACATACTCGTATAATTATCTTCCTACTACAGATTCATGAGAGTGTTAAGAGAAATCGAAGATCTGAATAGTTCTTTTATAACATAGAAAAGAAAACATGTTCACCGCCTACTTCGATCATAAAAGCGACTAATCGATTATACAGCACATACGCCCACAATCAATTAATGCTTTTAGACAGCATTCAAACAAACACGTATTAATGCTAGTAGACATATAAGTGTCTAATTGATATACTCGATATTCAAATAATAATTATTAAAATTAATGTAACTCGCGACCTAATCTACCGCGCTATTGGAGAATGTCTCTAGTCTCGTCTCGGTTGGAACAAGTCGATTTGGATCATTCGGTTACTTAACATCGATGGAGGTTGCATCTCACAATTACTTCACAACATTACGAAGGTCATATCGTGTCGTGTCACTTGTCGTCTTGTTTCTTTGCTCGCTTTGTTTAGCATACGAGTATACTTAAACTTTTTATTGTGATATTTGCTTGTATAACACTAATGGTATATTAGTAGGGGCAAGTGCTGTACCTGTGGACGGTTTTACCTATGGACATGTCGTATAACTCGTAAACTAAAAAGAGAAAAAATAAAAACAGAACGCAACCGTAAAGCTATTTTAGTGTATTGCAACACTGACTAACTGTCATTTTTCTATTGTCACATAATGTGATCTCTGGCGGCGAATAAAGTATTTCGTTGTGAAAAGTAAGTTTTTTTACCCATTTCTAGAGCATTTTATGCATGAATGACAGTAATTATTTGCTTATTAAGAGTTTGATTAAAGAAATAAATTATAAGAAAAATATTTAATCATGTTTTTGATAGTTTTAGATAACATTTGTAGCAGACACACCTATTTCAGGTTATGTTGTGAATTATTGTACCTGTGGACTAGTCCGTGTTTGTACCTATGGACTGTCCACAGGTACAACAAACTGCAAGTATCTGTGGACAGTTTAATGTATCGCCTTTTTGTTTGTTTGTACAGTGCCCCGAAGGAAAGACAAGGACTAAAATATGCCCAGAAGCTCTTACAAATGCTATTAACGAAGTTAAGAGAGGGTGTAAAATACGAGAAGCTGCAAAAATGTTTCATATTCCAAAATCTACTGTTTTTAAATATTTAAAGTTGAACGAAAACAACGATCTCACTCAAACGACTGTTTCTCTTTTAAAAAATGATGTTAAAAAAGTATTTTCTGCAGAAGAAGAGTTTATTCTTATCGAATATTTAAAGAAAGCTGCATATTTACAGTCGGGATTAAGCAGTACTCAAGTCAGACAGCTTGCGTGTGAATATGCTGTAATAAATGAAAAAAAATCCCTCAGATATGGCGTGATTCTCAATTAGCTGGTGAAGGATGGTTAAAAGGTTTTCGACAAAGGTTTCCTCAATTATCATTACGTAAGCCTGAAGCAACTAGTTTAGCTAGAGCTACTAGTTTTAACAAAACGAATGTCACAAGTTTCTTCGATAATCTTGAAAAAGTTATCACAAGGTATATTTTCACCCCTGAATCTATTTATAATCTTGATGAAACAGGTGTTTCATCCGTACATAAGCCTGGAAAAGTTATTGCACCAAAATCAATCAGAAAATTGCTCAAAATAACATCTGGAGAAAGAGTAGTAAATCACATAATAATAGCTTGTGTAAATGCTACTGGTAATTCGGTTCCTCCTTTGATTGTGTTCCCTAGGGTTCATTTTAAAGATCATATGTTAAAAGGAGCTCCGCCAGGTGCAAAAGGTACAGCAAACTCATCAGGTTGGTCCACAGAACCTATTTTCAGACAGTTTTTAGATCATTTCATCGATTTTGTTAAACCTTCAAAAGAAAAACCAGTATTACTTGTAATGGACAATCATGAAACTCATATTTCTCTTCAAATAATTAATAAAGCCAGAGATAATGGAATTGTTCTACTGACATTACCACCACATACGTCAGATCACCTTCAACCACTAGATAAAACTGTTTTTGGTGTTTTTAAAACACAATACAATAAATCAGCTGACAAATGGATGCTCAATCACCCTGGAAAACCTATTTCATTATATGATATATCTGAAATAATAGGTGAAGCATATACATCATCATTTACACCAAAAAATATAATAAAAGACTTTCAGGTAACAGGAATATGTCCTTTCAATAGAGATATATTTTCAGATGAAGATTTCTTATGTTCCTACATAACAGACCGACCTTTAGAAACTCCTTATCTTGAAAATTCAACAGTTGTACGCAGTTACAATTTAATGCCTGAACAAAATATAGATCAATCCCCAAAACCTGATCCAATGCCGCTCAATTCAGTGGACCTGAATAAACCCGAAACTTTCACTGCACCTTTAATCATAACACCAGAAGCTGTGCGACCTTTTCCTAAGGCACCACCCAGAAAAAATATAGGACGTCGAGGAAGGAAACCCGGGAAAACCAGGATATTAACTGATACCCCGGAAAAAAACTCTGTCATGGATGAATGTCTAAGAAGACAGACAAAAAAGCAAGAAGCAGATGAAAGGAAACGTAAAAAGAAAATTCCCATTCTTAAGTTTGAGCTGAAAACTGACAGAAGCAAGATATCGGAAAACGAGATTCTCAGCACAAGCAAAACCAAAAATATTAGGATCATAGATGATATTAGTTTGGTGATGTGTACGGGCTGCCAACGATATGAAGACAAACGTAAAGTATTAAAATGTAGTCTCTGTCAAGGATACTATCATTCTAATTGCATTTCAAAATCTCACAAGGAAAATTATGATTCTGATGATGAATCTTCCTTTATTTGCCAAAGATGTTATGTGCTAGCTGATGAGTCTGATGAAAGTAATAATTCATCTATTATGGAATTATATGAAGCTGTTCTTAATGCCAAAACGTACTAATATTGTATTTTCATATTAATTAGAGTTTATTTAAGTTATTTCTTTTTCTTTATGTTTATATAAAATATATATGTCCATAGGTACAAACGTGTACACAGGTACGTTTATGCTTGTCCATAGGTATATCATGCAGATGTACGTGTGGACAAAAATGTGTTTTTTAAAAAATGTGCCATAAAACAAAAATTACTATACTTAAGTTCTTAAGACATGTCGATTTATAAAGTTTTATTATTCCTTAAATTATCCTAATACTTGTTAAAGCCAAATAAACAAAAGGTTTTCCAAAAAAAAATGTTTTATTTAGAAATCTGGGATATGTCCACAGGTACAACACTTGCCCCTACACGTATTTATTCTGATTATAGGGCATAAATATTCCAGTTTTTTTTTTGTAGGAAAAATATAAGTTATTTGTGTTTTATTTTATTTCAATGAATTATTCGGATAATATATTCCGAACCGTTTATTACCAGCCAGCTACAATGACAACTTACTGACAACAACTCTGAGATCGAGTTAAATATATGTTTCTAAGACCATTATATGTTTGTGTCTTTGATCAAGAGGTTCGAAACTAGTTAATTTATGCAGATAGCGTGAAGTTCTATAAAATTAAAACCTCTATTAATCCAGGCCCTCGACTTACATGGTGTGGTTTTAAATTATCCTTTATGTAGACTACATAAGATAGTATAAAATAAGAGTCAGACTAATTCTAAGATCGAGAATTCAGTTACATTTATTTAAGTATTAAAATGATATTTTATAGTCTCCGCTATGTAAGTATTTTAATATAATGAAGGCATTTATTTATAATTCATATAAATTAGATATAGTACAAGTTATCGTCGACTTTCATTTCCAGTTTTTAGAGGTAGAAATAATCAATAATCTCAACAATAAACTTTCAATTATACCAAGTATTAAAAGAAGAACTTAGCCTACGGTCTGTAGTAGGATATCTGAATTCCTTGCAGAAAGAATATGGATATCTAAATCCTTTACAGAAAGAATAAAAATAAAAGTAGAAAGAAGCTCAACAGTAAACTATTTACCAAAACTCAAGACGGGCAGACCGAAACAAAAATTGGCATTACCTGAAACAAAAAAATGGAACTCAAATTAATATATTTAAATTTCAAATTCATTAAACCGTTGCTAACAACAGTCATTAATGACTGTACATTACATTTTATATTCCTGATAATAACGCATCGTTCTCATCACGATAAAAAAAACAATATCCATGTACAATGTCCCACTGTAGAACACAGGCCACTCCTAGTATATCACTAGGGGGTTTCCGACCATAATGTATCCGCAGGCCATACGTCGGCCCAGTGCAGATTGGTGAATACACGTGCTCGAGAATAAAAAATACCCAAAACAATAATAAGAATAAACCAAGTAAAAAAAAAATACCAAACACGAAACATTTTATAAGTCCTATCAAGTTTTGGATCTCTAACACCACAAATGTTTCTCTAGCTACTTATAAAAGAGTAGGGCAGAGTTAATTTAATAGTTTATTTGTCACCTATTGCAGTCCATACTTTGTTATTTTTTAAAAGGTTCACTTTTTTAAATCACAAGCCAACATGTTTAAATTTCATTGATATGAAAAATATTAAAGAATGCACTAAGTGACTTGAAAATGAATGACTTAAAAAGTAGTCTAGATGTTAATCCGGAATCCTAGGTAAACCTCAGTGAATTAAATCCATCCAAGAATTAAGTCTCCCGATGGACAATAGAAACCACCAAATGGAAAGACCGTCTGGAAATGGAAAACGCGCTCGCTGGGGTTATGACCTATTATGGCTTATGATTGGATAAAGGCTCTTGGCTTATTATTATTGGCTTATAAAAAGGCGAGGAAGGCTTTGGAGGAGGCCTATACCCGGCAGAGGGATTATCATCACCAAATAAAAACAAATTAATTAAATTGACTATTGCTTGACTACACTCAACACATTCTCAACGCTGGAATTAGTCACTGGATAGAATTCTGCACTCCCAAAATCCTCTCCACTTAATGTCACTATTATCCCAGGAACGAAAGAGTTTATATTTATATAATAATGTTATGGATTAATATCATTTAGATATTTAATACTAAGTACCTGTTCTGTTTGTATTTTATATTACAAACGGTAAAATATAATGATTACAATGCTCCTGGCCACAGTTTGTTTGTTTAAACATCTGGAACACTTTCTAAAGCTAATTTATGGGCTAATATCTTCTAATACGTATCGATTTGAAATGTTCAATGATCATTATCATTAAGCATACTTAATGTGGTATGCGGGTGATATGATCAAAACATTGGGTATTTGTAGGGTTGGGCCGATTTCGAAAGATAAGAGAAAAGAAAGATTTTTTAAGATCATGAATTTACATAGATTAGAACAACTACATCATAATAATAAAACACAGGAACACGGAGGCAACGGCAAAGCATTATCAGTTGGAAATATTTTTGCTTAGGTTCGCTTGCTTCACACAAGTGAAGGTAGTCAATTTTTTAGGTCTGCTGCTTATACGAGCAGCATAAGGGATAACTATACTCATAGGGATTAACGTAGCCCTACCGTCTATTATAACAATGCCTTTAGGATGCTGATGGGGCTGCCCCGATGTAAACTGACTGAGGGCTTCTCCTGTATACCTGTTTTGCAGAAAACGTGGTGAATTTGAGAATTTTGATGATATAAAAATATGAGTATTCCATTTTGCAACACTAGGTGTAGGTTTTGCTGAGCAGGGGGAAATAAAATTTTAAATATAAGTACTCATTTTGAAATTCCGTGTTTTCCTTGTCTATTTTGTACATTCTCTATTTGAACTCAAATTGTACCTGTAAAAATCCCTAAAGTCAACGTGGACGAAGTCAAAGTACAAGCGAAATCAATTGTACAAAGTAATCTTTTTCCAGTTTTTAATAAGTAAACGTTAATAAAACTTTTGTAGAATTCAACCCTGAGTCGCTTATTAATCATATTATTATTAACCCTTTCTTTTTGCGACAACGCAAACGTTCAGTAGTCAGATTTGGAACTGTTTGAATGACTTCATTCTTCCAAATCGGTTGCACAAGGTCGCTTTCAGCGGTAGGTACCAAGTGTCTGTTATTTATTAAGTAATTCACGAGTAGGTATTGAGGCGAGTCATTGTTCTAAAATTAATGTTGAAAACTCAATCAATAGTTATAAATTACGTTTGTGAAATCTTTAAATCAGTACTATGAATATAAAGAGGATTTTTGTAGATTTTGTTTAAACCATAAGAATAAATAGGAGTTACATAGTTATTCTTACGGTTTGTGTAAACCGTAAGAATAACTAACAGATGAAGTCTGGTTCCACAGTAGATTTATACTTATTATATTTAATATAATATTAATATTAAAATTATTCTATAATAACGAAAGGTGTATGCTAGTTTAACAATAGTTTCTTTCTAGTTATCGATTTTTTTGTGTTGTAAAAAAGAGCGCGCAATGCTCAACGTAAGCGTTAAGGGTGTAGATTGTTGGCCTGAGATCTCGATTTCGAGCGACCGCAGCGCCAAAGTTTAATGTAACATCCGACGGGGCGGATGAATGACCTAGAGAGCGCGATTTTCAAAATGTTTTGCAACAAACGTTCCACGTTGAGAAATTGTTATTGAACTTGAATATTTACAGCATAACAATAACGTTGAATTTTTGGAAACTAGCTGTTGATTCTTTTTAATAGATTAATAAGAGTAGTTGAGACACAATTTTTATGTTTTTCTATCATTTGACATCTGACATTTTTGTATTCTACTTACCTAAAATTCCAACTATTTATTTATTTGTAATTTCACTACCAAAATTTATTCTAATTCGTAAAATATTCATTCAATAAAATAATTGCAAATTCAGTAGGAAGTGTGTTTATCTCTACGCAAGGAAATGTGCCTATTGCGTAAACTCAAATACTTACTTTTTGTTTACGATCACCTCGTCGATACCTAAAAGAAATCCTAGGGTTTTAAAAAAAATGTCAATAAATGAAACACAAGTATAAAAATGATTTATTTACTACACAATAACAAATATGAGTCGCCATTACTCGCTATCTCAAAAGCGTGCTAGGGTTGTACAAAAATTAGTAAATAATTCATTTATTTACTAATTTTAACAGAAGTTTGTAAATTATTAATATACTAATTAAAAGTATGTAATTAAACAATAACGAAATATGAGTTCAAAATTCTAATGGTTTTTCATTCGATTACGGATCAAGTTCTGATTTCTGCTAATTTGATGATAAAATCAATGGCTATCACAAAACCTATCAGAATGAAAACGTTACCAGCTGCCCGATTCACGTAAGTAATAAAAACCGTAGCGCAGTGACGTCACTTCGTTTTTTGCAAATTTAGCCCTTTTAACCGACTTAAAAAAAGGAGAATTCTCAATTCGCTGTATTTTTGAACCAATTTTTATGATTCTTTACACCAGGTAACTCAGAAATTGTATAGTAATTGAGCTATTGGAAGATTTATGACAATCCAAGACTAGATAAGTAAGTGCGTTTAAAACAGAAAACCAAAAGGCGATTTCTAAGTTCCTAAGTTAAAACGACTTTTGGACTGGCGTGTTTACGTGAATCGACTGGCTGGGTAGTTAAGTTACCTGTATCTTTCAAAATCATTAGGCGTTCTTCTCTTTCATAACACGTAAAGCTCTTTCTTTCCTCTCTTTCATAGCCTCTATGATACTGGACGCGTCACGAATGGGCATGCTTCGTGACTGCCGAGGATCAACTAATTCTGGAAGTAGGCAATCGTAATAAAACCTAACTAATTTCATCTCCATTTTCTCCTCCCAAAATTTGTCGTCCTTTTCTATAATATAAACTTTCATAGGTACAGTAGCACCAAACCAGATGCCAAGCATGCAAACGTTTCTTTTAGTAATAGCTTCGTTCGCGGTAAGGATTCAGAACTGATGCGGAACTATACGCATGCGCAGTTCAAATAATGCCGTTCGCGGAACACACAATTCAGAATTTCTAGTTACAGTTCTGTGTTCGCGGAACCGTCGAACTCGATTCAGGATCGGTTCAGAATTAGTTCTATCAGTTCTATAACTTTGGCAAGAATCCGTAGTTCCAGACATGCGCAGTTTTTACCTAACGACATTTGACATACATGCTGCGGCTATATTCAGTTGGTTAGAAACTAATAAACTGGTTAAATAGTTAAATAAAATATAAATTTTATTAATTTATTAAGGGTTAAATAAAATATGGTTAGTTTTGTTTGTTGTTTATATAAATAAGTTTATATAATACTCTAATAAGAGTAATGTGTTTTGGTGGGTCCACTTAAATACTTGCCAACTTAGGGGTTTTCCCCCCAAATTTAGGGGGTAAATAAGTGGGATGGTTTTTTTTTAGGGGTTTTATATTTTTAGGGGTATTTTTAGGGATTTTTTGACTCTTCATATATTTTTTTGAATATATATTTTTCATATATTATGGGACAATCCAAACTATAATAGCTAATCATATTTATTTGTTGACCTATCGACTTAACGACATCTAGTACAAATATATTACAACTACTCTGTGGTGACTGGTGGTTATTGTGCCTATGCTTACTGGAAATACATATGTACGTTGATTATTGTTTACTTGTTTAATTCGATTTTGTTGTTGTACTGCTGTGCCGACAAGCAATTTGTTAATGATGCCTAAAGAAACTAAAAATAAAAAAATGTACAGTCAGAAGTACACGTAGATTTGGGAAACAGATCCAGATTTAAAAGGTAAAGAAATTTCATTGCATTTTTGTAATTTATATTTTTTCTTTTATTATATATTTTTTTGGGGGATTTCTAAGTAATTGGGGCGATTTTGGGGGTTTTTGACTTAAGCTTTAGGGATAAATATTTTTGAGAGTTGGTAACACTGCCGATGACAGTAGATCGTACGCAGTTTGGTTCCGAAATCGTTCGCGGAAATAAAAATCACGAATCGGTCTATAACCGCGCATGCGCTCTACTACGATTCCAAATTAGTTCAGTACTAGTTCCGAATTAGTTCTGAATCCTTACCGCGAACAAAGCTAATATGTACCTGTCCCTGAATTTGGAAATACCAGTTATGATTTTTATTTATGACATAACCCTTGGAAGCCTTGTCCTTAACCCAAAAGGTATGTTTGGCCATTGCTTCATCAAGAGTCATGCCAGCTAAAGAATGTGGGCACTTAATTTCAATTAAACCGTTTGCATAAATGCCATCTGGTGTAGTACCAAGAAATTCATATTGATCGTCGACGAACAAACCGCAACCTTGTATACTAATATTCTCTTGAATTTCTAACTGTTTAATTGCGGTTTCTTCGTTTTCGATACCGTACCGTACAGCAGGCAAACTGGAGATATTACTACCATAAACGATTTTACGAACAAGAACAGCACAACTTGTGCTCTCTCGTTTTTTACAAACTTCCCCGAACGATGATGAGGTTAGTAATTTTCTCCTTGTACTCATCCACTCAGAACTACTTCTTTGCAAATGGGTCGACCTTTCAAGCTCCTCTCTTTCAGCACAAGACAACTTTAAATCGGCTAAAAAAGATGACTTGGCTTTCTCATATAATTCTGGACTCAGATCAGGTTTTTCGCAGTTTGGTCCATAGTGAGCGTCTTACGATACAGCGCTGTGGCTCTTTTTCAATCTTAATTTAGGTTTAGCAATTAAACGGATTCTACGATTACAATTTTCCACTTTCGCGATCAAAGGATTAGGACTAGATTTAAATATTACTTCATGAGTTTTACTATGAATCGATCCTGTATTAAAAGACACAACAGCAGCTGCGCATCGGCCCGCATAAGAACCACGGGAAGAATAATTTACACGCTTACCCCCTACTAATTTGGCAATCACTGCGTTAAAACTTTCAACTATATTACTTGTACAATTATGAATTAAACTTCTAGAATGATATGACAGTCTTTTACTTAAAATGTGTACCGCGTCCATTAATCCGCATCCAACAATTGCTGGAAGCAACCCAACAGGTTCTATTCGACGAGTATCAGGTCTACAGAAATACTCCTTGCAATATTGGTGATTACCAAATACGTGTTGTGGACCATTTAGGATATCTTCACTAAGATTTTTTATTTTTTCTTCGAGTGACTGATTTTGATCGCCCCAATATTTAATAGCGCATTTTACACCCGTTCTTAAACGCAAATACCTTTCTTTTAGGAATTTCCGCAATTCGCAAGGATACTTAGTGTCTTTCGACAGTTTCTCCAAGCTATTGCAGTAGTTTCGTAAAAGATGATTTTTGCATTCAATTTTCTCTACTGTTAAATTACCGTACGGTCGCGAATCTAATATTTTTTTATAAGTACTGGAATCGCCGTCTGCTACAAATTTATTATAAATTACACCGTGATCAACAATGGAACGTTTAAACCCCTCAACTATTATGGTCGATTCCATACCGGTAGATGATCCCGAATAATTCTTGAAACAACGGTGTTCCGAGGGCTGACTGTCGTTCTTTGCGGCTCGTGCACAAACTACGCAGTATTTATTTTTAACTCCAAAAAACAATACTTTATTAGTTTTAATGCCAATTATCGCAGCTGCGCCGGACAAGGCGGAAAAATTCTTACCATAAGATCTCTTGCTCCAACAACCGTCAACAGCAACAGATATTAATGGTGTACCATTTTTATCAACACTACCTATAGACACTGCGTACTCCGCTTCTTCCTTGACAGCTTCTGCCATGGAATGTGCTGCTGTCTTTTCCCACCAATCGCAAACCGTATTATTAATTTCATTGTATAATGAAGGTGACATGATTGGTAGGGCTACTGCGGCAGTTAATGTTTTTAACTGATAGTAGCTCCCACCAGATGATATGATACCAGATACAATTTGATGATTCACTTCCATTCTATCTTCTTTCTTTTCAATCAAACACACAGTAAATTTCATACTACACATACTACATTTCATGATGAGTTTTGAGTCCAGACCAACTTTTACTTCACCTATTATACTGAGGTAACTTAACTTACAATCCATTGGACCGTGGTCCCCTATGGCCTGAAGAGCTTTAAAAAAAAAAGAAACGTCTACAACTCTACGCCCAACTTCCATTTCATCCACCTTTCCCTCTTGGTCGTTTTCAATAACTAGTTCCTGTAAAGAAAGATAATGGCTTGATTTTTTTTATAAAAAATAATTAAAAATTTAAAAAAATGCAAAAGAATTAATACAATATTAGGTTCCTGATGAATAGAAATTATAATTTCTTTACGCATTAGGTATTGTTTTTTTATGACGTCACCTATTTGAACGTAAATTTTCTTTTGAGAAAGTAATTGAGAAGTATTTCGGTACTAAGGTGTTTGTCTCTCGATGAAAATAATAAATATTGCAAGAAAAATCTATAGGTAGGTATTGAGATTTTGTCTTCGCCCATCACTAACTAAGTAGTTTGTTTATTTATGTAACAAGTCTACAAGAATTACGTATAACAACTTACCTCTATACAGCGCGTAGCATTGTTGCTCAGAGTCTCGGCCCCAAGGTTTTCTTTATTTTCAATACTGGAAATATTATTCATCAATATTATCCACTTTTTATTTATTTTGTACAACCCTAAGCCAGACGCTAGGCGCCTCGCGTCTGTTTGGCGGTATAGGTATGTCGACAAAGTTGCGCTGTCGCCTACCTACTTCCACAATTTGATATTTAGACAATACTAGCCGACCCGGCGAACTCCGTATCGCCTTTTTTTTTTTTAAAAATCCTATTATTTTGATATTACATACAGATACTTCAATTTTATTTATCAGTATAGATATAGATAATACAAACCAATATTTACATGTTATTGTAGGTATATGTCTGAATCGGGCGATCTAAATCATATGACATATTGTATTAGCTTTGTAATGTACCCTGTTCAAATGCGATAATAAATAAGTAGGGAGGAACTTACATTTTATTCCGAGATCTTTTGGCTTTCATATTTTTATAATGCGTACAAAACTTTCTTTTCCCTGGCATGCCACTCAAATTCAATCAGTCCTGCGAAAAAAATAGCCTATGTTACTCAGTGATAATGTAGCTTTCGAATGATAAAAGAATTATTAAAATCAGTCCAGTACTTTTTGAGTTTATTCGTTACATACAAAAATCCAAATCTTTCCTCTTTATAATACCTATTAGTGTAGATATTGTATTTTTTACGATTTATATCTAGTTCCATCGTGGTTTTCTTTCAGACATTCATTATATCGATACTTTCTACTAACTGAAAATAAATTAATTATAAAAATGTTATACTTACAGTTTTTTACAAAAAACACAAATTCACAATACGTAATTCTGCTGTCTGCAGCCGACAAGCGTGGTATCGCGTTCACTTACAGAAAGGAACTGCCGCTGCAGACCACCGAGGTTGCACGAATGAAACGAACGTTTTATCCCATACATTTGTGTATGAAAAATTTACCTTAAAATATATCTAGATTTTAGGGCTTTAAAAGAGGAAGTCTTTGTTTGTAAAGGTATAAAAAGAAGTATACAGCTATACTTATTGGTTTCTTCAGTGTTCAAAAAGTGTTTCTTTTTATCAATTTGTGTTGATTTATGGGGTTAAATCTGAAAAATACGAAGTCATGTTTTTGCATTTTTACTCAATTTTGTGCGTTTGTTGACGTTTATTATATAACAACTATTAGGTTTAAGAGTTTAATATAAGCATGAACATACTTATTGGTCTTTGATTGTAATATATACAAATTATCATTGATATCAATCATATGTAAATAGGTTAAATATGAAAAATCGTAACACTCTTTTCGGTGATTTTCACGATCTACACCCTTAATGTACTTTTAAGACACAAGCATTAAAGGCTATTGAGTTACAGTTCAAATTTTTAATGTTTGACGGAACATCAAACAATAAAAATTATACTGAAACGTTAAAAACATACTGAAACGTTCAGCGCTCGTTTTAGCAACACTATTTTTTATAGGGAAAAGGCGGGATGAGCGGACTATCCTGCCGGTAAGTAATGTCTTCCATGGACATCCCTGATACATGCCAACATCAGGCCGGAATGACTGATGCGCTGCCTACTTGGATATTTTGGAATTGATTTGGAGAGAGAGTTGGTAATCGTAAAATGGAAAGGAATAGATATTCACTGTCACTACCAAAACATGTACATTGGGGAATAGGATAAAGTGGGAAATGTAGTATATTTTATGGTAGTTTTCTGTGGGTAACGTGGCCAGTCGGTGCGCCCGGTGGCTGTGGGATTGCAGCGTACACCCACCTCCTCCAGATTTAGGTCTGTACTAAATAGTAGGTAATAGTTATTAGTAGACTACAGTGTTATCTTAGCTGTGTTATTCTTATAACCAATCACCAAACCATAACATATAACCATAATTTGCTAGTAATACGTTCGATGTATTGAATAGAGCGAGCGAATCAGTACTTCTTTCCGGGAAAACGCTTGTCGCTTTATAGAGCTCAAGTTAGACCCCCACATGGAGTACTGCTCACACTTCTGACTCGGGCACCAAAGTACCAGCTGCACCGTTTTGACTCCATGCAATGACGTGCTATCTGAATTGTTGACGATCCCTCTCACAGGTGGTTTAGAATACCTCAGCATACGTAGAGGTGTTGCGTATCTCGACGTTTTCTACCCCCTTTATAATGATTAATGTTCTGAAGGGCTGTTCAATTTGATGCCAACTTCGGTTTTAACCATCGCACCGCTAGTCATCGTCGTGCGGTTCATACACACTTCCTTGACATAATGTCGGTGCGTATAGTGCGGTCAAAAAGACAATTTATACCGCGAACCCGAAAGTTGTGGGATGAACTGCCAGCTGAGGTATTTTCGTTACGCTACGACATGGGGCTCTGGAAGAGAACTGTGAACAGGATTCTGCAAGGTCACCAGCGCACCCGCAAGCCCCCTGGTATTGGAGGTGTCCATGAGCGGCGGTGACCACTTACCATAATGTAGCCCGACCCCGCTCGTCTGCCATTTCTTCTATAAAATAAATAGTTTCAATAGAGGTTCCAACATAATATTCGTGCTTCTCCTCGATTGGGTAAGCGATATGCTAAGTTGGGAACCTATTTGTTGCCGCGGCATGTACACACTTTTTTGTACCACATTATTAATATTTTAATCGTCACTTTGATAAATCTGTGTGCTGTCGGTGGTCACAAATAAATTTATTTTCTTTCTTTGTTTCAATCAATCTATGGTCCTGTATCTTATCTACAGGGAAAATACAGGACCACCTGTACGATTTAGATTCGAACCGCTACTTCGATCCCTTACGTCATCGTATGTATTTAAATATTTGAAGAATGTCGTTCTTTGAAACATGAATCACCGTGCACCGGTACTGTGGTTAAACACGTGCATTGCATAATGCGATATGTGACATATGTAACGATAAGCCGCCTTCAAACCGGGTTGGGTTTTGATTTTACGAGTATATGGTACTGTCTAAACCATATACCTGTAGGTATATCGTATAAACAATAGAAGAGCGTGAATTTAAGAGATATGTAAATAAAATAAAGGTTGGTTTCAGATCTGATTCTTATATTCATTAAACAATAGGCAAGAATAAATAAGAAAAACAATTTCTCTTAGTTTTTTTAAATACCACCCCCCTTCATGGGGACAACCCTCCCAACTGGGCAAAAGCTTTTTTCCAATTACTCAAAAACTACTGGACCGATTTGGATGATTTTTTTTTTAAATTCATAGAATTAAATTATCTAGGCGAGTCTTTTACAAAATTTGCAAATTTCGAACTCCATCACTCAAAAAAAATCAAAATTTTGAAAAAAAAAAAATTCTGCTAGTTTTTTTAATTTTGGGTTAAATACTACTTTAGCAGCTTTTTAACCACTAAATTTCACTATAATCAGCATCTGACCTCAATGGAGGTCGAAGGTCAACATGACTAAAATTTCATAAATGACTTGCATGACGTATCAAAACGCATCTAACTACTTCGGAGAATACGATTGTGAAATAATATTTCGCAATAAGCTAGAAACAAAAAAAAAATGAAAATGATCAGTCATATCTAGCAACCCAAATACTTACATACCATATTGAAAATACCAAGTTGCACTGAAACCACTGGAATACGTTACTTCATATTTCTACGAACTTTATTTGACTATTCATTTCTGCTACTTTTTTTGAACATTTATTTCTATTTCAATCCAATTTGATCGCTACAGTACAATATTCGATTATTGTTTTCAAAATCTGTTCAGGGGATTTATACATATGCAAGTCAATCATGATAGAAAATCGTATCTTAAAAACGACGACCTTTAGGAAGAACGTTTAAAATCAATTTTAAATGGTACTTATGGTTATCGATGACGAGCTTTTCTCCATTATACGGGCAGTAGAATCGGTATTCACCATTTCCAATTCCACATCCATCCCATTTCCTTTTCAAAATCCACTTCGAAAAGTCTAAATTCTCTCGATTGATGTCCGTATGGTACCTATGGCGGAGGTCCAAGGATGAGATGTAATAATATCATTAATATTTTTATAAAAAAATGGTTGCAGTGTATATTATCCCAAACAACAGAGTCCAAAAGAACAATTTTTGGAATGTTTGTCTGTCTATCTAAACGCACATAATTATAGCTTACATTATAGCCGGGTTAACATTTAGGGTATTTCTTATATAGATCAATTATAACGTTCTCATGGGAATCGAACTAACTGCACATAATTTAAGATCTACGCGAAGTCACGGGCACTGCTAATCCAACATTATATCGTGTGTAATAGGACGTCAAAATTGTAGTAAGAGATTTTTATTAATTGCGTGTCTATATAAAGTATTACATACATTGTTTGTTATATGTTATATTAAATATGTACGAGGTGTGTTCAAAAATTAAACGGGAATTTTTTAATTTCGCGGGCTTTATAAATCCGATTTTCTAAAAAAATTTTTGCTTGTTGGTACACATGTTCCTGACGTATGTTGACATTTGCAGCCATTTTGAATGTTTAATTTATTTTCGACAGTCGAAAAGGTTACATGTGTTTTTGTGTGCTCGGCGATTTTTACTTCCGAAAAAGATGGATCAAAGATTAAATATTGCTTGAAAAATGGAATAAAGTGCAGCACCACATTCGAAATGTTGACAGTGACTTTTGGCGAATCTACAATGAGTAAGACAAGAGTTTACGAGTGGTACAGACGTTTCAAAGAGGGCCGTCAAGACGTTGGAGATGACGACCGCCCTGGACGCCCTAGGACATCAACAACCGACGACAACGTCGAGTAAGTGAAGAAAATGATTCTGGAAAATCGCCGAATCACTGTCAGATGATGTCAGTATATCATTTGGCTCATGCCAAGAATTTTTTTCGAATGTTTTGGGCATGAAACGTGTGCCAGCGAAGTTTGTTCCGAAATTTCTGAATTTCGACCAAAAACGATGTGGCGTCGATGTCGATGTAAAAAACAAAACCTTTATTGTCCCTCAGCCACCGTATTCGCCGGACTTGGCCCACTGTGACTTTTTTCTATTCCCGAGGCTGAAGAGAACCATTAAGGCAGTTGTCCCACCAACGACGAGAAAACGACTAACTATCGGCTATTTTCTCGCTCAAGAAACGTACAATAGATATACTTTCCGTGTGAACAAAAGAGATGCATATACAAACAGTTGATCGCTGACTGTTCACACTGCCGGCGAGCACTCGCTTCACTAGTTTGTCGCTGAGCGACAAGAGCTATGAAAGATAACACTCGCTCGGCGATACTCGCCAAGCGATTAGAACTCACGCCGAGAGAGCAACCAGTGGTCATTTCTCTACAGTGCGTATCTGAAAGTACACGTTTTTTTTTTTTATTTAATATGAATATCGAAAAATCATTTGAATTATCATTGTTATCTAGTTCAGACGACGATGATGATGAATTCTATGATAGGATTTGTGTAGTGGCTGCGGCAATTCTGAATAAACGTAAGGAAAAAATGAAGAAAAAAAGAAGAATATGGATGGAAAATATTAATTATTTTAGAAAAGAATGCAGTGAATTCAAACTATTCTATGAATTAACAAATCATGGCTTTCGCACATATTTTAGAATGACAAGAGACGAGTTTGAATATTTGCATAGTTTAATAGAAGATGACATTAAAAAAGAAAATACAAATTATAGAGAAGCTATTGGTACAAGAGAGCGTCTCGTCATTACATTAAGGTAAGGCTCCATCGCTTGGAGTGATTTCAGTGGCAGACATTGAATCTTGGATCTCTTCGTTTTGGCTACGAGTAGTATGTTCTCCAATTCCAATTTGCTGCACACCAGAACCGCTGGGTTCAGGTGAGGCAGAACCGTGTCCAGAAGAAAAATTTGTCTGACTCGTAGAAGGGCGAGAGTTGTAAGAATAATCGTTTGAGTAATAACCGGTATATGAATAGTTTGTATTAGCAATATTGTCTTCAGCATCCATTACCAATTGAAACAACTTTCTTTTTATTGTTCTTTGATAATACTCCGGCATCTGCTTTGTACTATGATACATTGAATCAAAAAAAGCTTTTAAAGGATCACTTGATGTTAGTACTTCCTTACGTAACTCATCTCTCTGCGCAGTTCGTTTTGCTCGATTATCATCCATATCTTTTAAAAAATTTAACAAATCCTCGTCATTATGAATTATTTCATCCGTCTTCCTTTTTTTTGGAGCTGTTATCGTATCTGCTGAATCTCTACTAACATCTGTATTAGCTGTTTCCTCGAAACTTGTCGAAATATCAGGATGTGGTGTAACATTTGTATCTCGTTCCGCATTTGTCATATATGGAAGCAAAAATTCCATGTGACTCATGTACTTCCAGGGTTTTATTTGTTTTTGTGACTGTCCACTTGTTGTCTTCTTGATTTTTTTTAATTTTTCACGGTGCGTGTCTCACAAATTTTTCCATTTTAACTTTGCCTGTGTAACTGTAAATAAAACAAATAATTATAACACACCACATCAAAATTAATTTTATGTTATTAACTAATATTATTTGATATTTTTATTTATTTTCAGATATCTTATAACCGGAACTACATATACAGCATTGTCAAAAAGCTATAGAATAGGCCGTTCTACGCTCTCCGAAATAATACCAGTAGTATGTGAATCTTTATGGATCAAGTTGCAGCCAAAAGTAATGAAGCTCCCTACTGAACCCGAATGGAAAGTTATAGCAAAAGACTTTTATGATTTGTGGAATTTCAATAATTGCCTTGGTGCAATTGATGGCAAGCACGTGGTAATTTTTTCGCCCCGTAAAACGGGATCACAGTACTTTAACTACAAAAAAACATTTTCGATTGTACTGTTAGCAATTGCTGATGCTCATGGAAGATTTATAATGATCGATGTTGGATCAATGGGCAGATACAGTGACAGCGGAATATTCACAGATAGTAATTTCTACAATGTGTTGCAAAACAATGGATTGAGATTACCCGCAGATGAACCCCTATATGAAGGAGGATTGCCTCAGCCTTATGTTTTTATTGGTGACTGTGCATTTCCGTTGATGACACATTTATTAAAACCATATCCTGATCATGAAAGGTTGGATAAAGACCAGTTAATATTTAATTATAGACTGAGCAGAGCACGCCGAATGGTAGAAAGTGCGTTTGGTATGTTGGTGCACAAATGGCGTATCTTTTTTAGGCCATTAGATGTTAAAATAAGTACCGCCAAAAAAATTGTAAAGGCTGCGTGCGTTCTACATAACTATGTATTACGCAATGAAATCGAAAAGGCGCCTTCACAGTCAGTTTTTTCTGATAATATGTCAAGAAATTACTCCGAGGTATCTGAACAAAACTCAGCAGATTTTGAAGACGGCTTTTTTGTGAGAGAATATTTCATGGAATATTTTAATTCCATTGGAACAGTTTCGTGGCAAAATAACCGTGTGCAAAATGTATTAGATTCTGATAGGATAACACATAACTTACATTAGACTCTGCAAAATGAATATTGATTTAACTATAGGTATATGTTGTGTTAGATAGATGTTAAATAAAAAACTTACCACTTTCTATGTTTGTTTTCTTTAAAATGTCTTTCCAAGCTGCGTCCTTCACGTCTAATTGTTTATATGAAATCAGTTTTGTGTCCCAAAGACACGGATATTGTCGGACACATTCAATAAAAAACTCATCCATTTTTATTGGAAAATTGGGAACACGTGTATCGCGTATGAGGCCGCAAGACTGACTGTACGCTTGACTGCCGCGAGCGAGTGATGCGAGTAATCGCCCGCCTCACTCGCACACTCGCTTATAGCCGAGCTACACAAATATCGGAACTACGCACTCGCTCCCCGCGTTTCTAGTTCTAGCTCTACTCGTTACTCGTTAATCGTTGCCGGTGAGACAAGTGCCTAAAGGACGACGTTTTGCCACCATTGATGAGATAAAAACAGAATCGATGAAGGAGCTGAACGCCATACCAAAAAGTGAGTTCCAGAAGTACTTCCAAGATTGGAAAAAGCGCTGGAACAAGTGTATTATATTTGAGGGGGATTACTTCGAAGGGGACAAAATTAATGTTGATTAATAAATAAAGATTCTTTAAAAACAAAAATTCCCTTTATTTTTTTAACACACCTCGTATTATTTTGTTTTTTTTTTTATAGAGAAGAGGGCGGACGAGCAAGCGGTCCCACGTCATGGTAAGTGTTACCGCCGCCCATGGACACCTGCAACAGCAGGGGGTATGCGGGCGCACCGCCGACCTTGCAAAATCCTATTCACAGCTTTGTCCCATGTCGTAGCTTAATGAGAAGACCTCTTGAGGCAGTTCGTTCCACAGCCTACGGGTTCGCGATATAAAATAATATATATATGTATATGGTAGATCGAAAGCTCTCCAAAAATACGTACAAATAAATAAGTACGCAATAAATGCATAATATTACAAAAAGCAGTCTTACGTATAATGAGTCTAAATATCCTTT
This sequence comes from Sesia apiformis, assembly GCA_914767545.1. Taxonomy (NCBI): domain Eukaryota; kingdom Metazoa; phylum Arthropoda; class Insecta; order Lepidoptera; family Sesiidae; genus Sesia; species Sesia apiformis. The sequence continues at coordinate 10,242,995 of OU611967.1, read as the reverse complement.
CACGGCCCGCAAAGGTCGCCTCATGGCCGTGCGCATATTTGGTCAGTCAGTCAGTCGAGTCATATATGTCTGCAGCAGCTGTCGCTAAAATATTTCACATAATTGCAGGTTGAGTAAAATAACTTAAAAGCCTTATTATAAATGAGATGAAGTTTGAACCCATTTCCCATCCTATTCCATCGAGTGGGGCGATTATTTATTATACATACCTACAGATACATATGTTACCTTACCCAGCCTTTTCTTTCATCCAATGCTGGATACGGGTCTCCCCATTAGAGGTGGTGGTAGTTCCTCAGGGCTTGTGGCGGTGGCCTTGTTATCCCCTAGTCGCTTTATTACGACACCAATGGGAAGATATAGGGTGGTATAGGGTATTATTCTATACTTGTACACAAATTACAGATAATATATACGAATTGTACTTGTATCAGTCTTTAATGTCCCGCTGCAGGGCACAGGCCTCCCTCTAGTAAATCGCTAGGGGTTTCGGGCAGTAATCCATCACGCGTGCCCAGTGTGGCTTGGTGGATATACATAATTCAGATGCTTTTTTTAATTTTTAGAGCATGCGGGTTTACTCACGATATTTCCCTTCCACTATCGAGCTAGTGACAATTTTTTTAATATATACGACTGATTAATATTAATTATTCAAGTAAATTGAAACTCATCAAGTCTTGATTTCACAAAATGGTCTACAACCATCCTTTCGAAACTAGCGCGGTAAAAGGAGCTTTTCGAATGTTTCGCGGCGAGGGAAGCTCTCATGTTATATTTCTTACTCCCCATGTCATCCCAGCCTATCCTATTAATCCTATCGCAACCTATTGATGCGAATAATGGGGATATTGGAAATGACACTAAATGAAACCAGACCAAATTTACTAATATCTATTTAATTTACGTTTAAAAAGCCTAAATTACCGCAAACTGTTTAACCTTAAAATTTAACATTACGTAATTATGGAAAATGGTCATTAAAACGGTAATTTGCGTACAGAAGTATTAACCATTGCATAATAAGTATAATAATAAAACGTTACATCTGCAAAAAAAAAGGAAAGTAAAACGCGAATACTTACTGTAATTGCATTTTTATTTTGCAAAATTGTTATTTGGGCTTCATTTATTAATAAAATTTTATATTTCTTCCATGCAGGTAAATGGTAACGACATCCACTTTTAATATAAAGGAAATACAGGTTATTTCAGACAAAATAACGATTACAGTCAATATGTTTGCATAATATAAATTTTATGCATTTTAAACAAGTGTATTTTTTTTAAATTGTTCCGCTAATAATTCCATGTCATACATGCTATATTAAAATGAAGGTGTCCAGAGTCATGTTTTACAACAATAAACATATTCTTCCAGAATTTTAAAATTTCAGAAAGTTTAACACGCTAATAATAACGACTATATGGTCCGGTTATTATAGGAAGAGCTGTGACAGCTGACATTAAAATCGTTTTACAACTCGATAGTTCTTTAAGAATATTTTTTTCTATTTAATTGTGTTATGTTATAAGTTATGACTTAACGGGGAAACGGAATTTCCATAAAATTTATAAAATACAGAACTGTTCGCGCTCTTCCGCTGATGACCGAACAATATAATCAAACAGTTTTGGGCACATTAGCTTATTGCTGACTGTACATTCTAAATCGTGAAAACACTTAACCATGTTTTCGTTCACTTCGTTAGAAGGTGATGCTGCATCTCACAGGCGACTGGGCGCATCCGACTGGTTAAATCATCAAATAACTCAAGAGATGCCATAGCTCGTTTCCCTTCAATCCGATCACATAATTCTAGGCCATTGATTCCATCAATACTTCCTAATCGCTATCTTATTTTACCCATTCCATTTTTAAAATCCTAACCTAGTGTTGTCGCTGCTACAGACGCTGAGGGACTACACCACCTCTGAATGAATAAACTCGCCAAATCGTTTGGCTAGCGTAGCGTTTTCTTGCGTAAAAGTTGTGCGTAATCAAATAACAGCATAAAACTGCGTTTTTCGTGTGCTTCCAAGGAGTCCTCTTCTGTCCTCAGCAAACCTACTATCGTTATACTGGGCTGCTCCTGACTTACTTCGACGGACTGGACATTGACAGTTTACATTTTAGACTTGAAATAATAATTGTTAAGCTACGAAGAAAACGTGATACTGGCAGAATGTGCTAATTGTACCATTGCCATATATGAAAAAAAAATACAAAATAGTATGCCATTTTTACTGATGTTGGCATATATCGTAGATGTCTATATGTCACAATACTTCTTGCTATGTGGCCGAATGTCTATTCGTGTGCCACGTTCTTTCTATGAAAAAAGAAAACTTTATCTAAAACCAATTTCACTCCTTAAAGACAAGGCTAACTTAAGTAAGTAAAGGCAAAGTTACGTAAACTGATAACAAGAAAATTGCGACTTCATGTCGAGTGAAAGTGAGATCAAATTTGGTACATGTTACCCGCATGTTGAAATTCCATTTCCTACAACTAGTAAGTGATTACTGATTGATTACACACGATTCTATCCCGAGGGTTAAACGGTGTAAGTTACTTAGTCCGTTATATTTATCGGTTGTACTTAACGATGTCCTAAAAGCGTAGTTCAGAAAATCAAAAAGGATTTTAAAAAAAATTACATTATATGGTATATGAAAAGGGATCTTATTGTCGAATTTAGTTTCCGAGATATTGAGATTTTAGTAATATCTTAATCAATCTTGAGACGAAATTTGTATAATATGCTCCGGTACTTTGAGCATTTTGTACAGTAAACGCCTATTTTAAAGTTTATTATCATTGCTCTATCGTCTAATTGAACGAAAAGGTTTGTTCTACAACGTTACATTTATGGTTAGCGCTAATTAACCGCTTATGAAATAGTTGCTAATGAGCTACAAAAAAGTTTTTGTGCGAACGCTCAATTGATTTTGATTGATCAATTGATCATCAATCATCATCATCAATCACCACTCAATTGATCAACACTTTAGTGATTTATTTCCGAAATTCGCATATGTGTTCGTATGCATGTTTGTGCGTGTGGGAATTAATTATACAAAAATAACAGACAATAATATAAAAATAAAATTAATTGATTGAATATTATTTGACACATATTTGCTATTTTGATAAATAATTGATAATGCTAATTATGACAATATTTGACATAGTAAATTTAAGGAACCCTTCGTGATGTCTATATGTGGTTGACTGTATGTGGTAGACAATTTGAGGCGTCTATAATTGTGTATTTTATGGCAAGTTTCACACTTTTTGACAACTGTATGATATATATATACTTAGACCAAATCAAAAGGAAGAAGATACGTTACTCACTTACCGCGCGTGGTCGCACAAAACTGAGTCTAATGGACCTGTTTCGTTTAGTCACCGATAGAACAGCGACTCGCTAACACGTGATACGCTCACACGGTGAACACAGTTTTGTAGTGGAAAATACATTTAAAAATGCCTTCCTGTGCATTTTTATTCAGTGCACAAATCACTCGAGGAGCAAAAACAATTGGAATCACTTTTCGCGCGTAAGTAGGTACACCAAAAAGTAATAATTTGTAGAAGATTTTTAAAATTATAATTTACATTCGGCCATTAATGAGTGAGCGAGATAAAACGAAGATGTGCGAATACGAAACATGTGCGAGCGACACATTTAGCTTGTCTCACTCTTGCTACTGCCCAAGCTCATCATTCTATCTCTGTCTGACGGTGTCGTACAACGTCACTTCAGTTGTAGCTGCATTAGTTGTGTGTATGTGTGTGCATTCGAGTCTATTTTCAGTTGACGCAATGTAAGAACGTACCGTAACTTCCCCTTTTGCTTTGATCTCTATGTATATATAGATAGAATAAGTATAAGTTTTTGCACGCCGATGAGGCAGAGTATGCATAGACTTAATTAATTATGACATCTTTTGTAAACCGTACTTTAGCAAATAAATGAAGAATCTGAATAACAAAGAAACTAGTTTATACAAAAATAAATACAGCTACGAGGGAGGTTGGTGTCAAACTATCAAGCATAAGCAATTAAATATATAAATCTGATAATTCAGAATAATTAATAGTATTCCTATAACCCAGTATTTATTCTAATAAACCCGAGGCACTATCTGCGTAGTGAAAGGGATATTATCATTTATCAGTTGGTTTCGACCCACCTCGTTGTAATACGCGTTGACCCTAAGGCCACACTTCGTCGTGTAATTTGTATTACACGCTTTCGTAGTGACAAACACATTATAATAATAATAATAATAATTATAGGCATAAAGGACACATATAGTTGCTATTACGACACATTTCTAATTTAGTATACCGTAACCAGCCCCTATATTGTCCACTGTCCACGCTCTTAAAACGCCACACATTAGCAAAGCGAGTTAACAGGTTCACTCATCTAGAGATGGTGTAGTTCTTTGTGGTAACAGTTATCTTTGTTATCCCTTAGTCGCATTTTACGACACCCACGAGAAGGGGTGGGGTGGTGCTGTTCCCAAGCTGAAACCACACGGTTGCACTTAGTATAATTCTCATCGGGTTTCAAATACGACGAGCGGTCGTCTCGTACGTATTATTTCAATTTTGTCAAACTGTTTTCCAAAGTAGCCATAACCAGTCCTTTTATCATCCACTGTTGGACATGGGCACATTATTTTGTGCATGAGGGAAGTATATAGGAAGTATAAAATGAATATACTTACTATATTTGATTCTTTTTTAAAATTACTCATCTTTTGGATGTTTCATTGCGAATAGTAAATTGTGGATAACGTAGTTGGTTTTACATTTAGTACAATAATTGAAATGTAGCTGTGTTGTTTTAAAATGTAATGTACTCTTTGTTTTTCCAAATAAAATAAAACACCACGCCTGGCCAAGCGGGTTGGCGGGTTGCTGTGTTGTAGTATGGATAACAAAGCGATTCCCTAGTAGCCTTTTACGACAGAAAGAAATGGGATCCGAATTAAGCTTCAAAGTAAAAATAAGAATATGTAGCGTCGGTCGAAAGATAGATCTCGTTAGTCTCCATATACCATAAATTCCTACATCTCAAGAGGAAGGCAGCGCATTCTGGGGCGTGCCAGCGTTTGTCCATGTATCGTGGATGTCTATGGGCGACAATATCCACTTACCACCAGGTGGACCTGTATGCTCGCCCACCGTCCTTGCATTAAAAGAAAACCGTACGTTTAAGAATAAAAGTGTACCTAAACCTTCACGAGTCCTATTCAACGACATGTAGTATGTAGACGTCATTTTTTTTTTCAATTATTTAAAAGTTTACTCTATCGTAATTTTGGAACTGCTGAATCAATTTGGCTTATCTTCGAACTTAACCAAGATATACACTCAAACTATATTTCTGTCAAATTTCATGTCACTCCGATAAGAATTGCATAGAGTTTGTTGTTGCGGTCACCTTAGTCAAGATGTAGTGAAATTATTACAAAATTCGAAAGTCGTGATCGTAATAGTTAAAATAGTAATAGTTACAGTTGAAACAACGTGATTACAGTTAATAAATAATAATGATTCGACTTCCAAGGAGTTAAGGACGAAAGACTATCGTTATGGGAACTAACTGTCCAAATAATAAGAAGCTGTATTTTAGTCAGCAAAGAAACATAGTCGTAAATGTATTATATTATAAAGTACTAAAATACATGAAATACAGTTTCTATAACCTCAATACAAAAAACGTTCAAAAGGAAGGCGTGCGCTAATGCCGCTAAATTACACTGCAAATACTGTTTACGTTTCCAAATAGCTGCGAGGTTCAAAACTAGGTCGACATTTACAAATGTTGATGCAGATTTATCTGTGCGCCCTCTGGTGGACAAATCCGGTGCATTGCAACTGACATATCGCTATCTGCCCGCACTGACCCCATCAACCTGTCGCTTTGCAGTTTATTGCTGTAAAGGTTATTTCATACTGGCAGGAGAAATATTCATATACAAATATAAAGGAATAAAAGGAAAAGGATACAAAATAAAAAAGTTGAGGCGTAATAGCCTAGTGTATCTATACTCGACTAACATTCATGTGATCGTGAGTTCAAATCCTCGGCCTTTTAAATTACGGATTTAAGTACGCCTTTAAGTACGGATTTTTAAATGTCACTAGCTCGGTGGTGAGGGAAAACATCGAACCCGCATGCTTCATATATTAAAAAAAATCTGGAGTATGTGATCAACCAAACCAACCACCGGGCCCCCGTAGTGGATAACGGTCCGAAACCCCCAGTGATTTATTAGGAGTGGTCTGTGCCCAGCAGTGGAACGACAATGAGGAAGGAAGGGGGGATAGAAGGGGATGGGAATGGGCTCTGGCATGTCTCACTCACTACCGAAAATCGTACAGTAAATTGGGGTATCCCCCAATAAAGGATAAAATGGGAATTGCAGTATATTTTACTATAGTCTTCAGTGTTGTATAGTTTAGACAAGCGGAAATCCAAGTGTTCAATTAAATCGTTAAATACATACAGCGATTAGGTTCGATTTTAGCAAACGAATATGCGACCAATCTGCAGTCTCCTTAACTCGAAGGGCCTCAAGCTAAAGTTCACGTCGTTCCCTTAATAACAATGTAAAGGGGTCGCGAAGGCATTCCTGTGAAATTTGTATGATAAGCTGAAAGTTCAAGGAATACACAATTTAGATAGCCACCACTCGATTGGAAGGGAAAAAAGGCTTTAAATAATTATAGCAATAGGGCGGAAAAAATAATGGTGTAAATAGCAACCAATTAAAGCTTTTTTAAATCTGTAGCGACACGGTGTTTGGACACAGGACGACACGTTGTTTTATTTATGCTAATTTTTCTTGGAACTTTCGTCAGTGCAGAATTTTTGGTCCGTCCTGTGTCCTCCACTCGACGTACGCCAGTCAGTCGTCTCCCATCCACATTCCCAACTAAGCAGTTCAGTTTAATGTATTTTTATGTATTATATAAGGTCGAGGAAAAAAGTTTCTTCGTATTTTATATACAAATTATAGACATTTTTTTTAAAACTTTAATTACATTTAATTATAATATATATGTGCCGTTTTGTTCTATAACTTGTTACCATCTTGTAGGTAGTGACATGATCCCGTTGCTGTATAATTTTTGGGATTTTTGGTCAAAAAATTGCGACAAGTAGTTTTGACAGTCTTCTCTTGATGTTAACCTTACACTACCTAAAGAATTCTGAAGAGACCGAAACAAGTGGAAATCTGAGGGCGCAAGGTCAGGGCTATATGGTGGGTGCATCAACACTTCCCAACCAAGCTCTATCAATTTTTGCTGAGTGGCCAAAGATGTGCATGGTCTGGCGTTATCATGGTGAAAGACTACAACTGTAGATAGCCTTTCTGTTGATCAATTCTAGGCGTTTTTCTCAATTTCTCGCTTTAGTTTCAACAGCTGTTGGCAGTAGAGATCCGAATCAATGGTTTTGCCCGGCGGTAAAAGCTCATAATGAACGATGCTCTTTCAATCCCACCATACACACAGCATCACACAGCATGCGCGTTAATCCGGGTTTCGCCACAGTCTGTGGAGCTTGGCCGCACTTAGACCATGATCTTTTCCGCACGTTCTTGTCGTAAGTGATCCACTTCTCATCACCAGTGATCAATCTTTTCAAAAATGGTTCGGTTTCATTGCGTTTTAATAGAGAATCGCAAACGAGTACACGGTTCATTAGGTTTCTTTCAGTGAGCTCGTGTGGTACCCGAATATCGAGTTTTTTTGTGAATCCAGACTTTTTCAAATGAGTTAAAACTGTTTTGTGGTCAATGCCCAGTACATCAGCAATGTCGTAACTACTTATATGCCGATCTTGCTGCACTTTTTCACAAATGGCATCAACTTTATCGGTAACAGGGCGACCGGAGCGAACTGCATCTTTAACATTAAGATTTCCTGACTGAAATCCAACTTTGTGCTACTCTTACTGACATTGCATTAGGTCCATAAACGGCACATTTTTTTTTCGCGGCTTGTGTCGCATTTTTCCGTTTTTTGTAATAAAACTTTAAAATGAATCGAATTTCTTCGTTAGATTCACTCATTTTCTTGGACAGAAAAACAATTTAAAAATGGCGGGAAACAGTTTTTTTATTTTTTATTTCTTTTTTTTTAAATGTTACCTTTTTAATGGTATCATAACCAGCCAAGTACAAACAGTTCAATCAAAGATATTGGATCACAACTTCATGCATACAAAATACGAAAAAACTTTCTCCGACCTATTATTTATGTTTATTAAATATAATAAGTTAGAGGATATTTCTCATTAATTAATTAACCTTCTAATTAATATCAGAGTAATAATACACAATAATATCATCTACAAATCTTAAATTGAGTTTTTTTTATTATTAGGAGTCACATTTTGATTGAAAGACATTGAAACTTGGTAAAACACCTTCACGATTCTCCAATTTCCTTTGATATATTATGTAATGAGATAGTATTTTTATGCCAATTTCCCAGTGGTTTCTTTTCTGCCGGTCCCACGCCAATGACTGCTATTGGATTCATCTCAATTGCAAATGTTGCATTGTAACAATAAATAAACATAAATGCCCACGCGGAACAATAAAAAGAAACACACTTTAAATTATTGTAAGAAAGTTAATGGATGCAAATAATTCAGTGAAATCGATATTAATCGAATTCAAGGTAAAAGAGGGGAAATTGTTGACAGCTGGATTGTTAAACACTGTATCGGTCATCGATCAGTGCACTTACTTTTGTAATTAAAGTCGGCCTCGATTAGGTAGTGTGAATAAATAAATGAGTTGTTTAGTTTCCTTCCTGTTTATGCCCATTCCGGTGACAAAAATACCAGGGCCAGGGAGAGTATTCACAAAGCAGTCCTATGACTTTGAGTACCCCATGCTCTACCAATTGAAATAGACTACTTACCATTCCATATACATCAAACATTATATTCATATAATGTACGTCCATATTCAAGCTACGTGGAAGATTCTCATAATATTTTCAACTTTTCCTTCTAGTCAAAACCGGAAAAAAAACTGGTTTCTTATGACAAAGTTGCTGCTGATTCCTGTTGCGAAATACACTCCCCTTTAAAGAGTAGGTAGTTAGTAATAACGGAAAAGATAGAAAGCTTATAACAATCTTGAATGTCTATAAGACACAGACAAGTCTCGACATTGATTAATTTTGCTTTACACTTCCGTTCTCATGATTTTTTTTCTGCTTAGTTTCTTTTCGTGTCAGTAAACTTAATTGTGCTTGCAATGTAATGTAATCAGCTCTTTCAGTATCCACTGCAGGACACGGCTCTCCTCATGTACACTGTCTTGTGCATGAGGGATGTATGGCCTTAAAACGTCATGCTGGCCAAGCAGATTGGCGAGTCCAATCTTTTAGAGGTGGTGTAGTTCCTTAGCCCATGTGGTAGCGGTTTTATTATCCCGTAGTTCTTTTACCATATCCGCGGGAAGAGATGGAGTGGTGTTATTCTATAGCTGGCCGACAACACTCAGCAAATATTGTATGGCTTACTGGAGGCCAAATATTTAACTCCGCTGCAAAAAAATAAGTTCTAGATACCCGCAGTAGCGGGTCATGTTAGTTTTTATGAGCTATTAGCGGCAGGAAGCTATAGTTAAAATATAAAATACGAAGGTTTCCTCACAACTCCATTATTACAGATTTTCTAATTTCCCTTCAATTTAATGCTGTCTATTACTTTAAAAGGAAAATACAGACTTCTAACTTGGGAAACTCGAGTGTATCGTTAATGTAAATGGACTCTAATTTGCAGCGTCTCCACAAACGAGATGTATTATACAAGTGAAACGGACCGTATATCAACCGCCAATGAGGCGAGAACGTGTGAGGAAAATTAGAATGTTGATAGTGAGATGTCGGCAAAAATTACGAAATAAATGAAATTACTAAGACCAAGGTAGAGAAAATAAATTCTTCAGATGAAGGTTGGCAATCAGCTCGGAATATTTTGACGTGTCTCTTGCAAAGCGAAACAGTTCGGTGGCACTCGAGATGCCAGTCCACTTCGTATGTTATACGCAGGCTACGCAGCCACGATTTTTTCTTGTGAACAACACGGCTCTTTCCGGCGATCTTGCCCATCAAATGAGTTGAATACGGTACAAAACACATGTAAGTAATTCAAACCAAGTAATTCTTACTCGACTGCTACGGCAGGATTAACCGATAAGATAATGTTGACAAAACACTTATAATTTTACAGACATAAAATGATAAAGAAGTGGCCCAGAAAACGTAATATTTTCTAAATAAATCGTAACTAGTCATAATTCTATTTATATCCTAAGGCAAATACAAAAAAGGATCAAATTATTTGTCAGCGCATTTATGGAGTCATTCAGTGTCAAATGGAAAAAATGTCGTTTCCGAATTCTACAATAATTTTCATCTCAGTTGTTATCATATAACTGACAATTGACGGATATGCTTATAAAAATCTTGACCGATAGAATATAGAAGTGAACTTGCAGCTATATCTATAGCGCACATTAACATACATCTATATTTTCTGTCAGTCTTATGACGTAATAAAAGGGTCCAGTAAATTTCATGGAAATGGTATAAAGAACCATTCACATGACGAATCAGGTGTATCTATGTTAACGGTATGGGGCCATAAAAATGGAAATCTTTACAGCTTTATAGATTTTATGCTATAAACCGTGTCGCGACATTAAAGAGGAGAATGGTACACGAGCGAACAAATTGATAGAGACATTTATTTAGGTTTACGGCGACACATAAGCATTTCCTACAATAGGAGAAATAAACATTTATGTTAAGATATGCATGCATATTTGGATGACCACCTAATAGAATAATTGTTATGTAAACGGGTTACTCACGATTTATTATTTATTTATTATAGTCGATATTTCGGTCCAGTTACATATAGCGTGGTCATGTAACCCTGGAAACTGCGGAGGCAGGTGCGTGTGGTGATATTCTTAGGATAGTGTGCAAGGAACTTAATCAACAAAGACAAGATCAGTGTGAGCAGGTGAATTAAAAACGAACACGACGGAGGGTAGACAAATTTGTCTGTCAATAGCAACAACACCTTCGCCCGCCACCGCAGTCTCACCGCGACCACGCTTCATGTAACTGGAACGAAATATTGGCTATAAAAAATAAATAATAATAAACAATTATTCTGTTCAAACACGATAACAAAAGTTTAAAATCTTATAACCGCAATTTATATAGAGTTGTTCACGCAATGACGAACGGGTCCCCAATTTAGGACGACATGGATGAAATTATAATAACGCATAATAATATACTTTAATGTAGAATGATTTAGTCGTATTTTATTAAATTATGTGATCATCATTTCATTTACATAAGTTTAAATTTTTGTTCTTTTCTTTCTTCGTATATTGATAATTAATTTATCTTTAAATAAGACATTACAACATGTACGCCTGCGCGGCAAGTTATAATGACACATGAACTTATGTTTTCTCAACTCCTTTTCAAACATATAACTATAAATAAATAAATCGTTTGTTTTTGATTTAAAAAAAAACAGAGTAACTCTAGACGGCAATGCAATTAAATTGAATTAATGTAAGTTGTAATGTATTCACTTTTATAATAATGTCTGTTTTCCATAATTTAATATACTCGTAATTATGTCTGCTTATGGCGTCTACTCCCATTATCTGTAATTTTAATCCAACTTCTTACTAATTACAACCTCGCCGGATCTTCGCCTCCATAACAGTTCAACGCCCTTTATGTTTTACTGTCAATGCCATTGGCTTTAGCAAGTCGTCAACATAAATTATTCTATGTAAACAATCATCGTATTTAGTTTAAATGTGTAAAGTTTTTGCTCAATACTGTTAAGTTATAAAATTAAAAACTAAAAAAAAAGTAAACACTGGAATCTAATTAGGTTATAGAAATTCTAAGAGCTATAGGAATGATATATGTGTTTATAAAACTGAAGCGAAGTAAAATTTAAAAAGATATATAATCATTGTTATTATTATTACGTTTGCATACAATTTAAAAAATATGTGTATAAAATGTCTCAATTAGTCATTACTAAGTACGAATACTAACCAGAACCACATGACGCATAAAACCCAACCGTGTCCAATTATATTCACTGAAGAAATCGTTCAATAAAATCGATTATTCGATTCTACGGTCATCGTGAGAACATGGCGTCGGTCGCGTCGGTAAACATTGCGACATAGTCACTGGTGGTTGGGCAGATAAGAAATGTAGGTTAGTAATTAATACCTTAGCGAGGGAAATTTATGATTTCTGTAGAACTGAAGCGGTTTGCCTGCTTCCTACTTTAGTATTCCTACTAAGTCCATTTTTAATGTCATTGAAAATATTGTTTCTCTTTGTAACTATAACATCCGTGTTTCCCTCACTGCTGTTTAATTGACTTCCCAGAAGACTAATCAAACAGCCAATTTACAATTACAATCAAAAATCTTTCACTTGTCACATATAATTTCAAAAATCTCTACTTCTAAAGTCGGTAGTCAAAAGCTAGTGATCGCACACGTTCATAGGTTTTTATATGTCATCATCACCACTACTATTATATTAGATTTATACGTTGGTCGCCAAAAAGTTGTAATTAATTTATTAGGATTATGAGAAAATAAATAATCATAAACGTGTATTTTTAAAAGTTAGGATTTTTTCTTTGTTACAGAAGAGGGGGCAGAAAGACGAGCAGCCCACGAGATGCTTCAAGTGCTCAGGGCCGCCCATGGACACCTGCTACTCGTATACTACGGGAACGCAGATAGCGCCCGAACTTGCAGGATCGTATTCACAGCCTTCTTCAAATTATTTTTATTTTTTTCAATTATAAAATTAAAACAGCATATCTAAATAACAAGTAGGTGTAATTAATTGATTATTTATTATTTAATTAAGCCATCTTCTTCAAGTTTTTACAAATATAACCAACCCATAACCCATAAAAAATTAATAAGATGATGTCACTTTAAAGTATTTCATGTGGACTATGTTTGATTTACCTTGATTCTTATCGTCCGTTATTACAAATTTCTAGGTTAAGAGAACGCCTCTTGTAATACACTTCCTCAATAGCATACTATTATAATTAACAGTCCTTTTAACACATAGTTGATGGTCTAATAAAGCTTGATGATTAATTTTAAACTAGCAGAGGCCTAGAAGAATCAATAACACTATAGTTCGCAGCGGTATACGGTACCTACAGAGTATCGACGTAGCATTAAACAAGTAGCACACACGATTCGCGAATTGCAAAGTCATTCATGTAGAAAGGTCTTAGCATATTAAAACGACCGATAGAAAAAATATAGATTATTTTTGCCAAATTTAATCTGCCATTTTGAGTTACTCGGTTCGAAAGTAGGATGTGATTAAATTCTGACGAATTTCAGGATTTTCAGAATTTTAGGATTCCAATCTATTACTTCTAAACAATAACAATGAAACTAAAAAGTAACAAAATAGTTTCATATCATTTCATTTAACAGAAATGTTTTATGTAGGTATATACATAATTAAGAAACAATTACCTATAAAGTTGAAGAAAAAAAATCGCATCTTACAATTACAATTGCCACTTTCAATTTGCGTGAATGAAAATGAAAGTTAAAAGACCGATTGAACCCTTCCAGCAGATCTTATTCCGCCTCTTCAATATCGAGTAGACGACGAAAGTAAGGGACATAATTCCAGCCAGAGATACGATTAGCGCAATCACGCCATGGAAAATTAATACATAAACCAAACAAATTAAAAATTAATTGAAAACTAATACATTATTAACTTTTATTGCTCAAGACTTACGGCAAAAGTCAGAACGTCACTCTGTGTTGCAGACGCAAAATGAACTTTTTTACCACACAACAATAATGCTGTCCTCATGGATAAGAATATTAAGCCTTCGCCTTCACGACTTAAGAGTTAAAGATCGTTTGAATTTTACTTTCAGCGTGAAAAAGAGTTTGGTATTCTTTACGGTTACGGAGTGCTGCAGACCGAAGCATACACGTGGACGTTAATGCGCTAGTAATAAGGTCTAAAATAGCACATCGTTCTGTGCAGCTGGAGGGAGTGATGTCTTGCTGTGAACAATATCCTCGCGAAAATTATTTAAAGCGACTACTTTCGCTCTCAAATGTCGGCGGCTGATGGCTAAAACAGATTACTTGATAGAATGCGGTAGGAAACTGACCTGTTCAGCTATTTTTATGTTTAGATTAAACAATGGTAATAGAAAGTGTTTAATCGTGTTTTTCCTCACTGCCGAGCTAGTATCAATTATTAAAAATCCGTACTTATAAGTAGAAACTCAGTGGTACAGGGCAGGGATTTGAACTCACGATCACATGAATGTGAATCGAGTATGATGTAGGCATAGAACCTGTAGGCATGATGAATGTGATTCAAATCTAAAAAATGTGGAGTATGCGATTCACCAATTCGCACTGAACCCGCGTGGTGGATTACCGTCCGAAACCACCAGTGAATTATTAAGGGAAGGCCTGCGGGCTGCAGTGTGACGTTATAACCCGATACATTAAAAAGTCGAGCTGACCAATGACCCGAACCGTGTTAGATGATAACGAAGACGCAGATTCAGCATCCTATTTGTTTGTATATATTATGTTACCGTGTATATCGGAAGCGTGATGAATGTGAAGGTTCATTAATATTTTTTTATAGAAATAAAGTGGCAGACGAGTGGACAGTCCATCTGGTGGTCCATTTCTCCAAATCCATCGATATGGGAATAGACTAGATAACACATCAAACGAAACCTAGTTGACCGATCGATTGGCGCAGTTGGTAGTGACCCTGTTTGCCGTGCAAAAGGTCCTGGGTTCGATTTCCGGTGGGACATACATTTGTTAAAAAAAAGACAAATGTATGACCCGAACATGGGTGTATGTTAGTTTTTGTCTTTGTATGTGTCTCTGGACCCACGACACGGGGAATCCTAGTGTATTATACTCTAACGTGCCTAGCCTACAGTGCTTGTATCTAGTATGTATTCTCAATTCCATTTTCAAAGTATATCTCCGAAGGTAGGCACCGTATTCGGTTACGTGCCAATGTTTGTCATTCTAGACTGATGTTGGCATGTATCGTGGATGTCTATGGATGACCCACTTACCACCAGGTGGACTGTATACTCGACTACCGCCTTTTTTCCTTAAAAAAGTGAATACTATCGCCAATAGACAATCCGCGTTACATGCGCTGCCACGAAGATTTAAAGATTATGACTGGATTTAGAGCTTTCCCTAAATCCATTCATAATCTTCAAATCTTTGTCCATTGGCTGAGAAAATTGGGAGAAGTAGGATAAGATGCATATGTCACTAACTATCGAAACAAGTAGGTACGTATATTGGGGGAATAGGATAAAATGGGAGATGCAGTACATTCTACGGTATTTTCCTATGAGAGTAACGTGCCCGGTCAACTGCGCCTATAGGCTGTGTGATTGCACGTGCAGGGTGCACGTCCCCTTTCTAAATCTATGGGGTTTGGTGATTATAAGAAAATATACGAACATTACCGTTTTAGTTAGGAGCCTCCATAATTTCAGTAGTAAGCTTGAATCAATGTATAAAAAATGCTCACTGATTTGGTCGAGCAAAATTTGCTCCAGTCACAAACCAAACATTAGAAACAGTTTCCCCGTAATACTAGATTCCCTGAGCGGTGATAGCCTAGCGGTATTTATACTCAACTCACATTCGTGTGAGTTTCTACATTAAGTACAGCGGTCACTAGTTCGATGATGAGCGAAAAAATCGTGAGGAAACTCATATGCTTCACAAATAAAAAAGAATCTGGAGTATGTGATCCACTAATCCGTACTGGGTCCGTGTCGTGAATTATTAGAGGAGGCCTGTGCCCTGCAATGGAACGTTATAGGCTGATACAAGTACAAGATTCATCGAGTCACATTGGTGCACGTTAACAATCATAAGTACCTACTTGGTACCTAAGTACCTAATTGGCATTGGTCACACTGCCGACATTCACGGTAACACAAATACAGATTTGATAGACATCCGATAAGATCACAATCGTTATTAGTAGTAGCTTGAGATGCTTCAAGCGACCCGCGGGTCACTCGTGTTGCCTCTGGACGGATATCCGGGTCACATTTACGAATTTAAACACATTTGGATTAGGTGTCTGAAATAGATGAGTCGATATGTTCAAACTGAACACCAATAATTAATCGCACTAATACTATAAATGCAAACTTTGCTCGTTTGTCACTCAATCAAGTCGAAAGGGCTCAATTTCTATGAAACTTGGCAAATGGTAAATTGTATAAATTGGCAAGTTTTACTTAACCCGGATTAAAACATAAGCTTACTAATCATGTGGATCAAGCGAACGAAGTAGCGGACAAAAGTTAATAAATAATTAAGACAAGAATCACTATGAATTTGTATACAATACTTACATATTAATATAGTATTATATGTCGAGTATGTGATGATGTGTACAAACCGCTTACCTGAAAAGGAAAAAACGTTATGATTAATTTACTTTCGCCATGACCTTTTTTGAAATCATTGGAATTTAAAACTATTTTAAATTAACAAAATACAAATTTTTAGAAAGTTATGTAAAAGACCCCCTACACGATAAATTTTATTGTGCAAATTTAAGGATTACGCCTTGTTTTTGATCGTCTAGGGAGTGTATTGGAACTCGTTTAAGTGCAAAGTGCATACATTGACATTCATGTACAATTTTACTGTAAGTCTTATCTTATCCACTTTATCTTATTTCCCTAATGTACGTACGTGTTTCGATAGTGAGTGAGATGTGCCAGAGTCCATTCCCATCCTATCCCTCCCTTTTTTCCCAACCCTATCTTCAAATCCATTCCCATATCTCCAAAGGTAGGCAGCATCCGAGGTAGTGCCAACGTTTGTCATTTTGGACGAATGTTGGCATGTATCGCGCATGTCTCTGGGCGACAGTATCCATTTACCATAAGGTGGACTGTATGTTCGTCTGCCGCCTTCGTCCACAAAAAAAAGTGTAGGGGCCAACTAAGAAGCTTTTAAAATGCTTTTTTGTAAGGTCGATAAATAAGCCACAAAGAAGTTTAAATCAAGATTAATTTCTAAAACGTTATATATTTCTAAGTCAAATCAATCTTTGAAACAACTAGCCAAAACAAAAAAAGAAACCAGCATTTTGGTCACGTTTACAAATAATTCATTTTGTTAACAATATTAACATGCTGAGCCTTTGTTATGAACACGGTCGTGTTAAAGGCGGTATTATTGATTAAAATGGTGAACTAGGCCAGGCCATTGAAACACTGACTTATATAGATGTTAGTTTTACAACTGTACATCATTATCATCATGAATAAAATCGAACCACCGATTGGAAGAAAGGAATAAAGGCCAATTTTTGAGAAATTCGGTTATCGTCATTAGTTTTTTTTTTTTTTTTTATAGAGAAGTGGGCGGACGAGCAAGCGGTCTCACGTGATGATAAGTGTTACCGCCGCCCATGGACACCTGCAACACCAGGGGGTATGCGGGCGCGCCGCCGCGCCGACCTTGCAAAATCCTATTCACAGCTCTCTTGAAGAACCCCATGTCGTAGCTCAATGGAAAGACCTCTTGAGGCAGTTCGTTCCACAGCCTACGGGTTCGCGATAAAAAATAATTTTTGGACCGAACAGTACGCGACACCTCCGTATCTAGGAAATGCGGATGGACCGCACTTCTGTGACGGGAGGTGCGGTTGTAGAAACCCGAGGTGGGAATTATATTGAACAATTCTTCAGAGCATTCCTCATTGTATAGGCGGTAGAACACACAGAGAGATGCAACGTCTCTCCGAACGCTGAGGGGTTCTAAACTGCCCGTGAGAGTGGGATCGTTGACAATACGAACAGCATGTCGTTGGATGGAGTCACATGGGTCTAATTGGTATTTCGGTGCGCCGGCCCAGAGATGTGAGCAATACTCCATATGGGGCCTCACCAAGCTTTGTAAAGCATTAGGAGTTGCCGAGGGGTGAAGTACCGCTTCGCTCTGTTCAGCACACCGAGCTTTTTGGAGGCCATTTTGGCCTTATTTTCCAGATGACCCCTAAATTCGGCTTTGCTGGAAATGTCGTCACCAAGGATCCCAATACTCTCCGAGATCTTAAGAGGTATGCTCTGAAAGCGAGGTGCTACGACAAAAGGTTTTTTTTAGCGGTGAATGCACAGACTTGCGTCTTACTGGGGTTGAAATCCACTAGGTTCAGGGAACCCCAAATCGAGACTAGATTTAGAGAGTCTTCGATTTCAGACACAAACCTGGCGCGTCTCTGTTCCACTCCGACTCGAGGGATGTTGGCGCGGCCCCTGTACAAGGCGTCTCCAGTGCTGTCATCCGCATAGCACCGTATGTCACCAATTTGCAACAGGTCGTTGATATGCAGAAGGAACAGAGTTGGAGACAGCACGGAGCCTTGCGGGACGCCAGCGTTAATAGACATGGTGTCGGAGCAGCTACCATCGATAACCTGCTCCGTCCAGTCAGGAAACTGGCAACCCATTCGCATAGTCCCTCGGGTATCCCGAAAGATGGTAACTTGGAAAGCAGCGATTTTTGCAATAAATGTTAAGTTAGGAGAGAGACAATGCAATAGTATTGCAAAGTTTAACACTTAATTAAACTCATCCACCCGTTAATGTGTTAAAGCATTTCAAACAAACATCGTTTAATTTTTATATATTAGTCATAATTCAGAGATATGAGAAATAAACACTAGGATAATGAAATGGGATTGCAATATGGAATCGATTTTATAAAGTACTCTTTTTGGCATTTCATAGAGTACAAGTCATATATATAACAGTGTTCCGTTCGTCACAGTGACAGTATACGGCGGCGCGCACGCAACTACGCGAGCATGGCAAAATAACTGTTGGCAGTCACCTGCACCGTAATATATAAATTCGTGTTTCGTCTAATAAAGGGACATATCCCTTTATTAGACGAAACACGAATTTATAGTTTTAAAACGAAATAATAATGATGAAAGATAATGATAAAATAATAATAATGATGCGGCAAGGTGGGTCGATGACATGAAGAGTTGCGGAATGGATATGATTAAGAACAGCGCAGGACCGAGGAGGGTGGCACAAACGAAAGAAGGCATGAGCCTTCACTGGCATGAGCCAGTGACTGGAAATATGGGGATGGTGATGATGATGAAATAAAGGATAAAACTAAATAACCAGCCTCGTTAACAAAAATATAAACATGTGAATAAATTAAAAATATTTACTAGATGTAAATTAAAAACTGCGGATGAATTAAAATCATGAGATTCTGTACCATATAAAATCATAAGTTTCGGTACTCTTTCAATTAAAAAACTTTTATAGGATGGCATCAATTATTATTCGCCTGAAGTATTAATTGCATAGAAAAATGTGAAAGACAACAAAAAAAAACTAAAAATGTATAGTCTAGAATATGATTTCAAAAAGCAATTATACAAGCGTATGGACTAAGAATTTAATAAAGCCAATTTCTCTGTAACTGTACGTACCAACAATTTTAAACTGATGTAATTAAATGGGCAACAAAAAGTACCGAATGAGCAGCAAATCTACGATAGCAAATTTGTGGGTTAGATTTAGCTTCTCTAGTGACAATAAAGAAATAGAGAGTCACGTCGTGAAGTTAACTTGATGATCACATTTTCAGTAATTTAAAATTATTTACTTCAATTATTAAACAATGGGTCATTTTGTTGATCATAATTTGCTGGTGATTTAGTATTTTGTGCCGCTCCTTTAAATACAAGTCCAAATAAAAATAAAGAGCTTCAGACACAAGATCAAAGGGGTATATCGAGAAGTGTTTTCCTATTCAGACATTTATCCAGTTAAAGATTTGTCTCCTCTTGCCAATATATTAATATATGTCGCTTACCCACGATGTAACACAGTAGACAGTTGTTTGAAGTTTTGAATGGCCAGCGTGCCGACCACGATTTCCACGGCCCACAAAAAGTTGTGTCCATTCATGCGTAAGCGGCACATATCACAGGCTATTTGTGTTTTGGTTACTGATCAAAGTTATCAGATGCATTTTGTGAACGACATTCTTGTAACTATAAAAGTAAGAAATACTAACAAAAAAAAACGTCGAAGTAGAGAACATAAATTTAAAAAAGAGTTAGTGATAGAATAAAGGTATTTTTTTTATTTATTATTTTATTATTCATGGAAAGAAGGCGGCAGACGAACTAACAGTCCACCTGATGGTAAGTGGATATTGTCGTCCATGAACATCCGTAACACATGCCGACATCAGTCCAGACTGACAAACGTTGGCACGCCCCCGGATGCGCTGTCTACTTTTGGAGTTTTAGACTTTTACTAATTTATAATTTTATTGTACGCAAACACTGTAAAGAGGTGAACTTAATGCCTTAAGGCATTTTATACCAGTCCACCTTTGAGTAAACGGAGAAACACAAATGGTAATCCCACTAATATATTATTATATTACCAACGCGAAAGTTTGGATGTGTGTTACTCAATCACGTCGAAACGGCTGAACCGATTTCGTTGAAACTTGGCAAATAGCTAAATTATAATTCAGATTAACACACAGGCTATCCATGTAGAGCACGCGAACGAAAACACAGGCAAAAGCTAGTAGTGTCTTCAAAATAAATAAAATAAATTCTTCAAAACCATTTCCCCAAAATACTATCAGAGACAGTCCTAGCTTAATCAAGAATTCACATGCACCACAAGATAACGGAAAGAATAGAAATAAATTAGATTCAAATCCATAATTAGAATAATTATATAATTCTCTCTTGTACACATTCAACAGCGGTAATAAATCACTCTTGTATCGATAAAAACACTACAAGTTCACAAACATCGCGGTACCAACTCTTTCCCGTAATTTCCCAGGCTTTCCTAACCCGTTCAATCTAGTTATCAATATTAGTGTCACCAGAGCTGAAGATATGGCAAATATGTATGGAGCCGTCACGCAAATATTTAGCTCTTGATTTAATCGTAGTAGCAGCCAGCAAGTCAATTAGTGAGATCAGTTTAGTTGGATAGTGCTAATACATTCGTGATGGTAGAAAGCCTATTCATAACAGTATAGCTACTGACACAGATTACTTCGCTACTCGTGATTATTTCAATATGAGCACATTAAAAAGATACTCTAGAGATCGTGTCCACTCAAGACAAACTTTATGATCAACGGCCTGAAGTGTTTCGAAACTTCGCATCGTTTGCTCAAAATAAAGTCGTTAGAGGAACGTGTTAGAAAATATTTCGTGTTCCCTATATTACAGGTTTATAAAATAGCAACAGCCGTGGACAGAATTCTATTTTAGACGGGGCATTTGTCATGAATTCTTCATCCTTACAGTTAAAATTTTATGGGTAAGTTCAAAAAGATTATCTATACTCTTCTCGTGCTGGATATTCACAGGGTTTACACTAAGCTCTTACTGCTCAACTCTAGAGTAAGACATAAACTGGTTTATCTTCAGTTACTATAAAAGGTCTGAACACCAGATAATAAACGTTAATTAGAGATATCACAGGGTGTGCGGATGAGGTGGCGTCATTACTGGGTTACTAGTTATAAACCAGTTGTATGATGCTATGTGAAAACACGTTAAGCTCTTTATTATATCATTCACTCATTCCACTTCTAGAAAAGTATTATGGTGAGTTTGTATCTATAAGAAAAACTTCGCAAGCTAGAGATATTTTTTAAAAAGGGACTTGCGAGATTTCCGATTGGTATACATGATATTGCACTGTTAAATGTTAAAATAATATTATACACGGTGGTGTATTATAGGTGTAATATACCCGTATAGTAAGAAGCGATTATTCTTAGAAAAAGGATCTTAAGTCATAGAATCCTCGTGTATTTACGCTAAGCGTAAGAAACAACTATTCCACTGCATTAATTTTTATTTGTATGATCTGCCTTTTATTCTCAACATTGTCAAAAAAATATATAACCATCAAAAACAATATGAGATTCTACTTTCTGATGGCTGCTATGTGGCAATGAGGCTAGTTGCTACTTTCTTTCTTGCAAATATTCCAGTTCTTTTACTAAAAATATGTAATATGTAAAATACTAATAAGCGGTAAGAATAATGGCAGGGAAGAAAATATTTTCTTAGGTTTTCGCGATTACTATACATTGCAATTAAACAACTTTCGGGTTCACGAGTTCGGGTTCCCGTTTCGGGTTTCGGGTTCGGGTCAGTTACCCCGTGAAACAACAGTTTCACGGGGTAACTGACCCCGTGACCACGTCCACTGCAAAGTGTTCGAAACGTCGGGATATAAATCATGTCAAATATACGCGATTTAAACCGTTAAAAGTTGTTTAATTGCAAGAAAATATTTGATGATTAACCAAAAAGGACAACAACACGTGGGCATACAATGCAGCCGGCGCCGTCATTAAATATACCTATTACTAAGCATTGTGTCAAGGCCAGCCTTTGTAGGTCACCACAATACATTGTACAGACGTCCTGATAGCTCCTACAATGTCTAAAACATAAATCATCAGCTTTAATTACAGGAAAGTAGAAGTATATTTTAGTTTGTGCAGCACTGTCATGGACACAATTAAATATAGTGATATATTGTTACTGGATTAATTGTCAGATTGTGAGGAAGATAAAACTTAATTTAGATCAAAATTTATTGATCAGATTGTATAAATAAAGTTAAAGCCTTTTAGTAGACAAGACAGAGAAAATAATGAAGACAGTAAACACAAACAAATGGATGAAAATACAATATGACATCACTAATCTATATAAATAAAAATGTAAAGTTTGTTCAAAATCTTAAATCTCCGAAAGTTCTTCACCGATAGCTTTGAAATTTTGACACAATGTTGTATTCAAATACGCGCGTGTTTTTATACACCTGTCACAGGGTAAAAAGATGCTTTTTACCCAAAAACAGGTAAAATAGGGTAAGCGCCATCTGTTGGGCAGCCACAGCAACGCGTGGCCGGGTACAGCTACAAAATAAAATAGTTCTTCTTTACTTAATATAATCATAAGTCATAACATATTAATTTAATAACATGTATAGTTCCCATAATATATTAGAAAGCATGTGACACCTACCAGCGATAATATTTTCTATTACGAATACTTTAAATGTATAGAAAATGTTCATCAACCTCAACAATATTGCACTTGTTTATTACAGATGATACCTTCGCTTGTACAAGTCTTAGCGAATTGTATAGTGGATAGCCATACACTTAATAAGATTAACGTGGTATTAAATGAGGAAAGTTAATGTCCACGATAGCGGATATTGTCCGTTTTCACATTTTACCATCAGTTTAATAGATCGTCAATCCTAGTTTTATAATATCCTTTGATTACAATTGTATGTAAAAAGGCATTTTTTTTATAGACTAGTGGGCGGACGAGCAAGCGGTCCCACGTCAGTGTTACCGCCGCCCATGGACACCTGCAACACCAGAGGGTATGCGGGCGCGCCGCCGACCTCTTGCAAAATCCTATTCACAGCTCTCTTGAAGAACCCCATACATAGATAGATTAATACATAAATAGTTTTACATAAATAAAGCTAGATTTATCTATTCATCTATAATTTTATGACTACAGAAGCATGTTCAAAGAATAAGAAAATTAATTTTATTTCAAATTTGACGTTAGATAAGTTTGATTGAGAAGTGTTTTGTTGCGATTTATGTTAATATTTGTACTCTTACTCGTATATAGCATCTAGAACAACAACTACCTTTTCTCTGTCTTCTGTACTATCTCTGTAGATTTATTTTCAATATAATTTAGTTAACTTTATAGCTTTATAGTTAACTTACTTTATAACTTGACTATTTAATTACATCAATGTCCGTAAAGGCTAACATGTCAGTACAAGCTTGCACCGCAAAATAATTAATCAAAATCCAAATACAGGAGAACCTTACTTACAAAATGCAGACAATCAATCAGCACACAGTAATTATAGCTTTGACATCCAGTCTGTGATGTAATAATGGAAATCTACTATAGACTATGAACATAAATTTGTAGAAGCATGTTGTATTGTTCTGGTCGGTAGACGGCTTCCCAGTTTTGTCTAGATCTACACTGTCTGATCCGTAGTATAAAATTATTATTATGAATTATGCAATTATATTTACGACTAGAGACTAGATATAATAGACTATTCACATCTATTTTAAATCGTTTTGGCAACGCTTCTGTTGCAGTTCGTATTCAATACATTTTAAAACAATTATCTACAGGTATTTCTTTATATAGGAAAAAAGCGGCAGATGAGCATATAGTCCACCTGATGGTTAGTGGATACCGTCGTCCATAGACATACAAGAGACATGACAACATCAGTACAGAATGACAAACGTTGACACGTCCTCAGATGCGCTACATATCTTTGCAGATTAAGGAATGGATTACTCAAACGTTTCTTAAAATACTACTTATTAAACAATGTTTAAGTGGAATTTAAACAGATTTTTGAACTTACTACTTAGCTGATTTGATTAGTAATAATAATAACTAACCACTAAAATTTTAAACTGAAAATATAATTGAGGAAAGTGAAACCACGAACAATAATAGCTAAATAAATAATACATAAATAATAGCTTTTATACAATGCGCAGTACAGAAGGAAAGTGAACTTTAATCTCGAAGCGACCTTTAAAGAGGCTTAGCTTCATAATTGTATGAGTATTAATAAAGAATTGCACGTGGCGCACATATAATTGTATAAAGTAGAGGCAATTGTGTTGAGAACAAGTACAAAACTGATTGGAGTAGAAAGTTCTAGATGGTATCTCTGATGAGAATCTGTCCTTTGATCTTCGAGAGTTGCATTACCAAGTTCTGGTTTTTCTGTTATCCAAGATACAAGATGTGCAAGACTGCTAACCAAAAACCAGTCATCGATTATTATTTATTCTACGCCTCGTCTTCATTCTTTATGATTTACAAATTATTTGCCGATTTTAGGACTTCATACCTTCCCTTATTATAGTTAGACCAGCGTATGTATAATATTTCATGTATTATAATATTTATAATATGATCCTCATTTCATATTCAAATAAGAAACATACTGTAATATGTTTCTTGTTTGATGTTATGAATTACATGATTTGAAATTAAATTAGCTCGTCCATTAACGTCCGTATTTCGTGAAATTAAATTTATTGCGGGAGCACAATAAAAATTCACAATAAAAACATCAATAAAAGGTTTCTTTAGTTGCACGATATTAAACAAAATTAAGAAAATTTATAAATATTTTAACGGTTTTAGAATAATATATAAAAGCAATGAAGTTAAAAAAGGGCGATGTCGATGTCCTAGTGATTATTTGTATATATAACTTGTATAAAACTACACTCTTCCTAATCTACCATGTCATTGTGGTACTTTATCGGTACCGCATTGTTTAGTCTAATAAAATTAAATTCTATGGTTCAATCTAGAGTGTATCTGACGAGGTACCGAAAATGACAGCTGATACAGATTGTCGTCTAAACGGCAAACCGTTTCTCAAGATGAGATGAATCTGGGTAAAATGTGTTTTTCCTATCTTAATTTTGAGATAAGACACGAAGCGAGAGAGTACGTGCAAGAATTTAAGCGTAAGAATTATGCAACTTTATGTTTAGACTAGCAGTTAGACCGTAGTGGCTTCATCCTGCTTGGTAAACGATAAGTTGTAGATCAGTTAGATAATACGTGTTGAGTTGCTTTATCAGTTAAACGAAGCTCTACGAGAAGAATAATATGACTAAAAATGTGGCAAAAATAAAAATGTCTTCAAGGTATAAGACCTGTTTCTCGATACTTTTTAATTTTTCTGGTTCTCCAATTTTGTTAGTATACATCTTATATCAATCAGACCAAAACTAATATTGTCCGACAATCACAAAAAACACTTCTGAAACGGAAGGAAATACGGTGTCAAGCCTATATTTATATAGTGCTGAAGATACCATTTAATGTATTGAAGTTATTTCTATTCACCATTGACAATAATCATAACTTATCGAAGCCATTACCTTTTTCTTGCCAGCTCGTTATCTCCATGCGTGAGACATTGAACACATTCGATTTGAACTTAAAGACTATTAGCCGCATGAAAAACGCACAGCAGTTATGCACCTAATGCATTCGCACTAAGTTCTTTGTGTAATATGTTAGTTTGATCGCTCCAATCAGAATAATTTTATCATTTGTATGTTAGAGACTACTTCAAAGGTCCTTTTATGAAACTTGCGAGAAAAAGTTATACCACAAGTTGGCCCAACTTGTGAATAAAAAAGAGCTAGTTAATTTTCACCTGAAATTTAGCTTACGTGATTCTTTTAAACAAGTAATTCGGGGCTAAGGGCTTTTTTCACACATGTAACTGGGGCTCTTTCAGACGTTTCTTTTTCACGTTTTGTGATGACAAAAGCACATATTTTTTTATGAACATATTTACATTAGATTATCTTTGCACATCTTTTTTATTAGATTACTATATTTTTAGATCACAGTTTCCTTTTATTATTGAATTTCGGCGTGCCGAAGGTTGTCCGGGGTAATCGCTTCTCTTATCATTAGGTAGAATCGTTTCTGTACATAACTATTTTAGAAATGTTGCTTTTCATGAAACTTGAACACAAATGAATCCAAATGATCCAGTCCAAATCCAATAAACAGAAATGGTACAATACTAATTTCATTCATACTAAAGAGGGTTATAAAAATATTTTATTATGATTCTGCAAGTCTTATTGTTTTTGTTAATGTTAGCTAAGTTTAATTAATATGTCCATGTGGCCAATGCATTTTCTATCAGATTTTTCCACCGTTTACGTTATTTTTACGTTTACTCGTAATATCGGATATTAGCCGCCGTCAATAATATTCATAAGCTGATTATAAGAAATCATGAGGAAAATCTAAATTACTTTCACGACTTATGCGTTAAAATATTATTGTCCATTAAGTCCAATAATAGAGTTAATAGCTCTGCAATCGGAATTTAATTAACCGGAGTCTAGTATAACTCGTTTAGATTATGATTAAACCCGTGGAGTTCGATTACGATGCGAGACGGTCGATTTGTCTAGCACTATAGTAAGGATCTACTGATATTAGTCAGAAACAATTGATAATTGCAATTTAAATTTGGAGATATATATGTATTTATTGCGGTTATATTGATTAATTAGGCGTTCGTTTAGGATTACACCGAGTAATAACCAGTTGTAACACTGAAAATATACATACTGATCGCAAGAAGGCAATAAAGGTGCAGAGCGTTTGTATTGTCCAGCACTATATTAACGACTAACGACCCGCCCTCGCTTCGCGTTGGTTTATAAGTTTTATATTTCAAAATTTCAAAATAAAATATAGCCTAAATTAGACGCGGATAATGTAGCTTCCTATTTGTGAAAGAATTTTTGAAATCGGTTCAGTAGTTCCAGAGATTGCCCCCAACATACCTACAAACACACAATTTTACCTCTTTATTATATTAGTATAGATTCTGTAGATTACGTGATAATATTTAAAAGAAATTGATAATTGAAATTTAGATTTTGAACATACTCGCATGTAATATTGAAGAAATATTAATTATTCTTATTGTTGGCAACTTTATGGCTACATTATTTCCCAATTGAGAACCAGTTCTAATACTGATATTACACTCACTGATCGACTTCTAACAATACTTCTATTGCCTATTTAGATGTGAATGCGTGTGAGGTAATTTCGCTTACATACGACTTCGTCCTAAGATGCAATCGTTCACGAGGATTATACATGTTACGAAGAATAATTAAATATGCACTAAGAAAATGTTCAAAATTAAAGAAATTATCTAAGTTCTGCACAGCAATAAGTCTCCAAAATTAGAATGTTTTGTTAATTTGTAGAAAAGTAATTACCAAAGTCCCAATTAAGTATCAAGAACTAAAATTGCTTACCAAACGATTTCAGATTCCTGCTCGATGACATCACAACCCGTGACTCAATTTAATAGTTGCACATTAAGCGACCACCCTAAGGGACGGACATCCGTTGTTTCGCATTTAATGCGACATTGAATAGGCATAATGAATTAAACATATTGAAATAATAACTTTAGAAATACTAACAATAAAAATATTCTGTTATAATAAAACTAGCCATTTGGCCGCGCCTTATTTATTTATACTAAAACCTTGCGGAGAAACTAGTGAACAAGATAGTGAAAACAGCATTAAAATCCGACCGGTAGAAACCAAGTTATAAACGAACAGACAGACAGAAGGACAGACAGATATTCCGTGTTATTATAATTAATAATAATAAATAGGTATCTAAATAAAGCTGAAAAAAGTAAGGAACTTTTTGTATTTAAAGCTAAATCGATTATTATAAATAAATGATGGATAAAATGTCATATTAGTCAGGTAATTATTTTATCGTATAACAAATGCACCTAGTCTTGGCTCAGTTGCTTATTTTATTCCAGAAAAAGTAAAACTTCCAATGACTACTGTAATTTATTCACTCCAATATGCAACGCACCGGAAAAGGGCGCGTTGGAAAACTTTAGGACAATGACGAATATGACGATACGTTCCGCGATCGATCACTCACACCTCTGACTTCGATGCGAGCGGAGGTGCGTTGACTCACAGGATGTTTGGAGTTATAACCACAATTGCAATAAAACTATGGCCACAATGAATACTTAATGGGATATTGTAAAGAATATGTTGAAAAACGGGAATAAAGCAAAATAAACTAAAAATATCTACATGATGCACCACAAATTATTTTAATAGATCTCTTGACTTGGAAGGACCTACTACTATAACTGTACTTGGACTAGATGGATAGTAGATTTGTCCAAGGGGCCGGCTTAATGACAGAAAGTTATCAAGATCACATCTGTATTAACAGTATATTAGTGAAAAAAATTAGGAAACAGTTTTATGTTCATTTTTGTAATGTAAATGTTATTTTATTTGTCTGCCTAAACTTTGTTACCGCTGTTTTTCCTTAAATAAATAAATACAGTATCCGTCACTAATAATTGTAACTAATGATTTTCAAACATTTTAAAATCTATCAAACTATTAATTACTAGCGACCCGCCCTCGCTTGGTTTCGGTTTATGATTTTTATTTTTTTTTTATCAAAATTTCAAAATAAAATATAGCCTATATTAGACACGGATAATGCAGCTTCCTATTTGTGAAAGAAAATTTTGAAATCGGTTCAGTAGTTCCAGAGATTACCCCCAACATACTCACAAACACAATTTTACCTCTTTATATATTAGTAGAGTATAGATTATTATGCAATACCAGTCCTTTTATAGTCCACTGCTGTACATGGGCTTCTCTATGCAGATTGTTTCGTGCATGAGGGATGTATAGCCTCAGAACGCCACGTTAGCCAAGCGGGTTGGCTTGTTCACCCTTTTAGAAGCGGTGTAGTTTCTCGAGGCTTGTAGTAGTGGCTTTGTCATCCCATAATCGTCTTTTACGATAGTCTCGGGAAGAATAGGGTGGTACCTACTATTCTACTCGTAATACCGGCCGACACCACACGGTCTCCCACAATATAGAATATCATTGGAATACAACTGAGTCCAATAGATAATACTCAATAGTCATTTCACTAATTAACGACTAACCGTTGAACAAATTATCCAAATTTTGTACAGTCTCAAGGCAAACTGCATTACGAAAGCTAATAAGCAATTAGTATGAAAATCTGTCGGTCTCGCTCTAAGGAATATTACGTGGTTGTTAAGTAACTCTATTCTTTCAAATTTGTAGTTTTAATGAGTTATTTATGACAACTTATTTGTGTTTATCATTATAATTGTACAGTGGTTGGATGAGAAGCGTATAAGATCCTGAATAATGGTGGGCCTTGACAGAGGCCTAACACAGGCTAACGGCATGGTGTGGTATATTAAATTTATTTGAAAATTTGGAATCCTTACTGAAATATAGTAATACGAACGTTTTTAGTATGTTATCTATTAACTCTGCAATAAATCAACCAGTCGATATCTTAACATATTATTTGTATGTGTAGTTCATGGGAAAGGTTAACAAATAAGATTTTACATAATAATATAGAATTAGCGTATAGGACTAACACATAGGAATTATTTTGAACCTAATTCCATGAGACGAAGTCGATGACAACAGTGTATTAAAAAAAAAACAAGGAGGATGCGACGAAAGACGTGATCTTTTTGGTTCCAGTCAAGGTTATGTTCGGCATTAACATAAAACGTGTTAATGTGTATTCGATTATAAATTGGATATGAATACATAAATAAAAATAAATGCTAATATTTATTCGAATTGATTAACCTACGTGAGAAAAACCAAATCAATAATCTGCTAGTTTCATCAGTTATCATAATTTTAATGTGATCATTATAAAAGTAATATATATACTCGTATATCATCATCATCATCATCATCATCTCAGCCTTTAGACGTCCACTGCTGGACATAGGCCTCCCCCATTGTCCGCCATTTAGACCTATCGGCAGCGACCTGCATCCAGCGGGTGCCCGCCACCTTTATGAGGTCGTCTGTCCATCTAGCAGATGGACGTCCTCGGCTTCGTCCGCCGGTACGTGGTCTCCATTCGAGAACCCTTCTGCCCCATCGGCCATCGGTTCTACGAGCTATGTGCCCTGCCCACTGCCACTTCAGCTTGCTAACCCGAGAGGCTATGTCGGTGACTTTAGTTCGTCTACGGATCTCCTCATTCCTGATTCGATCACGTAGGGAAACCCCGAGCATAGCCCTCTCCATAGCTCGCTGTGCGACAGTGAGCTTATTTATGAGGCCCATAGTCAGAGACCACGTCTCGGTGCCGTAGGTCATCACTGGCAACACACACTGGTCGAAGACCTTCGTCTTCAAGCACTGAGGTATTTTGGACGAGAAGACGCTGCGTAGCTTCCCGAACGCTGCCCAGCCGAGTTGGATTCGTCGATTGACCTCTTTCTCGAAGTTGGACCTACCTAGTTGGACCGTTTGGCCTAGGTAGACGTACTCGTCAACAACTTCGAG
The DNA here is from genome assembly GCA_914767545.1 of Sesia apiformis. Lineage (NCBI taxonomy): Eukaryota > Metazoa > Arthropoda > Insecta > Lepidoptera > Sesiidae > Sesia > Sesia apiformis. The sequence continues at coordinate 10,211,744 of OU611967.1, read as the reverse complement.
AATCGAGCTCCCAACTGAAACTGGGGTGGGCACGACATGGACATTCGACATGATTTTCGTCTTGTCCATGTTCATTTTAAGGCCCACCTGTTGGGAAACTCGATTGAGGTCTCCGAGCATTGTGCTAAGATCCTCCAGCGATTCTGCCATGACCACGATATCGTCGGCAAATCGAAGGTGAGTGATGCATTCGCCATCAACGTTGATGCCGAGTCCTTTCCATTCCAGGAGCTTGAAAGCGTCTTCCATCGCAGTGGTGAAGAGCTTCGGAGAGATAACATCTCCTTGTCTCACACCCCTCTGCAATGGAATCGGCTCCGTGCTCCCTTCCTGTACTCGGACTGACATGGTGGCGTTGTTATACAAACACTTCAACACTTCGATATACCGATAGTCAATATGGCACCGCTGGAGGGACTGTAGCACTGCCCAAGTCTCGATCGAATCAAAGGCTTTCTCATAGTCCACAAACGCTAAGCATAATGGCAAGTTATACTCCTCGGTCTTCTGTATAACTTGCCGCAGCGTATGGATGTGGTCTATGGTACTATAGCCTTTTCGGAAACCGGCTTGTTCGGGAGGCTGGAAGTCATCAAACCTGCGCTCGAGACGATTCGTGATAACCCTCGAAAACAGCTTATAAACATGGCTCAGAAGCGAGATGGGCCTATAGTTCTTCAACAAGGTCTTGTCACCTTTCTTGAAGAAGAGCACCACCACAGTTCCGTTCCATGCCTCCGGCGTAATACCTTCGAGCAAGACGGAATTAAAGAGCTTCTGAAGGACTTTCAGTACCGGTGTTCCACCCGCTTTCAGAAGCTCTGAAGTGATTCCGTCCTCACCCGGCGCCTTGTTATTTCTAAGCTGTTTGAGGGCCATCCTAATCTCGTACAGGCTGATGTCCGGGATGTCTTCGGTATAGTGTCGGGTCAACTTGGCTCTTGGGTCTTTGGCCAAGTTGCCAACAGGTTTAGCGACCGAGGTATACAACTGTCCATAGAACTTCTCGATCTCCCTCAGTACCTCTTGTTTGTCGGAAGTGACACTGCCGTCCTCCCTCTTCAGCTTCGTCAACTGGCTCTGCCCAATAGATAAGTCTCTTGCGAACACTTTGGAGCCTTTATTCCGCTCTATCGTCTCCTTAATACGATTAGTATTAAAGAGACGGATGTCGTGTCGCAAGGACTGGTGAATCCGTCTATTGAGCTGCCGATATGCTTCCGCGTCATCAGGAGTCTGCAGTGTCATCGAACGTCGTTCCGCCAAGAGGTCGAGGGTGTGGTCGGTGAGCTTTTGGGGTCCATCTCTTCGACGATGTCTGAAGAATTTAGACCCCACCGTATGGACAGTTTCTACCAACCTGTTGTTGATATCGTCCACTGCAACGCAATCCTCTAGGCAATCGAAGCGATTTGACAGTTCAAGCTGAAAGCTTTCGGGATTCTGTATGTGGGCAGCAGTAGGTCGGAGCGTAGACTTCATCAGGCGGGACCTTTCTAACTTGACGTTTATATTCAATGTGCCTCTAACCATTCGGTGATCACTACCGGTTTTCACCCTGTGGATCACGGAGACATCATTGAATATTTGTCTCTTTGTGGCCATAATGAAGTCTATCTCATTTTTAACGGAACCGTCGGGGCTCATCCAGGTCCACTTCCTATGAGCCGGCTTCTTGAAGAAAGAGTTCATCATAAAGAGTCCCTCTTTCTCAAGAAAGTCGGCCAGCCTCTGGCCCCTCTGGTTCCGGTGCCCACATCCAAATTGCCCCACTCTCAACTCATCGTCGCCTCTTTTGCCCAGTTTCGCGTTGAAATCCCCCATAACAATATTGTAGTGTGTTTTCGAAGCATGTATGGCTCTACTAATGTCCTCATACATTGCTTCCACTTCGTTATCCGGGTGTGCCGAGGTCGGTGCGTAGACCTGTATGACCTTCAACGAATATCTCTTGGATATTCTGAGTATAAGGTACGCGACCCTGCTCGACACACTCGTGATGGCTACAACATTATTTACGAGGGACTTGTGGACGATAAACCCGACACCACCTTGGGACTGCTGGTCGCCCTCCCGGTAATAGAACAAGTTGCCGGATTTCAGGGTTATCGTGTCCTCCCCCTCTCTTCGGATTTCTGATAACCCCAATATATCCCAGTGCAACTTGCCTATCTCCTCTTCCAGCTCAGCGATCTTCTCGTCTGTCCTCAAAGTGCGCGTGTTGTAAGTCACCAGTGACAACCTACGTCGGTGATCCATGTCAAAAGCCCTGGTCGTTCGACGGTGGAATCCCGCCCGGAGATTCTTAGCACCCCTGGCTCCAGCGCTCGACCAGCGCCCGTCCACGCCGGTGTTGCGACTGGAGCCGCCGGGAACTTGGGGCCGTTTTACTTTTTCTGCCATAGGGGGGGGGGGGGGGGGGGGGGTGGACCGTAACCCGCCGCGCTGGTCCAGTGCGTGGTGGCGGGTCGCCAGAGCCTCGTTCGTTGGTCGGCAGGGTGCACCACGAGCCGGTGAGGTTGGCTTGGGTCCCAGAGATGTAGGTTTAGACCCCATACCCATGTATACTCGTATATACATATTGCGTATTAAGTATATCAAAACCTTATTATATCAAATTGCTTATTCGATATGTTCGTGTATAATTTTGGGAAAGACTAGACTAGAAGACGTAGAAGTAAAATAAAGACAAGTTCAATCAAATTTTCCTTAAGAAGTAAGTAACATAAGTAAGATAATCATTTGAAATTACATACTTTTCGGAATGGTTTTTTTTTCCATAAAAGTATCAACTAATATGTTAATTTATTATATGTAGGACCACAGAATTCTTTCTTAACCTCAACAAAATAGTAGTTGAATGGATTGGAGGTCAGAAGAAATGCATAAAAGGCATCTATCTGTTAGCAAACTGGGATCTTATTAGCAATATGTATCGCGTTAGTTCCTCTTTGAGATGTTTAAGTACGAGTATTATTGTTTTATTTTTTTATTAACATATAAATTATTTTGAAAATGGTTATTGGATTCAAAAAACCAATTGGTTTCTTTTGTAACCCCAGGTTCCACGGTCTACACAATTCTTCTATGGTTTTACAAAACTACTGTTTTTTATATAATAGACGGCAGACGAGCGAGCGGGTCACATGATGGTAAGTGGTCATCGCCACCCATGGACGCCTGCAACACCAGGAGGCTTGCGGTGCGAGTGCCGACCTTGCAGAATGCTGTTCACAGCTCTCTTGAACAGCCCCATGTCGTAACGTAATGGAAATACCACAGCTGGCAGTTCATTCCACAACTTTCGGGTTCGCGGTATAAAGCGTCTTTTCGACCGCACTGTACGCACCCACTCTACGTCAAGGAAGTGCGGACGAACCGCAAGAAAATGACGAGCGGTGCGTAGTAAAAACCCGTAGTTGGCATTAAATTGAACAGCTCATCAAAAAATAACTTAAATAAAATTGTGGTAAAATAACCTAATGACATTACGGTAGATAAGTATAGTGTTCATAGTATATTTTCGTATTACATTGTACTTTCCGAGACATTATTTTAGTCGGTGGTTGAAGGAATCGGCGAGAGGGGATGTAAAGACTATACTATGTGATCATTTTAGAATATTACAGTTCGATAATGGAAACAGACCCATGGCGCATAAATTCCTATTAACGTGGATGTTAGTGTAGATTGCAATTGAGGCAAACGTAATTTTATTAAAACGATACGTACGCATTCTTCAGTATAGATATTTCCAAGGTTAATCAACTTTATATCAAGATTACCGATCGAAATTTCCGATGGACGTAATAACTGTGGCTTATAATTACAGGAGACGCTCTGGGGGCGTACCGGGATGTATGGGGAGGCGGGACGCTATGGCAGGAATAAAAATTATATTCGACGTAGCTGGATGAGTATAAAACGGAAGTTTATCCATCCATCTCTAATATTGAAATATCTATATAAAGCAGTATAAAGATATAGGTTTATATTGTATCAGAATTGAATAAAATTCTCGATTTTAAAAAGTTTCGAGACTTGGTGAGTTGCCCTTATTTAGAAATTAGAACTAAGAATATTGAGAATATTAGCACATGTTCATAAAAAGACATTCAAAAAAAAAAAATGAAAGGTCAATTACTTATTTAAGCAAGTATATACTTTGAGACAACTTGTGCTGCAATTTTGCTCAAATTATCGCCGCACACAAACATTGTTCATTCATTCATATAATAGATGAAAAACATTTTATAATTGATGAAAAACATTTCGGAGAAATAACAGGAATGTCATCATTATGACTGCTTCAACTTTACGCAAGGTTCCATCGTTGCAGCAAACAAATATTAGTTACCTTTTACTCGTAATATGTAATAATCATAAATTATCTACTCCAATATTATTAAAGTAGAAGAAACACTACTAACTAGTGCAAAATAAAGATAATTGCACTAAATACTGAAATACACTAGTAATTATGTTTACTATGAGTTCAGTGTACATTTTTTTTGATAAATACGTTATTTGTTAAAATACAGCTACGTCTAAAGAGTCAACTACACAGATTTTTAAATCTTAACGGTGAATAGGTATACCGCCAAGCCACGAGTAGTATAGCAAATGAAACGTGTTACAAGTAATTAAAATGAAAGTGCTGTATAACAGATTACATTCTGAGGTTAACAGACACCCAGCATTAATGTCATACGTGAAAGGAGTGACGGATAAAGTATTACGGACAAAGGACAAAGTTAGAACAGTATTGAGAAAATACCCCATTAAGACTAGACTGTATATACTCCGTCCTCCAAACTAGCGGAAAATCTACGCGCACCCAAAGATGATATACTTTACCAGATGTCAGGTGCCTATAAGATGGACTGCAGCTGTGACAGTTCCTATATAGGCCAAACTAAAGGGTCGAGGAACACATCGGAGCTGTAGGAAACCGCCTAACGAGTAAATCAGCAATAACCGAACACATTCTCAACGTTGGAATTAATCACCTCTGCACTCCAAAAATCCCCTAGACCGAACGTCACGACCGAACCGGGTTACCGAAGGTAACCCAGGATTGTAAGATGGATATAAACTGTCGTCGACGTGTAATCCAGTGATTAAGAAATTTAAACCACGCGATTTAGCGATGAATACGTCCATGGACATTGTTAAGGTAGTGTCGCAGCCTTTCCGAATGTGCAGATCAAAAGTAGGTAGTTGATAAAACTGCTCGCAGCTCGCATCCTGGACTACCCGTCTCTTCAGTCAACTCGTGACCACCCGGTGTTGTAACCCATGCCGTAACGTAGAGTAGAAATGAAACATAAATTAAAACTTTTAATTTTACGCGTTCAGAGCCGAATTACAATATAAAATACCACTTTTAGATGAAAATAGAAAAAATGCCAAAAAGAGAAATATGACAATTATCTCATAATAATACATTAACTTCAGATGTTTTGATAATAATTTCAGTCTGGTTCAGTGGAAAATAAAAAAATATCGAATTCTTTTTGTTCAAACTGCTTTATTATAAAATGGTATTTTAGTATATGTCCGGTATTATTACTTTGCTGTCGTAGAGTTTAAAAATTCAGCGTCCCATTACGAGTAGTAGTTTTAAAATATAAAACTACAAAATATATTCTTACATAATAATAATACTAATTAGTTTAATTAAATTAATTTAATTTACATTAGTCGCTAAGCAAGAACGAGTTATGGAAATCGTAAATTTCCAAACAAAAACACATTAAAATTAAACAAGTATCTTCTGATAACAAAGTTGTAGAAAAAACCTCATTCATTGCTGTTACGTCGGTATTATTTGTATATCCAAGTGCATCTAGAATCTCGAGCAATGTAAGTACCATATCAGTACTCTCTATCTTTCTGCTGATGAATACAGGTTATTTCTAAGGTACGCGACCAAGTACGACCAAGCGCAAATTCTCTTATGGCTCATTTTCACAAGGAGAACTTCTCGAACGCGAGTTTCTTGAAGATCGGTCAAAAGCTAGTATATCTGATCTGATTATCATTAACATCTGATGATCATCATTAACAGTGATGGTAACACTGTCATCATAGAGTTTCTATCATCCTGTGAACAGTTGTAGGTGAGAATTGTATATCTATAGTTTGATCCAGAATCGGATACAATATTCTCGCCCGAACTGTTCGAGAAACTCTCCTTGTGTAAACGAGTCTTTACTTAGCCCATTAAGTACCGGTGACTACGTGAGTAAAGAAATATTTGTAGGCAAAATATTTATACTGTTCGACGTTTAAGTTATATACTTGTATCTCATGGCACCGCCCAATGTATCTTTCTGAATACCCCTAAAGTTGGATGGTAGAGAATGCCTTTGGGCTTAATGCATTAAACTCAATGAGCAATAAAGTTTTTTTAAAATAAATAAATAAAATATAAATATTTATGATTTCGCGACACGCAAAATTAATTAAGGATTATAATTATATAAAACACATTAAGGAGTATACAGGATGTGTCAGAATCTTTTCCGAAGTCTGAAACCGTGGATTCAATTCACAATTGTCATTAAAAAAAAATCGTTTCTTGTGTTTTTAATATTTTTTTATAGAAGTTTGCTAAATACAATGGCAAAACAATGGCTCGGTAATAGCCTGTATAAATGTAAATAACCGACATAAACAGAAATAACAAAACAATTTAACTGGTTTGTAATAACTAATAAAGATATTGTAAAATAACTACAAATAACAAATAAAAGAAAGAAAGAAAGAAAATAAATTTATTTGTCACCACAGACAGCACACAGATTTAACAAAGTAACGATTAAAATAGGGACGTAATAAAAAAAGTGTGTACATGCCGCGGCAACAAATAGGTCCCCAACTCAGCATATTGCTTACCCAATCGAGGAGAAGCGCTGATATACTGTTGATGCCTCCAATGAAAACTAATAATCGATGAAATAAGGCATGTGCACATTTTTAAAACATGACACTCAATGAAACGGAATAACTCCTAGAAAAATAAAATTTAACATTTTTTTTATATAGGATAGATGGCAGACGAGCGAGCGGGCCACATGATGGTAAGTGGTCAGCACCGCCCATGGACACCCCCGCAACACCACAGCTGGGGGGGGGGGGGGGGTTAACTAAATTAAAATATAATACATTATATTTTAATTATACGCGTTTTAGTATTACAATATATAGTATAGTTATATTAGTATAATATAATATAACATTTATAATATTAACATTTATAACATATAACATTTATAATTTATAACTAACATAACAATTATATTAGTATAGTTATTACAATCAAAATTATACGCGTTTTAAATCGGTTTAATATAAACTGCTAGATAGAGACAGGATAAATATCACCTATTCATTTCTGAATTTATAACTAAATCAATATCGAATTTACGTTACCATTCAGTTGTTAACATACGCGATTTATTACCAACAGTATCTAATATAAATCGCGTATACCTTAAATTTATTAACCAGAATCGACAACCGGATGCAACAAGTTGATATTGACTTACTAGGCACACGTACAGTCAGCAACAGGTCAACATATAGCCATTGGTATCATAACACGCTAGCAACAAAGCCTAGAGTCAAGTGGTTAAGGGTATATTAGCGTGTCGCTGACTGTACAACAAATCGCGTACTAAAATGTATATTGTAACAACATTTGATAGGGTGCAAGATATACTGCATACTGTAGTGGATTGTATGTATTGTAACTTTCTGCAGACCTATTGTTTACTATTGCAATATTTAAGTAGTATTTTAATAAAATAGAGAGATCCAATCAAATAGTTTATTGCGTATCTAAGATTTATTATACTTTGACTACCGAACCTACTGATTAGTAGTAAAATATTAAATAAATGGAAAATACTATACGGAGCTCGGTGCGGATTGCTAGATTGTTTAATTGTCAGCCATGTTATAATAGAAATGATAGAAACTCCGTGGTGAGGCCGGGTTCGAATTAACGACCTCGGGACGTGAATCGAGAAGAAATGCCCTTAAAATTAAAATATTTTAAATTATCATGCAATAGATTCAGTTACAAAAGAAAACTTACCGAATGTTAATAAATCGTCCGCTCTCTATCGATCCGAAAACATTCAATAACAAAATCGTTATTCAAATAAGTAGCTAAGAGGGAAACGCGCGATCGATCGGTAGTCCAATATCAAGGGCAACCGATATTTACATCGATCGGTCGGACGAATCAAAGGCGATCGTGACCGAGGCTCTAACTGAAGATACCAGCGTAATAGACCCAGATGCCGAACGTCCTACTATCGACAATTTATAACCAAAGGGGCCTACTAGGAGTTTTCAATTTCGAAAATTTAAAATAAGTGTAGTCAAGAAGGCAATTCAAGACGATTGTACCGTTCTGTAATATAGTTTGTACTATAGTAATAAAATATTAGGTGGTTACCTATGAAATGACCGATTTGTATGAGATACTGATTTTTTTTTTGTTTGTTATAAAAATATTTATTATGTTAGTCGAAATATTGACTCACATTATCTACACTCACGGGCAGTTGATTGACGCCACTCCTGTAAAAGTCTCGTGGACGGGTATGAATGAATTCTTCAAAAGCCCTAAACACAGCTACTTCAGAATCAAATTGTTTTCCTCGCAAAAAGTTGTCCAAATTTCGAAAGAAATGGCAATCTGTCGGGGCAAGATCCGGTGAGTATGGTGGGTGAGGGAGTTTCTAGGAAAATATCTGAAAAGTTTAAAACTGTAGTATGAGAAGTGTAAAAGCGGGCATTGTCATGAAGAAGTGGAGATAAGCGATTGACGAAACTTGGTCGATTTGTTGCCAGCTTTACCATCATCGTCTGCAACTCCGTATAGTACCTACACATGTGCATTAATCGTTTGACCGGCTCGCAAGAAACTGTAGTGGACAATACCGGCACAGGACCGCCAAACTGATACCAGTAGCTTTTTCTTAGTTATCTTGCGTTTTGAACATTGTTGGGCTGCAACTCCTGGATCCAGCCACTGATACGAATGTTGTGGTTATCGCACAGGATCCATTTCTCATCACAAGTCACGATGCGATTAAAAATTCCTTCGTTTTTGACGGTTCAATAACACAATGCACACTTCGACGCGTTGTTGTCGCTGACGTTCGTTAAGTTCATACGGTACCCACTTTACGAGCTTCTTTATATTGCCGATTTGACGCAGATGAACCGACATTGTTTTATCACTAACATCAAACCCTGCTGCTAACTCAGCTGTACTTTGAGATGAATCTGCTTCCACTATAGCCTTTAATTCATCGTTATTAGACTTGGTCGTAGGTCGTCCGTGGGGCTTATCCTTAAGGTCGAAATTTCCAGAACGGAAGCGTTCAAACCACCCCGCATCAACCATCAACCGGACGGAATGTTTATAGACGGAATGTGGAGGTAAGTGTCGTCCATTGACGTCAATTTCAAACATTGGCGCGACCCTCGGATACGCTACTTACCTTAGGAGACTTAAGAATGGATTTGGAGAAAAAGATTAGGAAACATTTCTATGTTTCCTAATCCTAATGTTTTATTTTCTAATAAAGAGTGTAACGGGGTGTATACTGTATACTTCTCCATTCTCCATATTACACTCAATGCAAGCGACGGTAAGCTGCTACGATAAGACGGTATTATATGTTGAGCCGTTTCCCTGTCTATCACTTACAGTATGGAAAAGGTCAACAAAAGGAGGGTAAACTTCACGTGTAACAGATAAAATCAAATAAAGTTTTATCAATATCCATCGCATGAAAGCTCAAGTGTAAATGATCAGTGAATCAAAGACACGATTCACAATATTTCCCGCGCTCGTGATGTCGGGGTCATGGTTCCTACCACAATACAAATAAATGAAACGGTATGCGAATTTTATGCAAATGTCAAATTTGTGCATAATGCACACAGATACGTTTTTTACGTGTCGTATAATGTAATTTATTGCATTTGAAAATGCTCCAGTCGCTTGTGAAGTTCTGACTAATTTCAACGATAAATTGTATTGGCTTTCCGGGTTTACAAACGGTATAGTAGGCGGTCGATAGCCACTTAGTTTCAGAGTCTAAAGACGTTCTGATCATGTAAAATTCAGATGCGCTTCTGCATGTCGATTTGAGGAGACACACAGAAGGACTAATACAACACTGCATAGTGAGGTAAAACAAACTGACGTTAATCAATATGCTGACGTGTCGCATATTGATTGGCAAGTCAAACTTTTGTTAACCACATGAATAATACAAACCATTGTTTATACATTTGGGCCACACAACAAATAACAATTGAAGGTAAAATGTGAAATAACTTGAATGTCAATAGATTAATTCTAAGTGACAAACGTTGCTCGATCATGATAAAGTAATTATTCCAAAAATAACGCTAACATAGCCTACTGTTTATTTAACGTTCATGGTGGTTCCAATACAAATGGCCACCGATGTGAGTGTTTTAGCTAGGAAATTCAATCTATGCCTAGGTCAAACTCTCTAGGGCAGTGTTTAACCTACAAGTATTGGAAACTGTTCACAGTCTGTTAATTTCAAACAAAGGCAAAGCGGAGATAAGAGATAAATTGTTTGTATTATAATATGTCCAAGATAGAGGTTAAACGTATGTGTTCTCGCGTTTTGTTTAAAACTTTCTGTTATTGATATGCCAAACATTCTTTTTAAAGATATTGCGTTAAGCAACTATTTGTATTCCTTCTCTTCATAGCAGAATTCTGTTGGCAGACACATAAGCAGATAATAAGACACAAAAATCCTGTCTAAAGTCACTGTACTAATGAGAATGAATAAGTCCTTATGTAACAAAAAGTGATCCCCAAAGTCATACTACTCCAATTGCTAATGGAACTTATTTATTAATAGGATATCGTTTTCAATCTTACACGTGATCATGACCTCAATCTAACACAAATTCCAAGTATTTCCGTTGTACTACAACTGAATGATCACTCTTACTTTCAGAAGTTTATTCATTTACCACCTACGAGTACTTCCATTCGTCTAGTGTTCGCAATAGAAAAACAATTGAAACATATGAATGATTTCTATGACTATTTGGGGCAATACGATCAACAGTAACTCAATTATGATTTCCATACCTTACCTTCCCAAATAATTAGGAGCTCCTCATTCAATCTCAATCTTAAGGCAACTAAATTCATTGTCAAAATACCACATTAATTTTGGAAAGTGAACGGTCGTAACACAATTTTAACACAATGCCCTCCCGAATTCGCCATTAATTCGCTTTGACCCACTCTCTTAGTCGACATTGTCCAATCATTTCACTTGTATTAATTAATTTCAAATCGCGAGCTTCAGATCCGACGAATAATAATACTGCTGCCCGATCTGTAATAGAGTTATTAATGTCACTTTCTTTTTGGTAGCTCTTTAAAGTTGAAGTTTACACAGCTTGAGGTCATTGCAATATTAAGCTATAATTATTTTCAGATTAATTTATTGAAAATGATTTCCTGTAAAATTTGTTTAGATTAAGAGATCGATGTGATCGACAATGTTATAAAAACACGATTTGTTAAAAACCTTCCTCTTTAAGTAAATTTGCACTTCTGATTCTTATAAAAAGAACTTTTAACTACATATTTCTTTTAACATTTCAAAAGAAAAAAAATACAGTAAGATATACGAAATGTATGAAATAAGTAATGTAATCGTAGCTAGTTAAACTGGAAACTCATACGATAGAAGAACCAATACCAGCAAATATCCAAGGAATATATATATATATATATATGAGGTTTGTATGACTTCCTCTGCGAGGTCAAATCACTAGTAGTAGTAGCAAAGGTCAACTTTTCGGGAGGGAGAGAGTGTACGCTGCATTCCCGTAGCCGTTGGGCGCGCTCGACTGATCACATTACCCCTCTTAGAGAAGACTACCTTGAAATGTAAAATTTACCTTGAAATGTACCTTGAAATTTCCCACTTTATCTTATTTGCCCAATGTAACATGTACCTACCTATACATGTTTCGGTAGTGAGTGAGATATGTCAGAGCCCATTCCCATCGCATCATATCCCTCCCCATTTTCTCACCCCTTTGCTCAATCTATTCCTAGATCTCCAAAGGTAGGCAGCCCACCCGAGGGCCGTGCCAACGTTTGTCATTCTGGACTGATGTTGACATGTATCGCGAATGTCTATAACCGGCAGTATATGACTACTGACAGTATATGCACTTACCATCAGGTGGACTATATGCTCATCTGCCGCCTTTATCCATAAAAAAATATTTTACAGAATATGCAACATATTACATATATTACAGAATAACTTATGTAACCAGTGTAGATATAATAATTAAAAAGTATGGATAATATAGTAATACTTAAAAGATTTTTTTTTCGGAATGGCAAAATTCTTGTGGCCCTAATGGCCTTTCAAGAGGCACTGGACATGTATGGTTTAGGGCGAGCGCAGAAGGCGCTCAGCCAAGAGCAAAGAGTGTGTGCACCAACGAGCCTAAGGGCTCCCCCGCCAGTAGACCGGCGGTAGGAACGGACCTCGGCTTAGGACGTTGCTTTGGGAGAGTATCGCGAGTCGGTGAGATGCGCCCAGGCACGAGCCGATACCTGGTAAAAGTTAAAAAGATAGGGAATAAATTAATAAGAGATTATCGAGTGAACAATATCGTGTTACCGATACGTTTCAGTAGACGCAAATCACAATAATGATGACAGCGGAACTGATTGAGAAGATAAAAATATACTACAATAGACAATACAATTAACGGTAGGAAAAACTCATGAGAACAAACTGTACTTCTGAGAGCAAATTTTCAATCACACTTGCGTGTGATATGTGCAAACGGTACTTTGTGAATATTAGTGATACAGTTAGATATTCAAGAAATACTCGAAATTATACATACATTCAAAGATTTTCTGAGAAATATTCATTAAAGTTATATTTATAAATTTGTAATTTATTACTTAGGAAAGCAGTTTGGTTATCAATTAATGTCAGTACAAAGCGATCATACGTAAATTTAAAAACTCATAAATAAAATATTCATTATAATATTATTTATATACAGCAAAAAATAAACTTCTGACACATCAAACCATAAATTACTTATTGTTTGTATTCTCGTATTTGCTAACCTTAATGTTAGCTACTATATTATTTTACCATATCTCTAAATGTCATTTCTGACACATAAAAGTAGCTACACATAAATCAACAGAAATGGTCTAAATTATAAACAAGTTTTAAGAGGAAAGTCAGTGAATATTGACCTGTCAGTGTTCACCTGTCGTTCCAGTGTTTTATACTTTACACTTTTATACTATAAAATTTAAGATTACGCACTTTTTATAAACGACGTTAAAAAATCAGTGACACGCTTGAAGCGACTTAAGGAAGTTGTCATTGAATTAATTAAAGCCACAGCCTGAATTAAAATGTACGATGACCTTACAGACAACAAAAAGGTGCCTCACTTTAATTTTTAAACGAGTCCTTTAATGTTACTATTATTTTTGTTACGGATAGAGGTGAAACACGATATACGTTTCGGAAGGGTGTTTGGAAATATAAGTTACTACACTACACTCATGACTGAACTTGGAAATGTGGCGACGTTGAACGTATACAAGAATGAGAATAAATACTGTACTTTATATGAGGGATTAAAGTGAAATTTATGGGTTTTTTTAATTTCCGGGACGTATTGCCGCACCATATTGAATGACTTACCATAAATCAAGCTCTGGTCATGGGGGAAAGCCGAGCGTATCAATACTCCGGTAGTGACGTGAACCCAATCACAAAACCACTTTTGTATTGCATTCAGTGAAACGTATCGCAAGTACCCAACACAATTAGCACTCCACTAACCACATGCTCCCATTACACTGCACTGATGAAGCAAATCTGCTGACACAACACTGAAAGCTCATACGTTCCTTCACGTTCGTCTGTTAGTTGGCGTAACAGGATGAGGCAATCGCGCAGTCAATTCGCAACGCGAAATTTAGGCGGTCGCGAACTTAAAAGCGACAGTTAAACCGACTTTACCGGTCGAAAACGTTCCAAATCGGAAAGTCGGAATTCGTTCGAAATACAAACTACATACATAGACAAGCGAGCTGCGCGGGCAGCGCGAGCAAACTGAAGTCGCCGACGCGCGACCACGCGACGCATCTAACCGAATGGACTTCAAACTTTTACCCGACCAAATCACGAACTACACCACTAATATACAACATCCTCACAGTTGAGTCTATTCTTTAGCTTATCCGATTAACAAAGTTGCAAATGAGCCTGCAAGTTACATACATGGGCAAGTCACCTGGACAAGGCTCTCGAGAAATGACATTCATATATGCACGCAACGATTACGCAGTGGATGCTTAATCGAGTGAACCGATGTGGATCCGGCGATACTGACTCTTGATAATAAAAGATAATGGTAAAGCCTCAGACTGATAATGCATAAAAAGCTTGATAAGATTGATAGCAACGAAATTGAACTTAATGAAATTAGTAACAGTAACACGAATAAAAACAGGCTCTAATTTAATGTGTGGATTATAAAGTGCTTCGAAATTAATGTCTTCCGGATTTAAAGAACCATTATAGGCGTTTTAAGACATAATTAAGTGACAGAGATTGACGATGACTCAAATAAAACTAAGCCGAAAACAGTTTCAATGACATTGGCTCTCGAATAACTCGAAAAGGCGCATTCCAAGTCAAAGGAAGGGAATGTCGTCTAAATATCTTGATCCAGTTCTCCGCACGACTTAATGTAAGAGATTTGTGACATAAATATCAGAAAAGCCATTCGCCAGAAAGCCAGAAAAGCAAATTTTAGCCATTTCAAGGGCTAATTTAATATTAACAACATACTTCATTCATTTAATACTCATGGGTGTTGTTTTTAACTGGGATGGAACAAAATTTAGAACAGTGACTGTCATGAACTGTCAAATTATCTTTACAACAGAAGACTACCGTGAAATGTAATGCGTTTCCCACTTTATCCTGTTTCCCCAATGTACGTACGTGTTTCGGTAGTGAGTGAGATATGCCAGAGCCCATTCCCATCCCATCCTATCACTCCCCATTTCCCAAGTCTTACTCCAAATATATTCCTACATCTCCAAAGGTAGGCAGCGCATCTGGGGGCGTGGCAACACATGTCATTTTGGACTAATGTTGGCATGTACCGCGGGTGTCCATGGGCGACAGTATCCACTTATCATCAGCTGGACTGCATGCTCGTAAGCCGCCTTCTTCCATAAAAAACCATATGGTGAGTTGTCAAATAGTTGTAGCAACAATTACAAGTATAAAACAATCTTCAAAAGCAATCATCTCACTTTTTATATTCACATCGTCCTCAGTAGACATAAAACTAAAAATAAATGGGCATTAACAATTGGAAGTAGTGATGCGCAACTGCGACCAGTTGTATCTGTTTTCGATTTGCATATTGGCAGCGAATAGTTGAAAGATGACATGTGCCGATTGACTAGAGAAGTGTGAAGTTGGCTTCTATCTTCCAACAGAAGATTATGTTACAAATTGTTTTCTACAAATATTATTGTGACAAGTCGAATCAGTAGATTTAATAACATGATCAGATGAATAACAAATAAGATGGTATTCTTTTTTTTAATGAAAGTTTTTTTTTTTTAAGTATATAATTTATGTGAAAGTATTAAGCTTCAGTGATTTTATTTAATTATTTAAACTTCATTGCACAATGACATGTACAACAGGCGGACTTAATGTCATAAAAGTATTCCTTTACCAGTCAACCACCAGATTATATAAGAAAAGGATTATAGTTACATTTTCCCATCCCCATAGTACAAAGGAGAATGCTCTGAAGAATTGTTCAACATAATTCGCACCTCGGGTTTCTACAACCCCACCTCCCGTCACTGAAGTGCGGTCCATCCGCATTTCCTCGATACGGAGGTGTTGCATATTGTCCGGTCCAAAAATCATCTTATATCACGAAGCCTGTAGAACGAACTGTCTTAACTCAAGAGGTCTTTCAATTGCGCTACGATATGGGGTTCTTCAAGAAAGCTGTAAATGGGATTTTTCAAGGTCGACGGCGTACCCCCTGGTGTTGCAGGTGTCCATGGGCGGCGGTAACACTTACCATCACATGGGATCGCTTTCTCGTCCGCCTACTTCCCTATATATGAAAAATAGAGTTTATCACCACCTAGACGTTTCACACGAAGTAAGTAAATAACAGAAAAATAAACACTTCTAATCGCTAAGATCCTCCGCTTAAACCAGAAATGGGCCCTACGGCCCGCAGGCTTTTTTATTCTTTTTCTGGATCTTGGAATCATATCTATGGGAATCGAAACAAGCGCATGCGTGTAGTCAATTCTATTTTTATAGTTCTGGTATCATTCATTGCTTTATTACTTGCAAGAATCCAATGAAATTAACGACCGATAACTTCATTGGATCCTAGCTGAAAGATAATTTTGTAAATATTATAGATTTTATCGACTTTACATACGTAATTACTTTACTTAACGTAATTTACTTTTGATTTTGAACTGAATCTTGAAAATGGGAAGATTTTCAAGCGCATTTTATGTTGAGGCGTAATTTGCCTTTCTGAGAATGATCAAAAGTCGTAGATAATTCCTTTATGTGGTATGTGGATATTCCGTAGTATGTTGGATAAAGAGACTGCGGGTTAGACAACAATTTTTAAAAGACTGCTTCTTTTGGATCTAGTATGTTTGTGACCATATTTATATTTCAAAGGAAATGGTCCACTACTACATGTGTCCATATGATAACACACAGTGTAAAGTTCATCTACGAGTATACTATTAGACAGGGCCGTTTTTACCAGGGGGTGCAAGGGGTGCGGTGCACCCCGGGCGCTCACCTTTTAAAGGTAATGAAAAAATATAACGCTATAGTAAACAATTACACAATAGGATATTTGACTGTCATAGGATACACAATAGGATATTTGACTGTCATAGGATACACAATAGGATATTTGACTGTCATAGGATACACAATAGGATGTTTGACTGTCTTAGGATACACTCCCGCACCCCGGCGCAGAATAGACTTAAGACGGCCCTGCTAATAGACTTACTCACAACTACGAGTTTAAATAAAATAAGTCCGTATATATGTTAATGTTCAACTCCTGCTACTAAAGTATACATTTACTTATATATTTCATTCGGTTCACCTGATCGGCGCTTGTTACTAATATGTAGTAATAATTTATACAAATAGCTTCATTTACGTAAGTGTAACCTAAATCGTATTCGTAATGATGTTAATCTAGATTGTAACTTTCAAAATCGAGGATATTATCAGTTATCACGTGTTTCCTTGGTCATATACCACAGTGACAACTGTAATAGATTATGTAAGGATGTATGTATTACTCAATTTGTTCTGTTCACTATTCATTATAATATTTAAAATGAGAAATATAATGTCTAACACAGGGGTGCTCAAACGGTCGATGGCGATCGACCGACTTACCTTGACTAAAAAAATGCATATTGTGCGGAAAACTAATATCTATGCCACGATACACCCTACCTAGACGACAATCCTGCATCACACATACTTGCAGCCTCTCAGAGTCGATCGATCGTAGTCTAACAATATTTAGGTAGATCGCCAGCAGTTCAAGTTTGAGCACCCCTGCTCTAACATAACATTATGTCTGTGTATAACATGCCGTTCTTTTGTTCTGTTCATGAAACAAAATTATATTTGACATATTCTCTATTGTATTTGTTATGTAACGCATTTGTACACATTTTCTGAAACTGTAGTCATACCTAAATAAGAGATGTTCAGATGACATGTATTTTCCGAGGTTGCTGGATTTTTACTATTTGTTCTGAGGACATGGTTGACGTAAGACGTGACACTTCACATAATCATAATGATTTTAAAGCAAAACATCTACATATTATAAACATATAGATATCTAAGTGAAATCTAAAACGTTTTATCTATTTTAAATAAATCCTTAATAGAATCTTTATCGATACCAGTCTATTAATCTTAAAAATGATACGAATAATAATTACAGCTTGATAAATGTGTCCTTGTATAGGAATTCCACTTTAAAAATATTTTTACAGTACCCTAACGGGTAACCTTTAAAATCTAAGTTACATTTATGAATAAGGCAGTAAATATACAGACAGTAATTATTTTTATACCTGACCAGCATTGTGACAATTTTTATTTTATAAACTTAAGTTGGCGCCGAAGTTGAAAACTCATTGCGCGCGTTGTGAACGATGTCGTGCCTCCACTACAAGGGGTCAAGGTTCTTGTTCACAAGACACGATGTTTATAGACAGGTAGGTATGCCTCGATACCGGATACGTTAATTGAAATAATACTACGTTTGATTTTACAGTGTAATTTGGTAGGTATCGGAAAATCTTTTACCTATTTGTTCGTCAAATATTGTCAGCAGACTTTCTTCTCGAGGTGCATTACCAAAACGACTTATATTTAATTAAACGAGCCGCAAAAATATACTGAATGGGCCGCTGAACTGATATATCTACAAAATTTAAATTATTAAGAATTTCAGCACCAAAAGGAAGTACGCCTACTTTATTGCCACCAGAGAAATTAAATTTTAGGTAAATTTGCTGTCAACGATTTTGCTGCACATTTAGTTTTTTTTTGCAGCTAATTTAATTATTTCTCATTATAAACTAGAGCATTTTTTGGTAATAGAACGAGAAATCTATAGCAGCGAATGCTGAAGATGGTATTAGAAATGTAATTGCATTTACTGTAATCATGAATCGCTGGAGCGTTACATTACAAATTTCTATGTCCTTTATGTTTTTAGAACATAGACAAAAATTGTCTTCTATGTTGTTGAGCAGAGACTCAAACGACCACAGTTCGACGTTATTGCAAATGAATGTATTGAGTATATATTCAAGTTAAATATCTTAAGCAGATTTTTGCTTTTTGAAATTTTATGTTTGACTTACGAAAACGTTATTGAGTAATATCTGGTGTTGGTAAATATTATATGGTCTCCTTCAATATTACTCAGTGGAATATGGTTCATGTCCCCGCTTGTGATTATAAGACGAGGCCTTCGCCCTGCAATAAATTTTATTTCAGTTGATTCTGACACAACTTTGCTAGTAGTATGGTATGTCCGTAAAATTTTCGACTGCTGTACTGCTGTATCACTACTTAATCATCGTAACTCCAAACATTTTCATTATTCCAGTATTATTTTCATCATCATTGTTGTAATTAGTTCTTCGGTTCAAAATTTTGTAGCCGCTACACATCAATACACCACAATCGTAGCATGATGACGTGAGATATCAATCTCATCTGACACACGTAACTTAAGTGTAACCAAGTTCAAGTAAGTCGCATACCGTAACAGATGTGTTTGTTACGTCAAACGATAGCATAAAACGGCAACAAATAGCAGAGTCGTGATGTTCAACACCGTTAAACTTGTGAGGCAAAAGTTTCCGTGTTCCAGCGAAAACCTAAGCAAGTATACTTAGGTGACTTGTAAAAGAGTTCATTCATCCCCGCTTTTACGTAAAACCGATACTAAAATGAAATTTGCATTTAAAATTTTCTTTCTTTTACTTTAAAATATTCTTCGATAGTAATAAAGGTAATTAAAATTAATAATAGGTTGTCAGTAATAATGGGCACTGTGATTCTGCAATAATCTGCAAGATCAGCAGGTCAGCCTAGTGCTGAAAGTGTACATGGACGGCAGTAACCACTTACCATCATGTAATCCGCCTGTTCGTCTGCCATCTGTTCTAAAAAAAGGATACCTATTTTTTAATAAATCAAGAGATTTTTTAAATTATTTCTTACAATTTAGAGATGTTTTGATGTTCTAAGGGTTTGATTACAAACCCTTAGAAAGAAATACTGTCAAAATAATAATAATGGCTCAATTAAATCTCACACAGCAATTAAAACGTGAAATGCACTTTGTTAGTTCTTCATATGATAAGGGTTTGTCAATTTTTGATCTGATAACTTTTTGTTCCGGTGGATGAGGACCGTCGTTATTGAGAACATTGACGATGATAGCTGGGCACCCATTCTCGACGGATTTCTTAGTTAACCTCCCGCTAAGTGGGTCGACAACTTGAAGAATTTCGCCAGCAGTGGCTGGAGAAGAAGAATTGTAGAAGTGTGTATTGACAAACATTAGGGTAAGCCTGTATCCAGCAGTAGAATGATGAAATAAGATGATGAAGAGGATGATGAAAGGATAATGAAGATAATGATAAAGGATGATAATGATAAGAAAGGATGATGAAGATAAAATAATAAAAAAAGCAAACATGGACTGGATTAAATTGAATTTTCAATTAACACTAACTCAGTAATAAAGTTAAACCTTAGAATTTTCTTCGGCCCTGTTCTAAAAGAATTCTTATTAAACCCGTTTTTTTTATTTTATATGATCAGTCCTGGATAAGTAAATCTTGTAGTTTTATAATCTACCCTCCAGACTATGAAACTACCAGAAGGTGGTTCATCCTTTTTAATCAAAAGATTTACCAATTTCCATAAGAAGAATATACATTTGCCACTGAGGAAAGCATTATTCTTCCCAATGATGCTAGCGAAGTAAATAATACTGTTACTTATCTCTGCACCCTATAGTAAAACTACCGTATTATTATCAGGCCGACAGCAGGAGACGGCGAACATTAGTGTTAGAGCTTCACTTTCACGTTAACTTTAGTTAAACTCTTCCTCCTAACATACATTACAAGACTGTCACAGTAGAAGTGAAATAAACAGTATATTTTTTTAATAGAAAAAATGCAGCAGACATGCTTTGTGCTGACATCTGTTTCACCCACTGACATCTGTGACATATATTAAGAGAGACTTCATTTAAAAATATTTTGATTTTTGGTATGTCTGCAAATGTCTGCAATGCAATGCAAATTTCTTTGGAATCCCTTAAAACGACAAGATTGTCGCTATTAGAATTCAGTGGAAAGATTATAGATTAATCTTCACAGACGTTGGACCTATATAATTATCATTATCTCTTATAATTATTATTATTTACCTAAATCTAAATATAATGTTCTATTTATTTTGAACGCCAATACTGACAAATGTCATGATTCAATCGTTTTTACTTACCATCTGTTATTATTACTTACATTGCAAATATTTACATTGAACTGAGATTTGGAAAAAGCATTGGGATTGCATGAGGATTGTAACGTTATAGTTTGCCTATGCAATTCCCCATAAGAGCGGTAGAAACGTATTTGTATGCGTTAAACGCATTGCAGTTCTTATTCAAGTATCCATACTATTGCTAATTATATACGTGTTGTGGTTGGTATTTCCAAGCCATTTGCATGGTTACATGTAAGTTATTTACATACAAACGTTTAGTGGGTAAGCAATTGAACAAAGTGCCGTTTTAGCCTTATTGCTAAAGCCTTAACTTTCTGAATTGCTGTTTATTGGCGTAAATTTAAATTGTTAAGAAAATAACTTCATAAAGTACAATTAGTTTAATACAAAATGATTCGATATTTACATGCTTTAAATACAAAATAATTTATTTTTAAAGGACAGATATAGTTATTCATTTGTACTTAATGTATTATCGTAGAGAAACGTCAAACGTCAAAGATATCACAGATAGCATAGACCAAACTGAATCAAAAATGTTTAAAATTGAGAAAAGGAGAAAATGATCAAAAGAAACATTCAGAACAAATTCTATGAAAGGGATTGTATCTAATCAACGTACATAAGAAATAGCAAAAGTACGATAACAAGATTTGATTTATAAAAACCTTATTGATACTATAAAAAGGTTTATTGTAAACTAGCTATTGCTCGTAACTTCATTCGCATTGACCACGATAAAAACTATCCTGTCTTAATTAATCTCACAAACTACACGTATACCAAAATTGGTAGCGATTCGTTGATATGTGGAGAGGTAACAAACAAACCAACATTCGCATTTATAATTTTAGTTAAAATCAAATACTTCTTTCAGTTTATTCAAATCAACATCAATTTCAACTTTTTGAATGACTATTGGCACATCGTACAATGAAATAAAGATCTTTATCAAATCGAGGTCTCCAATTCTCCATTTCACACGATTACTCAAATCGAACTGGCCTGATTCAGAGGAATTTCACCAAAATTGGTAACATCTTGATCCCACACAGATCTGTAAGCCGATAGCTTGCACGGTGCAATTACCAGGTAGGTATTTAGTTTTCTTAGTTACGTTCATTTCACCAATACTTATCTTAATTGTCTTTATCTTTACTTTGAACACTTCAACCAATGTCGTTAGACCAATTATGGTTTGCTGATTCTTATATATCAAAGATTTCATAGTATTGTTTTTATTAAATAATCCCAGATTGAAAGTAATGACTATAAATTTAGTCTTTTTAAATTTATTCTTTTTGAAAGTAATTTCTTAGATAAAAATGAGATTAATGTTTTTCGATCTAAATTACGAGGGCGGAGTGATAAGTCTGGTAAAAATGAAAGAAGGAATAAACTTTATTTAAAAATTATGATTTATTTTTCAACGTAGTTTCCTTCTAACTCAATGCACTTCATCCAGCGTTTCTCTAGCTTTTTGATCCCTTCCATAAAATAAGATTTAGGCAACCCTTTGAAATAGGCATTGGATTCGTGTATGATCTCCTCGTTGGAGCTAAATCTTTTCCCACCGAGCCATTTTTTAAAATTCGGAAACAGAAAATAGTCGCAAGGGGCTAAATCTGGCGAATATGGTGGGTGAGATAGCAACTCATATCGCAACTCATGGATTTTGGCCATGGCAATCGCGCAGGTGTGCACTCGTGCGTTGTCTTGGTGGAAGAGGATTTTCTTCTTAGCCAAATGCGGTCGTTTGTCAGGTAAAATTTTGTTAAATTGGTCCAATAAATTGGCATAATATTCGCCATTAATCGTTTTACCCTTCTCTAGGTAGTCAATATGGGTTACCCCACGTGCATCCCAAAATACTGTAGCCATCACTTTATTGGCCGATAAAACTGCTTTGGCCTTCTTCGGAGCTGGTTCGCCCGTAGCAATCCACTGTTTCGATTGTTGCTTGGTTTCTGGTGTATGGTGGTGGATCTATGTTTCATCTACCGTTATAAAACGACGCAAAAATTCAGTTTTATCCCGTTGAAACAACGCCAAATCTGCCTCCGAAGTGGTAACTCGCATGCGTTTTTGATCAACAGTCATTAAACGCGGCACCCATCCCGCGGAGAGCTTCTTCATATCTAAATGTTGGTGTAAGATATTACGCACACGTTCGTCTGAGATGCCTACTATCTCGACTATCTCGCTCACTTTTACTCTTCGGTCGTTCAACACTATATCATGGATTTTAGCGATCATCTCTGGAGTAGTGACCTCAACTGGGCGTCCTGGGCATTCAGCATCACTTGTGCTTGTACGACCACACCGAAAATCCGTAAACCATTTATGAATCATTTAATCGACGGAGCAGTGTCCCCATAATATTTATCAAGTCTTTGTTTCGTTTCCGTAATAGGTTTTTTGCGCAAAAAATAATGTTTAATCAACACACGAAATTCACTTTTCTTCATCTTTGGGAAAATGCGTTTAATTGTTTTTATTTAATGGCTGTCAAAAAAAAACTAACCGGCGGTACTGGCTGAAAATTTTAATTTAGTCCTTCAAAAGAGTTGTGAACAAGGAGGTTTCATGCAATTTGCGATAATTTTATTCCAAAATAGATTTTTACCAGACTTATCACTCCGCCCTCGTATTAATTACCAGTAAGTGTAAAATTAATCTGTAAGAAAATTAATAAAACAGTTTATTATTGGTTAGTGTTCCTAGAAACTGCTACCTTAGATTTATTTTCAATATACACTTGTCTTTAAACGAGTTTTGCAATTTTCTGTCCATTTGCCTCCCCTTTACCCATTTCCCATTTGTGTGGAGTAGGGAATGCAATCCCGTGAGATAATTTCAATCCCGGTATTTGTCGGACTGAACATTCTGAATCCCGCGGATCCAGGTATTTGCGGGATCCCGCAGGTGGCTGTAGGACTTCGGAAATAAATCATAAACTAGTACCACATTTGAGGGGTTTCAAATGAAATTAAACAAATTTTAAGTAACAAATTCTTTATTAATATTTTTCAAAGAGAATTAAACATTATTATTATAAGAAATTAAACATTACAAGAGAATTAAATATTATTTTAAAAATAACTGCGCAAAAAGTTAAAGTGTTAATTGTTTCATCGGCTAAACGGCTCTTGACCTTGCAGACTAGGTAGCCACCAGCAGAAAAGGCTCGTTCTGCTTCTACGCTAGTAGGAACAACCGCCATTAATGAGTTAAAGGCAAATTGGTGATATATGCCTTTTAATCCACCCGAATCAAAATAATTCATTTCCTTCCTTATCAAAACCTCAAGATTGCTATTGCCAGATGCTATTTCATTGCTAGATTGGGGTGTTCCAGAAGTTATTAAACTGGTCAAGGTCAGTTCGAGTTCGTCTTGAAGTGACATTGGTGCTGCTGATGCTGCTTCATTAAGTCGCGCGTGCCCGCGAGCAGAGTAACACGCATGAACTTCGTTTCTCCTCAATCCCGCAAATCCCGTCGGATCCCGCTCAATTTACGAGCGAGATTAGTCCTGCATATTGCATGCGTGATCCCGGCATTTCGGGATCCCGGTATCCTGGTATTGCATTCCCTAGTGTGGAGGGATCCAGGTGGCTTTGTGCTTCCCAAAATTCCTAAACTTACTCTAAGTTTAGTCCTAACTAAGAAGCTAACTGAACTGAACTGCTATACTTTGTAATTGTGTATGTCTTCGGAATCATTAAAATTTGGACTACACACGAGAGGCGGTCAAAAAGTTCGCGGAATGCAGGGGATGGAAAGGGGTAGAGTACGTACGAAAGTTTTCACAGTACTAGTTGAGTGACTCATAATTAGCATATATACGATGTTTTAGCCACATTGTGTCATTAACCTCGGAGATATCGCCGAGTAAGCAAGTCAATCTGGAAGAAATCGTCAAGAATGGAGAAAATTGAATTGAATTGAGTCATTAAATTCCTCACGAAAAAACCTTCAGACTATTTTGGAAGAGATGTCGGTAGTTTCTGGGGACTTGCCCTGGAAAAACAACGATTTACAAATGGCATGGTCTTTTCAAGTAAGGCCGAGACTCGAATGAAGACGAACCCCGACGGGCCGCCCTATTGAAGCCACTATCAAGGAAACTGTCGCAAAACTTGTACTGGCGGATGCCCGTCTGAAAAAGAAACAATTTACAGAAATGGTTGTAGTATCAGACACAACCATTTTGAATATCGTCCATTACCATCTTGGAATGATAAAGGTCAGCGCAAAATGAGTGCCCAGAATGCTCACGCCGCCGCCTCAGAAACAACAGGGCGTGGAGCCTTCAGACCTGCGTGGTGACAACAAGGACGAAGTCGGAAGTCGTGGGCAGGATTGTTATTGGAGATGAAACTTAGGTTCATCACTGAGTCTGAATGTAAAGCAAGACTCAAAGCAATGGCATAAAAAAGGCACACCTAAAAAAATCAAGGTGTCGCCATCAGCCGAAATGCTCATGGCTACTGTTTTATGGGATACCGAGGGTATACTGTTAATAGACTACAAAGAAAAGGGAGTCCACATAACCTGACAATACTACGCTACCCTGCTGGAGGGATTGAAGGAGAGGACAATGGTCCAAAGATACTGCTTTTGCACGACAATACGCCCGTGTACACGAGCAATATTGCGCACCCTTACAGCCCGATCTAGCCCCATCGGACTATTATTTATTGCGGTCAATGAAAAAAGAGCTTCGAGCAAGGAAAGATCATTATGAAGAGGTTGAAAGTTGAAAGATTGAAGAGGTGAAGGCAGCGATCTCCGCCTATTTTGAAAGAAAGGATTTTTCGAGGGTATAAATAAGTTAATCGAACATAGTGAAAATGTATTAGGGTCAATAGAGAATAATATATTGAAATGAAAAAATAAAAACTTGAGTTTATTTTTCTTCCCCCTCATTCCGCACTTTTTGACCGCCCCTCGTAAGTATACCCCCTCCTACAGATTGAATATTTTATTTTGTTTCAATAATTTTATGGCAGCAGTGTACATCATAAATAATATAAAAATGCCGTATCTGTGGGAAATTATTACCTCGATGAAAGTTGAGGCACAGTAAAAGTATATTTTGTAGAGTAGGTATCTACTGGTTGACTTACATTTAATATACAAGTAATCCTAAATAAATTGTTTCGAATGAAAACGACACTTTAAGACTCGATAAAAGGGAAAAGCTGATCGCGTCGCAGACCGGATTGTTAGTCTGATAAAGTTGCTGGTGGAGTCAGGTGTTTGAATAAATTGTTTTTGCGTTCGCAGATGTCCCTTAATGGCATTGAAGAGGCAGGTGAGAATTGTTTGCTATAATTGCAAAGAAAAAAAAATATCATCAAGGTATACCAACGTGATTCATATCTATTATGTTCATTTTAATGTGTTTATAGCAAACGCATCAAAGAAAGCAACTGTGTTTTAATCGTGAAATAAAAAAGGTTTTATACAAATCAGTTCTATTTTTTGAATTATTCATATTCCCGAAAATAATATTATTTCCTTTACATTGTCTCCACTTCCAATTTATGGTACTCGTACTTATCAATATATTAAATTATCTTTTCAAGTTCGGAAAAGCGCTATATTCTAAAAAATATCATCAAATTGTACACTGGTACACGCGGTGATCAAATTTAGTGCATTAAGTCACTGGATTTAAGCCTCTATCAAGGACAACTTGTTACAAGAAACGTTGAAAAATTAATTTTGATACAAAATTAATGACTAGAAAATTATATTTTAAAGACCGGTTCAATATTTCATCGAGAAGATGTTTAAAAAATGCGTCTATCTTTAAAGATCCGATCAGGTTTGCGGCTGCAAACAGCAAGGTTATCAACTTGCCCAGGCGCAGAATCTAAAGTCTTTGTACCTGGCAAGCCAGTATTCTATAAGTTTAAATGAACAACTTTTGACCACAGCTTAATCCATTTGGAATGCGATTTACACCGTAAAATTGGTAATAATTCCTAATGCCTTTTGGAACAAAGGCTACGCAACTATGAAATCGATATCAAAATCAGTTCGACGGTTTTCAAATTTATCGCGAAGAAATAATCAGACGAGGCTCTTCCAACACTGGGTGCCAATTCCAATTGAACTATACTGTTTTTTATACTATATACATATTTTATACTCGTATAAGTAGTAATGATCGACAGAACAATGCATATTAAAATGAGATGCGTATTGTAATGGACACATGCGATATGATTTTTTTGTCCACGTGTGATGTAGACAAAAAGAAATATTGATTGTGAATGTCGCCTAAAATAAAATTGGCAGTAATAAATTTATGAACACTATAAATATTTCACGATAAGATTTTCAATCAATTTCAGGTCAAATTAGGTTTACGTCAATTAATTATTAAAATATTGTCAAAGGACGCCATTATCGCCCACCTTCACTAAACTAAAAGTATGCTCTATGAATAAACAGAAAAACTAGGTCATCTAAATACAACCAAACTTTACACGACATCAACCAACATCACTACGTTAGTTTCACAATTTACTATTTCGTAAACCGTAACGAATCGGCTCATTGTTTGTCATATGACAAAACTGTTGTAGGAGACTTGTTCCGTTCACTTATGTTAAGGAGCTTAATGATATTTCAAAGGTCTTAATGATTGGTATCATAGAGCCGGGCAAGTACTGCGCTGCCGATGTGAAAGTCTGTGAATTAGTTCCGAAAGGATGTTCCCAGGATTGTATATGAGAATATATAGCCTATTAAGCAAAGACGTTATAAAAATAGACCTACCCTCAGATACCCTAAGGTAAGGTAGGAACAAGGGTTTAACATTTTATTCCTTATATCAAGAGACTGCAGTATTTTTAATCTCGGCCATCGATAAATGTTATTGTCGTTCAAAGGCCTTGCATAAAGGCCCCTTTCGTAGACTCATCTACCCAATGGTTTGATGGTTATTATGTCCTTTTGATATCATTATTCACTATGACCTGCCATTGACAAGTGTCAATGTCAAGTTTAGCATTAGCATGCTAAAGTTAGCGCCGTGTCAAACATCCTCGGACCAGGTGAACCCGGATTTGAAGAATTTAGTGGTCGCTGGATGATGTATGGTGGCGAGGCTTGGGAAAGGTCTACAGCAGTGAAGAGACTTAGGCTGATGATATAATATGGTATCCAGAAATGCCTAATATCTGATGACTAGTGATGACAGTCCGTTGTATTACCTATAACAAAAATAAAACCAAATAAATTATTTGGAATAACTGTATTTGGTTTTGTTTCATGGCAAGCCAAGTTAGAAGGTCTCTAGCAAATACTCATGTTATGCTATTTTTGCAGTAACTGGGGGGGGGGGGGTTTAGTTTATGAGGGGGAGAGTGCAATCCAACAGCCGCTGGGCGCACTCGACTAGCCACGTTACCCCTCTCTCACTCTCTCACAGAAGACTACCTTGAAATGTACTACATTTCCTACTTTATCTTATTTCCCTAATGTATGTACGTGTTTCGGTAGTGAGTGAGATGTGCCAGAGCCCATTCCCATCCTATCCCTCCCCATTTCCCCAAACCTTTCTCCAAACCCATTCCTATATCCAAAGGTAGGCAGCGCATCCGGAGGCGTGCCAACGTTGTGAGTTTGGACTGATGTTGGCATGCATCACGGATGTCTATGGGCTACAGTATCCACTTACCATCAGGTGGACTGTATGCTCATCTGCCAACATCGTCCATAAAAAAAAAAAAAAACTGGTAATGTCCCTACACATATTCTAGTTGATGATGGTCATGGATCTGACATTTCTAGCAAGCATAAATGGAATGAGCCCATTCGCGATCATTCGTTCATGAACTCAGCAACCCGCATAACATGCGCAACCTAATATGGATGCAAGCACACAACAAACTTTGTAGCTACTCGCGAAGGATTACGCTACTCGATTTAAATCGTGTCACAAAGATGATTAGCTGACTAGTTATGCTAATATACATGACACAATCAGTACTCGAACACGAATGTCACCGCAACTGCTTATATGGCGAGTTGTTTGTAAGGGTGAATTCATATAATATTTTATGATTGGGTTATCAGAATATTACAGGTAAGGAAAAATGTAAAGATGCGCGTGTCTTCCTTCAGACACCTTAGCGTAAATGTTATCTACTATCGCGGTTGCATCAAGACTATTTTCTGTGAGGAGAATTAATCATGGCGGTCGTATTGTGAAACTTAAAATTTGCATACAAAAAAAAAAACAGATTATGAAAAAATAAGTAGATGTGAACGCGGTAGCAACGTTTGCAAAAACTTAGTACTATGGGCAAAGGTCGCTTCAGTGAAATAGTCTGTTAAACCTACTGCAGAATAAATTCGGTTGTAGCTCCTGTAATATAAACTTAATATTCATTCATTACTTAATATTTGTCATGATCCTAACGAATTTATTACATCTCATATTCATATACCGAACAGGTTTTAAACAATATATACACAAGTCAAAGCATATATTATATGCTCATCGGTTTAGAATATAATTTTTTACTCCGTCCCCAATAGGTATGTCTTAAAATGCGTTGACGAAACTGCACTTTTATACGAAATAGCTGTTGCAAACTCGTTTCTAGTTGGTGAAGATTAAAGCTTTTTAATAAAAAATATTCTACGTGTCATGCTGCAGGCAGGCCGTAACGTTGACACAAGGATAATAGGAGTTCTCTTTGCTTTAAAGCCGCATTGGTTTTTGTTCGCGCCATTTTCTGTTAAGTGTTTTCTGAATTATATACGCATTCAGAGTAGAATATAAAGCAATTTATGAAAATCCACTTTTTTTTTAATTTGTTATCATTAAAAGGTTAACTTTATTCAATTGCGTTATAAAAACCATTGACATCAATAACATCTGCGCACGCTACGTAAAAAGAAGAAATGGAGGCCCATTTCTACTTTTTTGACAGAATGTTCATCATTATAAGCGCAACCGAATGCCATCTTCGATTACCACCAACTTTTGCATCAGTATTTTTAACCAAGAATTATACAACTAGCCTCAATATACCACCAAAAATTATACAACATCTGTGTTAAAATCATGTCAATAAAAACGAAATCCATTTAAATACTCGTAGTTACAAAAATAAATACATATATCTATGTTATGCTTGTTAGTATGTTCATGTGGAATCGGCTTTTTGTTTGATATATTATTATACATATCTTGAACCACGCCTGAACTGTGAACATAAAACATCATTCTGAAGGCTGTCTTAGAAATGATGGGGTGACAATCACATCGATTGTATCAGATAAAAATGGAACAAGTCGTACATAAATCATCGCATGGTACCTGTGATTTATATGACGAAACTAATATTGCGTTGACAGATCGTTTAGTGAGACACAAAGTTGAAATATAATCATTATCAACACGCTTTTAACAGTATAATTATAAAGTACTGTAGCAATACTATCGGAGAAATACAAAAGTGCAATTAAATTTTAATAAATGTAACATATAGGTATCATATGACTAGCATAAGACAGTCTTCGGTTTCTGCCAGTCACTACCGGGTTATGTTGATGAATATTTAGTTTCTGACAAAGCTCAACGTGCGATAACCGAAGAGCGAGCGACGATGTGAGCGAGGACCTTAAACTTCAAAACACGCTTTCAATCTAATGAGTTAATTTAAATGCAGTAGTAAATCTTCGGAGTATTGATGAGCTTAACATTACAATTTACAATGCATCCGAAATAGTAGGGTGAAAACGTATCTACTCGGTAATGAATGATACTAATAAATAGGCTTAATAAATATATTTATAGCGTTCAAATCATTACCTTTGAGTAAAACAATGTGAAACACCACCAAAGAACCAAGCAGACCGGATTAAAATGTGAGCAATTACACTGACGATATTACATTTTCTAAAAGTACTTTGCACTTGCATCTATATACGAGGAGAAATCAAAAAGTAGTGAGAATGAGATAGAATATAATGACTATTGATAACTTAATAATTTATTTTCTTACCAAGGAGTATATATGTCGTTCTCACTAATTTTTGATCACTCCTCGTAAAGTTTCATGCGTCTGAACTAATTTTGAAACCGTTTTTTTGCACTCTTCCTCAGGTATTTCTTTCACAGTCTATTCGAACGCAGTCAGCGCGTCTAGCGGCGAAGAAAACTGCTTCCCTTTTAGTTAGGATTAAATTTTGGGAAATAAAAAAACAGAAGGTCGGGACTGTAAGGAGGATGGCCTAAAACTTTAACCGGGGTACTGTCAAAAAGTCTCTTTGTTTTAAGCGCTGAGTGAGCGGGCGCGTTGTCATGGTGCGTGCAGCAGTACTCCGCACAGAGACCTGTTTGGACAATCGTTACTCACTGCAGTATAAACATTTGGCAAGCACGTACCATTGTCTGCGTTAATAGTGCTTTGGTTTCGTAAAGGTACAGGTGGCTTCCTGAAAGTCAGTTAAAGGGAAAAAACTTATGATGAAAAATTTTCCAGCGCTCCATGCTCTTTTTACTTTGGTAAGCGTTGGCTCACTTTGAAACACCCAAACAGTAGATTGACGCATAGTTTCTAGTAGATCGAAGTTTCGTCACCTGTGACAATATAGTAAACGCGCCAAGACGACGCTGCTTCAAAATTTTGTTATTATATCACGACACTATTCGATACGAATTTGTTTTTGAGCCTCAATGAGGTTGTGCGGCACCCAGCGCGATACTATCCTCCGATACGCCTTTTTGAAGACTATTAAAAGAATCTTAACATCATAAAATCATAGCGCAGAAATGTTCCCGTCTTAATATCCATTTTTTTTTTGAGACATGATATTTTGATTCAGCTCGTAAAAAAATATGGATGGTAATTTGAATTTGGAATGTTTTGTTTTTATGTTATAGATAGTTAATTGACACTAGCCAGTGTTTTCCATAGATAAAATCTCTTTGTCGCAAAACATTCTGAGCAGCCTGTTATATGATTAGAATACTAGAATCAAAACGCATTATTTACTGAGCCAATGGGCGGTCAACTATTATCACAGTACTCCGCTACTTCTCAATGACGTGGCTTATAAAATTCGTCACACTTTTTAGGGAGTTTCACACTACACTTTCTTTTATTTGCCGTTAACACTTTAACTCGTGCGAGTCGCTAAAATCATTGACAACACGATGATTTAACCTGTGGGCTATTGTAATAAAAACCAACACGGAAGAGCCATTATTCACTGACTTGGCACTCAAAATTGAACTGTATATCAAGGGAATAAAAGTTTAACGTGTATAAAATAAGGTATTTTGATCGTGGACGAAGGTTTTCATTCAACTCTGGTTATAAGCGCAACACGTTTCGGGATGTAGGTAATTAATCACCATGGGCGAAATCGAAAGTTGGTTTTAATAACAAAAGCTTTTGCAGAATCACCTTCAAGGAGGTTATAGGTGGATCTGTCACTGCGAGTATAATAGAGGACATATTAAAATAATATTATATATAGGTAAATACTATACCATCAGTGCCTCCTCTGCTGAATAGAACTCACCCAAGGACCACCACCACCCACGGTCGTCTGCTCTTCTCATTCAAGGTGATGATGGAATTACGACAAACTACTGCGAGAAGGGACTGCCGTTTTAAGGAAATTACAACGATTTTTCATTGTCGTTCTCCACAATGGCATCACGCCCGAGGCGTGGAACAGGAGAGTAGTTGTCCTATTCTTCAAAAAAGGAGACGGGACACTACTGAAGGTTGGAAGATTACTTAGTAATAATTTCAGGCTTCTCCAACGGTGCAATATCACATTTCTACAACATGTTGATTTTTCTCCCAAAATCATTTAATTGAAGAGTTTCTTTTCATGTCAAAGAAAGTTGTGTCATGGTTACTTTACACTTTGTATTATTATGTCTACTCATTAATTGTATCTATCATTTCTTCAATCTGGAAGACATTTTACCTGCAAATAGAGAATTCTTCTCTACTCCATTCGAATAAATTTATCAATTTTATTGAAATTTTGACAAGGACTTATTATATTTTTGGTTTACAGATAATAATATACTTAGAAAAGAATCTTAGGTATATTCGTTGTTTAATTCGATGAAAGAGAAAATTTTTGGACGATTGAGGAATGATCCGTATTGAATCACTTATCCGGATAATCTAATTTCCTAACATAATATTATTACATTGATATAATGACGACAACATAATATAACAATCATCATAACCGACTTTGTAATAGTCGGTCAAAATGATTAATAATGAATGATAAATGACTGAATAGTTTGGAAATTATTTCGTCCATGTAATGATTGAAACAGCAATGTACTTACAATAGGATACTAATCAGTTGGTAGAAAACAAATTTGATTCTTGTCAGCCAAAATCATACAAATAACTAAAAGAAACATGATTGTTGAAATATCAAAAAATCCTTCTGTATTTCTGGGCTATCATTTACTATACTGGACTATGATTTCCTAAAAACACTTGAACATTATCTTGAAAATAACCAGTTTTTCTGTATCAGATTCCACCTTCGTATACGCGCCAAATGTAACAACAGCTACGTTAACGAGCACCATAACAGTAACTGTTCATGTCATTAGAGTCGTAATCGTTTACAAACTCAATACTGTGATGATACTGTGTTGCTGAGCAACGCGTGTTCTAGACAATATACAGAGGTCTTAAGTTACGAGTATAATATGCTTTGCACTACGACAGATACACTCTAAATTTGCAGCATTATTGTTGAAATCCAAAAGTTTGATTTAGAGAGACTTCAGTCTACATATTGCAGAGATCAGGGCCTTCGAATTTCGGAAACTTCTCACTAAACACCGACTAAGGGACCCATCAACAGACCCTAAAACTATCGTCAGCTCTAAATTTTAAAACATTTATCTAAACTATTTTTTCTACAACTTACGAATTCTGCGTAGCATATGCCATCAGTGCTTTATTGTCGAACAAAACAGACGCGCTAAACTATAAACTATTGCACATATTCAGATTATTTTGATCGACTTCCTCTAAACATCCTATCCAGTCTTCAATCATAAAACAGTGGCAAATAACATATAACAAAGAATAGACTTAACATAATATAACATATTTGTAATTATATTTAATATCTGACATCCTTATAATGAATAAGTTTGACGAAATAGTTTTACTTAAATTTGACGAAAATTTTTTGCATGCATATTAAGGCAGAACATGTTGGTCAATGTATTTAACTTTGACATGTTTTACCTGTGTTCTAACAAATAAATAATTTGAGTTTAAATATAACTAAAAACCTTAAGACTGTTTTACTAGATTTCAACTTGGTATAGTAGCTAAAACATAATATAGGACAACACCCTTTCATATACGACACAAGACTGCTAAAAGCTTAAGCATCCACAGGATAAAAAGTCACAATTATCACACTGATGTATCCTAGTTATGTCCTTTATATTATAAACACATTTCAGCTACTTTCTTACTATGATCTTGTGAACCAGGCCTACCGCCAGAGGCCACGTTTCGGCACCATACGATACGTCATTACGGGCAGGACGCATTGATTAAAGATTAAGTCTACAAATATTATGGTATAGGCGACGAGAAGAGGTGACACATTTTCCCGAATGCTGCCCAGCCGAGTTGAATGCGTCTATCGGCCTTTCGACTGAAGTTGGACTTGTCTAACTGGATTGATTGTCCAAGATAAACATATTCGTTTACAAATTCTAGTGACGCCTCTTCGACGCTGAAAAATTGTGATAAACTTATGAGAACATAACATCCACAATACAGAGTAGGTATCTGATTTTCATTCCCGCCAATTCGAGTGCGCGCGGTCTTTGTTCTTTTTTTAAACTTTTGTAAAGAAATGCACATTCAGCCTTTATAATAATAAATAAATATCGTGTACCTAATAAAACCTAATTTATGTTAGTGTGCACTAAAAATAACCTCGCTACTGTCCAGCAATCTCTATTATTGTCGTGTTGGAAATTGCTGGCGTGCGTACAGAAAAGAGCCAATTGACGTATTCGTTTTTTAAAATAATGAAGCCATTTCCGAGCAAGTAGGTGAAAATAATATTTGTGGACTGAACTGCTTAAGGGGCGTAGAAGACGACTGGCAATTGCTGAGCATTCGACGAAGGACGCACACAAAAAAATCTATGCAGAAAAAGCTCTACTGTGAAAATCTAACAAATTGTCGTGTGTCGAGCGCATTGTCGTTACCGCGGCTGATCATGACGTTACCATCACATTAAGTAGGACACAGAGCAAGACAATATTTTCAGGTGGAAAACCTCGAATGCGAATGGCAAAACAATACTCTTTATCAGTCAATCGGCTATCGTTTGAGCCTCAAGGGTGCTTGGCGAGACCGCTTTCCTTTGAAAGTTGGAAAATTATCTGAAATCGAAGAAGATTAATGTATCTTTTCTATGTATCTTGTCTATGTACGTGTATATGCGTTAGCGTCGGTCTGACCATAATTAGGTCCTTGAAGTTTTTGCAAAAAAATCGGACATACATACATAAAGTGGAAAAACATATCCATCCTTGCGTAACGCAGTCGGATAAAAATAAACTAAAATAAGACTGCAATTTAAATAACAATTATTATAATATTGTGTTAGAAAATAATCCTATGTTAGGTACTTTTAATTCAGTAAAACCAGTAAATACAACATATTATTGAGCCGTTTTTTAATATCAGAACGTTACAAATAACAGTTCTATTTGTTTTTCCCCAACACCTAAAATTCTGAGACGTACGTCATATCTAGCTTTTCTTTTTTATAAATTGCTTTTAAACAACCAATAAAATATATAGACAAAAATATATAAAAAATAAGAAAATAATAAAATAATTTCACAGATGATAAACCTTTTGGAGCCCTAAACATTTCAATCGCCACTTTCAAATGTCGACATATCATAAACAATTATTGTTAAAATCTGTTAGTCACAGCCACGAAATGATTACGATATGCGATTTAATTAACACCCAATATAACTAACACCAACTGCAATCAGTATTAAGCAATCACCAACTATTAGAATAACCGTAACCTTCACATAGAAGTTCCCACTTATGGGCGCATCCATTTATGGCATCACAAAAGAAGGTAATGCTTACGGCAAAAATAACTGGTAGGTGCAGTAAAAATAGGACGCACGTGTTTATTAATAAGGAGGCCGAAAAATGGATCTCAATAAGACTTCATAAATGGAGTGCACTCAGACTAAACTAAATTCGAGTTAGCTGCTGATTTTACATTTTCAAAAAAAAATATGACATCAAAAAAGGAATAATAGTCCAAGATCCCACCGCGCGATTTCTACGTTCAACTGTTAATTAATCAAAATACATTTTTTATAGAATAGAGAAATACGGTTCTGCCGGGTTGCCTATCAAAATATGGCCGCAAGTACTTTCACGCGGTGGGATCTTGAACTATAAGTAAAGCATTTAAGAATGCTCGGAAAAGTAATAGAGCCTCTATTGCAAAGTGCTTGTTAAGTCTTCTTTCTCTCTATACAACTCTTACCTATCTGTTTTACCATTTTTGCCATGACTAGTTTGACCATGTCTATAGAGACATGGTCAAACAACCTTTAATAAGAATGAAGAAATCAATAATATTAAAACGAACATTCCGTGAGTGATATAAATATTAACGCGTGACTACTAATATAGAACAGTACTTGACTTACTATAGCCGAGCTACTTTTAAAATACATCTTTATTATAAACTTTTTAAAGGGTAAGAACGTAATAATAAGTTAAACTTACAAAACAAGCAAACCCATAAACACGCCATGGACGCACAAACAACTGCAAAGATATATTGTACAGGCTTTATAAGGAAATTTATATAAATAAACCAAGAGACAAGAACGGTATCTACAGGCTTTATCTATCACATAGTTCTCTTAATGAAGAGGTTTGGCTTTCTGTTGGTAGTTCAATAAACATACCTACCGCAAATATAAACAGTATAATATAGACTACAGAGGTGTAAAGATTAATAAAATGAAATATGAAGTAGAGTTTTAATACTAATAAAGAATTATTAAAGTACGTACATTTAAATAGGTTAACTCGGTATGATTTAAAGGAAGCCATAAACGCGTATTTTGAAATGTATCCAATCAAAACGATCCATAAAGGAGAGTGAATCAAAAATAGATTGTAAGAATGCGGAAGACATGAAGTAGTCCAGTAGCTTAACATATACGAACTTAACACATCACAGACCTGACTAGGCGCTTCTATAAATTAACATATTGTAACACAAAGTCATAATTCTTTGATGATAAAGCATAAATCTTCCAAAACCTTTGAAGGAAAAGAAGTCACAATATAAGTGGTGAATTTCACAGGAAACAGGCATCCGAAACTAATTTATTAGCATCTGTTAGTGGATAGATTTATGTATTATGTAACTCTTCTAAAACATCCGTTAAAACTAAAATTATTGTTCAGATTTCAATAAATCTTTTCATTCAGGAAGATTTTTCTTATCTAATTACAATATTTTACCAATATTTAAATATCGGATCTTTTCTGGTGATTCAAGTCTACAAACATTCTAAAAATCTTTCTGTTAATGACTTCCAAATTCTTTGTCGTCTCTTAATTTTTGTAACAAAAATGTACGTAAAGGGAAAATGTAACGCAATGTTTTCTCGAGGTAATCCTATCTAATGGTGAAGTCAGTTCAAATTCCTTCGTAAACATGATTGACGTTTGGCTTTAGAAAAATAAATTATATTTAGGTCCATCCGTTGGGTCAAATGAAATCCGATTAGCTCAGTATGATGCAATAGGCATTCCTTTTATAATTTATGAATCCAAACGGTTTTTGTTTTGAAAGTAAGTTCATGATTGCGAAGGCAAATGAATTTGCGACAGCCCGTTTAACGTTTGCTATAATTAATCATTAATATTTAATTAATATTCTTTACCACAGCCGAACCTACAATAAATCAATTAAGTTTAATTGCTGTTTTGTATCTATGAGACAATATTAAATCACAAACATGGGACAGTGGCAGTGTTATTATCAAATCACGTCAAAGAGAAGGAAAATTAACTTGTTAATTATAATTATCTGTATCTCGAATATCAAATCCACATAAACATTTTTAAATGCCATATTTTAAACTAGTATCAAAAGAATCCATTAACAAATGTTAATAAATAAAGTTACATCCAAATTTCAAGGCGTGAAACTTAATGGTCCCAAATTTAATTTAATAAAACAAACGATGCACTCAGTATTCTGACAGCAATATTGATGTTTGCCGACATGATTCACGCCTGATACTTAAGATTTGAAATTTCCTTTCCAATAATCGATTAATCATGGCAAAAGGAGAACTGGTGCTTCCTTAGAATTTAACACGACCAATTAGCTGGTTCTTTCCGTGTTTAAAACCGGCTTGGACTGTCAGAACTGACAAAAGACATGGAAATGGCAAGAGGTCTTCGTTTCCTTTAGCTACGAAAATAAAGTTTGTTTTCTACAACAACAGGATTGAGGAAGCCAATAAAGTGTATGTTTGCTTTAGTGAACGATTAGCAAATGCAGTTTAGTCGGAATTTTTGTAACAGCAGTAAAAGCATCTCGCTGAATTAAAAAAATAACTCTATTATTTTTAGTATCATTATTAGATTATTATCATTATTATTAGATTTAGTCATCATTATTTTTAGTACTGCTTACGTTTACTCAAATGTAAGCAGTTCTAGAAATAATGATGACGTGTTGGGACGGGCTGGCTTAAAATAACCGATAATGACCTGTCATTCTGTCAATAAAAGGAAGTAAAGTAAAAAGCAATAACATCCATCATTGTTTCATGTTTTCTGCTATAAGCGTAACACACAAAATCATTGGGTTGGCGCGGGTTGGCCACCTGTATGGTTTTGTATACTTACCAATAATTTCGCTTTACCTTTGTGAATTTTTGTGAAGTTAAAGTATTTATAATCAAATTACTTTGATCAAAAATTCTGCTCCAAAGTCTATATAAAAGTTTGTGTCATGGTCTTTAAAAGATGTAGCTATATCGGTGTGAACAACAATGCAAAGGCATTTGTAACGGTACTGCCAAACTAACATTTTACGTACGTTTTTAAGCACCACTCATAAGGTAATATGACGTTCCAGAGCCCAACATTTCTCCATAATATTACCACTATGGCCCGTTTGACATGAGACAATGATGAATAATTGCAGACATGAATATGTATTGCGCATACGCACCGGTATAGAAGCGTGCGTGACATTTAAACTTTTTGACACCTGCGACATGTGCGTAATGTAACTAAATGTCACATGAAAGCAATTACTTGTTAATTGAAGATTAGTTTTTGCCATTACTCAATTGGGTACAGCTTCAATTGCTTAAACCAAGTCTTTTAAGATAACTAGTGATTAATATGAACTTAAGTGCGAGAAATTAATAAAATTATCGTTACTCTTTGGGGTAAAGAGTAAGTTATGCAGTTGTTGCCAGGAATTTCTTATTCGCGAATTTCAAACCGAAGTGATAACCAATCCATTTTTGACAAAAATTTTTAGATATCTATTTTTAGATACTTGTTATAAAAACAAAAATCCGCCTGCATCCAACTCCTATATAAACATTATCGAAATTAAAATAAAACTCAAAAAACAAGTAAGTTTGCATCTTTTGAGTCGAGAGGGAGAGTGCACCCTACAATCCAACAGCCACTGGGCGCGCTCCACCGGCCACGTTACCCCCCTCTCACAGAAGACTACCTTAAAATGTACTGCATTTCCCACTTTATCTTATTTCCTTAATGTACGTACGTGTTTCGGTAGTGAGTGAGATGTGCCAGAGGCCATTCCTATCCTGTCCCTCCCCATTCTTCCAACCCTGTCTCCAAATCCATTATTATAGCTCCAAAGATAGGCAGCGCATCCGGGGGCGTGCCAACGTTTGTTATTGTGGACTGATGTTAGCATGTAACGCGGATGTATATGGGCGACAGTATCCACTTACCATCAAGTGGACTGTACGCTCGTTTGCCGCCTTCGTACATAAAAAAAAATCTTCGCGGCATACATTAACTGGTTTGTTTGTTTTGTCTTTGAATTACTTTACTAGTTTGACAATTCAGTCTTAAAGCAGTCGGGACTAGAAAAATAAATAATCCTCTTTGCGTACCACAGTCGGGTAATGAAACGAGACCTAAGTTTTTTTGTACGAGGTAAACCCAAAAATACGGGATCGTTTTTGACAAATCCTTTCACTTTTATGAAGCTAAACTAATACAGACAGACTTATGCTATGTGTGGGTTCTCTAGGAAATAATTATGCAACCAGAGCAACATCTTATCAGACGTCATTTTTCATCCAATTTCTAAAATGTCAATGAAATATTTGCTTGAAGCAATTGCTCTCATATAAAAATATTCATGATGCAAGCGGCAATGACAACTACACTAGAACCAAATTCGGTAAATCGAGAACCACTTACACCTACCAGCATGAGCACAGTAAATAGTCACACGACAGAACTGGTCTGAAACGTTATGAATGAGGTTCCCGATGCCCACGCATGACGTCACGTTCTGATCAATACGATATCATTACTAATATGGTGCTTGGGGTTTAGCGATCTATTTAGAGGGCAAAACAAATAGGATTAGAAAAGTCCAAATGTGGGATACACTTTGGACTTTTTTTTTACACAAGGGATAAATTTTATGAGGATTTATTCATCTTAACAGGTACAATCAAGTGTTAGAAGCCTATAGCTTGAGCTTGGTCCTCCTCCAGTGGCGCCTTTTGACGTTGTATCGGATAATGTTTCCTGTACGCATTCTAACCCATATGTTTGTTTTGTTTTGTTTCAGCTTTTTGGCGGGCCGACATTTTGCCGCACACTAGCTGTTACAACAAAATGGATTTGCACAGCAAATGCACTTAGAAATAAACGATAATATACAGAAATAAATGTA
This sequence comes from Sesia apiformis, assembly GCA_914767545.1. NCBI lineage: Eukaryota > Metazoa > Arthropoda > Insecta > Lepidoptera > Sesiidae > Sesia > Sesia apiformis. Next base: position 10,170,456 of record OU611967.1, on the reverse strand, counting down.
GGAAGGAACTAAAACATAGGATTCTCTTGTCCAGAACTCGAGAAGTGAAGTCGACTGTTTGTTTGATTACTATAAAATTTGTGTACTGTGGGTGGGGTGCTTTAGGGATAGTTTATGTGCCTAATAGTTGTGATAATTAAATAAAAGCATAAGGTTTTTCCACAGTGCTTCCAAGAAGTCCAACTCTTCTGTCCTCAGTAAACCTACTATCACTTTGTAGGGTCACTCCTAATTTATATCGACAGAACTGGACATTGGCGAGTTGTTAATTACGAAGATAACACTGACACAGTGCGCTAATTGTGCTATTGCCATATAAAAAAGAGAAAAAAAACTGTTTTTGTTTCAAGTTACAAAAATATACAAAACTGATAGCATTTACGTCGTCTATGAGAAAATCGCGAATTAAATTAAGGATCAATTTATAAGTTGCCATAAACGTACATGCAACGCATGTAATATGCTAGAACAATGACTTTAATGAATTGCTTTCAATAAATTCCATACCATTGTGTCGTTGAGAATATGCAGCGGAAGTAATTGTACTTCCACTTACCTACATTCTAATCTAATGAGATATCTAAAGAAAGGTAATACTGCAAACATGAAACCGTTTATCCCTCGCTAAGATATCTGTCATATCATAATATACATAGAAAACAGAATGGAATCTTCGTGAAAATGTGATGAGGAACAGAAAGATAGAACACTGGCACGGGGACTTAGGCTGTCCTCACCAAAGGGTGGGTACCAATAAATAGTATTTTATGAAGTTGTATTAGACCGAATAGTATTAGACGAACCGATTTCCAAGTAGCGGTTAGTTTTTAATTCTGCCCGTTCAAAAAAGGAATGTAAAACTATATTCTTAAACCTATTCTACGAAATTATATCGGTGATACATCTGTCGGCGTCAGGCATTTTAGTTACTTGTATGGAGATTCCACGCTGATTGCTCAATACGTTGTGCTCATATCTGAGAGCATATCGCATTTAGTTGGAAAGGCACACATCGGCCGTGTCGTGATCTACCTAGACAATCGCTTTCTCGACCATTTTGCTGCAAGTCAAGAATTTGTCATATCACTCCCACGTTGATAGCCCAGGATAAATGTATAATGTGATTACTAACATGGCTAAGAAACAAGGATGGTATGATGGATACTTATTATGATAAGCACTATTTAGATTGTTTAAGTTCTTTAATCATTCTCGACTCTGTTTATCTTCTCCTCTAACACTTACTTCCGAATCTGTAAACATCAATAAGATCAATCAGTGGTCAATGAGATTTTGATTCGAGAGGCCTATATGCAATTGCGGAGAAATAAATAAAGGTTAAAGATATGATAAAAAAGAAACCAAATAATTGCTTCATAATTGACTCTCCATATAGAACAGATATTCCAACAGTAACGAAGAAACATGTCCCGTTTTGTCGGAAGCAATAGAAAATCATGTCGCATTAGTCAGTGCCCACGTAAAACTGAAAGGGCATTGAGAGCAACCCTCAGTTAGCAGGAATGTTGAAAGGGAACGCAACTCACGCAAATTGACTTTGCGTCGAGGTGCAAATTGACTCCTACGCATCACGTAAATCATAGCTAAGTTAATCGAGCTAGAAATTGGACTAGAGAATGTTCTAATTATTCAGCTTTAAGGTAGTGAATTCTTCTGTTTGGAGCACTTTTGCATCGCATTCAAATAAAACATTTCTGATTAGAAACAGTAGATTAACTTGTTTGGACCTATCACGCAACAACGTACAGTAGGTACCACAAATGAAATAATGCCGGTCGGCTGTCTTCATTTTTACGACTTCATAACTGAACGACGCAGAGTGGTTACAACGAAACGTAATGAAGTATGAAAATGCGTTTGGATGTTTGTTTCTTTTTTTAGTGTAGTCAATATTAAACTTATAAAGAATATAATATGTTTTAAAGTCAAAAATCGAATTATCGAATATAATCAGTGACTACTTGCTATTAGTACCTACAGAAATGAGGAAGTTTTTGCACTCCTACAAATAAAACATAAAGATGAAAATCTCAGTGAATTCATTGATCACCGCCAAATCGTTAACTGTCACCTTCGTGGTAAACTCCTGGCTGAGCGCCTTCTGCGCTCGCTCTAAATCAAACACGACCGGTGACTCTTGAAAGGCCATTAGGGCCACAAGAATGTAGACATTCCGAAAAAAAATAAACCTTCATGGTAAAAATGTTTCGTACATCTAATCCGGCTTTCTCGCACTCAAATTGGTCATTTAGCAATCATTACGTCCGGGACATACCGTGAAAGTGTTCAGGTAACAAATGGTCGAGCAACAGTTTAAGGACTAATAAGTCTCCGAGACAATGAGCGTGGGTGGAACGAAAGTGAATATTTGAATGTACCACCTTAGTACAAGTTGTAAACAATCTTATCTGGCATCTTATATAGATCACTTCCATCTAAGGTGTGGTGTTATTTCTGCCAATAGTGATTTGAAGTAAAACAAATTCCATTACCATTTGACGCTTCTTATTGGTTGGTTTTAGGTCTTATTGGTTGACTTGTTGATGCATAAATACATACATTGTAAATACAACTACGTAGCGACAATAAGGCATGTAAAAGCTGGCAATTAGATACATTTATATTTTAATGTAATAAAGAAAATAAACATGTGGGTTTTTCGCGTTTCTCACACATATTTATCTATTTAAACGGGTCTTAACGCGAATGGCTACCTTATTTATTTTACTCGGCGTTTCGGTTGGATTGCACCAACCATGGTCACGAGCTGACTGAAGAGGCAGGTACTCCATGTCGATATTTACGAGCAGTTTCATCAACTACCCGCATTTGGTCTTTATATTCCGGAAGGTTGCGGCACACAACACTCACAATCTTCCCGAGTGATCTTCTCGGTTGGTGCAACTCAACCGAAACGTCGAGTTAAATAAGTACATGACCCATTTAAATAGATATAAACATGAAAATAAAATTTTCATCTATTATATACCGAAATCTATTATTATATCTACTTATTTAAAGGTAAGTGTAATGGCCAATATTACTGCTACCTAATCAATATATTTGTTCAATAAGTTACTGTAGTTTTTTTTATAGAAAAAAGGCGACAGACGTGTATACAGTCCACCTGGTGGTAAGTGGATACTGTTGCCCATGGACACCCGCGGTACATGCCAACATCAGTCCAAAATGACAAACATTGGCACGTACCAGGACGTGCTGCCTATTTTTAGAGATGTAGGAATGAATGTGGAGAAAAGAAAATAGGAAGGGATGAGAATGGGCTCTGCAATATCTCACTCTCTAATTTCAAGGTAGTCTTCTGTGAGAGAGGGGTAACGAGGCTAGTCAAAGAAATAAATAATAAATAGGTAAGTAGATAGTGTCGCTCACAAATATCTGCGACACGCGAATATCAATCAAAAATGACCATCATTGGCATACATATTCGTAATATACGCAATGTAGATTTGGAAAAGATTTTAGGAAGGAAATATGAAATATATTCCTTCACTTCGTTATCCTCCCTATCTGATGAGGGTGGAGTGGATTGAAAGAGATGGAATAGGAAGAGAAATAGACTGATATTTCAGTCTATTAAGTCCGAAACACGTTCAGTTCCGAAATATTTTCTGGCAAATATCTGTGAAAGTAAATTAGAGACAGCTGTGGATGACATCGGAGCTTCCACAGTCGAACTAATACAAATCTATTCTATTAAATCATATGTCTAACCAGGGCCGGCGGATAATATGGGTATAGTGAGTAGCTGTACCAGCTCGGAATTTTCCGAATGGGTAAAGTACCCACTCGGATTTTGACGAAAAGTTACTGACTAGACATGGGGATTTCCCCGTCGCTCGAAAAATCCATGTCTAGACGCATTTTCTTTCTTTGTATCTTATTTTACTTAAATTATTACTATTGTGTCAAAATCTGATAATTTAGCATTGATCTGCCTCGTCTTTCCATTGTTGGGATATACGTGCTAATGATGAAATATAGCGTTTAAGCAGATGCAATACAAAATGAAACGAAACTCAACTTGTTCGAAATATGAATTAATTCGATCTACGAAGCAAATATCCTGGTAGGACCATACGTTCAGCTCTTAAAGCACGGCTACCAGTATCAAAGTCTATTCATGTTCAATAATAACACGCAAATCCGGTAATAAACTCTGACACAACTGAATAGATAGACGCGAGACCAACAGATACGTCGAGCCACTAATACAGAAGATCAGATGCGGCATCAGTAGGTACAGACTACAAATGTATGAATTGATAAGTTTGCATATTTGGTACCTAAAAAGGAACCGATGAACATGCGGCCCACCACTTGTGGTAAGTATTTACAGCCGTGCATGGACACATCTGCAACAGCAAGGGACCTTTTTTATAGAAAGAAGGTGGCAGACAAGCCAGTCCAAATACAGTCCATTTGGTGGTGAGTGGATACTGTCACCAATGGACACTCTCGGTACATGTCAACATCAGTCCAGAATGTCAAACTTTGGCTCGCCCACGGGATGCGCTGCCTACCTTTGTCGATGTAGGAATGGATTTAGAGATCGGGTTGGGAAAATGGGAAGGGACAGGATAGGATGGGATAAGAATGGGATCTGACATATACTACCGAAACAGGTACATACATGGACCAGTTTCGGTAAATGCAGTACATTTCAAGGTAGTCTTCTGTGAGAGGAGTAACGAGGCCAGTCGATTGCGTCCAGCGGCTGTTGGGTTAGAGCGTGCATCCTCCCCTTACAAAAACGCCGTAAAGCCCCCTTCACATCCTTCTTAAAGAACCTCATATCGCAGCATAGTGGGAAGTCTTCAAGGGTTCATTCTATGACTTTCAGGTTGAACTGAATCATAACATTTCATAGTTAACATGAGCTTGAGCAATGAAGAAAACGACAAAGTAAAGAAATAACATACTATTACGTATTTCTTAGGTTGTGGCATCGTTTGGTTACGGAAGTCAAGATCTACAGGGTCAACATCAAGTCAACATCTTTATGTCTTATAAAGATAAAATTTACAAGTAGTCAGAATTTACGTGTGCTATTTATAAAAACTGAAGAAACTTGACTTGAAGAAATCGCTGGTAGTGACTGGATGAAAAGAGCTGAAGACCGTGTGTGGCGGCAGTACTTGGGAGAGGCGTATATCCAGCATTGGAGAGACACTATGGTATGGTAACTGTAACATGCTATGCAGCTTACAACACAGGATACAAGGCAAATAATGTCACATCCAATAACGAACTTCTGACATAGCTCCGTCGTAGTGGAGACCCTTTGTACATTAATATTTGTTTCTGACAATCACGTTGCTGCTTTCACCGGCGAAATTCAACAGATACGTATCAATATTGCTGATTTTGTATTCAACTGCATTGATTTTATGGCCTGTATCCATTATTGGACACTATTTACTTTATCCATCATTCATGTAATAACCGGACAATGGAAATATTATTGGCCTATAAGAAGAGATAGACAATTTGTTTCGACAACTTAAACCGAAATTAATGCAATGGGATGAAATTTGTTTAGCAAAAGACGATAATAATGTATGATCATTGATCACTGATATATGAATTTAAAGAATGTGAATTTTGAACAGTTGGATACACTTTGAAGTTAAGAGAGATAGAGAAATTAGATTCTTCAACTGAAAATTGTTCGACAGTTCACCTTTGATAACAGAAGAATTTGATAACTTCTGTTATAACTTTGATATGATTGACAGTTCCTAATAAAAGTAGTACCAAATCGTTTTTATCACATATCCAAAATGAGGTCCAAAAGTTTCTGACCTGACATATTTCTAGATGTCTGAAAAAACAAGTTATAACGTCGTTGTAATTGTCATTTATCCTGCTAATTCGTGTATAATTTTTAGAGTTCAACCCCGGTTAGTATCCGGTATACTAACTATACTGTATAACTCCGGTAATACTGTAATTAGTATAAAGGTTGGATAATGTGAACGGGGATTCTTCTCCATCATTGTCCACCGTCAAAGATTAGTGTAAGCAATTTCGTTTAGGACGAGAGTCCATCGGCGACGAACCTCACTGCGGTCGACCCGTTGAGGCACTCACTCCAAACAAAATCAAATTGGTCGATGAACAAGTTCTGAGCGACCGACGACTAAATACGAAAGAAATAGCAACAAGGACAGGACTTTCAAAACCTACACTCCTTAGGATTCCTCTTGAACATCTGCATGTGAAGAAAGTTAGTGAGAGGTGGGTATCAAAATTTATTTCAAGTGTGCAGTTCAAGTGTTCCAGTTTTTTTTAAGGCGAAGCAGGAAATTTCGAGATGCAAAGAACAAACAATTATTGTTAATTATAACCTTATTACAAATATAGATTAACATTTTCTCTTTCAATATTAGGTAAGCATTATAAAAATTAAAAAGTAGACAGACAGCCCATTACTTTTAATTCGTTTAGCCTACAGGCGGCATCTGACTAAATGGCCACCCACTGCTCAAGAATTGAAAGAGTATTGGCATCTATAACTACCAATAATTACCGGTATAAAAACGAAGCAATCCTCTTCAATATTTCCCATGAATTCCTTTTCATTTTTAATACATACCCGCAGCCGGTGGAACCCGTATGATGGGATCACTTGCAATTCAGACAAGTTTTTATGGAAATCCAATAAAGTCTCGATTTAACGTTTTTAATAGGCAACATCAGGCTGAGGAATACGTGAAAATGTGAACTGGAAATGCGAAAACGTTTAGAATTCGAAACTACGGGAATGCGCTTGGAAAACAAAATAATTTAATTGATAATGGTTGCAGATATTCGGTCTGACCGATGATCGCTCAAACATTAAGACGCGATGTATCATCCGCCCGATGCGTGTCGGGTAATCATTTGCAGAGGCATTGCAGAGGTAGTTGCGCCGATGACCGGCCGCCGATCTTAAACCATCGCTAGCAACTTTTATTCAATTACGAGTATACTCTCCATTGGAAGGGACAGGAGGAATTGGATAGGATGATATGGCATGGGATGGGCTCTTGTATATTTAATTACTTCGACACGATATTTTGATTCAGCTCGTAAAAAAATATGGAGGGAAATTTGAATTTGGGATGTTTTTACTATACAGATAGACATACTTTTAATTGACATCACCAGCCAGTGTTCCATAGATAAAAACATTTTGTCGCAAAACTTTATTAGATACATTGAGCGAATAGGATAAAGGGGAAATGTAGTACATTTTGCGGTAGTCTTCTGTGGGAAACTTGGCTAGTCAATTGCGCGCAGTGGCTGCGGGATTGCAGTGTGCACCTTCCAAAGCAAATAATTTTAAAATTAGGAAATTTAACTTACTATCTTAATTAAAAGTCAGTAAGTCCACATTGACCATAAACTAATTAGAATAAGTTGGACCGTAATGTCCACAATAATCTCAGAAATCTTAATTAGATAAAGTAGATCAGATGAAGACAAAATGCCTATAAAGCTGGCCCTAAGTACAAGTACAAAATGTCTAATATCCTAGCTAATACAGCCATCACGGCTCATTTGCATCTCCTACTTACCCTGTGGTATGGAACTAACGCGTATTTAATGCGTGTTCGGTACGCACTGCACCGTGATATTGCATTATGGTCGACCATAATGTCATATTTGGACCAATTTGAACTACAATGTAACACTTAGTTAGGTCTTCTACCTTTGGAACATTTTAACAGTCGTATTCTATACGAAGAGCGGTGAAAGCCTAGAGGTATCCATTCTCGTCTTTATCATTCGTGAGTTAAAAACCTCAGCCCGCAACACTAAGCTTCTACGTAAGTACGGATTTCAAAAAAATATCACTAGTTAATGATCAACACTTCATTTTCCACCACTCAGTTAGGGTCTTGCTCCATCTACCATCATCACATCTGGCTACATCTGGCTAAAAACGTTCTTGAAGACGAAAAACCGTCGAGTTTTAAATGTCGTAGTAAAATACTCTCTTATTTTAAGTTTTAAATGTCTGTTGATTGTTAATAAATTTATAAAATGGGCATGTTATATTATTATCTACAACAGAACTTACAATAGATGTTCCAAGGACAAGTTCTTTTAATGGAGACCACGCATCGGGAATCACAGTGTTGCCTTTCAACCAGGTGGACCGACAATTTGAAGAAATTTGTAATAGCTGGCTGAAAGGAACCAAAGATCACGAGTGATGGGGAGTCTCGGGAGACACCTATATCCAGCAGTGGAGAGGTATGGGCCGATGATAATGATGAGAAGATGATGACGATGATAAAATTAACCTTTATTATCCTGTTAAATTTGTTGATTATCTTAGTGCGATTTTCTTAAGATATCCTGCCTGATATTAAAATGTTAAGCAACGAAATACTATTAAATAGAATTTTTTTTTCTTTTTTACATTGTGGAGAATGAACGGATCATACGCAAAATTTAAGGTAACTAAATTCTAGATTCCAAAACTGTATGAACACAACCTGATTCAAGGAAAAAAATTATCACTAAGACACATGTGAATAATAGAAACATTATCGGGACAACATTACATTCTCATTATTCTCAAAGATTTACAATTATTACGAAAAATGCTAACTTGTAATTACCAATGCTAAGCGGGGTGCGGGTTGATATGTCTGATTTCAAGGCAGCTAGAGGGAAGAACACTAAACACTTTCATGGCTATAGATTATTTGGATGCTATGACATTTTCTAATCTTAACTAACAACATCAACCCTATTATATTTCATGGTGTCATAAACAGTATGATTGACCTATCCAGCAACATTGGGGGGGGGGGGGGGGTAGTAATAGGTACATCATCTGTTAATAATATAAGTATTATAATATAAGCTTATAACATAGCTTATAATATAAGCTAACTACCTAGGAACTCTTCTGGTCTAAACAATATTATTTTTATTAATATTATTATAACCTATACCTTAATATTATATTAACTAAAACATTTTACTTATGACCTATTTATCTAACGAAAATACTTTTAAAACACAATACCCATATAATAAACACTCATGTCAGCCGTCAGACCTTTTTCACGTTTGGCACGTAACATTATAAGATCGCCTACCTATAACAGTTACGTACTGATGCAGCGGACTGCAACCGATGCCCACGCACACGTGTGATGACTCGCTTACTTACACGGAGTCAATGAATATTGAGGAGATACGACGCGGGGAGTGTGACGTTGAATGTCTATAGGTGTAGGCCATCGGTGAGGCGATTAACAAAGAGAATTAAATAAGCAGATAAGCAGCCTGAATAGACAGTAAAAGTGGGTTAGGTTTAAATTCTCTCGTTACAATAAAGAAATAAGGAGTCCCGCGAAGCACGACTCTGTCGACTTGTGAATGAATTCTTAGTTATTCAAAAATTGTTTGTTCTATTAGCATTTTTTGCTTAAATAACCTTCAGGAAGAATATTGTGAAAAAAAAAGCAAACTTATCTTTTTTTATTATATATCTAATGTTTGTTAAAACGAAATTTAGTAGTAAACTATTAAAATCAAAGTCAAAAATTATTGCGAAACGATATTGCAATAATATTTATTACAGTATCTATGTTAAAGGAATTTCAAAATTTTAAATTGTAAAATTTAAAATGTAAGATATAATTTTTAAATTGTCAATTTACCTAATAATGATAGTGTTGATCATGTTGAATGATACAAAATAGCGGAAAAATAAAGACGAAACTTGAGAGATAATAACATTTCTTGTAGGTATACTATATACGGAGAAAAGTGAAGAAGTATAATATACATATATAAAGAAAAATTATAGTTTCGATTATTCCTTTTGGAATGTAATGGAGATTAGAGTATAATGGAATAAGGGTTTACTTTTATCCCATTAATCTGTTATTCCATGAGATGCGATGGGAAATGGATTCTGGCGACTCTCACTCACACGTTAGTACTGTGAGAGAGGGATACTCGGCCAGTCGGGCTAGCCCAGCGGTTTTGAGATTACAACATCGCTCTTCCATTTTATTAAAATGTGAGATAAAGCACAAGAAAACGAGAGTAAGTAGAGCGATAATTTCTAATAATCTATGAACAGAACGAGACGACACGAGAAGTTGTAACGCTTCTATACCAATTAATCACCTTAGTCTTTGACATATGGATCCACTGCCTCCACGCATCACGTATACAGTTACATCATAATCGGACACCTACGACTCGGAAGCGTCATCCATATTCATTAGATATGGTTTTGTTTGGATAACCGGTAGGAAACGAGCTTAAGTGCCCTTTGTTACTAGCTGTGTTTAGGAAGTTGGTGTGGCGATAAATATCGTCACAGCATGGGCCGATGAGAGACCGCAACATGGAAGAGTAGTCAGAACATATGAACAATGGCTACACTTTCGTATGGAATAAGTTGAAGACAGACTTGTACAATGAGGTGCTGGCAGAATATATCGGCGATGTGGATACAAATTCCGCTCTGCAGCCTCATGCTGAGCCAGCTAACCTTTTTGTCGCCGTGTCACACAGCCAAAAGTAGACCGGGTAAGGCAATATAGCATTTATGTATGTACTAATTATTTTTGTTTGATGTTAATTTGATGTCTCTGTGCTGTGTTGCATCAAATGAAATATATTCTTTCTTTATTTATTTATCCGATACCTACATAATAATCGTAATACAATATTACAAGCATACTTTGCTATATGATGTCGGTCGGCTTTAAAATATGTAGAAAAGACGACTAAGGAATAGCAAATCCGCTAGCACAAGTGATGAGGAACTACACCACCACTAAAAGAGTGGACTCGCCAATCCGTTGGCCAGCGTGGCGTTTTAAGGCATATATCCCTCACGCACAAGACAATGCGCATGTGTTGGCCAAAGTGCAGCAGTGGACGATAAAAGGTTGGTTACGAGTACACTCGTACACTTCCCGGCCGAAAATAATACACATCGGCCTTTAGAAAGATACTGCCGTGTGTCGTTACGACAGAAACGACGCTCTACGAAACCGAATCTAGCCGATCATAGTCGATGTGTATTACTTTCGGTCGGAATGTGTACTTTATAGTATACCATAGAACGCAACGTAACCTAATAACAAAAAGAGTGTCTCGGTAATTAATAAGCGATCTGTTCCATACAACCTTTGGATAGGAGAGTTAAGAGAAAAGTAACAGTCAGGTAGATGGTACAATTAATACGATATTTTTACATAATTGTAAGTGCACCATCCACCTACCTACATACTTACAATAATAAGTTTGTAACGATCTGACAATATTTGAGCTTAGTAAACATTTATGTTTACATAACGATAGTAACAACGCCTTCTCATTGCGGCGATTCAACGCGTAATACAATGTATGTATAGTTAAGTACTTAGTCTAACAGTACTTGGTTAATAGCCCGTGCTCGGAACTATTCGAGCGTTTAGTGAACAATTTATTTGATAAACATATCTATTGTGTTTACTTGTTGACTTACTGATGGATTGGTTAACGATTACGCTTGTTTCACAATTGTTTGAAGTCTCTAAATGTATTGTTATGGTAATCGTTTAATCAATCATCGACTTGTGTGGACCATAAATACTCTTACGTTTTATAATTCAAACGGATAAGCCATAAACATTACGAAATATATATTTCGCAGATGATTAATTAATCTGGCATCAAATCAACACTTACTTATTAAATAAAACCACAGATATAGACGGAGAGATAACGCGCTAAGCTCTTACTTCTCGCGAAGGTAGTTATTACAAAACAAAAATGCCAAATTAATCAATAATCAATTGTAAAAATTCGTCAAAAGAGATGAAGCGTGTCATTTCAGTGTGTAAATTTACACACTGTGTACACACTGTAAATTTACACTAATTTACAAATTTACAAGTAAAATTTACACACTGAAATGACACGCTTGGTTTCCACACAATGTCAGAACTTGCATTGTCTATCTATGTCTATGAATAAAAAAAAACAATATTAAAGAAGTTCAATAAAAACCCAATTATTATAAATATGTACAATAAAAAGACAAACTTTTGTATTCCGATTTCCGATCACATCATGTGTAATGAAAAACCACTTTCTCCGACTGATCATAGAAGGGAAAATCCAAAGATTAGGAGAAACTGACAGAAGACGCACTTCCTTGTTTAAAAATATACGGCATTGACTTTAGGTCCATTCCGAGCAACTATCTCTAAATATTGTCACCTTCGATAGAAGACTACAGAAATTTAGAAAAAGACTTATCATCTGAAATCATTTACGATTAAGACAAGTCCTTAAAACAGACAGAATAGACAGGGGAGATAAAAAGAAAACTGGGTTTTAACGACGGGACAGTAAGTAGGCTGTAACGATCAAGCACTCTTATTAACTAAACACATAAGTCTCTTAGTCCACCGTGTTGTGTATTTGTTCAAGCTATATCGGTCTTTACGCAAAGCGTTAGGAATTTGTCTTTATTTGGAGCGGCCAGGTCACTGAACTGTCTCAAATTAGTCTGCAAGGCCATCGGTATTGTCCTCTTCTAAATCAGGCTGGTTATACACAAGTAGTTTTGCCAGGCTATAATGATAGCTACTGGATGTGACCGCTTCCTTGACAAAGAATTTCTGCGTACAGTGCGCAAAACACTAATATGCGAACCCGCAAGTTGTGGAATAGACTACCCAATCAGATATTTCCACACTATATTGATTTTAAAAAAAAGTGACGTCATCTGTACATAATACAGCGTTAATTGGCCAATGGGTGAAATCACGTGACTGATAGTGACTTACTTTTTTCTTAACTTGAACAGAGTATAAACCATAAGATAGGACTTCAAGAGAGCTATGTATAGGATGATCGGCAGCGCACACGCGACTCTTGATTTTGAAGGTGTTCATGGGCAATGAAATCGTTTAACACCACTTACCATCAGGCGGGCCACTCGCCACTCTAGCCACGTTTTTTATAAATAACTTACTAAGCAATATGGCTGACGGTTCACTTGATTAAGTAAGTCCAAATGCTAGATGGATGCAAATGCAGTGTCAGTAGAAAAATCTAATTTGTTTTTTTGTTGTTAATAAATCAAATGCACCATCTACCACGATTTCGTCCACAGACTTCTCCTTACCATCCAAAGGTTGCATGAAAGAAATCGCTGTAGCGATAATGCCGCCCGGTACTACTTTTATTTCCGTATCAAGTATCTATCAAGTGCTTTTTATAATTCTACCAAGTACCGATTGTACTTGTACTTTGTATTTCTCTGTATGTTTTGGTCTATAATAAAGTGTATCTATCTATAATAAAGTGTATCTATCGAAGTTTGCATCAATAAGATTGAAATTATTTTTAAAAAGTATTTTAAAGTCGATTTAAACTGAAAATACCACTCATTACATTACTTATTCACCTATCATTTCGTCTAGTCAGCCATTTTGTGAATGATATTCACACGTGCCAGTTAATATTACCGTGTGTAATATAGTTTAGAACTTAATGGATTTGTATTAAATAATTCGAGTAGGGAAGATAATAATTTGTGGTCGTCATTTGGACTGTAGATGACTAGAATATTAATAGGCGTTTATCACATGCACTCGTACAATATCTACTTCTATCATACCTTCTAAAGCGAGCGCCACGAGCAGGAAGAATTTCGGTCATTGACATGACATGATCAGCCAAGACTGGACGGTAAAGCTATTTGTATGATACCGTTGTATGAAATTCGTATGAAATGAAAATAACGACCACTTTACTAGACCATATTATTTCGTCATATTATTGAACCTTAATAATATGACAGGTCGAGTAAAGCGGTCGGAGATCGACAATTTCATACAAATCTCTTTACCGTCTAGCCTTGGCTGACCTTATGTCAATGACCGAAATTCGTCCTGCTCGTGGCACACGCTTTAGATGTATAACTAAAGCTAACAAAAACATCATGTTTCCTTACAAAACATTAGCATATGACTGTAACGCACTGTAACCATCGAACGTGTCACAGTCCTGAAATCAGCGCACTGCTGGAGCAGATCTCTGAAAAATTTCTAATATGGTGGTCTTCTAACTTTGCTTGTCATTTTTATAACTTGTCAAATGACCAAGAGAAATTTACGATTCATAGGTCCATAAAATTATATTCCATATTTTGGGACAAAAAAATGCGAAAATGATAAAAAAAATATGTTTTCGTTCGTGAGGTTTGTAAACTAATATAATTTTTATTATGTCCTTTGCCCTTCCATACGCAGCATAGAGGAACAGTATTTGTATTGTATATCACAAATTATGGTCAATTTCAATGTTTCATTTAGTTTAAAAGCTTTTAGTGTCATCATACTTTTCGAAATAAGAATATTATTATATTACTAACTGTACCCTGCATGCGTTGCATGCCCGGTAAATTTTTTGCACATAATATATAGAGTATGTCCATCTGGAATAATGTACCTTACAAATGATGAAAGAATTTTTCAAATAGGTGCCAGTGGTTCCGGAGATTACCCTCCGCATACACACACGCTCACAAAATTCGCACTCTTTCTTTATTATATTAGTATAGATTTCTTATTTTAGTTATTGATAAAAACATAATACAAAATTTCCAAATAACAAATACTGTTTCAATCCGTGAACGAACATTCTCAAGAGCAATTTGTTGATAAATTCACACCACAACCGCTTCATTTTACGGAACGATTATTATGACAATACGAAAGGAGGATTATAAAGTAATATCCAGAATGAGTTAGCGCCACGGAGCGGAAAATGAACGATCCACTTTGAGCTGGTGAGCACTGAACCATAGTCGGAGATGTATTGATTTTGAGTTTTCTTACAACTTTTATGGTAGATTAAATTTATTTCCATCTTGAGATCGTTAGATAATTGTTACCATGTAGTCTAGGTACCATGAATTAAAAAAAAAGAGATAATGCAAGTTTCCTTTATGCGGTAACGAAGTGTAATGTGGTAACGACATTTGCTCGCCATTATCCTGGCAATATGTTTACACTTTCCACCTCATACACACAATACAAAAATACCTGGCAGTATTTGTGACGATCTCTGATTAAAGGGATCTTAATATCAGTACGGACTTATTGATTTTAGTTAAGATTTTAAATTTTATGTTAAAATTTCGCTGTTTCATGATTCTGTGTAATTGGATACATACTCTAACGTCTGATCTTTAAGATAAAGCTATAAAAATATATTTTTTTTAAAATTTCACTTAAAGTCTCAACATCAGAGAAATTAGAACTCGTTTCTCTCACATTTATTATTATATTACGTCTTTTAACTTAATGCTATTTTAACTACCTACAGCTCATTTTTAAGTCAAGTAATCCAGTTAAGTTTCTCGTTGATTTATCTGTAACATATCATATTTCTGGTTGCGTAAAATGTGTCCTAAATATTCGAGCTTTCTTCTTTTAATTGCGTGGAGAATTTCTAGTGTCTTGGCCATGCACTCACTACTGTGTTACTATTCGTAATGTAACCACATTTAGCACTTTAGCAATTACGTTTGTTGTTGATTTTTAGATTTAAATGTCATAATGGCTTGTAAGTAGTGTTTGTTTTAAATCAGTTAATTCACTGACGACCGATTAACACCGGTGGTAGTAGTACGTCTGCCTGCTGTGTAAAAGGCACCGAGTTTGATACCCGGTCTGACATTCATTTGTTTAAAGACGAATGTTATATACCACTTGCGTTTCTGACCATCTTATAATAAACCCTTTATCTTTGCATGTGTCTCTAGACCCACGACATAGGGAGCCCAGGGGTTCCCTATGTCGTGCGTCTAGAGTCTAATCTAGACCACAAAGGTGTGGACCATTTGAGTATGGCGGTAAATTACAGATAAAATAGGAAATGTAAAAGATATAAAACTTGTAAGAACTTACCTATGCAAAGCTGTCCATTTTGTCCATTCTGCCCAGGTCTCTTGCAACTCTTGGTACCTGTAAACAATAAACAAAGTACGTGTGAATTAATGTTTACGATTCACCCATAAAAAACATTTATTTTTTATTTAATAAGCATCCAATAAAAAACTTTAATAAGTCGCATATTACGATTATCCCCATGCAAATAATAGTAAATAGTCATTCGTCAACAGTCGAGTTTATAAGAAACAAAATGTTGTCTATCTAACTTGGATGACGAGCAGAAGGCCGTGTATGATGGCGGTTGTTGGGAGAGGCCAATATCCCAGCAGTGGAGAGAAACATGCTGAGTGTATGATAATCCCAAACATTCATTTTATATGAAAGCCAAAGCCATTTTATATTTGCGAATGTAACGGAGTAGCGTTGTCAAATATTTGTCCAAACATCAAACTTATCATCACTTATCGCCCTTAGTGTACCTACGCAATCCCTAAGAAATGACCGAAGCAATCTGGCGGATTGCCAACTGCGCGTATATTTCAGGAGATCCTTTTATGTGTTTTATTAATCTGCTTCTCAAGTTATTTTCTGATCACTGCTACTAGCAAACACTAAATACCGTAACAAAAACGCAATGTCGATTATCCATTGCTACGCATCTATGAGCGTGCTATTAGCGGCTACGTGTATAGATGGAATTCTAAACTTAGTTGAGTGGTGACAAGTCTCTAAGATTAGAGGGGAATGGCGTCACTAGGTATGAAGCTATTACTTACTTTGATCCCATTTATCTCTACTTTATGGGAATTTTCACTTTTTACTACACTCGTAACTTGTAAGGTGATATATTTCCAGGGGCCATTTTAATTGAGCAAGTACTGGGAATTTTACATAAATCGTAGGACAAATATAGAAACGTGCCTTTTCGAATAAATTATGAATCTAAATGCTCATTAATGCATTCGTGATTTACACAAATTATGGTTAACAGTGACATGTAATAAAGACACACGGCTAACAGCAATACAACTGAGAGTATTTTTTTATGAATTGACAACAGACGTCTCTCTAGAACTAGACATCTTATCATAATACATATCATAAGCGGAGAATACTCATAACTTGATGGCGGCAAATATATTTGTACTTCCATATTTTAACATTTATTTAACAAGTCAAGGACGGCTGGGCCTAACAGGGTCAGAAATATAACAAAAATAAAGTCAAATGTCATGTATATTGGTGGTTGATTCATCTTCGCCTCACCCCCATAAATGGAACTGTATTTTCTATCATCGTTGTTACATACATAAAAACACTTAAACCTTCAAATGTTATAAGTAAAGACCTCGGACACCTGACTTTACCTTCTCCGACAAAGATCGTGTTGTGTCGACCGATATCCCTGGGAACTACTCTAATTACAGCAGACTGGATAACAGCTAGAGCTATTGCGCAACTTGTGACATTTTGGCGGGAATACTACTAGTGGTTCTCGTTAATTATTCACCTTCGGTCAAACAATTTATAGGAGAATCATTTCATTCGAGGTGTCACAGACAGCCCATTATGTAGAGGATGCACGGAAGTAAATAAAGGACTGTAATTGAGTAATATTGTAATTGTAATTGAGCACTTATGAGTACGAGTATATACAAATAATGTATCATATACAACAGTATATTTTTAACAATACGTCGCCAGCGCAAATGAAAGAACCATTCTCAGAATTAAAATCTCAAAATCGTCGATGTTGTATAATATCCTAACCTATCCCACTTTGGGTTTCTACATCTGCACCTCCCATCACAGAAGTGCGGTGCATCCGCATTTTCTCGACGATAAAAGGTGTCGTGCAGTGTACGTCTCAAACATCGCTTTACATTATACGAGTTTTATTATTTAGTTTTTCTTTTATTAAATAACGGCCTTCTGTAAAATAATATATTGTAAGTCGTAAACATAACGAAACAATAATCGAGATCCAATAGTACTGCTATTTCTATCGTGCGTGAGTACAAAAAGGTAATGGACACGGAACGTTTACTCGAGTAATTTCAATCGAGGACCGATAATTGTCAATTGCAGGCTCCAATGCGCCCGCTCATTAACAGATCTAGTCACACTGTTTTGTAAACTGTTCTGGGCCTATACATTAAATGAAAAATATTTGCAACCATCTTGTTCTATGACTTTTAAAAATTTAGTACTTTTTGCACAAAAGCCACTCAGTCACACCGCGTAGGCACAATACAATGCAACCAGCCCTTTAAGTATCCACTAGTGGACATGGGCCTCCTCATGTACATGAGGGATATAAGGCCTTAAATCGCCACCCTGGAAAAGCGGGTTGGCGAGTCCACCCTATCAGAGGCTTGTGGCCAGCAGTGAAGAGACATAGGCTGACGGAATGGTATGGTAGGTATCTAATAGTAGGTAGCGGTTCGATCAGCAACTGTTTAGGAATGAAGTGTGCGGCGTGTTGCCGTTCGTAGTAACGTATAGTAAAGTTAATTTTTCGTAATCAAGTCAGAGATTTCATTTTAAAATTTACCTTTTCTTGAGGAAAACATCAAGTTCAGAAAAAAGTGCATCAGAATCAGAATATATTTATTGTAAACCGCAACAATTACATCAGGCGTACAATAGATAGTATTAAGGTCACAAGAACAAATAAAATTTTACAATAATCTTATTTAATATATTAATGTCACTATACCTAATCTATTGTCATTACTTTTCATAAGTATATGTCATTTTTGAAAAATCTCTTTTAACTATTAAGAGATTTTTAACTATTTCTTTAAAGTGTATATAAATTGATTCCCTTTATATTTATTTCCTCAGGTAAATTGTTGAAGACAAGTATAGCTGTAAGTTATGGGCTTTTATTAAATATCATAATGTTAACATTACACAATATTAGTTTATTTTGTCTTGTATTCATGCCATGTTTATCGTAATTTGTCAGAAAATTATTAGAATTATTTTTTACAAATAAAGATGATTCTATGATGGTTAGTTCTAATGATAGAAATTCGATGTTAAGAGAGTGCAGGTATTTATTAAATCCTGTATATATATAGTATTAAACCATATAGTCGATTAATGAGCGTATCATTACCGGGATTCATTTAGAAATAACGTTAATAGGAAAAAGGTTAGAACAGATTGAAGAATCTTGACTTGATGTTTATAATCTTGAATTATATACAATGCGTTTACGTTTATAAATCCGTTTTGTTTAGAACAGTCGTGTACACGATCATCGTTATCAGTAAACCTGGTATTCGTTCGAGTTACCTGGAATTTGTCCTATTTTGGAGGGCATGCGGAGAGGTGTTCGGGTTTATAAATTTTTGAGTGTAATTAATAATAACTTTAATCTTTACATTTTTTCAATATTAAGAATTTAAAACTCTTATCGCTTGATACCCGCGATCAAAATTATAATTACATTGGTGGTTAACATACTAATATAAAAAGTGTATTGATTAGATAACGAAGTGCATTAAATTACCTACTTTAGGATATCTATTCATCTATTGATTATTTTCAAGAACCAATATCCCTGAATTCAATCGAAGTGTACCATCGTCAAGAGTTCATTTTAGCGTGCCTTCACGCAACCGCGGTTAGAGATAACCCAATACCACAGATTACTTAAAATTACCTCCAATAACATCAGGACTGTTAAGAAACGGAAATACATATTTACGAAACGAATGGGTCACGACGCTCTTTAGCTCAGCATAACTGGCTTTGTAAGTATTTAGTACAAATTTTCTTAGGAAATATACTCGCACTGTAAAAGAACAGCTAGCTGGTTAACTCTGGATAAACATGTGAAATAAACATTGTGATAATCAAATAAACAAATCATTGTGAATTTTAGCCTATTTTGGGCGAGCTAGATACGCAAAATGCATTGTTGTCTTCGAATGAACTCAACTCGTAAATTTATATTTGAATTTGAAATGAAATTTATATTTGAATCAACTTGCTTTCTAAAAAGTTTATAAGCAAATAAGACTGGTCGCCACCACTGAATTGACCACTGAATTGACCACTGAATGAAGAGGACTGAATTTGTAACTATTAAGTTTTTCTGTATACTGCGTCTGGTTTTAGTTTAAGTAACAAGAAAATACTGGTATAATAGTGAGTTTTAGGATAGACCCGTATATTGTAGGGTTGTAGGGGGAGAGTGCATGCTGCATTCCCACAACCGCTGTTACCAATCTCTCACAGAAGACTACCTTGAAACGTACTGCATTTCCTACTTTATCGTATTTCCCCAATGTACGTACGTGTTTCGGTAGTGAGTGAGATATGCCAGAGCCCATTCCCATCCCATCCTATCCTATTCCTCCACATTTTCCCAATCCATTCCTTAATCTGCAAAGGTAGGCAGCGCATCCGGGGATGTGCCAACGTTTGTCATTGTGGACTGATGTTGGCATGTATCGCGAATGTCTATGGACGATAGTGTCCACTTACAATCAGGTGGACTGTATGCTTGTCTGCCGCCTTTTTTCTATAAAAAAAAAATAAAATAGAAATAAGCCAGTAGAAGGTACATCTAAACATAATCCTAAAAATGTAGTAAATTTGCAATAAAATATTCCTCAACTTTGCAAAGCTAGTGAATTATCATCAAGTCCCTACTAGGTTCTAGGGATGTTTTGGTTCCCTTCAGGTCTATTCACATAAAAATACAAACATAAACCAGGCAATATAGAGATACAGGACAACAGTATACAAAATTCCTTTTAGAGGCCAAGATAAAGTGGTGGATGAGGCATCTAGGAAATGCGTGTCGAATCAGCGATCGAAGGGCGTGTTTGATATTTCGATAGCAATTACTAACGCTGAAGTGAAGAGAACTTGCGAACAGGCAAGCTTGAGACTACACTTGACATTGAGAACAATATATGCAAAATAAACACTAATAATAGATAAAGCTAATATACATGAAGATTGAAGACCTAATGAGGCCACTAAAATATGTATGTGGGAAGGTTAACTATTCACTCCGTACGTGCGTGATTCTGATTATAAGATTTTAAATAAAACTCTTGAATGATCGAACGGTAATTTATTTTAGTTTCAAAGCCTTTTAGTAATGTACCAGTCGCACGAAACGCAAATTCAGAAATCGAGCAAAGCACGGTAGAAGAGACGACTGCCGGTGCCAGCGGCATGGAAACATACGCACGATAAAAAACTGCAAATTGACATTTTCGATTCTCTACACCGATTAAGGGTTACTTCTTGCTAACTGGGAAGCAATTTGACTGGTTTATAGTCCAATTACAATCCAATTCGCCGAAAACAAAACCAAATCAACGAAATATCTCAACATTTACCATCACGTGGGACCGCTTGCTCGTCCGCCCACTTTTTTATATAAAAAAAAATTAGATTTAAATCTAGAGCAAACTTGCAATCACGACGAATCAAATTATGAATGTGTGAAGAATTAAATAACGACCGTGTCAGTTACCTCAGGCCACCATGTTTATTTACATCTAGATAGATATCCAATATGAGGTAGAATAATGTAAACAAAGGGCTCTCAATTCCATGTGCTCGGCGCATAGGTCATCATCTCCATGATGGTATTCCGTCTATCTCTTCTGCCCAATATGGTTAGTAAACCTCTGCTAACGTTCACAAAGAAGTTATTATTTATCCTTAGTTCAAGAATGTACAGTCCAAACTGCTCAATATACAAGTAAACTTTTGCCCCTATTACCTACAACGCAAACATGATTTGGGGTCTCATTACCTACAGCTGCAAGCACTAACCTGGAGATTTCAAATTACCATTCACTCTACTTCAAGTGGCAAGTTTAATGTGCAGCTATCAGTTACCATTCATTGCTGTTCGGATGTTTACTGGCGGTAGTTGACACAGTATTCAAAGTATTACTAGTCTGATATAAAATGAATGGATAACTATCCTTTTTCACCATTTATTTTGTTTATATGGAAAAAAAATTAAAAATTATGGAAATTTTCTACATACGCCAACATCAGACAAAAATGACGAATGTTGGCGTTTCGATGTAAGAATATTTAAAATCGTTGAAATTCGTTTCCTCATTCGATAGGAGTTTCTTTACGAACCAAATGAGACGTTGGGCACTGGCCCAAGTCTTATATACTGTTAGTCTTCTAATACTGTTAGATGCATATGGAAGACGGCAAATACATTGACGACCTTTTTTCAAATTCATATCCTTTAATTGCAATGTAACTTTAGCGCTCGGTAGGTACTTACTTAAACTTAGATTAAAAGAAAAATAAGATCCAGCCTGAATTGGAAAGTGTTTGTTAGTTTGTGTAAGAGGTGAGTGAACATTCAATAATGCCGATTTAGAACACTTCGAGCAAACAGCATACCTTTGATGATGGCTTCTTAGAACATGGTTCAATCCATAGTAACTGAAAGTGGTTTATCACATTCCATTCACTTTCATGCGGGACAAACTACTTAAATGTCGAAAATGTAAATATTTGGAAATATATTTCTATCGTATGTCTAAGATATGTCCCTTCACTTCATATTGATGCCACGCTGGCCCATGGCTATCGGTCAGTGTGAAATGTCTTGCAAATCCACATTTGAAATGTTTACAATTTATGTGATTGCTGGAAAGTAATGTAGGTGTGGAGCGTCTACATTCGAATTGAATGGTGCTGGTGAATTTATTGAACTGAGACTATTTCTGAAACACGACAAGGTTTTGCTAATGATTCTAAGCTATAAAAATACTGGTTAATGAAAGCTAATATCGGATTAGAATAAAGGTACGTTTGGAACGAAACTGACATGTAACTCTTTATTAAATATGTAAATAAAAATATTAAACAATAGCTTTGTTCGCGGTAAGGATTCAGAACGAATTCGGAACTAGTACTGAACTAATTTGGAATCGTAGTAGAGCGCATGCGCGGTTATAAACCGATTCGTGATTTTTATTTCCGCGAACGATTTCGGAACCAAACTGCGTACGATCTACTGTCATCGGCAGTGTTACCAACTCTCAAAAATATTTATCCCTAAAGCTTAAGTCAAAAACCCCCAAAATCGCCCCAATTACTTAGAAATCCCCCAAAAAAATATATAATAAAAGAAAAAATATAAATTACAAAAATGCAATGAAATTTCTTTACCTTTTAAATCTGGATCTGTTTCCCAAATCTACGTGTACTTCTGACTGTACATTTTTTTATTTTTAGTTTCTTTAGGCATCATTAACAAATTGCTTGTCGGCACAGCAGTACAACAACAAAATCGAATTAAACAAGTAAACAATAATCAACGTACATATGTATTTCCAGTAAGCATAGGCACAATAACCACCAGTCACCACAGAGTAGTTGTAATATATTTGTACTAGATGTCGTTAAGTCGATAGGTCAACAAATAAATATGATTAGCTATTATAGTTTGGATTGTCCCAGGGCCTATACTTTCACATAATATATGAAAAATATATATTCAAAAAAAATATATGAAGAGTCAAAAAATCCCTAAAAATACCCCTAAAAATATAAAACCCCTAAAAAAAACCCATCCCACTTATTTACCCCCTAAATTTGGGGGGAAAACCCCTAATTTGGCAAGTATTTAAGTGGACCCACCAAAACACATTACTCTTATTAGAGTATTATATAAACTTATTTATATAAACAACAAACAAAACTAACCATATTTTATTTAACCCTTAATAAATTAATAAAATTTATATTTTATTTAACTATTTAATCAGTTTATTAGTTTCTAACCAACTGAATATAGCCGCAGCATGTATGTCAAATGTCGTTAGGTAAAAACTGCGCATGTCTGGAACTACGATTCTTGCCAAAGTTATAGAACTGATAGAACTGATTCTGAACCGATCCTGAACCGAGTTCGACGGTTCCGCGAACACAGAACTGTAACTAGAAATTCTGAATTGTGTGTTCCGCGAACGGCATTATTTGAACTGCGCATGCGTATAGTTCCGAATCAGTTCTGAATCCTTACCGCGAACGAAGCTAATATATGTTTGATTTTGTCTGAAATGCATTTATTAACTGATGGTGGAATCGAGCTGAAATTTTGCATAGACCTTCTTGGGGACCACATGTATATAGGCTACAAAACCAAGGTTCCCGGAGGATAATGATCACGCAGGCGAAGCCGCGGGCTCATTATCGTAACGGAATGGCGGCAATAGGGTCGGGTCGTCGACGGCCTTAATATGTAGCCTTTTCAGAAACTGAATTCTAAACCACTTATACCAGTAAACAAACGCTAAGAATTCTATTTTTTTATTTGCACAACGTTCTACAAGAGGTGTTATTAGTACATTCGATCGTCACAAAACCATTCATGGCATTAAAATATTTAAACTTGTCATACATATAACACTTTATATATTAGTAATGAAGTTAAAATAAATCGTCACTATTTTCTAATGGCGAAATCGTTTTAACGGGTTTTCAAATGTTAACTTTGCAAATAAAATTTAAATAGCGCTGCTGTTCACAAGACATGAGAGTACACGATCTACCTGCAACTGGAAACAATCAATAAAACAGTAAAATGAGTCAGCTGTACATTTCAACATTTAAGAAATAACTCCCATGTCTAATAGAGGTTCGATCGGCTGCAAGTGCAGGCGATTTTGATCGCTCGGTATCTAATCAGCTGCTAAGTCACGTGACTTGCGCATGTTGCTCTACGCCCTAAGGAAAATAATCTTTATCTTTATCTAGGAAAATAATCTCACTAAGTTTATCTTCAGCTTTATCATCACGTGTACTCATTTTTCAAGAATAACTCCGCTTTCCAGATTGTGATCATGAATAAGGGTCGAACATTCCCGCCGCCGTAGCTGAATTCCACGTAACTGTACATTCTATTGACTATAACCTTAATAAGGCCCCGATGCCGCGGACCGTGTAGTTACCACACTTAATTCCAGTTTAGCAATAACCACTACAAAAGGTCTATGGGCAAAATATTACGTTGTCCGCACAAGAATCATCATCATCAGCATCATCTCAGCCCTTGGACGTCCACTGCTGGACATAGGCCTCCCCCAAAATGAATAGTAGGCACAAGAATAGTAGCTGGATATTAGCTGTAAAATACAGACGTATACCTACGAAAATTCGAGTAGGTAATAATTGTAATACTTACAGAGATATCGGCCCCCAATATATTTTTATTGCATTCGGTATCGACACCATCGATGGGGTCTTAGTGTGCACTTATTCATTAAGGACTTGTTAAAGCGCGTCGTCGACAGCACCAGCGATCTTAGGTCTGGCCATTACCTCGCGCAACGCCTAGCAATCCAGCGAGGTACGAGTAATGCCGCCAGCATGCTGGGTACCTTGCCACAGGGACCAAATTTGTACAACATGCTCAGTATATAAACATATTGAGCATGATGGTTTGTTTTTACGGTTCAGTTTAGTTTTTAGATATTTTTTTTCTCATTCATTGTAAACTAAAATATGTAGGTATTTCCTTTTCGGTCAGTATTTATTGGACGTTATTAAGCGTTTTTTGTTATCAAAACGGGACAAGGAAAAGCTTTTGATTGACAATGTAGCCATTATAATTGTATAATGTAGCTGACAATGTAGCCAGCCGGAAATAACTGAAATGTTATGATAATTGCCAGTGCAAACCAAACTTTTCCTCTGAGTACCTACGCCACTCTTGTACGAGTACCTAAGTCATTCAATAAGTGAGTACCTAAGTCATAAATTCAGTTTCATATATACAGATACAGATGGAAGTATACATAATGATGAAATGGTTTAGAAATGCTCAATCATCAGTAATTACTGAATGCATGGGCAGACATGGAAACCTTCCCTTATTCAGTATCCATTTTAAATCCAAACAAAAAGCGACTTAAGTCATGGCAAATGCATACTTCGATAATAATGGCAAATCGGAGAAAGAATTAAACCAAATTTGAGAATTAAACCAATGCTGGAATACCGCTGTGCATATTATGCATAATTTTTAAATAAAATGAAAACTGTTCGAAAACCGTGGCAAAATAAACGATATGTACCTAAATTCTTTCAATTAGCATGAGAATCAAAGTAACTGTTGGGCTAAATACATTACAAGTACGCAGAACAAGTTTTGGTAATTTCTGTTACAAGAAACAGGCAGGTTTAATAATAACAATATATTAAAACAATATGAAAGATTTATCAAGTAACAATGAAAATCCTTAATCACAATCATAATGATCGAAGATAATTTGGCAAATCATGAAGATCTTAATTACGCGAATAACGATTTAAGGCAATTAATAACCACAAATAATTACTGTCAGAGCACTATATAGGTAGATGGAATAAGTCAAAGATCGAAGACGTAAATCTCAATTTATTTTTTAACGCAATACATTTAAAGACTTAAGTTTAAAGATTTAAAGTTTTCTTAAAAGAATCTACTAGTTAGTGCATGATGATTTTACTTTATCTTGCCTTAACCTTCTAACCTTCGATCACATAAATATTCAAATATTTACTGTTAAACAACGCCCGCATTAAGGTCAAGCGCGTACTCAGGACAAACTATTAACACATGGTCCCTGAAGATCGCTATAAGCACGTTATGGTCTCTTATAGTCCGTACAAACTTTCAAATCTAATTACTGCAAACAACCTATTGAATTTCATCGTGTAAGTAATTAAATTCCTTATTCCTCTTCCCATACTATTCTACCCAGTCCAGTGTCCAGTCTATCGTGTCTATAATATTATGAAATAAAGGATACTCCTTGTCCCATTATACTGTACTTTCCATCCTATCTCATTCCCCCCCCCCCCCCTTCCCCGCAAAGAAATGTTAAGGTTGTAGTGGAATGAAGAAAACTTGTCATCCCGTTATACTCCCTATTCCCTGTAAATTTTAATAATCTTAATACTCGTACTTGACTGATGTTAACATGTATGTCTAAAGTTCATTTAGACAGTAATTACTTGCCACCAGGAGGGCTGTTCGCTCGTCAATCACCCATAGAAATATTTTATGAAGACAAATGTGGCTCTGAGCAAGTTTGCCTATGATCTTGCTTTCCTCTAAGTGTTGCAAGAAAAGCGACAATAGCCACCACATTAAAATAAAAGAAAACATCGCTTGTCGCAGTTATGGTCATGTGCCAGTATGACCACTATGGAGAGGCTTATCCTATATATTATGATGACATAAAGCTAGACGTAAAAAGGGTATTTCCATTAGAATATTCTCTCTTGTCATTATGAAAGACTGTCACAATACAAGTAGGTTTGAAAGTTTAATTGTGTTTCTAACGTGTATTTAGCAAATGTTTCAACTCTGAAATTGGGCAACTTCAAACGAAAAGCATTCATTTCAGTACTGAACCTAAAGATCAAAACAGTTGTGTAAACATTTCGAAATAACGCCCTTCAGTGTCAAACAGTTCACATGTGTGACGAAATAACAAAGAAGTGAATGAAGTACAACGTCGGGTTAGCTAGATACCTAGATGTATTTTTGTAAAATTAGACACCAATGATGCAATCTATTTTGAAAATATTCCATAGTCATGCAAATACCAAGATGTATTTTTGTAAAATTAGACACCGATGATGCAATCTATTTTGAAAATATTCCATAGTCATGCAACTACGAATATTCAACCGAATGAGTGTCACCTTATGACATATCGGAAGATTCAATTAGATTTGAGAGAGCTAAAAACCAGTCAGGGTCCCAGAACAATAATAATAAATGACTATACAACTGAGAAGGAATACAACCAAATATCTACAAGAAAATATACTAGAAAGTTCTTTGACTACAACACATTTACGAGCAATTTAGTAAAAACTTTTTATAGTTTTAGATAAAGATAATCGTTTACAGAAACACTGTTATAAACAAACTTGATCAAACTTAAAGAAATGAAATATAATATGAAAATACAATCTCGTCTGTTCTACGAACGAATTACTGATTTGTAGACAAAAAACGAAACCCATAAGATGTGGAGTGCTCATAATGTTGACCACCAACCACGTTTCAGGTACCAATTTTACTCGTAGCATAAGTTACGACAAATATTATGGGGGCTTTGGGAAGGAAAATAGAGGATTGAATAGTAAATTAGTGAACAAAATCGTAGCGCGGGGGGGGGGGGGGGGGGGGGGGGTTAGATAAATAAATATAATTATAAAGTTAGATAAATAGATAGAAACGAATATATGAAGCATGAGATATTTTTAAAACTAAGTCTACTTATATATAATTTCCTAGGTTCCATGTTCACTATGTTGTGAGTACTTAAAATATAATTAATATAATTCCCATGGCATTGTAGAATATTTCATAATCTCACTTTCAATTAGTTTTATAAGAAATGATGACGATTACCTACATGAAATACTCACATTCCTAATTATCTTCCAAGTTTTTTATCGAGTCACGACTTCGAAAATTGCTGGGAACCGTAAACTCTTTTTATTTTTGATAGATACGTGTAATGACACGACGGTAATCATTATCTGTCTCCCTAATACGAATTCCTTTGACGGTGAAAAAGTTTATAAAAACCACAAAAAGAAAGATTCAAGAACATTTTGATCTTGTTCGTAATTATGTTAAACTACCTCTCAATTTTACTGAGTCTGCAGTTTGTTAGGATAAAAATAAATAAAATAGGGGAAGATATTGAATAGAATAGAATTTTAAATTAGGATGTACTGGGATAATAATGGACGTTCTTTGTGTCGAATACAAGCTCGAAGTCTAGCCCTTACTTCTGATTGGTAATTCTGTAGTCAAACTTTCCTCCAAGGTTTCTGCTGATTGAACAATTTTATCTCGTAATTCTTCTCTTGAATTAAAAGGAGAAGCATATATTAAGTCTTTCATACGTCCCCAAACGTAGAATTCCAGAGGCATAAGTCTGGACAACGTGCAGGCCAGGGAATATGTCCTCCTCTGCCAATCCATAGAGCAGGGAATTTTCTGTTCAGATGTCCTCTCATTGTGCGGTGGTAATGGCTTTAATAGTGAAAAATAGTCGTTACACTCGATACTACCACCCTTGAAAGAAACTGTTCTATTTACCAGTAACCCTGTATAACACCAATTGATTTAGTAAAATATCTCAGTATGTCTATGATGACACCGATTAAACAATGGGTTAAAAATATAGTCAACTGAAAGTCTGTTAAGATGTTTGTACATCTGTAGAGGGTCAAGTGGTTCGGCAATTTGTTAATCATTTTCACAAAAATATTGTTTAACATCAAATAAAATCATCGTCACGCATTTAAACGTGAAAAATAATCAGTGACGCGAATAATGATAGCATCCGGAATTTAACCCACTTTTGGATTTAATATAATATAATCATTTAAAACTAGAACTTCAGAAATAGACTAGAATTATAATTATATACCATTGATTTAAATTAGCTGCTAAAGTTTAAAACGTGTATTAAGTCTAGCATACACTTATTGAAAACGGCAAGGATTAACTTTATTTTACCATAAAATATAGAGGCAAAAAATTAAAATAAATTGCTGGACCTAGGAGTATGGAGAATAAGAAATCTTTATTTCTTTAATCATTTATCTTTATTTCTTCGTATAAAACGTTGAAGATCCATATACTGATAACATAATTGACAACTCATCAAAAATACAAAAGAAAAACCAGTACCAATTCTTCAAAGAACCTTACAATGTAATCTCGAAAGGTATTAAATAAAAAGCTGTTCTGTAAATGTGGCTATAAAGCTATGATCGATTACATGCAAACTCAAAATACATTAGAATTAATTCTGTTCCTTTTTGTCCTGGCAGCCCTCGTTAGGCAGGCGTTGATAATATCAGGTTGTCGTGCTCACACACAATAGCTGATGGATGTGATTAAAAATTAAGCCATTATTCGTCATTAGGTGAAACAGATTAGGGAGACCAACCAGGCGTTTAGTAACGCTTTGTGATACGTAAAATGGTGTTGCTTTGCTTCTTGACATTCTGTGTCAAAGGAAATATTTTAAATCGTATGAAACCCAAATCAGTTTCTGTTTATTTATCAAAGTCAGCGATACAAGATTTACAAAACTATGTCGTGGGCGAGCCGTGAAATTGCAAATAAAAGCTAATCATATTGATACAGCATTTCTATTCTCTACTATAAAAGAATTTGTTTGTCATCTACTTACGAAAATCTGTGTCACTTTCCATGGGTAAGCACTTTAAAATCTTCATACTTCAGACACTGATATTCAAATAAATTCTAATCGCGACGCAATTGGAAAGTCATTTGCCGATTTATTGAACAATTAACATTGTTCAACTATAAAATTGACACTCGGAACCTTACTGGTCATTATTTATCCGATTTATACAAACCTAGCGACCGGACCGAACATTCCACTTTCGCTGTCTTTTCCTGCATCCCACTTGGCTTTCTTCTGTCAATCTTCATGGTTAAACTTAATTGGTACAATATTGTAGCGTACGGATACGTTGTTTACCTCTTAAACATCGGTTTGATTGATTTCTTCTGATAGCGATTTTATCTGTGAACTGTTGGTATGTCGGGCCTCGCTATCTTCGCTTGACTCTTTGTTTTGTTACTTCGATAGATCGTTAGAGATAAAATTTATTGTGATTAAAAGTGCAAGTAAATATAGTAATAAATTACCGTTCTGTTTAAAAGTGAAAATGTTTTATTTGAATTTTAATTTCATTATTTTAATAATTATCACAAATGCACTAGAGACGCACTAGAGAGTAGAAGGAACAGACCTTGCTCTTAATCTATCACAAAGAATAATCTAAAAGATGGACTTTAGATGACATTTACAAACTTAGATGTCGAAACTAACTTCCCTTTGCTATAAACTGACATTTAAACAAACGTGCATCCCAATAACTTTTATAAAAGACAGTTACGTAGAAAAATAAACCGGTCAATGTCAATCATAGAATCGTGAACTTTACAATATTACGCAACGAATTATAAATTCGCGTTATTCTATAAAATGAACGAAGAAAATAATCTATTGCAATTTAAAGGAATTGTCTAATAAAGCACACAGTTAGTATGTTTGTTTACCATCTGATACTATATCTATCTAGATACAAGGTTCATACACAGAGAAGAAATGGATAAAATAAAATTGATTTAAAAAAGCTTATGGAAATCGGCGATCATGAAATATAAGAAAGGAGAGCCAGTGTTGTAGACTAAGACAGGAATGTAAAAGAGGTTCTTATAGTGTGTAAATTACAAAACATGGCATATAAGAAGAGTACCTATTGTAGATTTTCTCGTAAAAAAATCTATCGAGTTACTTGTGCATTCTAAATATGTGGTTGGAACAAAGTAAAAGCAGTCTGCTTTACAGTTAGGTAAGCATGGGTACTTTAGATCAGATAATAAATATTGCACATTGCATAAACCTTTGGAAGGGTTATGCCCTCAACATCATGTCAGGTCGCAGGAGATCCCAAGCCTTCATACTGTTGACGCAGATATCCGTTAAAAAGATCTCATGTTCAATCTAACGAAATTATTAATTAGGAAATCTACCTAGATTCGAAACAGAACAAAGCTCAATCCTGTGCACATAGTCTTGTGCATGAGGGACGAATGGCCCAAATATGCCACGCTGGCCAAGCGAGTTGAGCGAGAATATTTAACAAAATTGTATAAACTTCTACTGATTAATGTATAAAGATTATATTTATCTATTGTTTATAATACTTTAAAACAGTTGAACCTATAATGTAAACAAAACCCAAACCGACTAAGCGAAAGACTCCCGCTGAGTCATGTCATGCAGAACATAGCTCGAAACATCCAAACATCCACTTAAAGCAGATCTCGGAGCCCCTCCGCCACTTTTAATACAATTAACGAAAAAGAGGTTGACCAGTGTTTAATGGGAGATCTTCTTAGGGTGGTCGGTTATAAATTCCATTCGGTCTCCGTGAGAATTGCGGTCTGTCACTTGATTACTCTCTTATGAAAAATAAATAAATTCTTCACCACGGATGCAAATGCAAAAGAAAGGGATTAAATACACAGGTGTTTCGAAATAAAAGATTACTTCCACTGCCATGTAAATACGACTGTTGAATTTTGCATAGAACTTCAAGAAATCTCCTCCTTTCTACAGAGGAAACTTGTACTCTTCATTGCAGACTGTTGTAATGAAATGCAACCAGCCCTTTCAGTATCCGCTGCTGGACATGCATGGGCTTCCTCATGCACATCGACTTGTGCATGAGGGATGTAAGGCCTGAAAACGCTACGCTGGCCAAGCGAATTGGCGAGTCCACTCTTTTAGAGGTGGTTTGATTCCTGGGGGTTTGTGGTAGCCGCTTTGTTATCCCTTTATCGCCTTTATGACACCCAGGGGAGGAGATGGGGTGATGGAGATCCAGACTGTTACCTATTAAAAAAAAAAATTACAATAATGTTTTATTCCAAGCTAACTCATTAAAAATCGATCTAAGAATTTCCATGTCCAAAAGAAGTGCAGGAAACAATTTAATTCGGATTCCTTTCAAAAGGTCTCTCAAGCAATATCTGTAACAGTGTAATGGTAAATTAAGAATTGGAAAATTAAAAGCGAGAGAAAGTGGTCACAGAGAATACATTGTAACGAATGGACAAACCGCAGGTTGAGGCACGTGTTTAAATTCGCACGACCACAACAGTATCGATTGTGAACGATTACAACGATACGCCTTGGCCTTGACAGTTTTACAAAGTCAAAGAAATCGTGCGCCAGTTTACAGAAGATAATATAGACAATGATAACATTCATGTTATTCAAAAGAATAATTTTAAATACTAATAAAATAAAATCTACTTATGCCAAGACGAAAAAAAACCAACCAACTTTCAAATATATATTTTGAGACCTTCACGGTTTAAGCCTGTAGATGCGAAATTAAGACTATGAGACTGCTTAGTTTAGATTTTTCTGCGTCTACTGATGTCAATGTTTTGCGTTTCGAGGTTATAATTTACTGTCTTAAGAGAAAATTATTACAAATATGGCTTCCCGGGCCAGCATTTGGCCAGCTCATGCCAAATGTTTTATTTTCTTTAATACATCGGCAATAGTCCAATATTTTAGAAAACTGTCCGCATAGGCCTTAGATCTTTTGAAACAGTTTATTTGACGGATATAAGTGAAAAGATGGTATCATCATACTAAAAACATGTGAAAATTAAGGACTATTTCGACATCAAGTCATATAGATAAGAATTTTAGCTGCCATATAAATCTTTAAAATATAATTTTCAAACAAAAAACCAACGACAAGTAGTAAAATTAAAATTTCAAGTAAAATTTCAATCCAAGACAATGTAAAATTTCAATCCAAATGCGCTTAGGCGTCTTCGTTTTATTATTTCTCTAACGAAACTCAGCAAGTTCCAATTACTTTAGTAATACATCTTATCAGAATTAAAAAATATTTCTTTATATCATAACTGGAATGTGACGAGCTATGTTTAGACATTATCCAAAGAAACGTTAAGATATTTTAATCTGTTCACGTAAATGTTAGCCAGGTTCGGAATAGTCGGCAGAGCCTTTAAAGGAACATTCTAGAAAGCCAGAAAATCGTGAGAGATGTCAGATTACGAGTGCGACATCAAAATGAAGCATCGTATACACAGGCAGCGACAGTCGACATCAAGTGCCGGTAGAAATTGTGCACAAATGATTAGAAATCGTGTTCCAAGGTTGTCGATATGGGATTTCAGATAAAATAGGTATGTAATAAGGAACACGAAGAATTAACCAATTAAGCGTCAAACACAGTTGTTTCAGCAGAACAGAATGGCAACAGAGTAAATCTACGCCGCAGGTCTTCTTAATAAATCTTATTTTTTGTGGCTGCCCAACAGAAGGCGCTTGCCCTGTTTTTGGGTAAAAAACATGTTTTTACCCTGTGATAGGTATATAAAAACACGCGCGTATTCGAATGCAACGTAGTCAAAATTTCAAAGCAATCGGTGAAGAACTTTCGGAGATTTAAAATTTTGAATAAACGAACGTTTACATTTTTATTTATATAGATATAAATAGACAGAAGGTGGCAGAGGAGCAAAGTGAGACGACTAAATGAATATTGTAGCATAAATGGACATCTACGATATATGCTAGCTTAAGTAAAAAATTACGAACATTAGTACGCCTTTAAATATGCTGCCAGATGTGCCATGTGCTTTAAATGTGATCTTCAGAGATTTTGGATTTGGAAAAACATAGCAATACCTTCAAAAAAAATCCGAAACAATGTGGCAGATACAATGACTTTATACTCGAAAAAGCTATGTTATGGGCATACAATTTCCTACGGTAATTAGTTCAATTAGATCTGTCGAAAAGAATATTATATGAGTATTATTATAAGAAAGAAAGAAAGATCTGAGAAAGATGTATTCGGTATGATAAAAGAATAAAAAATTATAGAGGAGATAGAACCCATAGTTCCTTTATCTTTATGACATAACGTCAAAGCTTCTCGCTGTTTCGTAATAAAAGTCAAGAATCTATCAAATATTTTGCAATGTGCTCAGCTCATTCCATAGTTCACCAACGCAAAATATCGAGATCTTCGATAGTTAAATCATATCGCAACAATAGTGTTATGAAACTATCGGAGCCCAAAATATAATCGGATTAAATCTGGGCCAGTTTTGAAAGGCCTTCAACACCCTTCAAAGTTTTCTTGATGTAATACATGAAAGTGGAAATGTGAGGGTCTTTCAATATTGGTCAAGTAATACGGGAGTTTGACACGACCTGCATTTACTTTCACCTTATATGGTAGCCTGTGATGTTGACATTTCCTTCCATATTTCGAACAATTACATTTTAGGCTCGCCTTAAACGGAGAATAACATTAAAATTGACAATAGCCATAATGCAGGAAATTTTCTAAATCATGAAGTCTTTAAAAGGTAATCGGCAACAACACAAACACGACAGACTTTCTAAACATACCTACATAAAAAATATTTCTTGTTTTTTTTTACACAAACTGCAGGTCTCGAGAAAATAAATAATCTCAGTACATTTATTGTTACTGTGGTAAATTTTATAATTTACAAAACACACATACAAAAACATATTATATAATGTAAACCTGAAAATGGCTGCATATATCACGAATTATCATGAAGCAAAAAACATAATAAAATGCCCAAGATTTTTTTTTTTTTTATAGATTAGTGGGCGGACGAGCAAGCGGTCCGACGTGGTGGTAAGTGTTACCGCCGCCCATGGGCACCTGCAACACCAGGGGGTATGCGGGTGCGCCGCCGACCTTGCAAAATCCTATTCACAGCTCTCGATAAACAAGATAAACTTGCTTGCTCTATGTACGGTTTGATTTTACATTTCAGACATTTCAAAAATGTAATTAAGTGTAAATTAGTGCTTTCACTAAGCATAAGAACCACTATAACATTCTAAAAACACACGTAACATTTTATAATCATAATAAAGGAAGAAAAAAATATTAGGAAGGAAACAAATATTAGCAGGGCAACGACACTTAAACGCCCCAAATGAAAAGTTACCCCATTGGAGATTAACGTGCCCCCGAGTCACGTCATATTTACGACTAATAAACATGCAACCAGCCCACATGCCACACGGAAACGGAAATCATAACAAGATAAACCCTTAATTGGAATAATATGGAGTATTTATTTTTTTATTAATTGGTAAAAATAAATGTCGAAAAAATAGGATTCTGCAAGCTTGACAGTGCATTCACTCTGGCGTTGCATTGGACTGCGTAACCATTGTTTAAAAAAAAGTAGTTACTATATTTAATTTTGCATTTAGGTCTTTCTAAAGCAAATAATGCTTTACTTTTTCATGTTTTAATAAATACACTTTAAATATTCATAATATGCGCATTAAGCTCAAAGCAATCGGGACCAGATTTAGGTACCTATTTGTTCTGTACTGGTCCCGACTATTTTGGATCTGATAATGAATTGTCAAAATAGTAGAGTCTAGTACTAATATAATAACGAGCGAGTGCGAATTTTGTGAGTTTGTGTGTATGTGGAGGGTAATCTCCGGAACCACTGCACCTACAATATTTGAAAAATTCTTTCACCATTTGAAAGGTACATTATTCCAGATGGACATAAGCTACTCGTATATATTATATGCAAAAAAATTGCCGGGCATGCAACGCATGCCCGGCACAGCTATAATTTATAAAATAAAACACACAAACCAGTTAGTTTGTAGCAATTATGCAAACTTACTCGTTTCATTAATTTTAGTTTATTTTAATAAAGTACATTTAGTTTTATTCTTTAAATAATTTATTTAATTTTTCCTTTTTAGTTAATGCAAAGAATCATATTTTCGCTAATTGATATAGAATTTCTTGGCAACATCTACATTTTTAAATAGCACTCGCGACAGCACGACGAGCTCGTTCATTCAAATCGGTCACTCCGTTTAAGCTCTGCGAGGGAATAAAGAAACGGACATACTCGTACATAGCGGTGAACAACATATCCCTCCTCGTGTGAAGCAGTCTGATAAAAATACGGGTATCTTCGATGGGATGACATGCAATTGGTAGGATGGGGAGCAAGGTATGAAATGAATTAATAAATCCACCCACATATGTGCATTACAATATTACAATATTATGTGCATACTATGTAACATTATCCGAGCGAAGGGAGTGGTATGGATTGAAAATGTTAAGTTAGAAAATCAAAATCAAAATCAAGTTCATACCGACAATTGGGTTTGCCGAGGTACATATACATCCCTTTGCATCTTATGCCTATTTAATTTATGCCATACCTGATCTCCTCCAAGTTCAACTTCGAAGTTTCTGCTAAGTATCCTTAGGAACATTTTATCGACTTCACCTTGACACTGCGTGTGACGCCTCTGTAGGGCCCTTGCAGCCAAGCAATGACTCAACATAATCAAGTATTGATTGTATCGAGATACCTTTTGTTCCACGTGTGTTCTTGGTTGTAATTGGCTTGTATTTTTTTATGGAGATTGAGAGATTGCGTTACTATAATGAACACGCGAAGCTATAGATAAAATATAATACGTAATTATAATTGATTAATACGCAAAATAAAATTTAATATATTCATTAATGTTCAGTTCTTGCGTTTTATTAGTACTAGCTACGTGTTCCTAAGACTGCCGATGAGATGTACATTTGAAATGTTAGGTTATTATTAAACTGAACTAATTCCTTTAAATTTTTAAACATTATTTTCATATCGATGATTTAACAAAGTCAACATGGATTATCTACTGTAGTTTGGAAAGTAAATATCAAGTTTCCGTAGTGTAGCGGTTATCACGTGTGCTTCACACGCACAAGGTCCCCGGTTCGATCCCGGGCGGAAACATGTCCGTATTTTTGGTTTAATTTTCCTTATTTTTTAATTACAGAAAATAATATTAATTAGGATGCAATTCATTATAACTCCTTCAAGGAAAATGTAAAAGCCCTATGCGGAAGCGCTAACAATGTGAGGCACGACACTGAATAAGAGCTAGAAAAGGTACAGTAATTAAACTTAGAAAGTACAGAAACCCGTAGAACACTGGATCGAACATTTCTACATTGACCAATGCACGCGGAAATGTCAATGACCTAGAGATAAGTCAAATTTCCCTATCACGACGAACTGACCTATATTCTCTTATCTAAACAAAGGAGGATTTTTATCTATTGATAAGAGTATTAAGATGTTATCTCATACGTACACATTACACACACGTTAGGCAATTAAGGAATGAAGTGTGACAACACTTTAATGTTAACAATGGGTTACAACTTTACATTTTAAAAAAATGTTTCCGGATATTGTGAAATGAACTGCTAAGGTCTTTCCAGACTAAGACTAAAGGGGCCGTGAAAAGAATCGTGTAAGTTCGGCGGTAGCAGGTAACTATGGACGATTATGACAGCATCAAGCAGCTCGCGACCTCTTGTCTATGAAAAAAAAAATCGGTTTACAGTCGGTCTTTTTCGGTTTCTTCAACATGTCTGACATTTCTAGTTGTTTATCTATTGGTATGTTGGACAGAATATAGAAACGAAGTTGAGCTGGTATTTTGCGATCAATTCAGATTTGTTGTACTAGATTTTAATATTAGGAGTCATGAACATAATTTCAAACATGTGTTACACGTTGTGTGACCACAAATTTTATACGTCACGCATTTTATACGATCGATCATTCCTGTGTTCATTACAAGTATAATCGCGAATTTTGGTAACTGCTATAAGATAAAGAAGATCCACATTTCCATCGTTATTTGTTTCTGCTACTTTATCAAATCAGGCGCTGTCGGTATTATTATACATATTAAGTCTCTTCCAATTCGGCACCGAAGTCTTCCAAGGGTTTTATATATTCACAGAATATGATCAGCTTTACAAATAAAATTTAAGCACCACTTCCAACAAGTACCTACCTGTCAACGAAGCTTAGGTGCAGCGTTTACTTTAACAACGCCATCCTACTTTTATTGTCGTCTTCCGCTTTCGTAAGCCATCGCTTTGTGTAAAAGTCATGCATCAAACAAGTGACATGGTATTCCGGGAACTGACTTGTGGTGTTGTCGTGGTATCGCTTACATATTCTTTTTAATCATGTTATCTATAAATGTTGTATGAGCCTAGGTTAATTATAATATTTTCAAGTTTTCATTAAGGCCTAGAATTGTACTTATATGATATCTTCGAAAAAAAGTTTTTCTGAATATTAGGAAGTAAGAAGACAACCCACTTGACGTAGTTAATTGGGACACTGCGAACATCTTAATATTTTTTAAAATTCATCTTTTTTTTATAGAGAAGAGGGCGGACGAGCAAACGGTCCCACGTGATGGTAAGTGTTACCGCCG
Source organism: Sesia apiformis (assembly GCA_914767545.1). Lineage (NCBI taxonomy): Eukaryota > Metazoa > Arthropoda > Insecta > Lepidoptera > Sesiidae > Sesia > Sesia apiformis. The sequence goes on along the minus strand of OU611967.1, from coordinate 10,131,527 downwards.
CCCATGGACACCTGCAACACCAGGGGGTATGCGGGAGCGCCGCCGACCTTGCAAAATACTATTCAGAGCTTTCTTGAAAACCCCATGTCGTAGCTTAATGGGAAGACCTCTTGAGGCAGTTCGTTCCATAGCCTACGGGTACGCGATATAAAATAATTTTTGGACCGAAGAGTACGCGACACCTCCGTATCTAGGAAATGCGGATGGACCGCACTTCTGTGACGGGAGGTGCGGTTGTAGAAACTCGAGGTGGGAATTATATTGAACAATTGTTCAGAGCATTCCCCATTGTACAGGCGGTAGAACACACAGAGAGACGCAACGTCTCTCCGAACGCTGAGGGGTTCCAGACCGCCTGTGAGAGTGGGATCGTCGACAATACGAACAGCACGTCGTTGGATGGAGTCAAATGGGTCTAATTGGTATTTCGGTGCGCCGGCCCAGAGATCTTACTACATTTCTAAGCGTACGGACCTGTTATTTTTTACTGGGAAACGTCAAATTGATTAACTATTCATTATTATTGGGTGAGAGGATCTTTGCCAACAGTTGTACAATACAATAAGCACACTTTTAGTAAAAAGTTCACTAATCAGACATTCTTTTTTTACTCCATTAATCATTACGCATCACATTTCAAATACAAGAGTAAAACTCCTGTGTACTAATTCCGTTGGATTTTAAAGAAAACTACTCCATGTTAACCCTAAAATGGAAAATTCTCATTCTTCACATATTCACAATAGAGCTTCTGATATATATATGTGTATAGAGCTATTAAAACGAAGTATACTTTACGGCATACGTATACTTTATGTGTACGTATACGGCATGTGTGTGCTTTAAGACATTTCTAAAATAATAATAGGTTGTGAGAAGCCTCATTTTTATTATTTGAATTTTCCTTTTTTCTCCAATCTTCCACTACATTAGCAATAACTTTTGTACATATACATATTAGTATACCTTTTATATATATACGTCTATTAATCAGCTTCCGATGAATATTTGAGTTACCTACATGGATTTAAAACTTTGAACTAGGCAGCGTAATAAACTAACTAACATAATATAACTATAACTAATGTAATAAACTAACGCCTGGCAGATTTTTAATAGCAAAGTAGTACCGAGTTTTTGCAGTTTTTAGAATTTAATCGAAAACTGCGACTAGATGTTTGATCTACCGGCCTGTTTCGATACAAAACAGAATAAACCTGAAAAATACGATGAATGACTAAATGATCACAAACTCGCATCACAAAATTGGATTGTACTTATACATAACTGTTCAAACTCGATAGGAGTTCGCGTTCGTGCTGATAATTGTCGATGTAACGTTTCTGAACTTAAATTGAATAAACATAACACCTATTCAGTGATTTGTGATCGTCGTCTGATAAACTAAGGCTGTCATGGGATTATCGGCCAATGACCTTTGAACTCACGACACTATTGTGAGAAATTAAGCACATTAAAATAATATCCTATGTATTTGTAATATAAGGTTGTAATGTAATATTCTGTTGAAAAGGAATAGTTTTACAATAAGTATTTTATTTGCCTATTTAAAAAACATTTACTTAAGTATAAATTGCAAACTGTATATTCCTGTTTACTATAAAGGTTTTTTTATAGAAAAAGGTAGTAAACATGCAAATAATACAATTAGTGATATAATAAAGAATCACTGTCGTCTATGAACATCTGAGATATACAACCAACATCAGTCACAAATTGTGAACATTGCCACACCTGTAGATACACTTTGGGGATTAAGAATCAAAATTTGGAGAAAGGATTTGGAAAGATGTGGAATAGGGAGTATGCCATACCACTTATGGAAGGAAATGGGACTGTACAGTATAGGATTTGATACATACCATATACTTTCTCGCTTCTTTTATACAAAAACATCCAGTGGGATAAAGGAATGAAATAGAAGAGAACTGGAATAGAATGGAATGAAAAGGAAATAGGATATATGAGTCGTATATTTCCAGAACCTGGCTAACTCCATGGTTGAGTTCCAAAATCCGCTATCCCTAATATCTCGTTATCCCTAATATCGATTTCCTCAGGTTGTAATAGATTTATTTGATAGAATTTCATATGATTTATTTGATTATTTTCATATTTCATGGTTACACATTCAGGAAACAGTTATTGTTTACTTTATGGTTATACAGATAAAAAACTACAAACTTTATGGTTAGTTTAGCACATTAGTTTTGTTTGGAGTTAGCTGATTTTGGAAATATATGCCTCATATTTTCGTTCAAACTTTAGTGTGTAGATGCCACAAGGTATCTTAACTTAAGGAATCTTAACTGGATAGAAGTTAATACAGATAAAAAGAAAATTTTTAGAGAGGTTTCTATCTGTTTCATATAATATTATAAGAAAATGTAATAATTTTATATTGAATTTTAACTTCAGTATGTCAATACTTTGCTAATCAAATTTTAAGACAACTTTTATCTACTAGATTTTGACCTATAGACATTATCCATACAATGGATCCTTACTGTTGTAATGAACTTATTGACTTTGGTTCCTACTCAAAATTTTGATGTTTCAAGATTCTCATGCTCTGACATCTGATTCCCAAGATAAAGTAATAAAATTACTTTTATGTGATTTTTTTAACATTTCACTAAAGATTTCACTCAATATCTAATAAACTAAAACTGACAATAGGGTTTCTTTTCTCAGATAATGTAAGCATATTAACTTCAATACATTGATATTCTGCTAATAAAATTGTGACTGAATGTTTAACTGCTGGATTTTTACTTGGGAAAATTATAAGATATATGATGATTCAGTCATATCTTCAACTCTGATGATTAATTGCCTCTAACCTGGGCAATGCCTTACATATTATACTAGTATCAAGAGAAAAAAAAAACGAAAAGCAATGACCACAACAAACCAAGCACCTTCTGCAACTAAGCAGAGGTAACATAACAATAAGAACAAGACACTGTCCATTAAATATGTAAACATCTTTTTATTTTAGGTGCCACAGACAGCTGTCTATGTCGTCTAACTATGCAGAGGATGCATGGAAGTCGAAGAAACAATGTTCCATGTACTCTTTCAGTATCAATCCTCAGAAATCCAAGATACTATCGGAAGCATGGATCAAGCCCAGAAAAATTCTCTTCTTTTGGAAAGAACTAAGATGGCTAGAGTAGAGTTCATGGCTGAGGAAGATTTGTGGAGAACTTGTTAAAGTAGTATGCTGATTAAATACCTATTTCTTTATACTGAAAGATGTACTGTCATGATTAAACTCTGTAAAGTACATGCTAGTCAATATGTGTCAGGGGTTGTAGATCTAGACACAAACAAATATTCAAAGACAAACACACACCTTTTATTTAAACACACTTCGGTCTTTAAATAAAAAATGTCCAATTGGATGCAGCAAAACCAAGCAGGAAAATGTCTGACATTTTTCATCTACTAATCCACTATTTTTAATTATGTATTATTCTAAGTTAATAATGAACATATAAATTATTTTGCAAGTGTAAAGTAAGTTGATAACTAAAATAGAGAGTATTGTTGTGAGTCAAGGCGCATGTAACTGTGACCAGTTGTCTAACGCATTAATCAATAAATCAAGGTTGAACGAAATGCAGTTGCAGTTTGTGACACGACAATTTCCTACCTGAAAAACTAAATTAGCATTTGCCAAGGAATTAAGTAATTATTATTTTTTAAGAAATATGAATTACTTTATAAATAAAACGTGTTTAAAGACTTCTCTAAATAAAAATAAGCATACAAATAACTACTTACCCGGCGACGGGTGAAATAAATGAATACAACTTATCCAATAGTCACCGTTAATACAGCACTTACCACAAACACACTTTATAATCAGAAAGTTTTACGATACAGTATAGCAATCCGTACTTCTCTTATTGGTTTCGAGTGGAATACTAAAGAAAAGTGCAACCAAGTGCATCGAATGAACTTCCTTTGCTTTGCGGACCGCCCGCGCCGCAAGAAGCATTAGCATGCAATTATTGCATTCTATATTCGAAAATGAAACTAAATAAAACTAACTTTCCGCCATCTCTCGATGAGATTTGGTAACCATTGACAGTTCTTTCTGCGTTTTGAAATTGGTAGTTTCTTTTGTTTTAGAAATTTTTGTTAAAACTTTGACGGAAACTCGAAGTTGAATTTTTGTTTGATTAATTGTAAAAATTATGCATTATACGTTATACTTTGAAATTGTTTATTACGAAAAAGAAAGGAATAACTTGACAGTAGCAGAATATACTAATTGCACCATTACCATATACGAAGAGAAAAAAAAACTTAAATAAAATTCTTAAAGTCGTCGCCACCACTGAATTCCGATATAAAAAATAGACGCGACGCTCAAATCGCAGAATGAAATGTTGCCAGCAAGACGGGCAATAATTTACCCCTTCTAAAAGGCAACCTATTCTAATAAATTAATTAATAAATCAATGCATATGATAAAATTAAAACAATCAATAAATTGCTAATTCATTCACATTGTAAAACTAGTTTTACGTTGTTAATTTAGGATAACAAGCAAAGATAGATAATAGGGTTTTTAATAGGCATAAAAATAAAATAATTATCATATTGCACTAATTTAATTTTTATTAGATACAGGGTTTTTCATTAAGAACGCTCGAACTTTGAAATGAAATAAAACAAGCTGTCTAAGTGATGTTGCCACAATTGTTTTTTTTGTTTTAAAGTACATTCGATGACATTATGTGTGGAAAATAATTTCGGCCAAATGGCCGCCGCGGCTCCGCTGTAGGTGGCGTATCCTGGTGGACCACTTTTGTACGACATCTTCGCATAAATTGGTCCCAATTCATGAAGAACGAGAGTTATGTTGGCCTTCAGGGCGGCAATCGTCTGTGGTTAGTCTGCATAGACCAGAGATTTTACGTAGCCCCACAGAAAATAGTCGAGCGGCGTTAAGTTACACGATCTCGGTGGCTAGTTGATGTCGCCACCACGTGAGATGACGAAGCCCTCGAACTTCTCAACCAATAAATTCAATGTTTCCCGTGCAGTATGGCAAGTGGCGCCGTCCTGTTGGAACCACAAGTTTGTGTTTTATAATAAAAGGCTCTAAAAAAGCATCTTTTTTTAAATATTCCTCTTCTAATCTACGAACACGATCGCAATGCTTTTTCCATTCTTCGGCCGAAATGGAGTCGAAAGCTTGCGTGATTAAGCGTGGTATATCCGCAGATTTGTGATCTATATTAGTGTCTGTAACTTTTCTTTTCATGGTGCTCCAAATCAGCTCAATTGGGTTTAGGTCACAGTGATATGGTGGAAGACGTAAGCTCTTGTGACCATGCTGTGCCAGTATAGAGTCAACTTCGTAAATGGGCTCCGGTTTGTTTCGTTTGACTATTTCCAATAGTTGTGGTTTAGTCATTTCCTCTGAATATTCATGTTCATTAATTGACAGCCATTCCTGTATTTCTTCTTTTAAGGTGTTGGTATTTGGGCACTTGTTAAGACGAATGCTGTGGTATGGAGCATTAGCCATAATTATCAGGGATGGTTCTTTTAAGTTTGGCAAAAGTTTTCCAGTAAGCCACTTTTTAAAATTGATATTGTTCATATTATCATGGTAGTCTCCACTTTATGTGTTTGATTTGAATATCAATAATGCATTTTCGACAAAACCAGTGTCCCCTCCCGAATGAACAATAATGTAACGTTGGTCTTTAGATATCGGTTCCATTGCTCCTTGCATTTCGTCGCCTTGCCAACATTATCCACATGTATGTATGTCTCATCTAGATAAATAACCGGCCAAGGATTAGAACACCTATAATTTTTATTTTTTTCTTGCAAATATCTTGATCTCCAAGCTATGATTTCGTTCCTTTCCATAAGTACTTTGCGATTAGTTTTCGTTTTTCTGTAACGAAAGCCCATATTGTGCAACAATTTTCGAAATGAATCACGCTGTCCCGGATAATTGATTTCTTCTTTCAATACATCCAAAAGCTTAGGAGTGGTTGGTATTTTTTTCCTCACTGAATAAAATTCGTAGATTTTCCTTCAGATGATCCCACACGATCAAAAGCGTCAACATGAGTAAATGCACTTTTTCGTTGCCTTGTTTTACCAGGTGTTGTGATTTTTGTACCAGTTTCTTCTGGAAGTTTTCCTTCTTTAACAAGTTTGGAAATCAAACCTTCATTTACACCTGAAAGAATAATGAAATACAAAAACTCTAAATTATAAATTATCTACTATGAACAATTTGGCGGTGTTAGTACAAAGTGACTTGCAACCCTGTATTTATACATATTATTGTATTAATCTTGCACATTATTTAGAATAACACTAGTTGCATAAGTTTTTATATTTAAAAAAATGTTAGGTATGTGGGAAAATTTGGTATATGATTGGCAACACTAAACTGTAGCAGCTGATAATCTTTCATAAATCTGATGAAATGGAATTATCGGTGCTTGTTGCAGAGCTTCCTCTTCAAAAAATTATTTTACTCTTAGAATAATATTCCTGGCATCGTTTTTGATAGCTTTCGGCATGATTATACGCTTTAGAAACGACTCAAACTTTGTACACTTGACAATCATCACTGGGATCATATGACAATTGCATGACATTTTCAAGATGGCGACCGTAGTTCCTAATTCCGCCACTTCACAGATAAGTTGGTGGTCCTATACCTATGAGATAACGTATTTATTAAGATTAGGTAATTATTATAATTTGTAGGCATATTATAATGCCGTTGTTTCTTTATTCAATATTTGACTAAAATCAACTAAATAAATGAAATAATTAAACGCAATAACTAGTTAAAACAGATACGAGAATTTTGGTACAATATTGGTTGAGGAACTAAAGAAATTGATTTCGATTCGTGTAAATTGGGAAGGACACAAAATCAATAAAAACAAACTCAATTACAAAATATTTATTGTTTTAAACTAATTACATTACAACAAAGACAAACTCAACCTAATTGTGGTTTTGGCGCGACAAAGTTACGCTTCCTGAACATTTTCTTGCGAGTCAACTGCAGTTGATGGAGTTGATTGTAAACTTCACCCCAAATTTCGCTTTGATCTTCTTCTGGAATCGTTTTCCTGGAACAATATTCAATAATATAATTATTGAAAATAATATAATTTTACAGATATCTCACAGATCACTTACCAATGATTATAAAAAATATTCAGTATTTTCCTTTGACCATGTTACTTCAAAAGCATAGGCATAGCCAGGGTGGGGCAAGGTGGTGGGGCGCTTTACCCCCATGGTAAACTAAAAGAAAATTGATTGCTTTGCCCCTCCCTGCATGAAATCCTGAATTTAGCTTTGTTCAAACGTTACAGAAAATTAAAGAAATTGTCCCTTTTATTTCTAAACTGTATTATTCATCTTTACACAAGGCAAATTAGTAACCGCTTAATAAAACTATTTAATATGACTGTTTAGAATTTTATAATGTCATTAACCTTTTGAACGCCACCGTCGGCTATAGCCGACAAATGAAAACTTGCCCTGGACGCCAACGACGGCAATAGCCGACAAAAAATTCTGGTCACAAAAATACGAAATAAAGATATTAAATCATTACTTCTGTTTGTTTTATTCACATATATTAAAAATTGAATCCCATTAGTATTTTAATTGCATTAAACAAATTGAATATGTATTTTGGTATAGAGAAATTTGATTATAAAAAATAAGAAATTAAGTCTTCAAAAAGGAGTGTCTTAACACGCCACAGTCGGCACTAGCCGACCGCTAGTGATGTTCAAAGGTGACTAATAACATTAAAAATTTATGGAGATTTATATGAAAATTATATGCAAACATTTTTTTTTTAATTACTGGTATCTGAGTAAATCAAAAGCTTAATCTAACAATGCCAGGAGCTACATAATCAGGAATAAAATGTGGGCAGGTAGACAATCGACATTCTCTAATCTCAACTCTCGCGCATCCTTAGCGCAACACCGATTAGCAGTTTCCTGTGTGCCACAGTCGCCATTAGACGACTCGCTTGTGACGTCATAAGCGCAATAGGGCACTGTATAGAGTTGTCATATTATTATTAATTATAAGTATGTGATAATAAAAATGAGCATTAAATGAGCACGGATCGCATATTAGCATATAAACTCCTTCGCATATTAGGAGTTGACGACGACGAATTTTCCGAATCGGAATCATTAAACGAAGATGGTAAAGTTTCTTTTTTATTAACGATATCTATCTATGTACTATGGCACTAGATTGAGCCAACCAAACCATCACTATGTTCCGTTCAGTTGAACGGTGCGTTCGTATTGACCCTTGTACAATGAGGAATGGAGTTCGTTTTACTTATTACGTACTTTAACCTATCACTAGCCGAGCGCTATCTAAAATGGCGTAGGTACCCTTTGTTGGCCAGACAATTTCGCACGTACTCTGCGCGCGAGTTGTGCACTTAATTGTTTATGAATATGAATTGTATTTATACAAAGAACGAAATAGTAAATGTTACCTTTTTTAAAAGATAACCTTTTTTTATTGTTTGGTATGCAGTCCACTATAATTTATTATTTAAGTTAACACAAGTTTTTAAAAAGACTCCTAAGAAAGTGCAACTTTTTCAACTAAATTATAAATATTACATGTAAAATTCGAATTTAGTGTATTATTTAGTGAATGTAGCTGTATTCACTAAAACATTTACATTTCATTGAACACTAGAGACGGATGCAAACAAAACAACTCTCCGATAACAAAGAAACTACTCAACATGGCGTCGTCGTGTAATACTATAATCACGGTGGTCTCTACAGTGGTTATATTTTTTACAAGTTATAATTACTATTTTATTATACTAACGGGGTGACTATTCAGAGTTATGCTATTCGGTACCAAAAACAAATTTATCTGTGTGAAAACTAGTGGACTTACAATTGATAAACTTAAAAAGGCAAGTGTTACAAATAATCAACAATTATAATAGTAAAATTTGTCATCTAATATAAAGCTGTACTAAAATTTTGTTGATTTTTTAAGTACTTATAAGAATAACACAATAGAGATGTTGACTATTTTTGGGAAAGTGTTTAAAATCATGCATAAGTACCCCTAATATAGCCCAAAATATTTAACATTATTTTTTTAATACAACTAATACTTTAAAAATCATGTATTTTAAATTCCGTTTCCAATATCGCTCCAAAACGCCAATACTTGTCGCATGACCTCTGTGACGTCACTTGTTCGCAAACACTGGTAAACTTTTATGGTGATATAAAGCTTTTTCGTATTTTGTGTAATAAAAGATGAGTTCTAAGTTTTATAAGTGTTGTGCGGTGCCCCAGTGTTCAACTACTTAAATTAATACACCTGAAAAGTTCTTTATTCACGTTCCACGTTCGGAAAATAATAGGAAAATGTGGCTTCAGCTAGCCCGCAAGGATTCGGCACTTGTGCCTACACAATCTAAAATGTATTTTTGTGAAGATCATTTTGATGTAAGTTTTGATAATATTTGTTTCTTTTTCTTATATTAAAAGTCATTATTTTTCAAGTTTTCAAAGATGAAAATTGGAAATTTGAGGTTAGAAATAAAGCAAACAAAGTTGGGTAACAATGATTTGTACTTGTTTCATTTTAGTTGCCGAATGATATGGAGAACTATACAAAATATTATATGATGGGCTTGGTATCACACGTCCGAATGAGAGCAGGTTGTTTGCCAATGAAGTTTGGATGTCAACCTGACAGAAAAACATGAACAGACAATGTAACGACTTGACCATTAGTAGTCAAAAGGCAAAGATTGGAAACAATAGCGAAAGATGTGAAAGAGAAATAGAACAAGCTTACTCTACACAAAATATTTCCATGGCTGAGGTTGAACCCCGCCGACGTGGACCGCAGCGAGCAGTGCTACCGCTGCGGCCAAGCGGGCCACAAGGCGAGCTGCTGCTCGGCCCTGCCGCACTGTGCTCTGTGCTCCGCAGCCAGTAAGCCCGCGGACCACAGGGTGGGCAGCAAGGCGTGCACGGCCCCCCCCGTCTAAAAACAAAGGGGGGGGGGAGGAAAACTGCCGCCGCCGGAGCGAAAGGGCCGCCCGCACAGTCGGGCGGTCCCCCGCAGCCCCCAGTGGCGATGGAGGAAGACGCAAGGCCGCCTGCGTAAATGGCCCTCAGGCTCGTGCAGGCGAATGTCAATCACTGCGCCAGAGCGCAGGACTTGCTCCTGCAGACTATGGCGGAGTGGTTGACCCAGGTGGCCGTGGTCGCGGAGCCGTACTTCGTCCCCGACAGCGACAACTGGGCGGCGGCGAGCGACGGCTCCGTGGCCCTGCTTCGTCAGGGCTCCGCTGGCTCCCCGCCCTTCGGAAACGTAGCCAAGGGTCGGGGATGCGTCGCGGCGCTGCTGGGGGAGATCATGACCATAGGCGTCTACTTCTCCCCCAATAGAAGCCTCTCCGAATTCGAGAGGTTTCTGGACGAGGTCGGAGCCCTGATGGGTCGAAGCCACCACCCCGTCCTGGTGGCGGGCGATCTCAACGCCAAATCCACGGCGTGGGGATCTCCCGCCACCGACGCGCGGGGCGCGGCGCTAGAGCAGTGGGCTGTGGCGGCGGGACTCTGCCTCCTCAACCGGGGGTCGGTAGACACGTGCGTGCGACAACGGGGCGGGTCCATAGTGGACGTGACCTTCGCTGGCCCCGCCCTGGCGCGCCGTGTACACGACTGGGCGGTGTTGGAAGATGTGGAGACGCTGTCCGATCATCGGTACATCAGATTCAGCGTCTCTACACTGTCAACGACGCCGGATCGGTCGCCCGAGACCGGTCCACCCGGAGACGGACCGCGATGGGCGCTAAAGCGCCTCGACAAGGAACTCCTGAAGGAGGCCTCCCTTGTCGAAGCCTGGGTGGGCTCGCCCATCGACGGCCCTCTAAACGTCGCGAATGTGGACGAGGAGGCTGAGTCGCTGCGAGCGGCGTTGACGCGCATCTGCGACGCGTCGATGCCGCGGATGGGGCCTCGGCCGCCGAGAAGGCAGGTGTACTGGTGGTGTACCGAAATCGCCGAGTTGCGCACGTCGTGCGTAGCCGCGAGACGCCAGTACACGAGGCAGCGCCGGAGGAGGCAGCGAAACGAAGCCAACGAGGCGCTCCTGTACGAGTCGTACAGGAGAGCAAAGCAGGCTTTGAAAGGGGCCATCAGTCGGGCCAAGGCAGCGGCCAGGGAGGAGCTGCTGGGGACGGTGAATCGCGATCCGTGGGGAAGGCCGTACCGCATGGTCAGGGGCAAACTTCGCCCCTGGACCTCCCCGCTGACGCAGATTCTCCAGCCCCAGCTGGTGGATAACGTGGTCGCGGCTCTGTTCCCGAACAGGCCCGAGCACACGCCTCCGACGATGGCGCCGATCGCGGCCGAGGAGGAGGACGAGGACGCCGAGGTGCCGGCAGTGTCCGAGGGGGAGCTGGGCGGGGCTGTGTTGAAGCTCCGCGCCAAGAACACGGCCCCCGGACCCGATGGTGTACCCGGTCGCGTGTGGGTGTACGCCCTCGGGGCCTTGGGCTCCAGATTCAGGAGGCTACTCGACACCTGCCTCGAGCAGGGACGGTTCCCGCGACAGTGGAGAACCGGTCGTTTAGTGCTCCTGAGGAAGGACGGGCGTCCGGCGGACTCGCCCTCCGCGTACCGCCCCATCGTGCTGCTCGACGAGGCCGGCAAGCTCTTCGAGCGCATAATTGCCGCGCGCCTCGTCGAGCACCTCGAGAGAGTTGGCCCCGACCTGGCCGACAGCCAGTTCGGCTTCAGACGAGGAAGGTCGACCGTCCAGGCGATCCTGCGGGTGAAGGGCCTGGCGGAGGAGGCGGTCTCCCGGGGCGAGATCGTGTTGGCGGTGTCACTCGACATCGCCAACGCGTTCAACAGCCTGCCCTGGAGTTGCATCGAAGAGGCGCTCAAATATCATCGAGCGCCCCGCTACCTCCGCCACACGATCCGGTCCTACCTGTCGGACCGGTACGTGTCGTACCCCGGCCGGGACGAGCGATGCAGGCGCGAGATGTCGTGCGGTGTCCCGCAGGGTTCGGTCCTCGGGCCGCTCCTGTGGAACATCGGCTACGACTGGGTGCTGCGGGGCAGCAACCTTCGTGGCGTCGACGTGACCTGTTACGCCGACGACACGTTGGTGACGGCCCGCGGCAAGACATACAGGGAGTGTCGCCTGCTAGCCACCGCCGGCGTGGCCCACGTCGTGGGCCGTATCCGAAGGCTAGGCCTCGAGGTGGCCCTCGACAAGTCCGAGGCCCTGTGCTTCCACGGGCCTCGCAGAGCGCCACCCGCGGGATCGGGCATCGTGGTGGGCGGTGTTCGCATCGCCATCGAACCGACGATGCGATACCTGGGTCTCGTGCTGGACGGTCGATGGGCCTTCGCGGCGCACTTCCAGCGCTTGGCGCCAAAGCTGCTGGGGGCGGCGGCGGCCCTCGGAAGCCTGCTGCCAAATCTAGGGGGACCGGACGTGTCGTGCCGGCGTCTGTACGTCGGGGTCGTCCGGTCGATGGCCCTGTACGGGGCGCCCGTATGGGCGAGCGCCCTGAACAGACGCACAGTCGCCCACCTGCGCGCTCCGCAGAGGGCGGTCGCGATCAGGGCGTGCCGAGGATACCGCACGGTGTCCTTCACGGCGGCATGCGCGCTGGCGGCGTCCCCCCCCTGGGACCTGGACGCGGAGCTCCTCGCGTCACTACACTACTGGCGCGAGGAGCAGTCGGAACGGGGTCTAGTTCCGACGCCGAGAGAGGTGGAGGCGGAGCGCGCTGAGCTCCGTCGGTTCGCGGTGGAAGAGTGGCGGCAGAGGCTGGGCAGCCCCAGCGCCGGAGCCAGGACAGTGGAGGCGGTCCGTCCGGTCCTAGATCAGTGGCTGGACAGACGACACGGCGTCCTGACCTTCCGGTCGACGCAGGTGCTCTCGGGACATGGCTGTTTCGGGAAGTACCTGCACAGGATCGGGAGGGAGCCGACCGCGGTGTGTCTACACTGCGACGGCTGCCCGGAGGAGACTGCCCAGCACACGCTGGAAGCGTGCGCGGCCTGGGCGGAGCAGCGCGCCTCTCTCGGCGCCGTGATAGGCGGCGACCTCTCCTTGCCGGCCGTAGTGAAAGCTATGGTCGGCGACGAGAGGTCGTGGAAAGCAGTGACGGCCTTCTGCGAGCACGTGATGCTCGAGAAGGAAGCGGCGGAGCGGGCCAGAGAGCGCGAAGCTACTGACCCGCTGCGCCGCAGGCGAACCGGGCGCAGAAGGCGGGATTACGCCCGCCATCTGCCCCCACCCTAAAATGAGCCGGTCGACGAACGCGGGGAAGTTCGTCGACCAAACCAACAAGGCTCATTAAAAGAAGAAATGGGCGTCCGCACGCGTGTTCCCGAGCGACGCCCACCCTCCAGGACCGGTAAATAGACGAGAGACCGGGGCCCGCATGAGCGGGCCGTCACAGTCGGGGTCGCGGACGAATGCGAAAGCGCACCCGTGACCCTGGCGTCAAGTGACCAGACGGAACACCGTGGGGTTTTAGCCGGTAAGAGTCCGGCATAACCCTCCGCCTATCCCCAGCGGAAGGGTATCTCATGCAGGATTTCCCCACGTAAAAAAAAAAAAAAAAAAAAAAAAAAAAAAAAAAAAAAAAAAAAAAAAAAAAAAAAAAAAGGTCCAAGGTCAGGTAAATAATATACTTATACCAGTTGATTATAAATACAGTATTTTATTTATTTGCTGCAAAATAAATAGGTAACAGTGTACAAATAGTAGAAATATTGTATAAAATTGGTGATTTAAGTTAGAATTTACATTTACAACTGTGAAATACATACTTATAAAGCAAACTTTTCTTTTCAGATATACTTCAACCAGTAGTGTGTAAACCAATAACAACAGATAAATCAATACAAGTGTCCATATGTCATATATATAGAAGTAAAAGCACACAGACTAAAACAAAGTTTAGGAACATGGCAGTATCACCGATGAAAAACCTTACAACATCTATTTCAACCTCTCCTTCAAATTGGAAGTTAGTAGAAAGTCAATACCGTTAAGTCAATCTGTTGTTATCAAGACATCTAAAAAGCTATGCTTCACTAATAAAGAAGAACAGTCTGATAGTGATGTATCATTCATTATTTACACCATCTGTAACTCGCTTAAACTCCTCATCATCATTAATATCATTTCAATAAATGAAGGCTTCTTCAGAAAATAGTAGTCTAAATGAACAAGTAATTAAACAAGAGTGGAGGAAATTGTTCAAATTACTATTAGGAAAATTAAGAAAAGGCCAAGGTTCTACATTGGGGTACAAGAAAATTGTTATTATTTAATCAATGTCATAAGCATGCACACAAATATTCCAGAAAAACATATATTATTATGTTTAAAAAAATTAGATTAGACACAAAATTTTCAGAACTTGCAGATGATTTTGGAATGTCAGTGTCTTATTGTCTTATGCAAGTAAGATATTTTTAAAACATATACCAATAATTTGTAGTGTCATGCATCCTTTTATTGTAAATTTGGAAAAAAATGCAATTAAATGGTCTTCATTAATTAAAATTAAACAGTTTCAGATACAAATACCACAATGTCAGTTGTATTATTGATTGTTTGGAAATCGAAATCCAAAAGCCCTCAAATGCTGTACATCAAGCTTTAACGTGGTCGGATTACAAAAAGGCAAATACTTTAAAATACCTAATATATCTAGTACACCATTTGGTTCGGTAAACTATATCTCACCAGGATATTGAGGAAGAACTAGTGATGTGTGTGTAGTAGAGAATTGTAACTTCTTAAATACTTTAGAGAAAGGTTCATGTGTCCTGGTGGATAGAGGTTTCAAGCATATTGAGCAGATGGTACTCAAGGCAGGCCTTCAGTTAGTTCAACCTCCAAGTGTTAAAATTGGATCAAAATTACCAAAGCAAGAAGCTCGACAGACTAAGCAAATTACCAGTTTGAGAATTCATATTGAGAGGGTGATATGGCCGCTTAAGAGAATTTGCTATGTTAAAACCCCATGCTTGCATTAATAATAATATAATTAGGGTACTTGATGAAGTAATTATAATAGCATGTGCTTTGATTAATTTACAGGACTCTGTCATTAAATAAAGACCTAGTTTAATTTTACATGATTTGATAATATTCTTTATAGGTTAGATACCAGATTTAAGTTATGCTATGTAATTCTTTAGTGTATCTGACGTGAACTAAAAAACGTCACGTTACGTCATGACGTAAAAAGTATAGTCATTTTTCAAGACCGATTTAAAAATATTTTTCATTTCACACAAAATAAAAATCCCCGTCCACAAAACAATTAAGGATTCATAAATTTTGATTAAAAATAAAATCAATTATATAAATTATAATAAATACAAATTTATTAATAATCGATACTAGACCGACCAACTTTAACTCGAATCCGAGGCACGTAAAAAAAAGCCGTGCCAGCCACGCCAATTGCCGACAGTAGATTACATCAAAACACAGAGTAGTGCTGGGCATGTAGTGATTTTGATCATTTTGTTGTGGTTCTATTATATGGTTTTATGGTCGATTACTCTGTAAATTTATGAGTAATAATATTGATATTATTGAATAATTAGTGAGTTGAATAAACTCTTATATATCTGCTTTATTATTGAAATGAGTATTTACAATAACTAATTATATGTTTTATCGATATATTTTTCGAATCTCTGTGATTTTTGTCCTCGATTGCAATTAATTTTTAGCATGGCGTCCAGGGTACTGCTCATGCGTCTATAGCGTGGCGTCCAAAAGGTTAAAGTAGATCACTTAACTACAGACAGACTAACAGGTATGTTATAGTAAAGAAGTATATACACACCTGTACTGTTTCATCAAATCATACTTCTCCCAGGGTGTTTTTCTGGCCTCCCTCCTAACCCTGTCTTTTTCCTTTAGGTGTTCCTCAATATTGGACACTCCTTTGAGGTCCTGCCTCTCCCATCGTTCTAGCCATGGTTTTGGCTTCAGTTTTACCTGAAAACACAACAATATTTTAATAAGTAGACCACTAATATTATAAATACGAAAGTTAGGATGTTTGTTACATGTCGAACCAATTTTGTTGAAACTTAGTAAGTAGGTAAATTGTAATCTGTATTAACACATAGGCTACTATAGGAAGAAAGTCACGGGTAAAAACTAGTCTTGCTTAAAGGAAACAAGTCATAGAAATTCACACAGTCAAAATAATAAGTTTCTGAATTGTGTGTGGACTGTTTGTGCATGAGGGATATATTAAAAAGTGTGATGTAAAAGTGTGTACAAACTGTTGATTTTAGAATATGGGGGTGGTCCCACCATGTCTTCGTCACCCAGGTGTGGTGAAAGGTGATTAAAGGATAGCACAGCCGCTACCACAAACCCTAAGAAACTTTTACAGCCCATCTTTAAAAGAGTAGACTTGCCCTTCTGCTTGGCCAGCATGACATTTTAAGTCTATTTAGCACCACAAAGATTTTATTTACCTGAACAGGATTAACAGGAACTGGTGTGCCTTCAGGTAGTATCTCCAGGTCCATATCAACAGGGAATGTGCTGTACTCAGGCAGAGCATCTCGTAAATAGAACAGTTTATCATCAAGACGTTTCTCTAAGCGCAGCACTTGTATTCTTTGGATTGTTGGATCATAGAGTTCATATCTGACCTGTAAGTTTTTATTTTAATTGTTAATTTCTCAATAGTAGGGATTTTTAAATCGAGACTTGATAAATGGATGACAGAGAAAGATCTATGCATACACCAGCACAGGATTTAAGTACATCAGCATTACATAATAACAGCTAATATGTCTAATATTAATATGACAGCCACTAAGCAAAATGTTGAAATTGCAGGAATATTATTTTTACACTGTTGTATAAATAGCTATATTAAATACTTATGATTAGATTATAATTAATTGGATTATTTGCATAGGCAAATGCATATTTCTCAGTTTTCACACTATTGCATATTTCTATGATTTTTCATTTATAGTGTTCATTTAGTTAATTCGACATAAAAACTCGTCAAATTACAATCGAATGCTAGAAGTTTTACAATTTTAGAAAAAAAAAATGGAAAGTATCCGAAACAAGGTGACGGTCTGTTAACGACGGAATAAATGACAATGTAAAAAGCTAGGGTACTTGCATATGTATAGATAATAGTTTCGCTTGTATAATTGTTTCTCTTTAGTGTCTTATAAATGTATGAATATCTCTTAATATCGTTAGGTTTACACTATCTGTTTAATGTCCGTTTTAATGATTATGTATTGTGTAATTGATATTAAAATGATCTCTAGTGTGTCTTTTATTACCCTATTAGGATAATTGTTGGTAAATAGGGTAAGTAGGGCATGCTAGGGATAAGTTGTGGGCGCTATGGCGTTCGGGAAACAACTGAGCGCTCCGCCACCTGGCGGACGAATATAATATTTATAGTCCTGAAGCGGGGGACGGGGTTACGTAAATATGTCGCGCAAACCGCACACCCCGTCCACTCGAAACCGAACGTTATAGCGTCATGATCTTATTAGATCCCTCTTAGGCTAGTTTACATCTAAGTTTTATCTAATAAGAATCCTATAAGAATCTTGTAAATGTATAAATATGTATAAAATGTGTGTTGTACGAATAAATGATCCCCCGCGGGTAGCGGGAGGGGTACACAAGTAGACAAGTAGTGGGGGAAGCCCATTTGGAATAAAAGACGGACCATTTTGGGCTTCCCGGCATTCCGATCAGCGGCACCACTCCGAACACTACAAACGGTCAACCAAGTGACTAGGACAAGTAGTAGAACAACAAGTACCTCTGCCCCCTGCCCCCGGCTCTGCTGATATTATCGAAGACAAGAAATAAGGCGTTATTATTGTTTAACATCCTATATATACAGTCCACATCCCCCGGCGACCTATAAGGTTGTAGGACAATACTGTCCTCTATCTATTAAGAGATTGTAGTAGACAAAAGTGTCCTCAACATCGATGGTCCTTCGAGCAGCCGGATAAGAAGAATCAGCGTCCACGGTTCATCGAGTCGCCGAATCAAGAATTGCACGGCGTTGTTTAAAGAAGAAACAGCGGGAAGAGACGACGCGTCGTACTCGTCCGTGCATACAAGTCTTGATTTCTACGTCTTGATTTCCACGTCCTGATTTCCACGTCTTAAACATCTCAATTTCCACGTCTTAAACGTCTCAATTTCCACGTCTTAAACGTCTCAATTTCCACGTCTTAAACATCTCGATTTCCACGTCAAAAACTACAAACCGTTGTTTTCACAATGTCGTCAACAACGAGATCACAGAGCCGGACGGGATCGCAGAGCGGAGCACAAACCACTACGGAATCAACATCTGCCACCACGGAGTCCACAGCCACGACTTCCGCTACCACGGGCACAGGCACCACAGCGACAGGGACGACGACCACCAGCGGCGGTACTACTAGCACCGAGGCCACTATGAAGACGACTTCGGCGGCAGCGGACGTCACGATCGTTCCACGAGCCGCAAGCGTCACGGCGAGGTCACACCGCTCTACCGCATCCGCCAAGAAGAAGGAACGTCTGGAGGTCGAACGTACCTTACTACAGCTGCGCCTGCAAGCCAAGGAGCAGGAACTCAGGCTAGCGGAATTAGAATCGGGCTCCGAGGCAGATGATGAAGAAAAGGAAGACAAAGACCAAGGAGGACGAGGACGGGGAGCTTACACCGCCAATGATGAAGATGACGGAGATAAGCACCGAGAGCATAGTACGTCTCGGCCCGCACGCCCTACCGCAGACATCGTGGAGCAAATGGCCTCTGCGATCTCCAAGGCGGTGAAGATATCGGCGAGGGAGACACCAAGGTATATAACCGAGCTGCCTACGTTCGACGGACATGGCAGCGCATGGTTGGGGTTCAAGGGCGCGTATGAGGATTCAAGGCGCGCCTTCATGAAGAGCGACAACCTGGCACGGCTAAGAAAGAGCCTAAAGGGTACCGCTATGGAGGCGGTAGCAAGCCTGTTCACCGCCCACTGAGAGCCGGACGAAATTATGGAGGCTCTCGGAAGAAGATTCGGGAGGCCGGATGCACTCGTCGCGTATGAGGCAGAAAAGTTGCGATATTTGCGCAAGCTGACCGACGAGCCCCGCGACCTCTGCGTATTCGCCAGTAAGGTGGCCAACGCCGTGGCCACCATACAGGAAATGAAGAGGGAAAACTACCTCTATAGCCCCGAATTAGTCCGGGCTATAATGGACAAATTCACCCCAATACTGAAGAGCAAATGGTACGACTTTGCAAGCGCATGGGAATACGAGGTGCCTACACTAAACTTACTATCGACGTTCCTGAACATAGCAGCCGATAAGTGCAGTGCCTACGCACCACCCGAATGCATCATTCCCATCACCGAACCTGCAAGTATAAGAGAAAGGGACGTATCTGCGAATGTAAGAGAAAGGGCAATGAAAAGGACGGAACGTACATACAGCGCCACTACCAACGGAAAAGGGAAGCTCCAATACAGCGCCCCTACCAACGAAAGAGGGAAGCTCCTATACAGCGCCTCTGCCAACGGAAAAGGGAAGCTTGGATACAGCGCCTCTGCCGACGGAAAAAGGAAACATGATTACAGCGCCACGACCGACGGAAAAATGAAGCTTTGCCCACTATGCAAGGAAGATCACAGCTTACCTTCGTGCAAACAGTTTGCAGACAGCGATCTCGATACCCGCTGGGAGATCGCAAAAAGGAACAACCTCTGCTTCCGTTGCCTGTGTAGCGACCATCGCCGGGACAACTGCCAAGTTAAGCCATGTGGGCACAGCGGTTGTGAGATGTCACATCATTGGCTGCTGCATCGTACACGTCAAAGTCTACCGCCAACAGAGACGACAGAAGAGCCGCAGGAAGAAATTGTCACGTCGATAACGGAAGTGACAAATAAGGTCACCGCAGCGAACTCATCGCCACGTCAACGCCGAGCCTATTTGAAGATCGCACCTGTAGTGCTTGCCGGACCACACGCAAAGGTACATACGTACGCGTTGTTCGACGAAGGTAGCACCGTTACCATCATTGAGGAGGCTATAGCCGATTCCCTAGGCGTCAACGGGCCGGTTGACACGATGTCAATACAAGGCATCAACGGCGGAGAAACGACACATGAAAATAGCCGCACTATCGACGTACATATACAAGGGCTACACTCGGACAGCGTGCACAAGTTAAAAGGCGCACGCACGGTCAAACGTCTCAACTTCACATCGCAGACCATCGGAGAAACGGACCTGGAAGATTGTACACACTTGGACGACATCAAAGACGAGCTCACCTACAGAGATGCCCGCCCTAAAATTCTCATCGGACAGGACAATTGGGAGCTGATCGTCTCACGTCAGATCCGAGCAGGGAAGCGGGACAAACCGGTAGCATCACTAACGTTGCTAGGATGGGTGCTACACGGATGCCGCCCTTCAGTATGTGAATCCGTCGCCTTCTGCGGATATATCACCCAGAAGTGCGACAAGATGAAAGAAAAGAAGAACTTCAAGTTGGAATCACGAGGCATCGAACCAAGGAAAAGAAATGACCCAAAGCAGCACGCCATCGACCTTCGGAATAAGCGCAGTCGACGGCTACCTGACGGGCGGTTCGACACCGGACTCCTGCGGAGAGAGCACAAACACGCCGCTGAAAAGGTACAAAGAGAACGCTACATGTACGACTTCACAACCGGCTTCCCAGAAAAGGAGGAAGCTGCGAGAGTCGTAACGCCGGTCGTAACAGGCACGTTAAAGAAACGTTCGCCCAGGAAGAAACGACCAAAAGGGTGCTGCGCAAAGACAGACACGACGAAAGGCGACGCAAAGGCGGCAAGAAGGCCCGCACGCGGCAAACGCAAGTTCGTGCCAGTAAAGGCGCACCATCTCATAAAGCGTAGCGCTTCACCGACGGGAGAGGACAAGCTCGCCGCACTAAAAATTAATGGGGCAGCGCGGCTGCCCAAAGGAGTTGTGGTGCAACAAACGCCACCAACTCAAAGCCGCGAAGAGACAACTTCAACGAGGCCACACTCACCACGGTCCAAGAAAAAGAGGCAACTGCGAAGCACATCACGTGGCGGCACGTTCCCCCCTCCGCCCCCTTCATGGCCGGGGCCCGGGAACGTATAGTTCAAACGGTGAAAGAAGACCTGCGAGCGACGCTACATAAAAAGTACCCGAGCAACGAGACACTCCACACGTTACTCGTCAAGGTAAAAATGCAGTGAACTCCCGTCCACTCACACACGTGGCAGTGACACCAGGGGAACCGGAGGCGCTCACACCCAATCACCTGCTGCTGGGGCCCAATTTACATGTCCCAGCACCGGGCGCCTTCACCGAAGAAGACATAGATGCACGCGCGCATTGGCGGCGCGCCCAGCGGCTAGCCGACACCTTCTGGAGCCGCTGGGTACGAGAGTATCTCCCCCTGCTTCAATACCGGCGGGAGCCCCGCACGATCGGCGAGGCACCACGCGTCGGAGATTTGATCATCGTGTGCGACGCAAATCTACCAAGGAACACATGGCCGCGAGGAAGAGTCATCGCTACGTACCCCGGGCAAGACGGCGAAGTGCGCGTCGTCGACATACAAACGAGCAACGGACACGTTCTGCGGCGACCCACAAAGAAGATCGTCGTTCTACCGGTTAGGTCGCGAGACGGCGACGGCGGGAGTATGTTAACGACGGAATAAATGACAATGTAAAAAGCTAGGGTACTTGCATATGTATAGATAATAGTTTCGCTTGTATAATTGTTTCTCTTTAGTGTCTTATAAATGTATGAATATCTCTTAATATCGTTAGGTTTACACTATCTGTTTAATGTCCGTTTTAATGATTATGTATTGTGTAATTGATATTAAAATGATCTCTAGTGTGTCTTTTATTACCCTATTAGGATAATTGTTGGTAAATAGGGTAAGTAGGGCATGCTAGGGATAAGTTGTGGGCGCTATAGCGTTCGGGAAACAACTGAGCGCTCCGCCACCTGGCGGACGAATATAATATTTATAGTCCTGAAGCGGGGGACGGGGTTACGTAAATATGTCGCGCAAACCGCACACCCCGTCCACTCGAAACCGAACGTTATAGCGTCATGATCTTATTAGATCCCTCTTAGGCTAGTTTACATCTAAGCTTTATCTAATAAGAATCCTATAAGAATCTTGTAAATGTATAAATATGTATAAAATGTGTGTTGTACGAATAAATGATCCCCCGCGGGTAGCGGGAGGGGTACACAAGTAGACAAGTAGTGGGGGAAGCCCATTTGGAATAAAAGACGGACCATTTTGGGCTTCCCGGCATTCCGATCAGCGGCACCACTCCGAACACTACAAACGGTCAACCAAGTGACTAGGACAAGTAGTAGAACAACAAGTACCTCTGCCCCCTGCCCCCGGCTCTGCTGATATTATCGAAGACAAGAAATAAGGCGTTATTATTGTTTAACATCCTATATATACAGTCCACATCCCCCGGCGACCTATAAGGTTGTAGGACAATACTGTCCTCTATCTATTAAGAGATTGTAGTAGACAAAAGTGTCCTCAACACGGTCCTTGTAAAAATCCGGGTCTTGAGGTAATTAAACAAATAAATGCGTACATTAAGGCCACAGGTCAAAGCTTGCCTCACTTTATTTCTGCAGACATGGTACCAAATTTCAAATTTTGCCCTGTCACATCAGTCGATGTGGAGCGATCATTTTCAACCCACAAATTCTTCTTCTTCTCTTCGGGCTCTTTTACACATTTAGTTGAAAGCAGCAACTGTTTTGTGTTGATGTTATGACATTTTATTAACCCCTTTATAAATTTTGATGTTTGAAAGGCAAAATATCTTATCTACATACACTTTATTTTTAAAACTAAACTTTAATAGGGACATAATTATTATGGTAAAAATTTAAAGTATGTTGTAGTGTAAAATGTTAAGCCACTTTGCCAATCAATTATCGATATCATTTCACCAGGTGGCATTGTAATGTCAATGTAATTTTCATCAAATTATGAATTAAATTAACAACAAAAATACATACTTCTATACCCTGATGGTCCACAACATTCCTCAATGTAAATTCTGCTCTTAGTCCACACCCATTACGTTCAATACAGATGCCAACAAATCTGTTGGTCTTACCCTGAGCATGCAGGTCTGATATTGTCACTGCTAGGATAGATCCTGAAATTTACTTACATTAAAAGACATTGACTTACAAGTATTGAAAAGAGTCCAAAGAGAAACCACCAAAATGCATCAAGAGCATAAAAACAAATCATATGCTGACAAATAAATCATAAGGTTTGACAAACTACACTTCAAGAAATTATGGAGACCTCATTAGACATTCAAAGTACTTTTTTTATGATATGTATGATAAGTTTGCTAGGTTTACAACTAGCGGATTTTTCATATCTAAATAAAAATATATGCTAAAATATTAGGTATAATGAAAAAATTTTTAAAACCTATTGGAAAAGTAATGAGATCTATTCAAAGTTTCAAATGCACTACATGTGATGATGATGTTATAATACATGCAATGCAATCCAACCAGTATCCACTGCTGGACATGGGTCTCCTCCTCATGGACATTGTTTTCTGCATGAGGGAGTATGGCTTCAAAACGCCACCCTAAGGGTGTAGTCCTTAAGGGCTTGTGGTAGCCCTTATCCCTCAGTGGTCTTTCACGACACCACGGGAACAGATGGGGTGGTATAATAGTGTTAGTATTAAAATACTAAAACCTGGCGACATCACACGGTAATACATACCAACATAAAATTCAGGTATATCAATCTGATTCCTCCTTTTCAACATGTCAGCTCTCTCCATTTTTTCCCGAAGCGAGTTCCTCCATTTTGGATTCGGATCAGGAAGGAATTCAGGGTATATATGCCTGTACTCGAAGGTAGGTTTGCTACCTCTTGGTTTGCGGCTTGCACGCCGTTTTTCCTCAACTTCTTGAGATATTTCTTCTGTTTTTTCAGGCAAAGTTGATAGAGCTCGAAAATCTATAACGATATCAGCGTGCTAATAGTTATTTGATTTAAACATAGGTAGTGAATAAATATGAAAAGGGTAAGTATAACCTCTTCTGATTATCCATCGTGTTGCTGTCAACAATTGTGCAGATGTTTTCCTTAAAGCTAGAGTCATTGTAAAATTGATATCAAAAAGTTAGTGTTCTTATTGACTTTGTTTTAGATAAAAATGTACTGAATAAATTGTAAATTCACTATTATTTTAATAGATGCATATTTTGACTTCGTAAAGTGACAGTAATTTCTTTCATATATGGCAATGGTGCAATTAGCACATTCTGCCAGTGCCAAGTTCTCTTCGTAATAATTATTTTACAATTTCTACATATCCTATCAATATTCAGTCCCCTAGGTTTACTGAGGACAGAAGAGAACTCCTCGGAAGCACACGAAAAACGCAGTCCCACGCTTTTATTCGATTATTATTAAAAATACTTTGAAGTTTAATAAACAATCACTATTAAACTACAAAACACTTATAATACCATTTTTACAATTAACAAACAAAGTTTGACTTTATGATAAGGTTCGTTCTTAGAACTCATTCGACGATTTTTAACTTATGGACGTTTGAGAAGATAGCTAATCTTATATAAGACTTTTTTCAATATTGTATCAAAAAAGTGAAAAGTCGATAATAATTTGTAGTACGTCCGCAGGACAATAATATGTTCTAAAGGTATATAATATTGTGAGGCATGAAATAGTCTAGCCTACCTTTCCATTTTTATTCTCAATAACAAAAAGTGTAAACATCATACATAATGTCAGAAAAGTAAATATCGATTTTTCTTCTTCAAATTTTATTATATATCCTTGTGGGTAATTTTATAACTTTCTCTCAACTAAAATGTCTTCAATGGTGCAAAAACGTAACGACGACAATATCCCATTAGCTGACGACGATCCACAAGTTATAATTAACGATGATGTGGAAAACAATCGCTTGGATCATGGTCGTTCGATGGACTCGTTACCTAGTTCTTACACTGGCGGCTCATCTAGTCCCGGACTAAATGGGCCTCAGAGCTTTGAGCCTGACTCTGGACTCGACGAACAAGAAGAGAAGGCTCGCCTAATCTCACAGGTGTTGGAATTACAGAATACTTTAGATGGTATGTACCATAATTGGTCATCGGTGAGTATATCAGTTCGTCAGATATTGACTGTGGCGTTTTTTATAATTATTTATTATTCGTAACTGTTTACCCAGTCTTATAGCTTAGCCAATATCCCTCTATAATCGACAATGTTTCCCGAAGGGCTAATAATCTTTATCATCACACCTTACAGAAACTAACACTTCCTTGACATAGACCTATTGCGTACTACACGATCTTAAAGATACTTCATACCGCGAACAAGAAATTGCGAAATGAACTTCCTACTGAGATTTTTTCATTGAGCTATTCCATGGAGCACTTAAAGAATATTTAATAGCCCACCTGTCATATTGTATATTATATTGTATTGCATCTAGGTGTCAATAAGATGTGTCAACAGGTGCCCATCTTAGTGATGGTCAGTTATCATTTGGTGGACCACCTGCCTGTTTGCTATTGTTGTGTAACACAGGTGCACACAAAATTTAAATTTTATAATAGCTAAACTATCAAAAAAAAAGATAAGTTGCTCCAATACTCATTTAATTTAAAAAAAAAATAACTAACTTAAACTTAAAAATTTAGTTCATGAAACACTGCAGGGTTCACACAAGGTTTGAGTCATGATTAGTTCTGGGTGCATAGCGGAGATACTCTGACAGTTCAAGCAACAGAGAGTGTTGATAGCCAGATGCAATAGGTGGCACCAAGCAGGTGCGTCAATGTCCAAAGAGTGGTGGACCAGTAGCCACTGGATAGTAGTTTTTGGATAGTCCCTTGGTTTTTTTTATGCTAAAAAATAAGTAGGTACCTAATATGTTTGAGTAAGAAGATAAGTAGTTTGAGAGATGCTGGTTAATATATAGGAAATATAAAAAATATGATTAAATAGTGAAATATAAGGATTAATAAGCGAATTTAAACAATACAAACCAACAAACATATTTTATTGGCTTCACAAAAATGAGTAGTTTACAATTTTAACTTTACCTCATCATAGGTAGTAACTGTATCTCCTGTAAAGAAAACCATTCCTATATTTAGATATCAGTCTACAATTAGAAGCTATTACTCATAAGTGTTAGTCATAAAGTATTTTAAATAACATTGTGCATGTCTTGAAGATAAGATAAATATCCCCTACTTCATTGTAAAATTATTGTATTTCTAAATATGAAATTTTGGGTCTGCGACATTTAAAAGTTAGCTGTAATAAAATAAACTATATCTAATCATTTTCATTCTAATCTATAATTTCATTGTCTATAAGAAATATAAATGACTAGCTTTTTCTCCAATAGCTTTTTCTTATAATTTCTCTGCAATATTAGCTTATATTGTCCCATCATAGAGCACAGGCCTTATACCTCCTTCTAATCCAAATTGTCCAAAATATAAACAAATATGGTGGCCTAAATTAAACAATATGGCCTTAAATTAAATAGTTGGATTTGATTTTAATAATTTAATTCATTGAGACTACAAGGGTACCTTAGATTTAAAGCTAAATGTTGAGATTGAGATATTTCATTTTATTTTCGACATATCCACCATGCACTCGCAGTACATATTGATGGATACACATGCTCTTTTTTTAATTCTTATTTTTAATTTTTTTTTTCTTTTCTCAGTTATTTTTTAATTCTCAGGCATTCAGGTTTCCTCACAATATTTTCCTTCACTACTTTTAAGGTGTAGTAATTTATAAAAATCCATACTTAAGTAAAAACTTGGTTGTACAAGTGAGGATTTAAATTATCAACTTCATGATGGGAGTCAAGGGTAGGTAACCCTAGCCTATTCCTGTCTAATACGAGTTTTTTCACACATTTAAGTAAATCTCAATTTAAGACTTCACTTAAAACTACGTACTTCCCTTTCTTTCATCATGGTTGAATGGTTCATGTATGATCAACCATCTCCAAAAATCCTATAAGACAAATCTTTAAAAGAAAACAGGTAAATCTAACAGAAAAGTACAGAAGGAGGACAAGAGAGAATATGCACTGGTCTTAACAATGCTTTTTCTTTGTTTTATAGATCTCTCTCAACGGGTGGATTCTGTAAAAGAAGAAAATTTGAAGTTGCGCTCAGAGAACCAAGTGCTTGGACAATATATAGACAACCTTATGTCTGCATCTTCGGTTTTTCAGTCAACAACACCCAAAGTGCAAAAGAAGTAATAATGTGCAATATTTTGATGTATTTTAAGTAGTTTATAATGCTTGATGCTAGTTCTAATCAGTACATTTGAATTCATAAAATTTGCATCTGACTTTGGTTCAAACTTGAATGATATTACTATGGGAAGAAAGAAAATACTTTTTCAATATTCTTTTGTAAAGTTACAAAGGCATTAAGATTCTGGCAAATTAAATATGACACTGGAAATTTGCAGCAAATTTAAAAATATTAGGCTCTTCACACTCGTTTTGAGTGCACGCTGCAATCCAACACCCACGGGGCGCGCTCGACTGGCCATGTTACCCCTCTCTCACGGAAGACTACCTTGAAATGAACTGCATATACCACTTTATGTTATTTCCCTAATGTATGTACGTGTTTCGGTAGTGAGTGAGATGTGTCAGAGCCCATTCCTGTCCTATCCCTCCCCATTTTTCCAACCCTTTCTCTAAATCCATTTTTATAGCTCCAAAGGAAGGGGGCAGCGCATCCGGGGGCGTGCCAGCGTTTGTCATTTTGGACTGATGTTGGCATGTATCGCGGAAGTCCATGGACGACAGTACCACTTACCATCAGGTGGACTATATGCTGGTCTGCCGCCTTCGTACATAAAAAAAAAGAAATACCATATGTGATACTTTATATTTTATGTTGTAAAACTAGTTTGAAACTGAAACAAGTAAATTCAGAAAGAAATTCAGTCTAAAACTGGTTAATTTGCTGTTTTTTCTGATGTTATGTATTCTTTGCCAGACTAATTTAATTTTATACTTGTGTTGCCAAAATTAAAAAATACGAAAATAAATGCCAGAGCCTTAAATTTACAAAAGCCATGCTTTGTAGTTATTTAAAATGCACATTGATATACCAATAAATTGACTAGAATAATAATAGTTGTATTACATATTATAATAATTATTATTATATAATAATAAAAAATACACACTATGTGAATGTGTGCTGCTGGTGTAATGCTGAATACAATTTTCACAAATGCCTTAAAAATTTGTTATAAATTTATATATACCTCTTCTCTTTACAAAATAAATTTATTTTAGCTACTTAGGTACCTACTTATTTTACAATACATTCCACCTGTTATTTTCGATTTTTATAATTTCATTTTTTAGGTCTGTAATAATATTCTTTACAAATAATATTCTCAATCATGTGTAACCTACATTAACCGTATTACTATTAATTTATGTTAAGCTTCTATTTTAAATAAAAATGCATTAACATGCAGTTAATACGCATTTTTATTAATTAAAACACTTTACAATTGAACGCCTTGCAACCTAATAAAATTCTATAGGTAACATCAATGATGAACAAAGTCATTATTCACGAAACCACCTTAAACGTATCTTTTGATCCACACTTCGATTATACTTTGGTGCTCATTCGTTAGTAATCTACCTCAAGAAATGGGTAATATTTTTTAAGCAAGTAATATAAAATTAATACATCTCATAATCCAGTCGCAGATAACGTACAAAAATGATGATGGTAATACGTTAAGCTGATTCACGAAATCACACCACAAACCGTCTGCGTGGAAGTGTCATTGTACAAATGACGTCACAGTTCGCACAATAAGGATGGCTCATTCGAGTTGCACAAAAACTGAATTAAAACACGTGAGAAATTCGTGTTAACACTGTGACGAAATCTTACTGACGCGTGATTATATTCTTTTATTATCCTATTTTGTTGGTCATTAATGCCCTATGGTTGTTACCAACCATAATTGTAAAAACGCTTAATTGTAATTATCATGTGTACAATTATTATTATTTTATCTATTATTTTAATTAGATCTATGACCGCGTAAGTGCGTGATGATAATTGCTTGCGGTACAGTATGTAGGATTGGTTCTAAAATAGTAAATTTCGACTAAATTCTTACAAATTTTAATCAACCTATCTATATTTTTAAAAAGTAGAGGTAACCAAATAATTTTTTTTTTAATCCTACTTTTCGAGATAAACTGTCGGGCTTCTATTATAGTAGTTTCTATTTACACTTTTGCTTCTATTTTCTTGCTTCTTCTATTTCTAAAGACCTAAAGTAGATATGTTTGTTATGCGTTATAGCTATTAATAACAATAATAATTGTTTATTTGTTTATAGAAGGTTTTAACAAAAATACTTGTTACCTTGAACCCCAACCTAGATTAAACCTGTGCTATGGAATTGAGGCTTCCATCGCACATGTCATGAACATGATACTACAATATTACATTAAAATTATTTAAATATACCTAGAACCTGTGTAATTTTATTGTAAAACATCTAAAAAAATGGAATGCATATATAGGTGTTTATTTTTATTAATAAATTGTAAGTAACTAATTACATAATAAAATTCGTTACTCCGCTCTTAAGGAAAGACAAGTGATTTAAAAGTTATATACACGGTTGCTGTATTAATTTTCATTTTATTGCTGAGGAAAATTGAAATTCAAATACGGTAACACTGATTGCCATATCCGTCTCTTTCTATCTTATATAAACCATGCGTATCGATCGCGTGCCATCCTTTTTTCAAGTTGTTGAAGAAAATATTCAGTTTCATATTGATAGTCGTATAGACTGTACGTCCCTATTCCGCTATTGACGCGAGATATATAAATTAAAAATGCCGAAAAAACTGAAAGTAGTTGTAAAATCACTATATTCTCACGAAATTCGCAAGAATGTGAGCCTAGAAGATTTAAAGTCACTCAAGTTGGAAGACGCCTGGCCCTTCATCAGAGACGAAGTAGAAATTGAGATTGGAAGTAGCCAGTTGGTTTGTATTCCGCATATTACTGAAGCTGATTTATATAAAGTAACGTCGCTGTTCGTCCAGAATGAAAAAGAAACCAACGGTAAAATGTACACGCCACTCGGTGAATTAAAAAAGAATATAAATATGGAGAAATCCAACGCCCAATACGTGAAATGGCTGGAGGAAGCGAGTATTCAAGACTTCCAAGACGCCAGTTTCAAATTTCCGCATGAGAGCGTAAAGGTAAATCAACATTATTATATTTTGCTTTTACATACAAATTATACATATACTTATTATTACATTATTACATACATATTTTCCATACAAAATTGTTAACCATTTCACACGCATTGCAACTGTTGTACCTACTATAAACATGTATGCATACCAGCGTGACCTTGACACGTCCCTACTGAAACGCTGAAAGACGGCGCAGTAGCCTTCCATTAACGTAAAGTTCGGATTTTTTTTTATAGTAGCTAATTTATGTGCGTTGTCGCATCGCGGATTTTTGCTCATAAAAAGTATGAAGAAGGATTTTTAGTCAATAAAGATTTTTATTAGCTTGTGACTCACAATAACACATCTCATAAGGGTCTGAGAATTATATTCAAATAATAATTACCTAATGTTAGTTTTGATTTCTTGTTTTTTTTCAAATTTTATCAGTGTGGTTTGTAATCATTGGGGGAATTACTTCACACAGATGGGTGTTATCAATGAATTGTTTTGTGATTTCTAGAACTGATTAGGTGTCAGGTGGGGCACAAACATGATATTCCTTTAATTACATATAGGTACTCGTACCTACCTATTTTAATTCTAAAAATACTGTTTTTATTAAATTGTTATATTAGCAACCCACCTTGACTTTGTTTAGATGGCATAACAATTTCGGAACCCAACAAAGCTGTCTGTAACTGTTATTTTATTTAGTCTATTTTAGTTTGTTTTCCTAAAGTTTTTGAGTTTACCTCTTAGGTACATCTAAAAAATACAGTCTCTTTTTATTATATTAGTATAATAGCCGTGCCCGTGACTTCGTACGCGTGGAATTTTAGTTTGATTTATAAAGCTTTGTATAGGTACAGCAACTTTTCTTCCCGTCAGCCTATTTCGATGAAACAAAGCCTATTCAAAGCGCCAAGCTCAGCTTAATTAACCTTTGGAAACCCCATGAAAACCCCGTTCAGTAGTCTTGGATATTAACGTGTTCGAACAGACAGACAGACAGACAAAAATTTTCAAAATTGACTTTTTGTATTCTGATACCTACTCTTCCTTCATCGCCCCCAATCAGTTTTTGGTAAATATATTCAATGTACAGACACCGCTGGTTCTACAGTTTTATTATATGTATAGAGATATAGATAAAATTTAAAAGCCAGAACAATACTCTAAGAATGATCGACGGTTCCTACGAAAACAAACTCCTTTGCATCTCATTATTAACGTTTTCAATAAGCTGTTAATATTTTTTAGATCACGCTTCAAGATGAATCAATCAAGAACAAAGTGCGGGTTATCATGGTGAACTTTTCCAGGGCTATAGTTCCCAAAGGCAGAGACTTTGTCAACAACATTTACCTGGACATGAACAATAAAGGTATGTTTTTTTAATCCATACAAAAAGCAATGAACACAGGTATTTGAGTGCTTAAGTCTTTTCTAGATACATCCCAGTTCGGATTGGTAGATATGTTATAGTCCAGAACTTTTCATTGTCGAGCCAGTGATAATTTAAAAATCATATCATCATTCATCATCATCATCTCACACACATATGACACAATGCGGTAAAAAATATGTGTATTTTATGTACATTTATTAATTAGCGAGATTTCCAAATCGAACTACAACTTGCGTAAACATTATTTTTTTTAAAACTACGGAAATTAGCGATTTCCCTTACGTATGGCGCCTATCTTGAGTATTTATATTGTCAAAAGCGAAATTTTTAGATCTGCAAGGCAAGAAGTCAGTGTACATGATCACCAACGTGATGATGGCGAAGACCATAGAGTTCAGAGTGACGCGCGGCACGTCTTCTAGAATCTTCCACCTTGGCAACGCCTCGCCGTTGGTGTTCGGCCTCGAGGAGTTCCTATTTGGAGAGGATGGAAAACTTATTGCTAAGGTAAGATTTTTAAGGTATTACAACTCTTTTTAAGGAAACCTTCAAGAATATACAGGAATAGTACTTTTATAATTCCTGGTAGCCACCCCGCAGTTCTTGGGGTGGCCAAGCGGAACATTTTATTAAACGAGGGCTAACTTAACATGTAACAGGTGGTGCAAAATTAAACGACCCTATAGGAATTGTCTGTAATTTTTGCAAATGGCATCTCCTCTCATTGTGATATTAACAGATTTGTAGTTAAAAGATTCAAAATATACGACGCCTAACCGCATGCCTTGAAGAGACTGGATCAATACGAGATAGGTCAAGGGCTAGTAGACCAAGAACAGGCCGTTCGGCTGAGAACATTGATGTTGTGCCCGAGGATGTCGAAGACTGTCCAGAAACATCAACGAGACGACGAGCTACACAATTAGGCATTTCTTTTTAGACGGTCTTTGCAGCGTATTCTGGTGAGTCTTGAAGATATTTCCGTACAAAACTCAGATAGTGCATCAGCTGCTACCCGCAGACAACCAATCGCGTCTAGAATACAGCCAGCGCGTCATACACCTCATCCACGAAGAGAACAATTCTCCTTCAAAATGCATCATGACTGACGAAGACATGATTTCCATCTGTCCAGACATGTCAACAAGCAGAATGCTCGCTTCTGGGGCACTGAAAACCCGCATATTATTCACAAATGTCCTTTACATCCCAAAAAGTTATTGTGAAATGCGGCGTTTGTGCTGAAAGGGTAATTGGTCCGCATTTTTTCGAAGACGCTGCTGGCAATACGATAATTGTCACTGGCGAACACAACAGTTACGAGACTTTTTAATACCCAAATTGGATGAATTAGGTTTGCAGCATATGTGGTTCCAACTTGACAAGATTTGACACAATGAACTTGGTGAAGTACAATTTCCCAGGCCGTGTTATCTCCTGTTTGGCGATTTGCATTGACCCGCAATATCACCCGACCTGGTCGTTCCGTACTTCTTTCTCTGGGGTTATTTGTGTAGTCATTGATCTAAACAAGCTACAGACTCTTGCAACTGTGAAAGATAACATCGACAAGAAATAAAGAACGTACCGCCGGAACTATTGAGAAATGTGATGGAAAATGCCATAAAAAGGGCTCAAATTTGCATCAACGCCGGAGACCACCATTTGAACGATATCATCTTCAGTACTTAAGTAGAACAAAATTCAAAGGTCTGAATAGTAAAATATAAAAATGGAAATTATTGTTTTCTAAATAATAAAAAGTTATAGCAATATCAAAATGGGTTACGCCACCTGTTGTTACAACAGGAATAATTCTCAATTTTCACAAATCATCTTTTTAACCGTTCTTCCCGATGATCAATAGTTATACAAGATTTTAAACTTTTGTTATCGTGGTTGAACATAATAATTGATATGTAAACTGGTTACTCACAACTTATTATTTATTTAATATAGCCGATATTTGGGTCCAGTTACATAAACCGTGATCGTGGCGAGACTGCGGAGGCGGTTGAAGGTGTTGTTGCTATTGACAGACAAATCTGTCTACCCTCCGTCGTGTTCGTTTTTGTTTCACCTGCCCACACTGAACTTGCTTTTGTTGATTAATAAGTGTTCCTTGCACACTATACTAACAATATCAGCACACGCAACTTTGAAAACGCATCTACTTTTCTGGGTTTGCAAAGTTCAATCACTGGGTCCTATGTACGGTGCCAACTTAAATCCATCCTCGCGATTAAAATTTCGGCTTTTTCTAATTTCTATTGCCTTTCGCACCAAACGCGTTATGTAATGGCGTTTAGATGAAACTACTTTTCGTTTGTGTAATTTAATCTAATGATTGATTCCTACCTCTAATAGGCTCGGCTATTGCCGACTTGTGTGGGTTATTATTTTTCACGGCAGTTTTGTGTTCCTTTACACGGCTTTCTATGGTTCGCTTGGTTTGCACATTGTATGAGCTTCCACAGTTCACTTTGTAAACTCGGGGCACTGTTAGGCCAAGTTATCCTTACGAGATCTGCTTGCTTGCTATTTTTTGACAAGGAGAAAAACAGTTTTTATATCGTATTTACTTCTTAAAAGCTTGTCAATCTTATCGGTTACTTCTTCTATATAAGGAAGATAAGCCGACTATCAACCGTACCAGTTCGTTTCCCTTGCTTAGGTCTTCGCCTTGGTGTGAACGCCTCTGTGTGACCATTCTTCCGTAACACCCCATCTACATGTTGTAACTCACCTGACAGATGTTTCTCATAAATAGTTATGATTATTAATTATTCCAAAGGAATTTATATTCTATCTGCAAATAATTAAGATCTAAATATCACTGGCGGTTTCAAAGGAGTGAATTGAATTGGTATCATAAGAATACCAAGAAATAGAATGTTTGGATTATGAATCAAAATACGAATACGTGATTAAATATGTGTTGATGTTAGACTTACAATTACAATGTACCATACATAGTAAACATGGCGAATTTAACTCATTGAATAAACGGTATGATTTTTTACACCGAAGTCAACATTCATGCTGAGGTCAGTCTGTTTCCACTGTTGGATACATTTTTCTCCCCTAAAACCCGCATCAACTAACTTTTGTTCTATACCAGCAACTGGATGTCCAAAGGCACATTTTTATTTTTTACTACTTGCAAAAAATTCCCTTTATAACGGGCTCCGTTGTATTGGCACTAAAACAGGTTGTTCCGGTATTATAAACTAGGGTGGGTTGATGAAGGTCATTCGGCTAATAATTCGCCGCGTCGAAGGGCGAGAAGCGACTGAACCGAAATAAATAATTCACGGTGTGTACTCATTCAGTTACACATTTTCCATCTCAATGTATTATTTCAAATTTCCTTTAATATTGGAAAAATCTACGGTATGTTTGCTGATCGAATTTTCCTCAATCAGAAATCGTCGTGAAATCATTTTCAAGATTCTATTAGAAAAGCGGAAATTGTTTGCAGATGGTTCTAACCATTCTATACCATTTTAGTTGAGATTAATAATTTAAAAAAAAAGACTACCTTTTACAGATCCCAGGGATATACTGTTTAACAAAATTAGATAGTATAGGTATAGGTAACTATAGGTAATTTCTACCTTTATTCTTTTATCAACTCTTGGCCCTGATAGATAAACCCTAAGGCAATAAACTTAAGGATTATATTACTTGCGAAGCTTTTAACAGCTATCTCATGTCCAACCATTGAACCATTATTACCCCAATGTGTTCAACTTATAGTTTTTATACAGACAAATCATTGACCTAAAAATTGAAGTTGCCTATACATTGGACTGCGTCATTAGAATTATATTATTATTTAGACTGAAGATGAGTTGTGGAACTTGGTGACATTCAAAGTATCCACGTTTCTTTTGTATAGAAGGTATAGGGTTCTGTAATTCAAAATTAAGTATAAGTTTAGGGTTGTATTTTTTTATAGAAAAAAGTTGGCTATCGATGGTGCGTGAATACTGTCGCCCATAGACATCGCGATACATGCCAACATTAGTCCAGAATGACAAACGTTGTCACACCCACGGATGCGCTACCTACTTTTGCAGATTAGGGAATAGATTGCGAAAAAGGGTTGGGAAAATGCGGAGGGATATGGTAGGATTTGGAATGGGCTCTGGCATGCGTGGCTTACTACCGAAACACGTGCGTACATTGGGGAAATAAGTAAAAGTAGGAAATCTAGTACATTTCAAAGTAGTCTTCTGTGAGCGATGGGTAACGTGGCTAGTCGGGTGCACCTGTGGGGCTGTAGGAATTCCGCGTGCACTCCTACAATACAACGGTTTTTGTATAGAAGGTACTGCATAGAAGCAGACGATCAGATAATCCACTTGGTGGAAGGTGGACATTGTCGCCCATGAACATCAGTTAAGAGTGACACATGTCTGCACTCCTCCGGATGCACCGCCTAAGTTTAGAGATTCCTAATCCTTCGAAATTCCTTTGAAAAGTGATTTTGAGAGTAGGTAGGGAAAGATCATTCATGTAATGTAAGAGAAGTTTACCACTTCTCATTATACTCCTATAGGTTGGGATCCCATGGATTGTGAAATGGACTCTGGCATATCTCACGAGCACATTTTGTTGTTTACCCAATATAGTGTCCTAGATTTGACAATAAATCCGTTACATCATTATAAACTCAAGGTTTATGGTTAGAAACTTCGCACAAACCGCGTTTTTTGTGAAATTGTTTGACCGCCACTGTACGGTATCTGCTATGTTGTACTCAAATCGGATAACGAAAGTTTTTAAACCACAGTCTGTTTATTCTCGTGAACCGTTTGTACAACGGTGCTTACTCTATTTTACAATGAATTGATATTTTATAGTTCTTGCAATGTATTTATAGGTAGGTATATTGTGAAGGATATAAAGTCTTTTCTAGGAACATTCGCCACTAAAAGCAACGCAGACGCGCGCTTAGAATTACAATAACTACATACTGCAATAAAATTATTTTAAGGGTTGTTAAGTTATAAAAATTTAAACCAATAGAAAGCAATTTAATATACCTAACTAGGTAACTGGTGATCCGCCCTGGCTTCGCTCATATGGAAAAACGATTTCCTAGGAAATTCAAATATACCCTATGTCCATTTTACTTTAGTTTCGTTTCCAAGTAAAATAATTTTCAAAATAGGTCCATTAGTTTTTAACTTTACTCAAATGAACGGAAAAAAACAATCTCATTATCTTTCTTTATGATACTAGTATAGATATGGATAACGCCCTACTGCAGGACACAAACCTGGGACTTTGGATAATAACATAATCCATCACAGGTGCCATGTGCGGAAGATGTTGCACACGCCGAATAATTTTTGTTTTGAACAATCTGCCCTAAGTATATGTTTAGTTCTACGGGTTGGGCTTCGGTCTTATGATCTTATGAATGACTCGAGAATGGCTCTTAAACATCACCGCTATCGCCGCCTAACATCAGTGCCTGCAAAAACAATAAAACTGCAAAACATTTTTATTTGATTTTTTACATGAGTAAAACCAAAAAGAAATTCAGTAACGACTGAGAAGTGGACTGTATATTGTAATAATAATAATAATACACGGAACTTTGAGAATCTAAATCTAAATTTATTGTATAGCGCAGAATCCAACTCAAGCACAGGTGAAAGATGACAAAATCAAATTGTGTACCTACTTTTAAAACAAAGAAAAGACGTACAATAATTGATGTTGGCGTTGCCAACATTACGAGACTAGTATTATATGCGCAAAGCCTTCAATATCTTATACACAAATTCATCAATTCTATTTCTCTTTTCTGTAAATGAGACTCGAGGAAGATAAACATTTAAGAGGCAGTACCGCAGAACTTTTACAGAACAATTTACTCAACAACAACTCAATCTTACAAAGAGATTCGGGTAATACGAGTACAAAAAGTAATTTGTAGCTCCCTAGCGGAAATTGCGACCGTGAAATCTCCCTGGCGTGTCGGGATTACATTGTATAGCATTGTATGTACATTGTATAGCAGGATGTACATGTTGATACATGTTAACTTCCGAGAAATAAGGGCTGGTATGCAATGTTTCTGAATAGTTAGATGATCTGTATTTTAATTTTTGCAGTTCTATCGCCACAGGTATCGTGTAATATGTACATCGGTTTGCTGTGACTTGATTTGATTAAATATAAAGACGTAGGTGTGTAAAGAACTGCTATCGGTAAAGAAAAGTATCTACTATAGCACAGATAACGATATCTACGTTTCATCCTCTTTAGAAGTTGGTACCTACTTATCTACTCGTTACAATTGCAATGTAAGTATTAATTGTACTCGTATATATAAACTGTATTACATGTGGCAACCTGGCAACGGTCTATAGAAAAACCCACCCTTCGGAAACGGAATCTAATTTAAGATATTGCGTCCCTAACAGCGAAATGAGGAGGATTTTGTATGGTCGAATTGCCACTATGAAGTGGAGATGGGCAGATCGAATGTCACAAGACATAGTACAGGCGGTCGTCGAAACCGCTAGACGATACCCCGAACATAGCAGAAGGATTTAAGTTATAATTAAAGTAGAGCACAAGACTGCAAGGTGGCATATGGTACATTCCAGGCTACTCAGAAGGTTTTGCCACAAAGAGTTTTTATTTATTTAACGCTGGCTGGTTTTGATGTCAATTAAAACTATGACTATGTGAAACAAAACATTCCAAATTCAAATTTCCCTGCATATTTTTTTACAAGCTGTATCAAAATATCGTGGCTCATTAAAAAATGGATGTTCCACGGTATCATTTCAGCGGTAGGATTTTAAATGTTCTTTAAAACCTGAAGATTATTATAATGGACATCAAATGGCGGTTGCAGACAAGTGTCCTTCTAAGGCAACTGTGTATAATTGGTACCTACAATGAATTTAGTAAGTTTGGCTGGCGGAGAAAGAAGCGGTCACGCTTTTAACGGCTGTTACGGTAATAAACATGGCAGGGAAAAATGCAATTTATAAAAACAGCTAAATTACATACGAGGGGACTCAGGAGAGATTGCAGATTGGATCTGGGAGTACGAAATATTACATGGGCATATACGAGTCAGGAGGATAAAATCGCGCTGGGCGCCCCGCACAACCTTTCACAGTGGTTCAAAAATAAGTTCGTATCGAATGATGCCGTGATATGATAACAAAATTTGAAGCACGGTATTGGTGCGTTTACTGTTCGCCACATGTAATGCACACAAGTATTGTATTGTCATTACGCGAAAATTGCTGAGCTAGTTGCAATTGTGTTTTCAACTTTTTACTATTATGTAACTTGAATCTGGACGAATATCAGCAATATAATTCGTTCAAATCATATTTATATGAGGGCTATATAGCAGTCCTTTCAAAATACGTCTAATCGAATTATACGAGTAGTTCGGGTACGTAGCCGCGGACAGAGGCTAGTGTAATTCAAATAGCAAAATAGGCAATTAGCTGGTATTGCATTATGCATTATTATTTCGTATTATGTATTATATGTATGTATTATACACTTACCTACTTCCATTGTTGTTGTTCAAGATATTAGAAGATCTATACATACATCATATATATACATATTACTATGGCAAGAAACAAGCATATTAAAGCAACCACAAATTGCAATGGTTGCCTTAAACATTGCATTGTTGTTCTGGAAAAGTCGCGCTTTGTCAATAGTCGTATTATAATACAGTACAATAATAGTTAATAGTAGAAAGAGCAGTGCAGAATCTAACTAAATTACTCTAACTATTGTTATGTACAAAACAGGGTCTGGGTAATCCCTGACAATATTTATATTGTTTCTATAAAAATAATTTAGTTTATCTGTTTGTTAGTTCGGGGCTAATCTCAGGAAGGCATAATTTTGTTGCGGTTTTCATCGTGAAATCATGACTGATCCTATAATTATTGTGAAAATATGTATCATGTAAATGTATATCATAATATGGTTTTAATTTCGTACCAATATAATTTACTTAATATATTTATTTATTGCTTTAATTTTTATTGGTGTCATTCAATCCAACATTTCAATCCAAACTTGAAAATTAATTTTCAAACTTTCTGCGTTTCGTACTCAAAGTAATTTGTAGACGAATTTGAAAATAAAACTAATTTCGGTAAAAATTTTCAGACCGCTTATGCGTTAAAAGCTTTCTGACACGCTCAAAGTTAGTAGGTACATCATAATAATCTATTACGATATCATGACACTCACACTTTGTCAAACTTTTATTGATTGAGCTTTCAGCAAAAGCCATAAGTAACATAATACCATTAATGCCAACGACCTTTGTAACGGTGAATCCAACACTTCACATAATAGGAGTTAATCGCAGGTCACGACCAGTATCTTTTCATTTAAGTACTAGAAAGTGAAAGAAAATTATTATTCAAAGTAATCAAGTCATATTATCAGCATGTCTATCTATCAAAAGAAATAAATCAACATTTCGTTTATGTATATGGAAACAAGACGAAAAACACACTGACAATGACTGAAGAAGACAATGACCCAGCTGGAATTCCCCACCTAGGTTCTGCGACTGTTGCCAAATTTAAACGATGTGAAGCCACAAGTAGGTATAGGATGTGAGATGTCCTATTTGCAGAGCAGGATTAAAA
Organism: Sesia apiformis; assembly: GCA_914767545.1. Taxonomy (NCBI): domain Eukaryota; kingdom Metazoa; phylum Arthropoda; class Insecta; order Lepidoptera; family Sesiidae; genus Sesia; species Sesia apiformis. Next base: position 10,090,953 of record OU611967.1, on the reverse strand, counting down.
TTGCGTACAATTTCTTTTAGAAAGGTCTACCCTGAAACCATCCATTATTATGTTATATTATAGCATAATATTATAAATACACTAATAGTTTTTTGTTTGTTGAGATCTTATAGGTCAACTTAAAAACTACTGGCTGATTTTGCATTTTTTTTCCTTATAGGAAGCTAAACTAATGGTTCTTATGAAAATTGTTACGCCACATGAGCGAAGCCACTTGGCTTCGCTTGGTGTATGATTATAATATAAACTCATTCTTTGGTAAAAATTGTAAGATTTCTTGCAGATTTCACTTGAATGCTTACACGAGCCGCAGTGATGATCATGATCACAAGCCGAGCGTGAAACGTGCTTACTTGCACATTACAAGATTCGTTTTACAATATAGATTGTGTACAAAGCGTGGAAACATAGAAATTTGAAAAAGTTATTTTAAATCGTAAGTTTCTCAGTTCATTCTATATAATAAAAGGCCAATAGCGCCAATTCGAAAGTTAGATTTTGATATTTTTCAAACGTTTTAGAAAAAAATGAGCCCCTCTGTAGCAATATCTCATTTGTATATGGGCGCTAAAAAAATCTGAAAAGTTTATATCGTCATGATTTTGGAACTACTCAACCGACTCGACTTCGATCGAAAACCTACAATTTCTCTACTCTTTGTTTCCATCGCTGGGAAGTCTAGCCTACATTACCCGATCTCTCTCATTTATATCAGTTTTCACGACATCGAGTTGACCTGTTTTGAGTCTGATCTCGTTACTAGCAACTAGGACGACGCGCTGTGTTTAACAAATTCTTATAAATAATTGATTCTTATTTCATCTTAGTTATAACATTTACATTATCTACTGCCCGCGATTTCGCGTGTTGAGATAATTTATGTCTCTATGGACTTGTTATGGACTTATAATGGATTGTCTATGGACTTATAATGGTCTAAATCGGTTTTAAAAACCAACCATAATATGACAAGACGCACAAAGATGAAGCATTAAAATCTCTTTTATAGAATGAAAGTGGCAGACAGTCCACCTGATGGTTAGTGGATACTGTCGCTCATGCACATCCGCAATACATGCCAAAATCAGTCAAACATTAGCACGTTCCTGGATGCCTCGCCTACCGTTGGATATTTAGGAATGCATTTTGAAGAAGGGGATGGATGGTGCATTTGGGATTCCCCATTCCTTCTCGGAAGGAGGAGATGAGATGAGGAGTAGAATGTAGCCCACTACATTCTACTTCTTTCTACTATTAGAAACCCCTTATCCCCTTTCACTCATCACTAGATGTGATAAGAAGGTGACGAGAACCCCCACTGAAACACGATATCTCACTTCGTAATTAACTCACTCTCTCCTGTTTTCTCCGACAAGTTGAGAACGTGTGCTTTTTACAATTGTTTTTGACTCTTTCTTGCCTATAGTGGACATGCATTGGTTTAAATTGTTGCTTGATCTTTAGGATTAACAAAAAATCCCTTGCCGAATTTTAAATCTGTAAATTTTTATTTTAACTTTTATCAATTGTTAAAAAGTTAGAAATTGTTATACTAAGCGATTTCATTTCGAGCAATACCTATCTACGTAACGCGGTTTTCAGAAACGGGTATAAAAACAATCTTTCTGCAAGTCTTATTATAACTTGACGAGTGATAACTTGATAAGTACCTAATCTACAAGTAATAATAAGTAATAACAGATATTTTTCTGGAGGACTAAAACCATGGATTCCGTTCATGATACGGATTTAATTTATTTTTTATTCTTCTTAAAAAAGTTTTTTAGTGCTTTGTATTTATCAAATATTTAGAAAGAAAAAAATTAGAATATCCAAAAAATGAATTCTTTTACAAATAAAAAATTACACACGTTAGGATGGAAGATGGATAAAAACGCTACACATTCACACGGCCAAACAGACAAACGACTTTTTGAAGGCGAAAAACGTAGACTCATGATGAGCCATCCTCCATACAGTCCTGACATGGCACCTTGTGACTTCTTCTTGTTTCCAGAAATTAAGAACCTGTTACGCGGTCAACGATTTTCATCGCCCGAAGAGACTGGCGTTTACTAGAGAGGCTCATTTACATAAGAAGAGTTTCTCGAACGGTTTGGGGGAGAACGTTGTATACGATTCTCGTATGCGACCAAACATCATACAATTCTTGCCTGCAATTGAACTCGATGATAATAGTGATCACATGATGATAATAGTTGTTTATACTAGGCAAGCATATTGTTGACCGATTTACTCTCCTACACGCGTTCGATAAACGTGCCTTTGTGTAAATGAGCATTTACTCAAGTAAGATTCTCAGAAGGAACAGTGTTTAGCTGATTAGCTTCCGCATCTAAACTGGCTTTACACTGTAACTGGGCATGCAATAAATGCCATTTTACGTGGGAAATCATTAAACTTGTCTCACTTTTTTAAACTGTGAAAATGTAGCTTGCAAGGTCAGCAGCGCATCCTGATGTTAAGAAAAAAATAAAACGTAGAGGAGAAAATTTAAAAACTTTTAGGCTGATGTATGTTTTTACTGAATTCGTTTTAAGATACAAATATATACCTATCTAACAAAATTACAATAATTTGTCCGCTTAATTAAACAGTAGCATCCTTTCTAAATAAACATTTTCCTTTACTAATTAACTAGCAAACACATTAATTCACTTTTAAATATTTTTTTCAGTTTTATACTAGTTTTGTATTATAATTTATAACCGATTAAACAAAGTGTCAGATTATTTTTTCTGATTAAAATACGCGTGAGCAGCCTGTTTTTTCTAATTTGTCGCTCTTTTCATGCGTATTATTGTAGGCACACACGCTAAATTATAAATAACCGATGCAATATAGAATTCGAACAATCTGAGTTTTAATTAAAGAGTGGCATAACTCTGTTTACTCTAAGTGCTCTCTTTTTTACAACGGTCTAAATTACATGATAGACAAAGATCGCAAAATGTGTTGCTTTTTACACTTGAAAAGTTGCAAAAAATTCGAAATAATTGAAACCTTCTGAATTTTCAATTTTGAACTTCCTCCTTTTTGAGATATTGCGTGTGTTTGGAATGGAACTTAAGGAAACCGACTATGTTTAAAGAGACTAAACAAATCTTAGCTTAGTTTTCATAAAGATTTTGTACTATAAACAAAACATAAGGCTGTGGAATTGGCGTAATAATAAGGTACCTACGTCGATTGCGCAGTTAGACAATTATGTCGACTGACATAACATACTCGTACACGGGCCATAATAATAACACTAAGGGCCGCCATTCTCACTATCTCTTGATACTTTATCAGAAGGTGGAGCAAAAGGCCCTAAAGTGCCTTCTGTTAAGGATATCAGAATACCCTTAGAGCCTTTCTCACAGGGGGTCCTGATACCTTATCAGAATATCTTCTTTCTAGAAGATATTCTATGTATATCTTCTATCCATACATGTAATAAAATCGTACCAAAGCTGTCTGTATATTTAATCATTTTTGAAAAGTTACAGATTAAAGTACGGGTGATACAGAGTTCAAAACAACATTTTTTGAAATTTTTGTATGTCTCTTAACGTACATCATGCAAAAACCACCGGATGAATATTAATGATAATTGCCATAGTTATAATTTCTGTGTTGGGTTAACATTTAGTGGTTTTATCCAAATCAATGATAAAGTTCCCAAGGGAATCTAGCTAACGTCTACGTGCACGAAGTCCGAGCACTACTAGTTTTCTTTTTATAAATTGAGACCATAAGCAACTACACTTTACAAAACAGGCCCGAACCCCTTAATACTGTTACAAAGACATCTCTAATATTTATATATAGTACATCAACACTAAAAAATTATTAAAGAGGCAAAGTTCAAGGGCACCTCTAATTGATAGAGGTTATTCGAGAGCTAGTAATGGGGACGATACCAACACAATGAGTTTATTATATTTGCTTTCTCTCTTTTTTCTTTATTTTTTGGAAATAGTAAAGACTGATATTTTAAGTAGCTACATACTCGTATTTTATCGACTAAGATACAAATAAATAAGGAAACGAGGTATTAAAACCTAAGGAAATTTGTTTTTAGAAGAATCACATTTCTTTTCATATTTTCATTTACATATATATGACACTATAAAAATATAGTTAATACCCGTACATACGATTATACACATCGGACCAAAGACCACAGTATGGCGGCCGTGGTGACTTCACCTGATCCAGTGGGTGAAGTTGGCGCGAATTACGTTATCATATCACGTCGACATAAATAACTATGTACCATGTTTTATAACATAAAAGCACAAACTTAAGGGTGTAGATTGTTGGCCTGAGATCTCGATTTCGAGCGACCGCAGCGCCAAAGTTTAATGTAACATCCGACGGGGCGGATGAATGACCTAGAGAGCGCGATTTTCAAAATGTTTTGCAACAAACGTTCCACGTTGAGAAATTGTTATTGAACTTGAATATTTACAGCATAACAATAACGTTGAATTTTTGGAAACTAGCTGTTGATTCTTTTTAATAGATTAATAAGAGTAGTTGAGACACAATTTTTATGTTTTTCTATCATTTGACATCTGACATTTTTGTATTCTACTTACCTAAAATTCCAACTATTTATTTATTTGTAATTTCACTACCAAAATTTATTCTAATTCGTAAAATATTCATTCAATAAAATAATTGCAAATTCAGTAGGAAGTGTGTTTATCTCTACGCAAGGAAATGTGCCTATTGCGTAAACTCAAATACTTACTTTTTGTTTACGATCACCTCGTCGATATCTAAAAAAAATCCTAGGGTTTTAAAAAAAATGTCAATAAATGAAACACAAGTATAAAAATGATTTATTTACTACACAATAACAAATATGAGTCGCCATTACTCGCTATCTCAAAAGCGTGCTAGGGTTGTACAAAAATTAGTAAATAATTCATTTATTTACTAATTTTAACAGAAGTTTGTAAATTATTAATATACTAATTAAAAGTATGTAATTAAACAATAACGAAATATGAGTTCAAAATTCTAATGGTTTTTCATTCGATTACGGATCAAGTTCTGATTTCTGCTAATTTGATGATAAAATCAATGGCTATCACAAAACCTATCAGAATGAAAACGTTACCAGCTGCCCGATTCACGTAAGTAATAAAAACCGTAGCGCAGTGACGTCACTTCGTTTTTTGCAAATTTAGCCCTTTTAACCGACTTAAAAAAAGGAGAATTCTCAATTCGCTGTATTTTTGAACCAATTTTTATGATTCTTTACACCAGGTAACTCAGAAATTGTATAGTAATTGAGCTATTGGAAGATTTATGACAATCCAAGACTAGATAAGTAAGTGCGTTTAAAACAGAAAACCAAAAGGCGATTTCTAAGTTCCTAAGTTAAAACGACTTTTGGACTGGCGTGTTTACGTGAATCGACTGGCTGGGTAGTTAAGTTACCTGTATCTTTCAAAATCATTAGGCGTTCTTCTCTTTCATAACACGTAAAGCTCTTTCTTTCCTCTCTTTCATAGCCTCTATGATACTGGGCGCGTCACGAATGGGCATGCTTCGTGACTGCCGAGGATCAACTAATTCTGGAAGTAGGCAATCGTAATAAAACCTAACTAATTTCATCTCCATTTTCTCCTCCCAAAATTTGTCGTCCTTTTCTATAATATAAACTTTCATAGGTACAGTAGCACCAAACCAGATGCCAAGCATGCAAACGTTTCTTTTAGTAATATGTACCTGTCCCTGAATTTGGAAATACCAGTTATGATTTTTATTTATGACATAACCCTTGGAAGCCTTGTCCTTAACCCAAAAGGTATGTTTGGCCATTGCTTCATCAAGAGTCATGCCAGCTAAAGAATGTGGGCACTTAATTTCAATTAAACCGTTTGCATAAATGCCATCTGGTGTAGTACCAAGAAATTCACATTGATCGTCGACGAACAAACCGCAACCTTGTATACTAATATTCTCTTGAATTTCTAACTGTTTAATTGCGGTTTCTTCGTTTTCGATACCGTACCGTACAGCAGGCAAACTGGAGATATTACTACCATAAACGATTTTACGAACAAGAACAGCACAACTTGTGCTCTCTCGTTTTTTACAAACTTCCCCGAACGATGATGAGGTTAGTAATTTTCTCCTTGTACTCATCCACTCAGAACTACTTCTTTGCAAATGGGTCGACCTTTCAAGCTCCTCTCTTTCAGCACAAGACAACTTTAAATCGGCTAAAAAAGATGACTTGGCTTTCTCATATAATTCTGGACTCAGATCAGGTTTTTCGCAGTTTGGTCCATAGTGAGCGTCTTTCGATACAGCGCTGTGGCTCTTTTTCAATCTTAATTTAGGTTTAGCAATTAAACGGATTCTACGATTACAATTTTCCACTTTCGCGATCAAAGGATTAGGACTAGATTTAAATATTACTTCATGAGTTTTACTATGAATCGATCCTGTATTAAAAGACACAACAGCAGCTGCGCATCGGCCCGCATAAGAACCACGGGAAGAATAATTTACACGCTTACCCCCTACTAATTTGGCAATCACTGCGTTAAAACTTTCAACTATATTACTTGTACAATTATGAATTAAACTTCTAGAATGATATGACAGTCTTTTACTTAAAATGTGTACCGCGTCCATTAATCCGCATCCAACAATTGCTGGAAGCAACCCAACAGGTTCTATTCGACGAGTATCAGGTCTACAGAAATACTCCTTGCAATATTGGTGATTACCAAATACGTGTTGTGGACCATTTAGGATATCTTCACTAAGATTTTTTATTTTTTCTTCGAGTGACTGATTTTGATCGCCCCAATATTTAATAGCGCATTTTACACCCGTTCTTAAACGCAAATACCTTTCTTTTAGGAATTTCCGCAATTCGCAAGGATACTTAGTGTCTTTCGACAGTTTCTCCAAGCTATTGCAGTAGTTTCGTAAAAGATGATTTTTGCATTCAATTTTCTCTACTGTTAAATTACCGTACGGTCGCGAATCTAATATTTTTTTATAAGTACTGGAATCGCCGTCTGCTACAAATTTATTATAAATTACACCGTGATCAACAATGGAACGTTTAAACCCCTCAACTATTATGGTCGATTCCATACCGGTAGATGATCCCGAATAATTCTTGAAACAACGGTGTTCCGAGGGCTGACTGTCGTTCTTTGCGGCTCGTGCACAAACTACGCAGTATTTATTTTTAACTCCAAAAAACAATACTTTATTAGTTTTAATGCCAATTATCGCAGCTGCGCCGGACAAGGCGGAAAAATTCTTACCATAAGATCTCTTGCTCCAACAACCGTCAACAGCAACAGATATTAATGGTGTACCATTTTTATCAACACTACCTATAGACACTGCGTACTCCGCTTCTTCCTTGACAGCTTCTGCCATGGAATGTGCTGCTGTCTTTTCCCACCAATCGCAAACCGTATTATTAATTTCATTGTATAATGAAGGTGACATGATTGGTAGGGCTACTGCGGCAGTTAATGTTTTTAACTGATAGTAGCTCCCACCAGATGATATGATACCAGATACAATTTGATGATTCACTTCCATTCTATCTTCTTTCTTTTCAATCAAACACACAGTAAATTTCATACTACACATACTACATTTCATGATGAGTTTTGAGTCCAGACCAACTTTTACTTCACCTATTATACTGAGGTAACTTAACTTACAATCCATTGGACCGTGGTCCCCTATGGCCTGAAGAGCTTTAAAAAAAAAAGAAACGTCTACAACTCTACGCCCAACTTCCATTTCATCCACCTTTCCCTCTTGGTCGTTTTCAATAACTAGTTCCTGTAAAGAAAGATAATGGCTTGATTTTTTTTATAAAAAATAATTAAAAATTTAAAAAAATGCAAAAGAATTAATACAATATTAGGTTCCTGATGAATAGAAATTATAATTTCTTTACGCATTAGGTATTGTTTTTTTATGACGTCACCTATTTGAACGTAAATTTTCTTTTGAGAAAGTAATTGAGAAGTATTTCGGTACTAAGGTGTTTGTCTCTCGATGAAAATAATAAATATTGCAAGAAAAATCTATAGGTAGGTATTGAGATTTTGTCTTCGCCCATCACTAACTAAGTAGTTTGTTTATTTATGTAACAAGTCTACAAGAATTACGTATAACAACTTACCTCTATACAGCGCGTAGCATTGTTGCTCAGAGTCTCGGCCCCAAGGTTTTCTTTATTTTCAATACTGGAAATATTATTCATCAATATTATCCACTTTTTATTTATTTTGTACAACCCTAAGCCAGACGCTAGGCGCCTCGCGTCTGTTTGGCGGTATAGGTATGTCGACAAAGTTGCGCTGTCGCCTACCTACTTCCACAATTTGATATTTAGACAATACTAGCCGACCCGGCGAACTCTGTATCGCCTTTTTTTTTTTAAAAATCCTATTATTTTGATATTACATACAGATACTTCAATTTTATTTATCAGTATAGATATAGATAATACAAACCAATATTTACATGTTATTGTAGGTATATGTCTGAATCGGGCGATCTAAATCATATGACATATTGTATTAGCTTTGTAATGTACCCTGTTCAAATGCGATAATAAATAAGTAGGGAGGAACTTACATTTTATTCCGAGATCTTTTGGCTTTCATATTTTTATAATGCGTACAAAACTTTCTTTTCCCTGGCATGCCACTCAAATTCAATCAGTCCTGCGAAAAAATAGCCTATGTTACTCAGTGATAATGTAGCTTTCGAATGATAAAAGAATTATTAAAATCAGTCCAGTACTTTTTGAGTTTATTCGTTACATACAAAAATCCAAATCTTTCCTCTTTATAATACCTATTAGTGTAGATATTGTATTTTTTACGATTTATATCTAGTTCCATCATGGTTTTCTTTCAGACATTCATTATATCGATACTTTCTACTAACTGAAAATAAATTAATTATAAAAATGTTATACTTACAGTTTTTTACAAAAAACACAAATTCACAATACGTAATTCTGCTGTCTGCAGCCGACAAGCGTGGTGTCGCGTTCACTTACAGAAAGGAACTGCCGCTGCAGACCACCGAGATTGCACGAATGAAACGAACGTTTTATCCCATACATTTGTGTATGAAAAATTTACCTTAAAATATATCTAGATTTTAGGGCTTTAAAAGAGGAAGTCTTTGTTTGTAAAGGTATAAAAAGAAGTATACAGCTATACTTATTGGTTTCTTCAGTGTTCAAAAAGTGTTTCTTTTTATCAATTTGTGTTGATTTATGGGGTTAAATCTGAAAAATACGAAGTCATGTTTTTGCATTTTTACTCAATTTTGTGCGTTTGTTGACGTTTATTATATAACAACTATTAGGTTTAAGAGTTTAATATAAGCATGAACATACTTATTGGTCTTTGATTGTAATATATACAAATTATCATTGATATCAATCATATGTAAATAGGTTAAATATGAAAAATCGTAACACTCTTTTCGGTGATTTTCACGATCTACACCCTTAAAAATGCATTAGTAAGTGAGAACAGATAGTTCTCAATTTCTAATGCGTTTTGAGTGAAACACTCAAAAATAAATTATTTTAGAATATTATTTTTATTATCTTTTTAATGTTTTGTTGCCAATAATTTCTAGAACGAATATTTCAATTATAAGTAGTTATTATATATATTATAACTTATTATAAGTAATACATTTGGTCGTATCGTAAGTATCCAAATATTTTAAATGGCTTTGTGTCGTTAAAAATGAGGAAACACGATTATTCACAATCTGTTTTGAAACGGAAACAATGTCTCTGTACTTATGTAATTGCCTTAATGTTAGCTTCCACTGTGTTACCAACCTAATCCATTCTAATTTTAGGATTACTTTGAACTCATTACTATATAACCTGGCACTTCTCCCAAAAGAAATATAGCCCTCGTTTATGTCGAATAGTTTTGACGATTGTTGTGATGAAGAATGAGTCTCCCTAACATTTTTTACATCCTTTACCTTAATTATTTTTACAGGGTGTAAACAATTAATTCCTGAATATCGAAACCATGAATTTTGCTGAAAATTCTGAAAAATAGACCTGGAAAAATGGTTTTGGTAGTTTTTGTTATATTTTTCATTCATACTTGCTGTTGCGCACAGCAAGTTTGTTGCGGATGCCTTGCCGCCATCTTTTTTTTATAGCCTTTTTATAAGCTTTTTGTTTTTAAAAGATAATTCTGTACTCATCTCTTTAAAAAACCTCTCATTCTGAATTTGTGTTTCGCGAATATATCATCTCTTACCTTCACAAAGCGTTTTTATCCACCTTCCACTTTAAATACTTATTACATATACAACGCTGAAAAGACCCAAAATTAGCTGTTAATGTTATTAATAGACATTAGTAACAGTAAGCTAGAATATGTAAGCTATTTACAAATTCTCAGCAAGTTTTCAAATTTTCTCAGAGTTTACTTTATTTGGGGCATAATGAAAAAGGATAATTTTTCTTATATTGAAAGAGGAAATTAATAGGATAAGACCAGTTCATTCATTCATACAAATTAACACATAATCTATAATGAATACAAGGATATGACATATGGCGTAATGAATGGAATTTTATATGACTTCACGAAGATAAAGAAGTGCCGCCTACTTATGAGTTTTTGCAGTTTTGAAAGCAAAAAAATCTTAGTCGTTCAAAGTACGAAATATGGTCTTTGCACTTTGTTTTGTTTAAACGGAAATGAAAAAAATATAATGAATTATCACAATGTACCTGATTCATAACCTGATTAATCTAAAAATATTGTTGGACATTTTATTTAATAATGTCAAATATGTCAAAGTAGACGACAGCTTTTATATATTTTACTAGCGTTAGTAAAATATAAAGTGGCTATCCTGGCTTTCGCTTTACTAAAATTCCTTAGCTGGCATCGCGATTTCCTAGGGAATCAAACATCAAGTGAGGCCATGAAGTTAAAACTGTGCTGTGTCCCGCTTCGTTTGTCAGTGTTATGTGAAGCATGACTCGCCATATAATTTATATGTGACAGATGTGCTGCGCTGCATTAATGCGAGCTATGATCTGTCGTAAACACAGCACAATCTATTGATGTATTACTATATTGCCACGCTAGGCAAAACAAAACAAAACAAACACAAAACACCGAACTCTGAACAATATGAAATCTATTTGCGCCGTGCCGTAATACACGTAAGCACAGCTGTGACACATCTATTTCATAGCAAACTAAACAGTGCACAACTCAGTTTCATGACCTTAGTCTTAGGTTAGCTTTTTAAAAGTGAAAGAATTTTCAAAATCGGTCCATTAGTTTTGCGTGTACCTCTTACAGTTACGAGTAGGTACATACAAATATAAACCAAATAAAAAACAATTCACAGACTTCTTCATAATATTATTATAAATGTAAAATACAAAAATAATCTATTATCATCTAATTTAATAAATAATACACAAACAAATTACTAGGTATTTTTATTTATTTTATTTCATATTACAAGTTATAATATATAATGTTTGGCTTTGTCTTCAGCTATGTAAAATATTCAGTTTATCGACCGGACATGATATTTTAATAGTTGACACAATGAAGAGGAGCTGCAATTTGATTACAGTGTTCTGTGTACGTGCACTTGTTACTCGCACCGGCTTGTCTTAAAATAAACTGTGCTGCTATCCCGTATAAAATTTGCAATACGACCACTAATTTAGTATTCCATTCCGGTAACAAAGTAAATTGAGGTAAATTCAGTGGTGGAATGGAAAAGGGAATCGGTCATGAAAATTAACAAAATTGGTTATTTTTAAGAAAATTTAAACACACTTAAATAAAGATAAATGACAATATGCCTATACACTTTTTACTCTTAACAAATAAAAAAATATTGGCTTATTTTGTACTTTTTTTATTTTGAATATTTATTTGCGAATAGATTATTGTGGACTCATTTCGTGATAGGATCGATTTATATGTTTTATCGGACTTTATTGTCGGTGTGGACTTATTGATTTCGGTTAAGTTTTTCTAACCAGAAATTCCGTAATTTCAAATTTCTGTTTAAATAGAAACATGCTCTAACTTTTGATTTTTTTTAGATAAAACAATAAAAACATATTTTTTAAGATTATACTAAAGTCTCAATATCTGAAAAAAGTAGAACCAACAATAAGGTCCCTTATCTCAGATAATGTTAATTGTCATATAATAACTCATGCTTTTTTCAATGCCACCACAGAAATATAGACTCAAAACTTATACACAAACGCTGAAACTTGACCAGCTCCCAAGGGAGGGTTACGCAATACAAAAAAAGTGTATGCGGAAATTTAAATCAGTCTTGAGGAAATTGAGTCCAGTTATTTTAATAAGGAACCTCGATTGTCAATTGAAACATATCCATTATTAAAATAGCGTTCATAGAGCCTATTGAAAAACTATAAAATAAATTTTAGGTAATAAATTTCATAAACGATTAATTAAACGAATGTTTTGTTGTTATGTTCGTAACATGTTTCATTTCACAGTACAATATTTAAAATAACATGTCAAACGTATTTACTTTGAGAGCAGGTAAATTGTTCCATTCAGTGATTTCGGTCGTGGTTGTAATTCCCCTATTTTTATAATTTGTATGGTAGTCACCAGGTAAACCACTTTAACAAAAAATATGTGCAATTTACTAGCCGTAAATTTTAGCTATAGGAGTAGTTTTATCTTTTGATACAGCTTTGCGAACGGTATCAACAAGCTAGCAAGTTCGACTTACCATTCATATTTATTTGCTTGCTTGGAAATACTTCTTTTAATAGCTCTTGTAGACAGAGAACATTAATCTATGGTCAATCAGGTTGGGTCAACTGCTACTAGTTGTCACCTGCTGTACCACTGGGTAATAAATTGTCAAACTCATTCCATCAGAGGAAGACATGTGCCCTTCAGTAGGTCGTTATCAAGGCTTGCTGTCGCTTGATGTTATGTGGGAAAAAGACTTAAAGATAATAAGGAAATGCTATATGGGAAATAGACTCTATCTTCAGGGACTCCAAACTAATAGATATTCATTCTTTTTTCTACAGACATCTACTTGCATAATATATATGTTTTTGAGGAATTCGTGATGCAAATTATAAAATAAGTGAAATTTATATTAAAGTATTTACGCAGTCAACACGAACCGAAAACTTATTCCTTGATTATTCCTTATTAGAATAGCATTAAGGTACCGATGGGTATACGAGTGCATTATCTTTCTTTTTTATATAATTATAATAGATGACAGACGAGCGGGGGCGGGCCACATGACGTTAAGTGGTCACCGCCGCCCCTGGACACCTGCAACACCAGGGGCTTTGCGCGTGCGCGGCCGACCTTGTAGAATTCTGTTCACAGCTCTCTTAAAGAGCTCCATATCATCTCTCTCTTTGTCGTTCTCTCACTAATGAGGATCGTGACCATATGTGATTTGTCTCCACTTGCTTCTGTCCCGCGCCAGTTCAATAGATCGTTGTAGAGTTTCTCCTGTTGCCTCTACAATACTTTTACACCATCATGTTGGAATTCGGCCCCTGGATCGCTTCCCCTGCATCTGTCCCACGATCAACTGCTTCTCCAACTCATGCATATGTGATCGCATTATATGTCCAAAGAAGCTTAGTTGACGTTCTCTGCATAGAGAGGTGAGTCGTTTTTTGATGTAGAGCTCTTGTAAAATCGATTCGTTTGTCCTCATGGCTGTCCATGGTATCTTTAGCATTCGTCTCCAGCACCACATTTCAAAAGCGCTTATTTTGCTTATGTCTCGACTTTTGAGGCACCAGGTTTCAGCTCCGTACAGAAAAATAGAAAACACTAAGGAATGCACTAGACGTATTTTGGTAGCTCGGCGTATACCCTTGTTCCTCCAAATTTTCTCGAGGCTTGACATTGCGCTTTCAGCCATTCCTATACGACGGCCCAGCTCATTAGTACAACCGCCGTCCTTCGTAATGAGGGAACCCAGGTAAACGAATTGTTCTACTTTTTCGTAGTCTTGGAGGGCCGGTGAAGGATGGAGTTTGTGTTCCCGATCTACCAACATTATTTTAGTTTTTGAAACGTTGATTTTGAGGCCAAGTCTGACGCTTTCTTTTTCTATCCTTGTAAGGAGGGCAGCTAACTCCTCTTCACTAGATGCAATTACGGTCGTGTCATCTGCATATCTCAAGTTGTTTATTTTACGCCCCCTTACAACAATGCCACCTTCCCAGCCCTCGAGTGCTCTTCTCATAATGTATTCTCCATACAAGTTGAAAATTTTTGGTGACAGAATGCATCCCTGCCGAACGCCTCTTTCCGTGGGGAAGGGTTTAGATTCTTGATCTTCTAATCTAACAAAACACCTGCCATCCAAATAGCCATCCATATGAGAATAACAAGATGTTCCGGGGCGCCCATTTCTCTCAGTATTTCGAACATTTCATTTCATTCTCAGTCAGCGATGTTGAACTCTCTGCATTTTTCTATCAATAGCCTGATGTTCAGGATTTGTTCGCGAGTGCCTTTTCCTGAAACAAAGCCTGCTTGTTCACTCGGAATTTGTCTGTCGATTAACGCAGCTAGCCGGTCATTGATTATACGAAGCAGTATCTTACTGGCGTGAGACATTAGAGATATCGTACGGTAGTTCTCACATTTCCGCGTCGATCCCTTTTTATGAAGAGGGATTATTGCTGATTGAGTCCAGTCCTCGGGCCATTGTGCAGTCTTCCATATTTTGTTGCAGATCTGGTGTAAGATTGCAATGCCATTACTACCGATATTCTGTAGCATGGCGGCCGATATCCCGTCAGGACCAATAGCATTGTTCTTCAACCTTTTTACCGAATTCTCTACTTCCGAAAGCAAAACTCCAGGTTCTTCTGCATAACCATTCCAAATTCTGTTTATATCGTACCGTGAATACTATATAAATCTTTATATAAGTCTCGAGAGTAAGTCCTCCATCTTTCCAGAACCATTTCTAGGTTTGTCAAGGCGTTACCTTTACTGTCGTCGATGGTCCAATTCTTTGGTTTGTTGGGCTTGGATAGTTGTTTAACTTTTTTGAAAAGGTCTTTACTCTGGAATTTCTGAGCATGCTGATTAATTTCATCACATATGCTATTTATGAAAGTATCTTTGTCCCTTCTTATCATCCTCTGAACCGTCGCGTGCAAAACCCCGTATTTCTCTCTCCTGCCATCAGATGAAACACCACCCTGCTTTAAAGCCCTTCTTTCCTCTATCATTTTCCAGGACTCATCACTAATCCATTATTTTTTCTTTTGGTAGTGTTGTGGGTCTTATTTATTTCCTCAGTGGTAGCGATTATTTCCCGTTTTAATCTAGTCCAATCCTCATCACTAGCATCAAAGGGGTCTGTTTCCAAAATTGCCAGCTTTGGTTCAATTGTTTTTCTAAAGAGATCCAGAATGGGCTTAGTGAGAGGTATGGTATTACTGGGCTTAGGGTGGATTGCCTTGAGACGCACACGCAGGTCAGCAATCAAAAGCTGATGGTCACTCCCACAGTCTGCTCCTGGTAAAGTCTTGCAGTTAGTGATTGATGAACGCCACCTCGACCCAATTGTGATGAAATCTATTTGGTTTCTGTCATAGCTATCCATAGCTTTCTGTCATACCCATATCATAGCTTTACGGAAATACCTCAACTGGTAGTTCATTCCGCAACATTCGGGATCACTATATAAAGTGTCTTCTTGACCGCATTGTACGCAGCGACTGCATATCAAGTAAGTGCAGATGAACCGCATGACGATGACGAGCGGTGCGATGGTAAAAATCCGAGTTGGTATCAAATGGAACAACTCTTCGGAACATTCCCTATTATAAAGGCGATAGAAAACGCAGAGAGGTGCAACATCTCTACGGATGCTGAGCGATTCTAAACCACCTGTGAGATTGAGATCGTCGACAATTCAGATATCGCGTCATTGGGCGGAGTCAAAAGGGTCCAGCTGGTACTTCGATGCACCCGCCCAGAGATGTGAGCAATACTTCATGTGAGATATTACTTGAGCTGACTTCTTGTTGCTGACTACGTGATATAATTGTTTGATGATCCAAAAACGAAGAAAATAAATTAAAATAGAAATCTTTCGTCATACTATAAAGTGGTGTGAAAAACAACCTATAATAGCGTTTGCCTAAACTACATTGTCAACACGCGTCGTTTGCATGCCTGTACTGACGTGCCTACATACCATGGTCGGTTTATTTCAGTACAAAATCGATCGGTCTAGAAGTATTTTTTAACCTGTTTTTTATTTTTATTATATGGCAATGGTGCAATTAGCACATTCTGCCAGTGCCCAGTTGTCTTCGTAATAAACAATTTTAAAGTTTAAAACGTATCCTGTCAATGTTTAGTCTCGTAGAAGTAAGTCAGGAGTCGCTCACTAAAGTGATAGTAGGTTTACTCAGGACAGATGAAGACTAATTGGAAGCACATGAAAAACGCAGCTTTTATTTGATTATCACAAACATTATGCACAAAAACATTTTGAAGTTTAATAAACTATCACTATTGAACCACGAAACGAAGAATAGGACAAAAAAAATATATTAATCAAATAAAAACTCAACTTCCCTTGTCGAGTTCCCGCCGAAAAGTCCCTTTTGACCTGCAAATTTCCTATGTCAAAATGTCGATAAATCTATATCAGGGACTTGAGTTGTGGGTGGTCATGGAAACATGGAACATGAGGGTATTGGGGTAAATATTAATTGAAGAGAATTTCTATATAGAGCTTAGATTTTTCATATACGAGTAGTAGCTTCATGTGAGCAAGCGTGTGGGGTCTATTTCAGTAATATCGATTCGTCTTTATTTAGACGTATAGTTATTGATCGCAAATGTTTTGAAGGGCCATAGGTCCGCCATTCAGCTTTGCTGGGCACCATACGGGAAAATGCGTCTTCTCTTCTCGTCGCCTATATTTTAAACATAGGCGACGAGAAGAGAAGACGCATTCAGAGAGAGTCTTCAATCAGTGTGCACTGCTAGTTATGGCGTATGGTGCCGTAACATGTGACGTTGGGCCTGAGCCATAAGTTCAAAGTCTTTTAGTTTCTTTAAAGCGTTTTAAAACTAAAGAAACTAAGAGTCTTAATTTCTCTTGATTTCTTTAAACTTTAATGCTCGGAGTTTCTTTAAAGGCAACCACATTTATTTAATATTCATTATTATACCATACCATCAGCCCATGTCACTTCATTGCTAGATATACTCGGCACCACACACGATCTTCGGCTCTTCTCATCCAGACACCTCATTAGAGCTTTATTAAGAAGCTCATAGTGAATTTCATCTATACCTTACTATACTTTTGCAATTTGCATAAATAACTCTTTAGAGATCGAGATTAGAATTTTGTAAACTTACGCGGAGGCCCATGAACTCAAGTACAACGCACAAAAAAGTGGGCTCATGGTTTTCAAAGCAGGGAACAAGCGTTACTCCGCGGTGCCAAATGTCACACTCTGTGCCACTTCTCTAGGCAGAGTTGCGAAATTTAAGTACTTGGGCCACTGGATCACCGAGGACCTAAGTGACGATGTTATGTGGAGCGGGAGCGCAGGTCGCTGGCTGTCCGATGCAATATGTGGGCCCGCAGTTTTGCACGCTGTTAAGGTTAAGTTAAGGTTTCGCTTTTCAAAGCTTTACTGTCAGTCCTTCTACAAGTGCAAACCTGCGGGTGAACTGTACGCGGAGTGCATAAAGCAATCTCCGCGTTCAATATAATAACGCGTTCAGGGTGTTGGTGGGATTGCCACGATACTACAGCGCCTCGGGCACGTTTTTGGAGGCGCACGTTGATGGTTTTGAAGCCATCATACGCAAGCGTTGTGCTTCCATAATGGATCGCGTGCAAGCTAGCACCAACACCACCCTGAGCGCATTAGCGGACTGATGGGACTCTCCGATTGGATACGACTGCATGCAGTCAGGTAGACGCGCCCCTGTCTCGGACAGGCTGATCGGCTACCGCTTATTGTTATATTTTTGTTTCAGCCTTGTTTACTAACAATAACTAATGTGTACTAACATAATACATACTAATGTATACGATTACATAAATACTAACAACTAACTAATCAAATTGTTACAAACAAATATAGATATTCTGTGTCCGAAATAATTTATTATTAATATAAAATTATCTTTTGCAGTTTTAATGAACTCATCGTGATGACTTCTCATCATAATTTAAAAAATATCATCAGGTTATCTTGAAGTGAAGGTACATTTCAAGATAACCTGGGAATATAACCATAAAAGATAGGCACCGCACGCGTTTTGATGTTCTGACCAGTAAAGGGCGCCTTGCCCAGTAGGGCCACTAACTATGAAAACAATATAATTTCAAAGGAAGTTGTACATTAAACTTCAAAGCTTGATAGGGTTAAATATATCTGATTGATTGAACACTGTTTTTGAAGTGAGTTTGTAAAAGTGTGATATTTTGTTTATAAGATTTTCGATCACCCAAACGCACTACTAATGAAATGAAACGCGCTTAATGCAAATTAAAAATCAACAGCAATAATTGTCGCACTGATTGTAACGATAATTGCCAGTAACCTAGCAACGTCTGTGGGAATTGCTTGAATATGTCAAGTACATAAGTACGCCTAGAATGGACTAGAATGTTTCAGAATATTTAATTTTAATCACATTCGTTGATTCATCTCTTGCATCATTCGCTTGATTAACTATAATAACAAATGATCATCCAAAGATAGAATTTGCGCTACATTGACATACGCAATTTTTATAGACATCGTCTATTTTTACATATAAATATAGTAGGTATATGCAGCAACGTTTCAAAGTATCGATGCCATGTTAAATTCATCTTTTTTGTGGGAACTCCATGTAGCTTTCTTACCACAGCCTTTCCGCTCTCTTTCGGTGTCGATCGTGACTGGATGAAAAAATTAGAATGTTTTTTAATATGAATAAAATTCATCTCCACGATTTAGGTAGGAAAGATGGAATTACATTTCCACATTCAAAGTATACTACACTGTTGTATTTTCTTTTGAACATTTCTTTATTTTTAATATTTATATTATATTTTGTGTCATAGTCATAAAGTCACAATCTTGCCCAGGGTTTCTCAAACTTTTTTCGCTCGCAGACCCCTTTCCCAGAAACTATTACAACCGTTAACCCCCCTCCAATTTACGTTACTTACTCAAACTGACATGTAATATGTAAGTGCGGAAATACAACGGTGTTTCATGCCCGCACTTGCTTTGCTACTCTTAATGATACAATGCAGAGACTTGTTTGTGCTACATGTTATTTCATGCATTCTTATGTGTGACTCTTTATGGGGTGGACATAGAGAAAAGCATCTTGATCTTCTTAATTAGGTACCTATTGGAATCATAGATATTTTGAACTAACAAACGAATAGCTGTGATATGGAGGTCTATATTTAGCTGTCGTAGATCCCCATTTTTTTATTGACACCATTGACTCCTATAAAATCAAATCGACCTCTTTAGGAACGACTGATCTAGCCTAAATAAATTCTTATACATATTGTATACGTCTTTAATTCGGATATATACTGGACTTTTTAGTCTTACCTTGATCTTATACTCATAATCATGTTTTGTAGATAAGACGTTGCCGTTAAAATCAATAAAAAATAAATATTACGTTTGACTGTATGATAGCGTAAGTTGGTGAACGATTTCAGTCAGATTTTGATAAAGGCTGAAACTTCTACATTACCTCTGACTACTGGCGTCTATACTCATTTTAATTAATTGACATTTGTTAATGTCATTGCAATTAATGCTACATTGATACGTGGATAAATAGATATATGTACATACTTTATTACACCAAACATTTCCTTTCTTTTTTATAGAATATATGGCAGATGAGCGGGCGGCCCACATGACAGTAAGTGGTCACGGCCGCCCATGGACACCTGCAACACCAAATATAGACAAACACAAAATATAAGTAATCAGAAGTGCAATCGGCGGCCTCATCACTAAAGCGATTTCTTCCAGACATATTTTATGTGGTAGACGAATAAATCGACGAATTGAAGAAAACCCTAAAATATTAAATGATAATTCTGAAGAACAGGATATTGCCAAACATTTCTTCGGTTTGCATGCTCATATGCTTACGAGTATTTTCATGAAACATGAAATGTTTTAATTTGCTGAAGTATGTCATATGAATGTGTCGTACTGAATTGATATTTAACCTATCGCCTTGAGTATTGAGATCAATATCCAGGCCCCTTTTATTAATGTTTACTGAAGCAGTTTCATAACAAATAATATTTTGTATGTAGTTACGTCACCCAAGCCCTTAGGGTATGTCCGCACTGCGAAAAATCACCGCGCGAAATTTTTACCGCGATTCTGTAACATATGATAATTTTATGAACGTACACGCACTCGCGATAAAAATCCGCGCGAATAAAAATTCGCTTTGAAATCTGTAGTTTGATGCAAATTGGACGCGATGCGGTGCGGATTTATTTCCGCGCGAATGTTTGTGCACTATGGAGTAGTACGTCGCTCATCGCATTGCGGAATAAATACGCGCGGGCGGGCGGTCAGTCGTGTGTCGCTATTTAAAGGAGTATGTCGCGCTCTTCGTCTCCAGCCTTGTCGTCACGCTCGCCAGCGGCTGAGTAAGAAAATGACGACATTGACGTAGAGCAATTAATCATTTTAATGCATAGGAGACCTCCCCTGTGGGATAAATATGATACAAAATACTCATGATCGAGTGATGAAGGCGAGAAGGTATTGATATTTTACGTAGAAAAATCCTTTCATAGGTCTTAACGCCGTAAATATATGGATCCAGTGTTGACGATATCTTTTTTCACGTCTTTTACGCATTATCAACCAGATTAACCTCTTCAGTCTCGAGATGCAGAAATGCTAAAATCTGATGCGTTGGTTTTTTTTTTAAGGACGATGGTGGCAGGCGAGCATACAGTCCACCTGATGGTAAGTGGATAGCCCATAGACATCCGTGACACATGCCAACATTAGTCCAAAATGACAAACGTTGGCACGCCCCCGGATGCACTGCCTACCTTTGGATGCGTTGGTTAATTATAATAGTTAGTTAGGTCTTAAGTAAATAGATTTCGGGACTTTTTTGTGGAAATAGGGTAGGTATCATATTGGATACTCTGGGACTCAACGGTGTAAAATAAACATAGGTGCAATGAAAATCAAAATTTATTCATAGAACTCTTTAAAACAATTTCTGTTAGTAGTGAAGCAGAGATATACCTTACAGGTACTGCATATAACAAAAGTCAAATTTTTGCACTCAAAATGTAGGTTACATTTTGAGTGACTATTGTGTGTAGAATTTGACATTTCCAGTAAATGAATGGCAATCTCGCAGCAACAGGTGGTAGAGACTGGATTTTACGATGACGTATAGTTGCAACAAAAAGGTTAAAATTTTATTTCTGTTATCCATTTCAGACACGTGCGTCTCGGGTGAGTACTGCATAAAAACTAGCAAAAACCGCGAGAAATTTTATTCGCTGTGCGTATATGGTTTGTATCAGGACGCAGATTAAATATCGCCAGGAAAAAAATCGCGCGGTGAATTTTCGCAGTGCGGACTTACCCTTAGGATGTAGCAATAAGAGATTACATTGTATTTAGATTTAATAAAAGACTTCAGAAGAATACTGGCACCAAGCTCTGCCACTTGTCTTCAATATAGTTTTAGTTCAATATACTAGTTTTAGTTTTTAAAAAGCATTTTTCTTGCTCCCGAAACTTATTCACTTATCATTAAACTTATCACGCTGATTTATTCGTTGCTCTAACTGAGTGAAGAGCTTTGTTCTACAAAGTTAAATTTGCGTTTGGCATCACCTAACCGGCTATTGAATATGTTGATAATGAGCTGCAAAGGAGTTTGTATCTATTTCAACACGTAATTGGCCAATACTTATAGCAACATTAGTTTCGTGTCATCTATGAATTTGAATAATATATTATTTTAAAGATACGTAATATATATTTTATATCAATCAATTTTGACCACTTGACTCTGTCCAACACGCTATTTGAATTGACGACGCCCCCACTCAGGCGGTTTAGAATCGCTCAACATCCGAACAGTATTTCTCTGTGTTTTCTATCGTCTTCGGACTTTTATCATCACACCTCTCGTCACCACAGGACGGTTCATCCGCACTTGACAAAGAGTTACTATGTGGGTACAGTACGGTGTTCAAGACACTATGCCACGAACCCAAAAGTTGTGGAACGAACTGCCAGCTTAGGTGTTTCCACTAAATTACGACAAAGAACGGGGCTTTTCAAAGGGAGCTGTGAATAGGATTCTGCAAGGTAGGAAGCGCACCCGCAGTAGGGTGTTGCAGTTGATCATGGACGGCGGTGATCACTTACCATCACGTGGGTGGCCCGCCCGTCTACCACCATTGCTATAAAAGAAAAAAAATCTGGAAAGTTACATGCTGTGCGATTTTCAGTCCTTATTACTAACTTATTAATATTAATGTAAAAAGGTTGGTGTCTTACTGACTGTGTGTACTTATATTATTATTACCTGTATAAATTAATCTACAATAATTGCAGCGTTATTTAAATGCACACTGGTGTCGCAAGGTTGAATTTATTAGCATAATTTTTCACAGTAATCAGCTAATGGTGCCATAAAAGTACGAGGCAATTATTAAGTAGAAATATACAACATTATGGATTTCGTTTAATAATGGAATACCCGGCTACTTTAGCTCGTTACTTCAGTTCTTATGATTCTTTAAAAATCCCCAACCAGAATATATTAATCATTCACAATTACTAGCTCCATGGACATCACTTCATCCTGGCCGTTTCAAGTCCAGCCATTGTTAAGTATACTCGTACATCTCTTTCGGTACAAGGGGTATTTAAACGTGTTCCAATCAGTTCCAATCTGGGTTTTAACTGCTTTAATTATGCTTTATTCGAATTCAAGTTCTATCTAAACACTTTACTGGTTTCATTTATTGCGTTTACAATAGAAAAATAGTAGGCTTAGCTTGTGTCTTTGATTTCTGAAAAGATAAAAATTAATAACATCTTTTCACACATTTAGAAATATGATTCACGATAATATAAGCATATTTTTCTTCTTTTATGCCTTGGCACGTGTCAGTTCCATCGTACCCTAAACTTACATTCTACAACATTAATGTAGGTACCAATATATCAGCCCTAGTGAGTGCTCAAGAATCTGTACAAACTAAATGCTGCTCGTGAATTTGATTCTCCTAGTATCTTATGGAACATACAAACATCATTCCTGTTCAGATCGTGAGTCCTCACCGAGGCCTCCCGTTCCTGTTGATACTTATATTGTTAACTAAATTAAAAAGCCTTATTCAAATATTCAGTGCATCATAGTTAAGCAGAACTCGAAACTGCCGTATTATGTGGGGAATGATTAAAGGGGTCAAATCTAATTTGACGTGTAATTAAATTATGTTGCTTTTAATTGTAATTGTTTTGTACTAACACAGTTTTAAGTTTTTTTGCTAACCCAAATGGACCTTTTTGTTGTCTAAATAAACAAAAATAAAAACCATAACTTAAGATAATGAATAATGATGTATGAGAAAAGACTTGTTTCACAAAATCCTAATACCCAATCGCGATTTCTATATTTAGAATGTCAACGCCCTGTCTTTAATTAGTTTAAGATTTTATTTTAAAGTTAAAAGTAATGGATGCACATACCAGAACGAATTTGTTATTGCGTAGAATCATTCGTTTCGTCGTGTAAATGTAACCCGGTATCGCTTGGCAAATGTAATTATAATTACGCTATTGCAGTCCTGACCCAATGAATTGTTTAATTAATTGTTGTTATTTATATTGCAAATAATACTAAATAAATAAACAATACGTAATTGATTATTTACTGCGTGTTTGTTAATACACGATGGTAAACACGGTATGGTTTTGATGGCAAAGAATGGTGAATAGTACAAATGGAGAGATGAGAAAGCAGAGATGTTCATCCGCTCCATCCAAGAGATGGATAGACATTAAAAGCTGTGACATGTATGGTGTGAATGTAGAAATGTAGGGGAATGCCAGGCTAATTCCAAATAAAAAGGTTAATGACCAGAAAAAGATGAAACTCAATCTAATTTTAAACCTTTTCTGAAATGTTTTAGAATTCATAATTGTATGTATACAAGTCGAAAGTACTTACATGTTGTACATCTCTCGTTGCCCCTCACGTCATTTATGAGTATTTATTTATGTTCTTGGACAGTTATGAGGGGTGTGTCTGGTACCGTGGCGCGTCTGCTGGCTGATTGCCATGTGGCATTTACCTTTGATGACATGTTCATGTGTAATTAACATTTTGAGTGATACTGTCCGATTATGAACAAACAATAGACAGCTATAACACGACACTTAGTATAGGTACCTTTTTTATAGAAAGATGGTGACAGATGAGTATTCAGTCCATCTGATGGTAAGTGAATACCGTCGTCCATGGAAACCCAGAGATACATGACTACATCAGTCAGACTGCCGCTTCCGGGTGCGCTGTCCATCTTTGGAGGATCGGATTTGGAGAAAGGGTTGGGGAAAGAAGAATAGTAAGTAGGTATAATCGAACGAGAGATTTTCCACATCCCATTACACATATCAATCCTCCTTGGGGGCAGGGCCGTCTTTACCAGGGGGTGCAAGGGGTGCGGTGCACCCCGGGCGCTCACCTTTTAAAGGTAATGAAAAAATATAACGCTATAGTAAACAATTACACAATTGACTGTCATAGGATACACAATAGGATATTTGACTGTCATAGGATACACAATAGGATATTTGACTGTCATAGGATACACAATAGGATGTTTGACTGTCTTAGGATACACTCCCGCACCCCGGCGCAGAATAGACTTAAGACGGCCCTGCTTGGGGGTATGGGTAAAGTGGATTCAAGAGTGTAATGGATTACTTTATACTTACTTATTTTATATGAGTAACCTTTGCGTGCTGTGCCTTTACCCGTCAAGGTCTACATTTCACCCGGGAAATTCTTAATTTTGAACACTGTCTTGCAAAACCCGCCAACTATTGAATTTCGTTATAAATAACCTACAACATTTGCATAATTATGAAAGGGAAGTTAGGTTGTTGTTTTCTTGGGCAATTCGGTTAGGCGAGGTTCCTATCTCTATGGACATTCTTTCAACAAGTTTTCCAAGATGACTTTTCTTCGTTATCGTCTTAATGGAAAGTCTGCTTAGTTATCTAACAGATAGGAGTAACACTTTACCCCCGCGCCCAGAGGATAAATCAATACAAAATCCCTTATTATTCACAAATATGGAATAGAGGACGATACTGTTTTGTTTATGATTTGATTAATAAGCGTTTTTACCATAGTTGGGCAGTGAACATGTACTAAAGTGACTATTTACCTACCATCATAGGGACCGCCCGTGCATCCGTCTGCCGGCTCTTCTACAAAAAGTATTATATGCATACAGTGAATAATGATATTTTAGAGGATATTTGGCAACCTTCTAAAACTTGTGGGAGACTACGCTTCACTCACATACTTGCTAAGTACATACTTTTCTCTAAGTAGGTACGTTTACTTCTAACGATTAGATTAAATTTTATCATAAAAAAATACAAGTACTTTATTCACTTGTCGTATAATAACAATATATTTTCATGATCCCATAATAATATTATTTTGTGATTTTATATCTATTTGCGGGTGCAGTGATTTGATCTTATCACTAATCCGCAAATGTTTACATTGATTTTGTATGTGCAAAGTGCAAGATAAAAATGGGCATTATTACAAGGCTAGATAAAAATATAATAGGTTTCCAGGCGCTCTGAACCCAGGGTTTCCCCCTAGATTTAGATCTTTAAAATAGTTTTGAAGGCGTATGCTCCAAATGAATGCCTTCAAATGGATTCTATTTTCAGACTAAAATATTTCCTTAAAAATGTACAGCTGTGCAAATTAAGAAAGACGGTAATGACGGTCAGGATGCCTAGAAGTATCAATCGGTAGGTGAATCTCTTGCTAGCAAGGATCTATTCAATTGTATTTTTACTGCAAACATTGTACCTATGAGAGTCCCCCTTTATACCGGGCTAAATGCCAAAAATCTGAAATTTACTCGCATCTAATTAATTTTGATTAGGAACAATGTCACATATCTGACACATCTGACACTGCTAACATTTTTAACCGTCTGTTGTCGAACGACAGAGGAAATGAACACATAATTTTTCATCACACAGTACACCGCGTAGGTGGAGTAGTTAGTTTAGACATTTATATAAGAAAAAAACAATGGGTTATTAACCCCACATGTACCTACCTACAGTATTTGCCACTCGAGCGTTTGAACAAACACAAACTATTATTTGTTATTATCAACATATTCAATAGACGGCTAGCTGGTGCCGACCGCAAATCCAACATTGTAAAACAAACCTGTTCATGCCGTTAATAACTCTTTTTATGAAAGCAAAGAAACTTTGAATTTGTGTAAACGTTCGGTCGGACAATGCGTTGCATGCTTTTCCGAATAAAAAATCGCGCCAGTTAATTTAGATATGACCTATAAGCTCTCCCCCCTTATAGACCGTCAGATTTTGGAATATAAAACACCACGCGAGCCCAGTGCGGATTGGTGAATAATACATATTCTCCACTTTTTTTTATTCTTATGCATGCGGGTTTCGTCACGATTTTTTCCTTCACCGCCGAGCTGGTGATAATTGCTAAATTCGAATAATTTCTAAAAATCTATACTTTAATCCATACTCAGCTCAATGGTATTTGCCGAGGATTTTAACTCACAACCTCACTCACGAATGACAATCGTGAATAGATACCCCTAGGCTATCACCGCTCTTTACCTACGTATAATTTGTCCGCAAAGAAGTATGTACTCGTACATACGAGTACAAGAGGAGCTACCCTAATAAACAAATTAATTTGTGTGATTTTGCAGCGCTGAGCCTAGTTGCAGGTTTTACAAAGTTTAATATTTTCTAGCATTATAAGTTTTTCTGCTTTTTTTTTCAGGAGCCCGTGACAATAAAGTCGAAGGCCATCCGTTGGCAGAAGATCGCCAAATCAGACCATCTCTACATCCCCGACAAGGAGGAAGCTGAGTGTGCAGCGTAAATACCAAAATTTAAATAGCACGCCTGTGTTTGGGTTCATACACTGTATGAATAACTTTAAAAATATGTAGTAAAATTTGATGAAGCGGAGGAAAATTTGAAAATCTCGGTCTGTTGATCAAAAAATTACGCGATCCCGGATATATATATATATATGTCATATATGACGTCATGATGACGTAGCACGGTGTAAATTCATTTTTTATTTACAACCCAAACAATGCTTTTTTTTAAAAATTGTAACTGCAGTACAGTTCGTCGGCAGTAAACTCTAACACGATATAATACTTATATATATTGTGCATTGATTGCCGGTAGTCTCCTCATCAGTATGTCTGGTGGGAACACTCCCAGGAATCTACAGCCTATCAATAATATGTTTTAATACATTTTTTTATAACACAGTATCGATTACTTTAATTTTTTATCGCTTATTTTTGCAGTAAATTCTCATGCGTTTAGTTTCGACTCTGGTATCATTTAAAAAAGCCGCTCGCGTTTATTTTACTATTAATCATCAATTATGTCATGTGCAGCCGTTATCGTGTATGGGCCCGGGCCCACCTTTAGGCGATATCGCAGCGGTTATCAGATGTATTATGTAGACAACTATTTACGCACCTATTTTAAAAACCCAGTAGGGAATGGGTGTGATTAATTAGGGTATACGTGGCAGAGCCATGACAAAAAAAAAATTAATTGAGGTAGAGTCTGTGATAGGAATTTCTAGGTTTTAACATTACAAGTTTCAAATTCATTCCTAAATCCTCCAAAGGTGTTCTAAAGTGCATCCCGAAACGTGCCAATGTTTGTCATTCTGAACTAATGTCGGCATGTATAGAGGGATGTTCAAAGGAGACAGTATGTACTCACCGCCAAGCGGACTGCTTGCTCATCTGATTCGTTCTTTCCATAAAAAAAAATATTTTTATTCCTACGGCTAATATAATTTCCTTGACCCAATCAAGGAATAAGAGATCGTTCTATTGATTTTAGAATTAAAAATTCATTTCTACTTGTAGATTTTATCCTAAAAATTCCTACGACAGGCAACTGTATATTAGGCTAAGTTGAAATAATTCCTGTAGTGCGAATTTAGTTTTGTGTAAAGAGTACAAAACGTAGCAAAAATGTTTTGAAAGCTGTTCCTATCACTAAAATGGTAGACCAAAATTTAGCGTAGAATTTTTGATTTGGTGGGTAGCTAAATAAAAATATACTTACTGACTTATGAATAAACGATTTATCGAAACTCCTATTTATTGCCTCGACTCTACTTACTATTGGGGATTTTGAAGTTAATGTCCAAATGTCCCGTTTTCCCGCCGCAAAACATCTTTTAATCCTGCACAATTATAGTCAAAATTAAAATATTATCTTCAGGTGAAATTACATTGGTGTT
The DNA here is from genome assembly GCA_914767545.1 of Sesia apiformis. Taxonomy (NCBI): domain Eukaryota; kingdom Metazoa; phylum Arthropoda; class Insecta; order Lepidoptera; family Sesiidae; genus Sesia; species Sesia apiformis. Next base: position 10,062,253 of record OU611967.1, on the reverse strand, counting down.
AGTCCAGTGAGGTTTTTGAATTTAACAAAATTTGTTAATCCTGAAATTCATACTGAATTCTGTTCGCTTTTAATGTTGAACGAGAGGGGGACGAAATACTGATGGCGACGAGGCGATGGGAATTTTGGTAGAGATCTAAAGTACTTATAATTAACCCCCACATCTTTGCACTAAAATAGTTCTTCTAGGATTTAGTTAAAAAATTGTAGTCCTTAATAGTGATACTTTTGAGTATATTGTAGCTCTGTTGTAAAAAATCTGTTAGTGGTGTAAAATACGAGTAGAACCCTGACCCTTGAGCAATGAACGCTAATGAACCGTAAGACTCGAGCATTAAACGCTCGTGAGCGCGTTTTAGACTCGAGCCTTTGACGTTTAAGGGTTTATGGTATAACTCGCAAGCGTTAAAAAGTTGGACTAAACGTTCGAGTGTCAAAGATACATTACAGACAGACGCGCCCTCCACCGCTCATTTTTATTTTCAACACTAATAGCTGTAGCTTAATTTCTACAAACGTAACTATGACTAAACCAATACTGAACGAAGCAAAGTTTGGAAGGTGTATATCACAGTATTAGGACGATATCGTTTTGTTTAAGCAATACCATATATATGTGACGTTATCTCAGAAAAGGAATCTTATTGTCGGTGCTTGTTTCCAAAATATTGAGACGGAAACCTTAAAAAAATATAATAAACAGCTCTATACGTCTACAGACTTTCCCTTACCACCCAAAGGTTGCCCGGGGAAATCGCTTTAGCGATAAAACAGCCGAAGTTATTCTAATTACTACATGTAGTTTTGTGTTTCTCTTCGGTATATTTTAGTGTATAATATATCTATTTTAAAACCATATGATAGAGTGTTTCTATTTAAATAAAATCTAAAAACAACGGATTGGAATATCTTAACCGGAATGAATAAATCCATATCAATAGTAGGGTCCCTTTGCTCAGATAACGTCACATATTATTATCAATTGATAAAATTAATTAATGTATGGTCGAAAACAAGTCGACCTATACTCATGGGTAACTAAAATGACAGTAGTGAAATAATTTTGGTCACAGTGACGTGTTATTGACTGTACCGCTTATGTTTTAAGTGTATTTTAAGTATTTGAAATAATCGTAATTAATTTTACATTCCAAAGACCTATTGTGGGTATCGTGTGACGTAGAATCACTTCATGTTTCCTTATAATCAGTATTCAACAAAGGGTAGGTAATATATAAATCTATAGCTGAGTGGTAAAGAAGAATAGTGTCTCAGGCACAGTGTCGCGACAAGGCGACCAGTTGCTCGAAATATAATAAGTTGTATGTGGTCGGTTAAAGCCGGCTCCTAGTCTCTCCTCCTCTATACAGAATTAAATAAAAATATATGCACCCTCTTTTGTTTTACCCCTTTAAACATCAGCACTTTTTCACAGAAAAATAAAAACATTTTTATATTAGTACCTAAAAGTGTGAAGGGAAGAAATACATAACATGGTTAATTTATTGAAAAAGAGAAAGCAGGCGGTGTATTAGACAAAGTATGCGGTGTATGCAAAAGAAATGGGACAAAAAACAAGTTTTATTTTTTTAGAGGACATATGGGGCTCAGAAAACACACGTAGAGCAAGGACTATGGTTTTATCGATTGATTACGGTAGGCCGTGTTATTTCTTAGCCACCGGTCGCGTCAATAAATTTCGACCAGAAACACCGTGTACGAGTACTATATTTAAAAAAAATGGGATTTTTAGTTTCCAAAAGGGTAATTTACTATATATATGGTAGAAAATATATTTTTTATGAACATATAAATATATCCCTAAAGCAAATTGTGCTTCTATATTGTTACCCAGTGTAAAAATATATTTTCTTTGTTTTTTATTCGTTACATCTCAGCTACAGAAATATAATTTAGGCAAATATTCTACGAGTATGTTAGTAATGCATACCACCTACTTATTGCACTGTGATTTTTTTATTTTTACAAAGTATCGTATAGGATATTTATTTTGCCTAATATCTTTTAAATTAATTTTAAAACTTAGTGATTTCAATGTGATTTTATTGGTAGCATATATAAAAAGAAATCGGTTCATGTATTTATAATAATTGGCATTATATTATTCATAATCATGTTATCTCATAATAATATATGTTTATAATATTGAAATAAATTGTGTGTTATCATCATACTGAGTTTTTATTTTCCATTATATGTCTCCGAACCTTTCCCGACGCCTGAAAACCACTCACGATTCTCAGTATTTTGTTTTGTAAAATATTAAATTGTGTTTTGTATTTAGTAATTTTTTATGAAAAATTTGGTAAAAACGGGAAATATTTTTTTTTCGCAAAAAGATATTCATATTTTCATGTTAATGAACCCATAATCATGAACGGAATTCACGGTTTCAGGCTTCAGACAGGCAGTATACTCTTATAAAATTTACATACCTACTTACTTGTCTTAATTGATCTTAATTATTACTACAAGTAGTCTTTAGAAAATGTATTGAAAATGATAGATTTGAGCAATATTTTTTATGAACTTCTTTTACTAAATTTATATTACCTACTTTCTGAATTAAATTATAATAATGTTTGGTGTATGTTTTATGTAAGAAGTAGAATCAAAAAGTACTGCACCTATTTTGAAAAATCCTTTCACTTCTAAGAAGCTAAACTATTGCAAATAAATGCATAGACTACCTTTGTGCCACCCGAGCGAAGTCAGGGCGGGTAACTAGTATTTCGTAAACAAAAGATGTTTATAGAAACAACTTTTAGCACGTCTATTCAAGACGGAAATATTGACTCAAAAAATAAATCTTAATAGCTTTTAAATCTGCGGAGTCCTTAAAAAAAATCTAAAGTTGGTCAATTATAAGCTTAAAAATTTCATAAACCGTTTATTATAAAATGATTATAATTACAAAACATTATCTTGAAGTAAATTATAAATAAAGACTAGTATTTCTTAATAGTTTTTCTTATGAGAGCCATGCGTTGCTTGTGCGCTTCCGTGACGGGCGCCCGTTTGTATGGCCGCAGTTCATCGTTGCCGAACCCTGGTATCCACATGTTCCATTCACGTTCTGAAAAAAGTGCATAAAAATAACTAGCTGTGCTAGTTAACTCCCCAAAATGTATGAAACTTAGTGGGTATATAGAATAGTTTATTGTGAACACAACCAAATATTATTATGAACCGAATATTGAAAAACTTATATATAGATATTTTTGCTGCTATGTAGTTTCTTTTTAAAAGGTAAGGATGAAAAACTATCACTGGAAAAGCATTGACATTTTTTTAAATATATTAAATACAAATAAATAAAAAGCAAAAATGTCATCCACATAAGGTTTTTCTGCATTCTGAAAAGGGCCAAACTCAGAAAACCTTTAAATAAAAAAGACAAACGATACAACTTTTACCAACTTTTACTTGTATCGGCCTATAAGAACTCACTGCAGGGCACAGCCCTCTCTTAGTAAATATCACGGGGGGGCCGTATTCCAGATTTTTTTAAATATTTCTGGAGCATGTGGGCTTCCTCACGATGTTCTCCCTCACCGGCCTGCTAGTGAAATTTTTAAAAAAATCCATCCTTATGTATGAACTCAGTGGTAATTCTATAATCTTGCTAATTCTATAATCAATATTAGTGAATTTGGTTGTGTTTTGTGCAATTGTATTGTTTCTGATTTTATACTGACTTTTTAAATTTAAATCTATTGAGATTACCGAAACCACAAAACTTACCTAAAACTAACTGCACGTCTTTGAGCTCTACTGTTGGAGCATGTCTATGTTTTGCTAAAGCAGATGCTGTATTCAATGCTGTGTCTATGAAATCGTCTGCCATTTGCAGTAAAATCTCTTCTACATCTTCATCTAGTTGCACTGTAGGATCCACTTCACGTACCAGCTCTTGTAGACGTGGTCGGCTTAGGCAGGGCTGGGACTAAAAATCACGATAATTTTATAATAGACAACTTTTGAAATTTGATAAAACATCTTTAAGTCCTAAAGCTTAGATTGATCTTGCCAAAACCGAAGTCTTGCAAGAATTAAGTCACAATTAGTCTTCCAATTCTCCAGTTATAAGACAGAGAAAGACTTTTATGTATGCTGTGCCCGGCATGTGTTGCATGCCTGGCAATTTTTTGCACATAATATATAGCCTATGTTCAATTGGAATAATGTACCTTTGAAATGGTGAAAGAATTTTTCAAATAGGTGCAGTGGCCCCGGAGATTACCCTCCACATACACGCAAACACAAAATTTGCACTCTCTTTATTATGTATATTAGTGAAATGTGAAATCGACACCTCCTACTGTGCTACACTCTGGGACACATGAATTGAGCCACTGCATTTTAATGTATAAAGGCCTGTTAGGTCAAAGAAACAGTGTTTATGCAGTTTTAAAGCTGGCCTATTCACCATTATATTGGTGTACTATTGTTCCAAATTTGAACCACAGAAGAAAAGCAGTCAGTTCACTGTTTAAAAGAAAATAAGGAAGCAGAAAGTTTAAACTGGGGCACTAATGGTGTTGTTTTTCAATAAAAGTTTTGTTAAATTGTTTTCCCAGAGATTTGATAAAGCTCGCCAACAAATGATGGATACTGCGCCGCGTAAGCTGTGGTACGTCTTCAGTCTGGGCTTAGTCAGCGAAATGTAGGTGTACAACTTCATTTAAGCCATTCTGCTGTTCAGAGAGTGTAACATCGAATACCTAGAGACTGGCGGCTGCATTCGCCGTCCAGGAGGGCCACGATTCCGAGTGACAACGGAAAGATTGGTTTATGTTCACGATCACCTTACGAAATCGTCATCTGATCTCAGTAGAGATCCAAGAACAGCTTTGAGACTTTCATGGAGTGGCTATTAGCGCTCGGACTGTTAGAAGAAGACTCAAAGAATGTAATATAAAGCCACATAAGCCAGCCAAACTGACACGAGCTCAGCGAATGGTGCGCCTTCAGTTTGCGTGCAAACATTTGCAATAGACTCAACGTCAATGGAGCCAGATACTCTTCACTGATGAATCCAAGATTATGTTGTATGGTAATGATGGAAGGAGGAAGGTGTAGCGTGGACAGGGAGAGCATTTTGTGTAGTGCTGTATTGAAGAGAAAGTGAGTTATGGTGGGTGTCATGGTCATGGTATGGGGAGGAATTTCACGGAAGGCAAAACTGGTTGTGATGGAACCATGGCTGCCACCACTAAATAGCAACTGTTACATTCACCAACGCTTGTTGGTGAAAATTTCATTTTTATGCATGATAATGCAAGAGTGCACACTGCAGGATTTGTCAGGGTATACCTTCATAACATTGGTATCACAGTCATGGAATAGCCAGCAAGAAACTCAGATATGAATTCCATAGAGCATTTAAGGGATGAGCTTAAGAGGCATGTTCGAGCTCACCATCCAGCTCCACAGACCTTGCAGGAGCTGAAAACTGTCATTGAGGAAGAACAGGACAATATTCCACAACACGTCGTTATGATGTTGATTGATTCCATGCCAAACTGCATGACAACCGTCGTAAATGCTCTTGGAGGCAATCCAAGTTAGTGAATAAACGATTTTTAATAACATTTTTTAACATTGATTTCTTAAAAAATTCAATAAAGTTTTCCCTATGAGAAAGGCGGACAAAACTTGTTACACTTAAACTCAATGACTGAGAATGCAGTTTATTTGGGACATTTTTCTCAAATTTATTGTTTATAACTGGAATTAAATAAGAACATGCCAAATTATTATCCTCCTATTAAAATTTGTTATTAGTAAGTGTTGTAATTTATCTTGTTATTTGGTAATAATATGAATAGGACCATTGGGGTACATACATTATGTACTTAATAATAGAGAAAGTGAAAGTCTGAAGCTGTAAATATGTACATACATATCAACTTATGCAAGGGCTTCAGACCACAATCCATCACATGGAGCCTGTGCTGACTGGTGGATATATTTTTTAAGTTTGTGAACACACAGGTTTCCTCATGATGCTCATTCACACATTTAATAAATAAACAAAGTGAAGTTGATACAAAACTCGTTGTTTATCTTCTTACCTGTTCGCCGGTAGCAGCTGTAGCACTGATTTGCGCCCCTAGACCTATCGGGCTATGTTGTGATGGGGAACCTTGTAGAGATCCAGATTGCAACTGAGGACTTTGTAGAGGATTGTTTGCATACTGAATAGCGCCCGGAGGAAGCGAACCTAGTGAGGGCATTTTAGGGGGAAGAGCGTTGCCTGACATGAGTAACAATGGAAAGATTAAATACGCTTATTTTTTAATTAAACTGAAAACAATTTGTTTATATTTAAAAAAAGAAAACGCTAATTATAATTTATAATAAGCACAATTTACGAATTGACTTGATGATACTGACAGGAGTGACAAGTGACAGACATTTTTTTCGTATATGGCAATGGTGCAATTAACACATTATGCCAGTGTGAAGTTTTCTTCGTATAACTATTTAACTTACCTACAATATAAATCCCCGTTGTCTGCTGACCTCAGGATGTCTTTCTCTATGATAGCGCCCGGTTTGCGTTCCACTCGTACACGTAACAACTCATCCATTAAATGTTCGAGGTCCCAGAGGTCTTGTGCTCTATTATTCAAAGAAAGAACTACTGATTGTAGTTGTCGAGGATGGTAATGTGAGGTAGCATGTATATATCTATCGGTGCGTGTTGATTTTCTATACACAGTGTGGGACAAGGAACAATCTTCTTTAACCATTATATTTAACGTCAAGAAATTACGTTGTTTTCGTGTGGCGATATATGTCGTTATTACCACCATTTACTATTGACAGATCAGTTGAACAGTAGAGTCCTTGCCGCCACTGAAGTCTTGCGACAAAAATTGGAACTAAATTTGACAACTCCACCATCTTGTAGTTTGTCAGGAGTGTCCATGGATAGTATCGTTCGTGGATTTTCTTGAAATTACATTGAAATTAAATTGATCATGTCGCGTAAAGTTGTAAAAAGTGCAGCCCGGGAAATGATCCTTAAAATGAAAGAATTTTGTGAATTGGCGCAGAAGAATAAAAGAGTATTGATCCCGTTAAATAATGTACAAATGCGAGTCGCTGCCATGACAGGTAAATTTTAGGGATGCCAGAGTTTAGGTGCTTGCCTAATAAATGGGTAAAATATTATGAGTCGGATAAAAACTATTACTTAAAAAAGGCCTAACTTTGTCTAATGGACGATATAGTTCATTGTATTTTATGCAAAATTATGATTGAACATAGAAATATCATAATGGATTAATTAACAGAAAATAATATATTTGTTTATTTCAGGTGTTTCCGTGAAAACGGTTTCACGAATTACTAAAGAAGGAAAAGTAGCGGCAAGCACGTCAAAGAAAATTGTCACCCATGGAAAAAGCCGTCTGCAACCAAAAAGGATTGATTTGGATGATTTTGATTTATGTGCTATACGTCAAAAAATCCACTTTTTCTATGTGGTGAAGAAAGAAATACCAACGGTAAACAAACTGCGATTGGAACTAAATCAAGATATCAATTTTCAAGGCAGTAATACAACGCTATGAAGAATATTAAAAAAGTTAGGCTTCCGATTCAAACGCTGTCAGTCTAAACGCAAAGTTTTGATGGAACGCTATGATATTACCGCTTGGCGTGCCAGATATATTGAAAGAATAAAGAGAAATAGATTAATTGACAGGAGACCTGTGGTGTATTTAGATGAAACCTACATTCATCCTACTTATCATGGGAAGAGTTGTTGGCAAAGCGCAGACGAAAATGGACTATTGGTCTCGGAATCAGCTGGAAAACGGTTCATTATTGCACATGCTGGATCAGAAAATGGATTTGTGCAGAATGCATTGTTGATTTTCAGATCACAATCTCAATCTGCAGATTATCACGATGATATGAATGCCGCCCAGAAGGCCAACATAACTCGCGTTCTTCGTGAGATTGGGACTCATTTATGCGAAGATGTCGTACAAAAGTGGTCCACCAGGATACGCCACCTACAGCGGAGCCGCGGCGGCCATTTGGCCGAAATTATTTTCCACACATAATGTCATCGAATGTACTTTAAAACAAAAAAAAAAATTGTGGCAATATCACTTATAGTCGGAATTATAATTCGATTCCACATTTGACATTAGCTACTGTCATTTTGTAAAATAATGATACCACATATAATAGTGTAGTGATGAACACAAAAATCGATAAACAATCGCGATTTATGTTTATGTAATCATAATATTGGTGTGCCAATTAAAGACTAAATTATTGATTTTTATTTAAATAAATACATAATTATTCATAACAATTATTTATTAATTAGTAACCGCTGCTTTATTTTATAAAAAGTTAATATTTTTGTTTTTTTTTTATATTAAAAACAAAACTTATAATAAAAGAGCCTAGATAGTTTTCTGTATTGGCAACCCGTGCGCGCTCGTGCAGCTATCGCCATTTTGTTTATCTTGTCATTCGGCTTCATTCTCCTAGTCTGACTGCACGAATATCTCGTTTCATTGCGAATCGATATTTTGTTATTTTGTTGGGTTTTTGTTAAAGTTTTGTTACGTTGTGTTTGTTGTTACGTTTATAGTTTTTTGTGAACTTTGAGTGAATCTATTTGTTTTGGTTTTCCATCAAAATGGATCCTCCGCCAAGTACATCACAAAAAGACGTGGATGTTTTCTTGTCTCCAAGAAAAAAACGTCCACGAAAAGCTTTCACTGTTACTGAAAAAGTAATGATCCGCAACGCATATAAGTACGTGAAAAATGAAACTTCTGCGCAATTGGAGGCCTTTGAAGTTGTGGAAGAAAATGAATGTATGAACAAAGTTGCTCACATATTGGGAATAACCTCACGCTCTGTTTGTAACGTTTTGAAGGAAGTAAATAAAGGTGCGCCGCCAACTCCCCCTAAAAAAACTGGACCAAAGCGAAGTTTCAAAGATAAAATTGATGAATTTACATTCTCCGCAATACGACGAATAGTTCATCAGTTCTTTTACCGAAATGAACCTCCAACCATTGCAAAGGTTAGTCATTCAGTCCGACAGTATTATTTTATACCTACATCTTTTATATATAAGTAATGATTCCAAACTATTATAAAATTTACTATTTCAGATTTTACAAGTGATGAACGATGATCCAGAAATGCCCAAGGTTTCCAAAGACACCTTCAGAAAAATTTTGAAGCATCTTAATTTTAAATTTGTTGCACGGTCACGCAAGAGCACACTTATTGATCGAAATGATATAATAACATGGCGCCAGCGTTACTATAACGTAACATTTTGAATTAATATACATTTACATTAAATTTAATAGTAATATTGAATGTTCATGTACTATATGTGATTTAAGGTCATACTGTAAAAAAAACTTGGGTGGACAAGCAAGTCACATCATCTCGGCAAGCGTTTTTGGAGGGACTGACCACTGGATTAAAAAACCCATCTGGAAAAGGCAAACGTCTCATAATTAGCCATATAGGTAGTGAAGAAGGCTTCCTGGAAGAGGGGCTCATGATTTTTGAAGCAAAGAAAAATTGTGAAGATTACCATGATGAGATGAATGCAGTTTGTTTTGAGGAGTGGTTCGCTGGAGTCTTACCAAAATTAAGACCAAACTCAATTGTGGTGATGGATAATGCACCTTACCACGCCCGAAAATTGGAAACGGCACCAAAAATGAGCTGGAAAAAAGCTGCCATTCAAGACTGGCTTTTAAATAAAAATATTCATTACGAACCAGATATGGTTAAAGCTACGCTTTTAGAACTGATTCCACATAACGAGTCTTTTAATAAGTACGCTGTAGACGAAATGGCAGCACAACATGGGATCACGGTTTTAAGACTGCCCCCTTACCATTGCGAGCTGAACCCTATCGAATTGATATGGGCTCAGGTAAAGGGGCATGTAGCTCAAAATAATAAAACCTTCAAATTGACAGACGTGAGAAATTTATTTGAGGAAGGCATTCAAAAAATTACGGCCACCGAATGGTCTAAATGCGTATCCCATGTTGTCAAAGAAGAGGAAAAAATGAGTAGGCTAGATATGTTAATTGACAATATCACAGACACATTTATAATAAATGTTACAGAAAGTGACAGCGATAGCGATAGCGATGACGGCGACGATTTATAAAATAAAATATTACCATAATACATCTATTTGTTTTATTTCTCATGTTCCTTCATGATCACATTTATTTATTTATTTCACACACAATTATTAAAGAAAACTCAGATCCGTAATAAAATTAATCGTCATAACTAAATTATCCGTTCACAAATATTTAATTTCCTGATATACTTAGTTTACGAGAATAAAATTATAAACGAGAAGAATCGATCCGGAAATATTCCATTTCCGTATCGAATAATTTCGCAACGTTACTATTTAGTACTTGTCATAACGTTGCAACACTGAAATTGTCAAATCTGGAATCGAATTAAAATTCCGACTTTAGACAGCTTGTTTTATTTCATTTCAAAGTTCGAGCGCTCTTAATGAAAAACCCTGTATCTAATAAAAATTAAATTACTGCAATATGATAATTATTTTATTTTTATGCCCATTAAAAACCCTATTATCTATCTTTGCTTGTTATCCTAAATTAACAATGTGAAACGTGAAACTAGTTTTACAATGTGAATGAATTATCAATTTATTGATTGCTTTAATTTTATCATATGCATTGTTTTATTAATTAATTTATTAGAATAGGTTGCCTTTTAGAAGGGGTAAATTATTGCCAGTCTTGCTGGCAACATTTCATTACGCGATTTGAGCGCCGCGTCTATCGGACTTCAGTGGTGGCGACGACTTTACTTGCAGAACGCATATAACCTACGCCTTTTTTACCGGATTCAAGCAAGGTCCTAAAAGCTCTTACTTCCAACCAATGCCGATTAAAGCGCTGCATTATCCGTGATTTCTTAGATGTAGTAGCCATACTAACTTCCACATAAAAGACACTTTCTTGTAAGTTTATGAAGACTTAAACCGTTATCTTTGCAGATCAATATACAACTATGTAGAACGTAGGCACTATAATGAGTAAAATGAGCGAATGATTGAATGTAAATGAGCAAAAATAATTCAAAAGGAAATACTCATAATATCTACACACTGCAACATTAGGATTTTCTAACTTTACGGTAATTGCACAATCGAAAATCGGTGTTGCTATTATATTTTACTGAGAGAATTGAAAACTGCTAAGTGAGGAAAAATTGACAGATGGTGAAAATCTGTAAAAAAAATTACGTATGATGAAATTATGGAATAAATACAATTTGTTAATCTGGCAGCACTGAAGTCGACAGCCATTTTCTTGGCATCACCAATAATAGAGAACAAAGACCATTCATTCAAGGATTTATTGTTTTGCAGTTTTAATTACTCTTTTGTAAAATAATACAAATGGCCGACTTAGGGCATTGTAATATTTTCCATATAATGTTGGTGTATATAGGAAATGATTTTTTTTTATGAAAATGGCGTTTATGAAAAAATAATATTTTAATTAGTAGTTTTTATTTCAAAAATGTCAACTCTTGATGAAATTAAGGGAAACGTTTTATTTTAGAAATCTTGTTGCCCAAAACTTTAACGTTGTGGGTTAAAGTTGGGGTCGACAACAGGAATATTTATTTATAATTCCTGTTAATCGAGACAAATAAAGAAGGAAATAAAAGAAATAAAAAATGTTTAATATTTTATTTATTTTAGTCAATCTCGTCGCTAAGAAGTGAAGAGGATTCTGAAAAATCATCGTCTTGAACGAATTTATCGTCAGTTATTACGTTATTTTTCAGATCTATCATGAATTGCTTCATAGTCTGCTTAATGTCCCAAGCATTCGTTTTTAGACGTCTGGAACAATAAAAGTCTTGGATAGATATTATTCATACTATTTTCACCACTTAAAAGAATGTTTGATAAGATTGAACGACTTGAAGAAGTTCGCGAAAAAGGTTGGTGGATGGATGTGCACCTTAAGACGCACAACAAACTCTTCACAGAAATTATATAGGACTAGCAACTACATATGGAATAACATTAAAAAAGACAGACTCCCATTTAATTGTAAACACATAAAAAGTACCGAATATTACGAATATATGTATTTTATTTTTAATCATTTAATAATGTAGCTTTTATTTTGTATTATATACCTCTATAATTGTATGGACTAATGTCTGAAATAAAGACATCTTAGTTATATGATTGATTGACATATGATTGACATATATGATTGAATAAAAAAGTGGGTACCTAAAATGTTATGTCGGCTCATAAGTTATTTATAGCTATGCCAAGTATAATTAAATTCCGTTCAGTGGCTTTTGTGTGGTGCGCGTTTAAACAGACATTCAAACAATCAAAAAGACAGTCTATAATTTAAAAAAAAAAAATGGATTCTGTATGACTTATACTTCTTTTTAAAATTAAATGTACGGACAGCCTTTGTTAGAATTTTATTATATTTATAGACATAAAATATATGAGTGTTATAATAATACAGCTAATACAGTGGACCCGCGGTAAACCAACAAATGTTTTGCAAGGCGGTGTCGGATTAACCGATTTGTCAGACTACTGCCTCCGAGCCCCTGTAGTCCGGAACTTTTTGAAAAGGAGTGGTACCTTGTAATTCATTCGATACTAAAAGACTTACTTACTAAAAGATTCATTTCGATTGAGGCGCTTCAGAATTTCACTTTTTTCTTTAATTGTTAATGTTTTGTGTTGACGAAGATATTGCGACATACTACATGAACGCCCGCACCGTTACTGCAAGAAAACTGACTAAGACAGTACGCGTTTATGTGACGCAGCCGCGTGACAAGTTGTAACCTGTTCAATAAAACATTGACGAAGATTTGTCGTTCATAAGTACATACCTACATATTTGGCATGTCGGATTACAAAGGCCGGATTACCGCGGGTCGACTGTAGTTAATACAAAGCTGCCTAACATAGAAAGAAAATAAGGATCATGATTAGGTATCCCTCCTACATATTTATTATTATGTTGTACTTACAAGTAAACTTCTCCCTTCTTCAACTGAGTGACATGCTGCAACACCTTGCACATGGACTCTTCATCCTCCGGCTCGGGGTGCAAAAGAGCCGTTGAATTCAAATTCCTTATGGGATTCTGTGAAGCAATATTAAATAAATATACATATAATAAAATCGTAACGCAGCCGTGTCTGTACATGAAATATTAAAAAAAAGTAATTGCAGTGTAAAGCACCTGTGATTCAGAGACTAAAACAACAATTTTCGGAATTTTTGTTCGTCTGTCTGAACGTGGATAACGAAAAAACCGCTGGACGGATTTTAATGAAACTTGGCACAGTTATAATTTATATGCTGGGTTAACATTTAGGGTGCTTTTTATCCATATTAATTATGAAGTTCCCACGAGAATCGCAAGTTCACGCGAACGAAGTCGCTCCACCGCTAGTTAAATAAATATATAACGCCATACTCAATGGGCACACTAGCAGGGCCGTCTTTACCAGGGGGTGCAAGGGGTGCGGTGCACCCCGGGCGCTCACCTTTTAAAGGTAATGAAAAAATATAACGCTATAGTAAACAATTACACAATAGGATATTTGACTGTCATAGGATACACAATAGGATATTTGACTGTCATAGGATACACAATAGGATATTTGACTGTCATAGGATACACAATAGGATGTTTGACTGTCTAGGATACACTCCCGCACCCCGGCGCAGAATAGACTTAAGACGGCCCTGCACACTAGGATTCCCTGTGTCGTGAGCCAGTTTAAACAATGATCTTTAAACAAATGAATGGTGAGACCGGGAATCGAATGCGGGACCTTTTTTGCACAGCACGCAGGGGCACTACCAAGAGTGCCAATCGGTCGTGAATATATTATTAGTAATTACACATATTATTACAATCATTTGGAAAGGAGTTGTGGTTCCATATCACTTTAGCAGTTAGAATTGCTTATAACTATTGCTTCGTAAAAATGCAATCGCTTATGCATAACATAACAAATACATTATAACTAATTTTATGTTTGGTGGATTCAGACTGCATACATCCATACAGTTTTTTCCCATCATTCTTTCATTTCAATTGGTTAAGAATTGAGCCCTGTAGTCGACAAAATTCATTGTATCCACAAATTTACAGGGATCGCTGTCCGTGGCTGTGTGCCCGAAGTTGGCGCTAAGCTCCTACCTCTTGCGCTGCTCGTCGTTGTTGTAAAACACAAAAATGCCCTAATTGCGCAATAATCAATTGTAAAAATGCGTCGGATAGTGGTGAACCGAGTCAAGCGACATGTTTCGTTTCACCGGTGAGTTGTAGATACAAAATATGTGACACACTTGGTTTCCATACAATTTCACGAACTTGCGTTGTCCATGTCTATGATCGTATCCTATATACGAGTTGAAAAGAAAAATATTCCTAGGAGCGAAGCATGGTTGGGAGAAGGTAAATTTTAAATATACAAAATTGCAAAGAATTTACATAATATTATGAAATTTATGTATTACCCCTTTAATGAATAAATCAAATAATACAGGGAATTAAAAAGAAACTAAGATTAGATGAAGTAAATGATAATCAAATTATTACCTGGAAGCTATTTTGGAACTGCTCCTCGGTTGGAAAAGATATTGTGAACAGTTCATTGTTGATGAAGTACGACGATATGTTATTTAAAGAGATGATGCTTAATGCGAAAGTTCTTCGAAAGTTCCAAACGCGGTGTGTGGGATGTCCATTACTATCCGGCATTAGACTCAGTATCTCCTTAAAAATACCACTCACTACGAGTAGTAGACATTTTTTCTGTAAGATAAACTATTTATTAGATAATAGACAGAACTTTTTGTGCCGGTTAGGGGATTGCAATCCGGATTATACGAAATCAGAAAAATGCGGTTTTTTCGAATATTATTGAAACAGCAAGAAGTAGTTACATGTGGGGTTCAAACCAAACTGAATTGTTGCGTGAAGTGAACTCATGAAGAGGCTGAGCTAAGATTCGTAAGAGCCTTTATCGCTCTCTATTGTTGCCTCAATAGTTTTGTATTGAAGTGACGAAGATCACGGCGTATCACCCTTCGAACTTGTTTAGAGTTGTAGATCTGGTGACGCAGTAAGCTCCCTTCCGCCTCAGTTCAATGAGATCCAAAAGTGATAGTCACTTGATAGTTTATGTGTGGTTTGAAGTATTTACTGCCCACTTATCGAACTACCCTCAGCTAGTTATCGGTTATCTCGTCAACATTAGCTGTGGTATCCAGCATATCAAATAGTTGAAACTCATTGGAGTCTAACACAGTTTGAGGTGGTGTGGGACAAAGATTGGCCTTTATCAGAACAAACCTTTTCAGCGTTAAGATGCCACGTACATGTCGATGATCACTTCCGGTCTTAAACCTATTAATCACTGTAAATATGCGCCTATTGTTTGCAATGATGAAGTCAATTTCGTAAATATGTCCTACTTCCTGTGGAGATTCTATATGAAAAAAGAATTCATCAAAAAGAGTCCTTGCATCTCGAGGAAGTTGACCAGCGTTTGGGCTCGGTGGTACCTTTCTCTAAAACCGTGCAGCCCCACTTTCGATTCTTCACGTTCTTGTACTCCCACTTTGGCGTTGCAATCTCCAATAACAACGCTGATTTGAGTCTTGACAGTCTTATTCAGGGATCTATTTATGTCATCGCAAAAGGACTGTACTTCATTGTGCGTGTGCGTAGATCTGGGAGCACATTATACGCGAGTATGTATAATCCATTCCAATCCAATTTGTCCAAAATATAAACAAACATGGTGGCCTGAGCTAACTGTCGTGACAGTTAGCTTTAAATTAAAGAGATATCTCAATATTTAAATCTAAAGCAAATTTAGCTTGAAGCCTGGGGGAAATTTGTACGCTGGATGAATCAAATATTGGATATGTAAACAATTATTATCTCATTATTTAGTTTAAGGCCGTGCCAGTTATTAAGGCCATCATGTTTGTTTGCATTTTGGAGAAATAGGATTAGAATGGTACTTGTACAAACTATACAGGTAGTTTTATTTAACCTGAGTACAAGATATGCCACCTGTATGGACACACTGGATGTTTCCATAACGTTATTAATAAAGAGTTGTTAACGAGAAAATCGACCCCGCCTTAAGAATGGGTTGGTCACCTTGCCGGTAGTAGACTAGGTTTTCAAATTTAAGGGTGACCGGAATATAGCTGCATATATGTGGAGATTTATAAATAAATAGAATGTCCATTCTATTTAGTTATATTAAAAATAAAATATCGACTTACGTCATGTGACAGCACGTCCACGCAGAATGTACTAGGGTCGTGTATAGTTCTAGGAAAATATTTTTTTAGTAGGGAGGATATTGCGGCGCGAGTTTTGAAAATATTCTTGTTGGCCGTAAACATGCCGTGCCTTTTCTGTGGGTTCAAAGCATTTCGACCGAATTTGACTAAATAATAATCGACTGGCGACATCATACTCTCTTCCATGTCTGAAAAAACACAGATAATTTATTTTTATGGTGTATTTATATTTACATACAGGTTTAAATAAAAAACAGCTGTTCCCTCTTAACAATGAACTTATTTTTTTGGGAAAATATCAAGTTCAGAAAAATGTAGTAATTGTTAATTCCAATGAAGGAAATTAAGTGTCAAGAGGGTGTTTTTCATTTAACCGTGTATAATTATATGGGGTCATCCATAAATTACGTCACACGTTAAGGGGGAGGGAGGGAGTCAACAAAGTGTGACATCGTGTGACAAGGAGGGAGGGGACGAGTCATAAGCTTCGTGACGTCACATGTATAAATCTAAAGTATTAAAACTAAACTTCAACTCTAATGAAAAACTTTAAAATATTACTAACTATATCAATATTATTATAAGGTTGTTATAATTTAATAATTTCTAAATTTAAAATAGCAAAATATGAGACGTCACACCATTGGGTGTCACACAAATGTGACCACCTATGACAAGGACGGGGGAGGGACTCCCAAAATCATGAAATTCGTGTGACGTAATTAATGGATGGCCCCTATCATTTATAAACTCATTATAATTTATATACAGGCTGTATCCAAACCTTTCCCGAAGCCTCTAACCGTGGATTCCGTTCATGATACCGAGGTCCATTGACATAAACATTTTAAGAATCTTTTTTTAGCATAATAATTTAAATTTTCTAAATTTTGTTAAAAATTTCATTACAAATTTGCTAAATACAAAGCCCAAAACATTGATATTTTGAAAATAAAAAAATGCTTAATATTATATGTCAATCAACTTGGACGGGGAAAGTGCACGGTGCAATCCAACAGCCGCTGGGCGCGCTCGACTGACCACATTACCTCTCTCTCACAGAAAACTACCTTGAAATGTAACTGCATTACCCACTTTATCTTATTTCCCTAATGTACGTACGTGTTTCGGTAGTGAGAAAGATGTGCCAGAGCCCATTCCCATCCTATCCATTCCTGTATCTCCTGTATCTTCAGGGGGCGTGCCAACGTTTGTCATTTTGGACTAATGTTGGCATGTATCGAGGATATCTATGGGCGACAGTATCCACTTACCATCAGGTGGACTGTATGTTCGTCTGTCGTCTACGTCCATAAAAAAAAATATGAGAAAATTATTATTATTTTATTTAATAGGAATGATATGTTGTACATTGGATACATACATGATCAATACACTATTTTGGATTTGTACATACCATACTTATATGCTAACTCAACATGCTTATAGTGTTTTTTACACATTAAAAAAACTTAAGTAAATTCGGACAAAACGCAAGAAAACAGAGAAGGAAAAGTGTAGTAATTTAGCGTGATATTATAAAGAATTTAAGAGAAGATAGAACAAAATACGTTTAAGCTGTATTGTTGAAAAAAAAATGTAATTGTAATTAAATTAATAAAGTCAAACACTCTTTTCCAGCCTTATAAAAATACTTATTATTTTCAAGCTTACCACTGAAAGGGGTCGAAATCGCCCATTGGGCAAAAGGATCATAGAACATGTCTATCTTATTGCGAGGATATGTGTCATAATGTGTGAAGTAGAGGGTCAAAAATTTATCTACCACCATTTTCGTGCCCATATTTTTAGATGTTTCCATCATGTAGTTCCTGAAGAACGGAAACATCACGCCATGCTGGTTGATTCTTATGCCGTCCTGTAATTTTACTGATGCTATAAAACCAATACATAATGTTTAATGACAAACCGTTGCTTAGCAACCAAAATAGGTACAGTTGTTAAAAACATATACCGACGATAAAATCATTAAAATCACACATTACTGTGTATTTCTAAAATTTATTGTGTAATTTTACATGTTGTATTGTGGTTACAAATAATGCAAAAGCTAAAAATAGATTCTACAATTTTATTAATTAATTTCAAGTTTAAAGGTCATATTTATTTTAAAATTTTAATTTAGTTGATATGCTTCATATTTTACGTTATTCCAGTGCCACGTTGTATTTGTCTTACGCGCAAAACACATAAAAATGGCGTCTGGCGCTGGCGTAGCTTGGACGTGGTACATCGGACTCCGGCTCGGACATGGCAGATGTGCCATGTGGCCGCCCGCGCCACGCCATTTCAGTATGTTTTAAATCGCGTCGCTTCCATATATTTCCATATGTATGAGAATGAATGGCAAGACACCCGAGCCTCGCCTGAGCCAGACGTCATTTCTGTGTATTTTGCGCCTTATATTGATAGCAATTATTATTATGTACTTAATTAAAGAGTTAGTTATCGTTGTGCGCAATACAGTGATGTACTGTCGGAATTAAATTATTGCCATATTTGACTTGCCAAAATTCTAAATAATAAGACGTTTTTACTAACCAGCTCCAATAATCTGGGGAACTTCATCAATACCAGCTTCACATATGTGGTGGAATCTAAGTCTTCACACAGTGGATTCCCTTCCAGCCATAGCTTTTCAATTTTACTGCTTATCCGTTGCAACTCGGACATTGTTTGAATCTGTATAGGAAGCAAACCTACATTTGAATGTGTCAATCATTTGGGCGGATAATGTGCAATCATTTTTGTACAATCAGAAGTTGTTTTGTAAAATATTATTCAAAAGGGTATAAACATTTTTATTTCGTTTTAGACTTTTTATTTTTTTCTCTATTTAGTTTACGTTAAATGAAAAAGATTCGTTTGTTAAGTAAAGTAAAAATATGAAGTTTTTCAGAATATAGCAATTTGATTATTTTTCTTACGCCTAGAATTTTATTGCACCTTCTTGCGAATTGCACATTGTTTTAGATTTTGTACTTTTTCTTCAAAGAAGTAGAAGTATGATTGTCCAAAGAAACAAAAGTCAAGTGCTTCTAGAGGTTAAGAAAAAAAGACACTTCATGGTTTAAAAAAAAACATTATTATAGAATACTTACTTTATCAAAAAATCTTATGTTAGAGCCTGTTTCTATTAGACAGAATCTTGAAAAAACGAAATTTTAAATTACAAAATCCTAATTAAAATCAATGAAACCATGAGATAACATCAAAGAAAATAATAAATGACAATTGCAAAGAAAATAATTTCACTTACGTTATTGTTGCTAAGGTTAATTTCTGTCAGGTTTCCTTTTATGAAGAAGTTTAAAATTTCTATTGGGATTTGACTGAAATAAATAAGAAAATATTTATGAACAACTTTTTTCTTTTTACTTGCTACTAAGAAATGCTGTCACAGAAATAGTCATGTTACCTCAAATTATTATTACTCAAGTTCAATGAATGTGTGTCCCTTCCCATCCGGATCATTAATATTTTAAAATACGTCAAAAGAGAAACTTTGTAGAAATTGATATCCTGATGTAAAAATTCTGTAAAAAACGATATACATTATTGCTTTGGGTATTTATTGCCGTGTGGTTGGTTTAGCAGTGTGGTCTCATAGCGACTAAGGGATAACAAAGTTACCACAACTCTGAAGAACTGCACCATTTTAGAAAGAGGTGACTCACCAACCTGCTTGGACCAGATAAAATCCAGCAGGTAAAAGGTCGATAACAGAACTGCTTATTTTTAATTTCATTTTTATCATTAGTTATAATAAGGCTATGGTAATTAATAATCGCTGTTTGACAATCCAAATTATGTTGCGTCTTTTTTGTCTTATGAATATTTTTTTTTTTTATAGAGAGGAGGGCGGACGAGCAAGCGGTCTCACGTGATGGTTTTGGATGCACCAAAAAGATTTTTGCATGATTAAACAACACATGTTCTTATGTTCTCACATGTTCAAATTTTTCATTATTATATTGAAAATAATTGTTGATTTTTTTTTATTATTTCAACGTTTACAGATCTTAACATAAATACATCCATTGCTTGGTGCCATTTATCTTGAACAGTTTATCTTGGCACTGCACATTCGCTCTATTCCTTAATAGTTCTATTGAATATTAACATATCCACTGGGTGGAGGGTATTTCCGTTTTTATAATTGTAAAATTCTTAAGCCTCGCGTTGCGGTCACAATTCTTGCCGATCCACTCACAGATACAGAAAACCGCTTATAATATTGCGCGTATACACTGGTGGCTTTTTACACTTTATGATTTAATTATTCTATTTCTCTGTTTTTAATTGTTTATTTATTTAATCAGTTATAAGAAGCGAAAAAAAAAACATTTCGCTGAATGTTTTTATCCGTCTGTCTGTTTATTTTTTTATAGACTAGTGGGCGAACGAGCAAGCGGTCCCACGTGATGGTAAGTGTTACCGCCGCCCACTGTTTGTTGTTCGAACACGAACTCCAAAACTACTGAACGGATTTTCATGGGGTTTCCATGGCTTTGTTTCATCGAAGTGGGCTGACGGGAAGAAAAGATACCCCAATTTAGTTTAAAACTAAAATTCCACTCGTCGGACACAGCTAGTATTAAATATTTCCCACTATTTTTGTAGGGCTTTATATATTTTACCTGAATTATTGATGAAATTGGACAAATCCAGTTCAAATTTCTCACTAAATTTTCCACTCACAACACCAGAAACTATTTCATCAATAGTAATTCTTCTATCAAAACAATCTGCTGATGTTTTATCATTAAATAGTATGTCAATACTGTACATGTTTCTTCGGAATGGAAATATGAAATCAAGCTTTATAATTTGTTTAATAAGGCTAAGGCTACATGTGTAAAATGAGGTTATAACTTTGTGTTTAACATACTGTACTGGTATGAACATGGTTGTGTAGTATTCACTTAGAGTTTCATACAGATGTATGTCTCCGTCTACCCAATTTTGTATCTGGAATAAAGAACAAACAATTATAAACTATTGCAGTTGAACATAATAAATGTTATGTAAATAAGTTAAGATGTTGAGCACCGTAATGGACACATGTTGTCCGACAGTGTACTTTCCATTTGAGCCATATGAAAAATAGCAAAACTGTGCATTTTCACCACTGTTTTAACTGTGTTCACTGGTG
The DNA here is from genome assembly GCA_914767545.1 of Sesia apiformis. Taxonomy (NCBI): domain Eukaryota; kingdom Metazoa; phylum Arthropoda; class Insecta; order Lepidoptera; family Sesiidae; genus Sesia; species Sesia apiformis. The sequence goes on along the minus strand of OU611967.1, from coordinate 10,040,658 downwards.
CAAATGAACAAATATCTACATTATAGTCATTGGATATCAATATTACAATATAATGCATATTTGTGAAAAAAACAGCTGTCACTTGGCCACAAATTTTGTTTATTTATTGTTCTTGTAACTAAGTACATGAAGAATACATATAACAATATTAAATTAGCATTATTTTCTTTATTTGAAAAAATTCATATGAAATAATAACTTTTGGCCCGATCTATAAAACAAGTGATATATTTTCAAAAACTTTGAAATTTCGCATCCTGAGGTAGATGGGTTGTTCTATGACGCCACGCGGGTCACGTCTAATAGGCTAAACCTTTGGTTTAATGTCTGTCGGCACTCTGGAGACATTTCAATGGAGCTCAGTCATCATCGGTATCCAACATGACCCGAATAGAAAAATCAAGTTTCAGACACACCGTGTCAGTCATGACTTGAATGGAAAGGTAATGTTTTTTGTTTCGGGATCATACATAAACACCACTTAGTTATACATAAGGAGAGTTGTTAGAATGCATGCAGGAAAGAAAATTCGTCAATAATATGCTTGGTTAGTATAAACAACTGTTATCATAATATTCATAAATCAACTAGTTTTTTATCATCACAGGAGCAGGCGAGAATCATAGGAAGTTTGGTCACATACAAGAATTGTATACAATATTCTTGCCCAAACCGTTTGAGAGACTCTTGTGTATGTGAATTTTAACTCACAATTTGTCCAGTTACATAAACCATAGTCACTGCAAGATTTAAGTCAAGTCAAGTCGAGCAATAATCATACTCTATATAACTAAACCAAAATATTGGCTATACAAAAATAAATAAAAAAAATTGTGAGTAACCAAGAGTACTTAATCCATTTACATAACATTTATTATGGAATCAGAAAATAGATATAGACAGGCAGATGCCTAATAAGATAACTTAGTTCAGAAGTTTCTAAATGGTTAAGAGCTGCCAGAGTTCATTTTTCTTGTTTTCCCATACATTCAACCCAATACAATAATTTGTGCCATTTCTTCCCATCTAATCCTTTACCACCTGCCCTTGATTTCCATAAATTGTAGACCCGTGTCCTGTCATAGTATAAATTAGAATGAAACTACATATTTTAAACCTTCTATCTATAGTATCTATTAATCTATCTATCTATTAATCTTTTAATCTGCCCATTGCTGGATGAGAGAGTTCAACGTTGAACGTTGGGAGAGTGCTATATCCAGCATTGGAGACTTAGGCTGATGAATGTTTCTTGTAGATGGTGAATCTGCCTACAATTCTGCAATCCATGTATATCACATTTTATAAAAAAAAGATATCTATAGGTATCTTTTGGAAACTTACAGAATTGTATGTTTTTTCTGTGGTATACATAAACAAAATAACCCACCATTATTTTGTGAAATGAATGTTTAGCAGCTTCGTCTTCGTTTGTTAAACAGATGTCTATATATTCGATGATCTGTTGAGTAGCTGTTAATCTATTCAGCAGGTACTTTCTAAAGCCTTCAAGTTGATAGGTGGTCATTGTTTTCTTTGTAGTGTCCTATTTCAGTGTACCTACTTGCTTGCAAGTAAATTAAAGAAAATCGCAAGTGCTGTAAGATTCGTTTTGGTAACAAATAAGTTAATTGTCAGAATTTTAACTTTAGCGTTTCGTACATATTTATATTCTATTATTTTATTTATATCTTAAATTCTATATTTTATTCAAACGCGATTTAGAATATCAATAAAATCCATAAAATTGTCAAGATTAATCAGTTGTCTGACACTTCCGACTGATTATATTTTTTAATATGATTTATTTGGACACTGGTATAGTTATTGGTCAACACAGAGCAAATAATAAAACAAAAAAGTTTTACGTCATTATCCAGTCCCGTCGAAATATGAGTCGCTCAGTAAAGTTAGACTTACTGAGCGTAGTTTTACTACGTAGTTTACTGGCCACTGAGTAGTTTTACTGAGAACAGAGTTGGATTCCTTGGAAGAACACGAAAAATGCAGTCTCACGTTCTTAATTAGTTATCAGTATCACAAGCATTATGCACTAACACTAGGCACTTAAGTCCGTATAGTCCTGAGAGACTTTATACTCAAAACAATATTTTTGAAATACAAAAGAGTACATTTTGATTTGCAGCCACAGATCTAATTTTTGCTATTGCAACATAAACTAAGGACCTTTTGGCGGGAACATGAGAAGTTGAGCTTTTGTTTGATTATTGTAAAGGATTTTGACGGTGTCATTGTTGAGTGAAACATTCTCTTGACATCGAATTAAGTCTTTTAGTACTATTTTTCGGTTGAGAACCTAATTTTTTGTGGTGGTGGTGATTCATTTGTGTTTGGTATTGGGTTAGACAAAATAAACATCCATAAGAGGGAAAACTAAGGAAAATGGATTCGGAGGTTGACCCTCCCCCCGGGGAGGGTCGGTCTCAAGTAGACGTGGAAATGTCCGAAATGTCGCAAAGTTCTCGTCCTATTCTCACTAAGGCTGGGGGAAAGTGCGCGGCAGAGCGTGAGCCTGTTGAAGCGAATCCCAAAAAGATTATTTCTCCTTCTGCCTCAGTACAGGAAATGTACACAAAACCAGAATTTGAGTCATTTAAGAAATTAAAATATACGGAATTGGATAAAGGTCCATTCCTTATCCACATCACTAAATCAGATCCTACTTCCAGTGCACCTATAAGGACACTAAAACTGGCCCAATTTATTCACAAAAACAATATCAAGGGTATAGCTGTAGGAGGTATAAAATCGGCCGGTAGAAACAAAGTTTCAGTGGAGTTCAAGAACGCGGAGTCAGCCAACACAGCTCTAGAATATGAAAACTTCAAAAAAAGTGACTATGAGGCATTTGTTCCTGCATTTCATATAACCAGATTAGGTTTAGTCAGGCAGGTTCCTACAGACTGGACCTTCGAAGAATTTCTGGAAAGCCTAACATTCTCTCCTAATTGTGGCCCGGTCATTAAGGCCAGGCGTTTGAATAAGAGATCTACTAGCGACGGTGTGAAATGTGGATTCCATCTACAACAGTAGTCATCACATTTTTGGTATTTTTGGTAGTCATCACAGTAGTCATCTTCCTGAAAGAATCTGCAGTTTTGATTCTTCCATCCTCGTATCTCTATACCACCTCCCTTCCATACAGTGCCGCAATTGCTGTAGATTCGGCCATACCGCAGTCCAATGTAGGTCAAGTCCAAGGTGCTACAAGTGTGCACAACCTCACAGAGGCGACTCTTGCCAGATAGCTGAAGCAGATTCCACTTGCTTGTTTTGTTTGGGCAAGCACACTGCTACATACACCCTATGTCCAGAGCACTCGCGTCAAAAATCAATCAAAATAGTAATGTCGGAAGAAAATGTTCCCTACTGTGAGGCATCTCAACGTTTCCGCGCAGTGACGACACCTTATGCAGACGTTACTGCCTCCCCATTACATCCAATGGGCCCACATTGCCCTCTCCTAATCCTCACTCCTCTCGAGCCAATCTCCCTACTAGTCAATCTTCATATAAGCAAACAGTGTATGTTAATCGCCGCCCACAACAAAACTTTGACAAATCATACGATGTACATGCCCACAATTCTATTACAAAAACTCCTCAGTCCTCCCTCCCGAATGGCTGTGCATTGTCAGATCCTTGTGGCTTTTCCCCCAATGACAATCTCGTAGAACTACTTGTCTCCCTTTTAATAAACATCTTGTCTAAATTCAGTGACTCTATTCCTCCAAATATTATCCAAATGCTTCAGCCATTGCTCTCTCTCCTAAAAAACTCTCTCTCTCTTCTATTTTCAATATACATCGGTTCTCTTAGCTGCTGCGGATGAATCCTATAGTATCCTATAGTATATATCCTATCCCTTTAAAAAAATCCTCCTATAGTAGAATTCCTTCCCCTCCATGGTGGGATGCAGATTGCACCGCCAGTATTCGACAACGAAATGAAGCTGAATCCATTTTTGCTATAGATTCAAACATAAACATGGATTCCTATATTAACTTCAAAAGAATCCTAGCTCAGTCTAAAAGGTTGTTTTCTAAAAAGAAAAAGCAAGGATGGTTTGCATTTTGCGAATCCCTGTCTCCTAGATCTCCTGCTTCTCTAGTATGGAAACGTGTAAAAGCTTTCCGCCGATCCTACTCCAATAACAGTAATATTTCTTCTAATGCTGTAGAATCTTGGATTCCTGACTTTCTAAATAAATTGGCTCCTCCCTTCGTTCCTTCGGCAGATAGCCTGCCGCCTGCTATGCTTACCTCTTCCCATTCCGTTGATAGAATGGATGAACCATTTTCTCTTATTGAACTACGAGTACACGGTGCCCTTGAACACCTTAGAGATTCTAGCTCTGGGGTAGATGGGATCCCTTACTCTTTTGTCACCAAGTCATCTATTTTGGCTAAAACTTTCTTCTTAAAATTAATCAATCACATTTACAGTTCTGGCTTGATCCCAGACTCTTGGAAAACTCAAATTGTAATCCCCGTTCTGAAGCCGGGTAAAGACCCAAATGACTGCTCCTCTTACAGACCTACTGCATTGTCATCTGTTTTATCCAAAATTCTTGAACACCTGGTCAAGAATCGACTAGAGTGGATGGTAGAAAATAGAGATATGCTTCCAAAAACTCAATTTGGATTCCGAAAAGGTATGGGTACCATGGACAGCCTTAGTATCTTTACTTCAGATGTCCAAATCTCTTTTTCTCACGGAGAACACTTGATTGGTGTCTTCCTTGACATATCTTCAGCCTATGATAACGTCCAGCTTCCAATACTCAGGCAGAAGATGCTACAGCTGAGTATCCCCGTGAAGATGGTCAACATCATCTGCAACCTTTTTATGGCACGCTCCATATCCGTCAGATATCAAGGCTCGCTATCTCTCTCTAGGTATATATGGAAGGGACTCCCACAGGGCTCTGTCCTTAGTCCTTTGCTCTATAACATTTATACCCATGACCTGGATAAAACTGTAGACTGTTTCTGCAGCATTCTCCAATATGCAGATGACATTGCTCTTTATGTATCTTCAAAAATAATTTCTGATGCTAGTAGCAGGTTGAACTCAGCCTTATCTTATTTAGACGTCTGGCTGAATGATCATTGTTATGTATCCGTCTCTATTAATAATCTGTATTGTCTATGTCACACTCGCCCGCCCGTCATGGCCGAATACACGTACTTCAACAAGCCTCGTTGTGTTATTTAAATATCTAAGACTTGCACAGCAACTAGGACTATGCAAGCACACCCCAACACCTTAAGATGGTGTCAGAAGAAACCAGAATAAGTCAAAAGTAAGCGATTGCAGCCTAAAAGTAAGAAATATAATTTTCATGTAAAGCGTCGTCTCGTCTCGTCATAAAATCCCAAAATGGCCGCACAAAATGGAACTACAAATCGTCTCCTGCCGCCTTGCAACTTTTGTCTCGACATCAACGCCGCAAACATGCCATTGGCTTGGCGAAATTTTAAAACCAGCCTTAGCATTTATATGGTAGCCAACAGTTTGGAAAATGAATCCGACACCAGAAAGGTAGCAATTCTATTACAAACGATAGGCCCGGATGCACTTCAAATATTCTACTCGTTTGATACTGAAATAGATAAGATCACATGCAAGGATCTACTCGCCAGATTTGAAAATTATTTTACTCCGCGTGTTAATATCTCCGTCGAAAGGCATAAACTGTTTAATAGAAAACAAGGTCCAGATGAAGAAATCGAAACATATGCCACTGATCTCAAGAATCTTAGTATTCAATGCAATTTCGAAGGTCTTGCCGATGATATAGTCAAGGACATATTCTCTTGGAATTTAAATTCATCATGTTCGTACATCAGAGAACGTATCCTAATCGACAAACCATCTTCATTCGATGCCGCCGTCAGTCTCGCTAAAACGCTAAGAAACACGAGGTTAGAGGCTAAAGTCCTGTCAAGCAACGAAGTAAGTGTCATCGCCAGTCGTCAATCGCATCACAGTCGTCAAACAAATCGTAGGCAAGAGAGCCACAGTCGTCAAAGAAGTCACAGTCGTCAAAGAAGTCATAGCCGTCAAGAAAGTCAAAGTCATCAATTTCAAAACCGTCAAAGTCATCAGTCTCAAGGAAGTCTTAGTCGTCAATCAAGCAAAGCATCGTCCAGTCAAGAACCTCAATTCAGACAGTCAACCAAGAACTGCTCTAGATGTGGTCAAGTTCACCGAACGAAATGTCCAGCCATAGGAGTCATCTGTAGCATCTGCCACAAACCTAACCACTTTGCCAAGTGTTGCCGCAGCAAACAAGTGAGAGTCATCGAGGAAGAAAATACGGGTAATCCAAGTGATACTTATTATTTAAATAGTCTTTTCACTAATGAGATTCCTGTAAGTCAAAAAAACCCTTATTTTACAACATTGTCTATAAATAGTCAGAATGTAGACTTCTTACTTGATACAGGTGCAGATACCAATATATTATCATTTAGCTCTTATAAAAAACTTAATCTGCCATTAAGTAGTCTAACAAAAAGTTGTCACAAACTTTCAACTTTTAGTGGAGAAGTTTTACCCACTGTAGGTCAATGTATTCTATCTGTCACTCATAACGGAATAGCATATAAGGTCAATTTTCACATAATAGACATATCCTGTAGAAATATTATTGGTCGCGACAGTTGTGAAATGCTAAAATTAGTTAAAAGAGTCCATAATGTCAAATTTCATGAGTCAGTCAACGTGTCACAGCTTGTCGAATATAAAGATCTCTTCTCAGGAATAGGTTGCCTCAAAGATTACGAATGTCATTTGTCAATGAAGCCTGATGCTATACCGTCTGTCGATGCCTGCCGCAGAATTCCATTCAGTCTATTGGAACAATTAAAAGAGGAATTAACAATGTTAGAAAAAGATCAAATTATAGTCAAGGTCGACGAACCTACTGAATGGGTGAGTTCCATTGTAATTGCATCAAAGAAAAATGGTAAGCTACGCCTGTGTATTGATCCAAGAAAACTTAATAAAGCTATTATGCGTCCCCATTATCAGTTTCCAACTATTGATGAAATCAAATCTAGTCTCTCCGGTTCACAATACTTTACAACTCTTGATGCCAACAAAGGATTTTACATGCTTAAATTAGATGAAGCCTCTTCAAAGCTATGTACATTCATTACACCTCAAGGTAGATATAGATTCCTTAGACTTCCCTTTGGCATAAATGCAGCTCCAGAACTGTTTCATTCCATTATGACAAAAAGGTTCTCCGATATCTCAGGAGTCAAAATTATGATGGATGATTTTTTAATATATGGTCAAACTAAAGAAGAACATGATTTCAGGTTAAAACAAGTCTTAGAAAGAGCTAGGGAATTAGGAATAAAATTTAATAAAGAAAAGTCTAACATATGTAAAAGTGAAGTCAAGTACCTAGGACACATCTTTTCTAAAGAAGGTGTGAGAGTCGATGAAAATAAAGTCAAAGCTATTTGTAGCATGCCAGCTCCTACTAATGTCACAAAATTACAAAGATTCTTAGGTATGGTAACCTACTTAGGCTCATACATAGAAAATCTGTCAGAAAAAACTTCAAATTTGAGAACACTTCTGTCTAAAGATAATGATTGGTCTTGGCAAGATAGACATAATGTAGAATTTAATGTTTTAAAAGAATGTATAACTAAAGCCCCTGTCTTGACATACTATGATCAAAATAAACCTATTACATTGTCAGTCGATTCGTCTAAAGATGCCATGGGTGCAGTGATTAGCCATGATAAACAACCCATCGCATATGCTTCAGCGTCATTAAGCTCATGTCAACAGTCATACTCTCAGATAGAGAAAGAGCTATTAGCTATCTTATTTGGTTGTACAAAGTTTCACCAATATATATACGGTCGCCACACTTTGGTTGAAACTGATCACAAACCAATAGTGTCACTTCATAATAAACCTATTTATAATATTCTACCTCGTCTTCAAAGAATAATGTTAAGATTACAACCATATGACCTGAATGTAACTTATAAACCAGGTAAATATCTTTATGTCGCTGATACGCTGTCCAGAGCAGCTTTACCAGAACAATCATTAAATGATCTTGATTCTGATCTAGATTTGCATGTCAATTTAGTCATTAAGTCACTGTCAGTTAGTCCAAATAAACTTAAAATTATTCAAGAACAAACCTCTCAAGACAAAGAATTGTCACTTTTGAGTAAATATTGCTTAACAGGTTGGCCTGAACATAAAAGATTACTTCCAGACAACCTTAAGCCATATTTTCCTTTAAAAACTGATATACACATTATCAATGGTATTGTCTTTAAAAACAACAGTGTAATTATACCTGTAGCTATGAGGAATGACATATTAAAACAGATCCATGAAGGTCACCAGGGTATTCACAGTTGTCAAAGAATAGCTAGAAATCTAGTATACTGGCCCAATATGTACTCTGATATAGAAAAGTATGTTAATAATTGTCATATCTGTCTTACTAACAGACGCAGTAATTCCAAAGAGCCACTGCAGCCTCATGATATAAAACCAATCCCTTGGAATAAAGTTGGTGTTGATCTATTCGATCTTAATTCAGACAAGTATGTCATAGTCGTTGATTATTTTTCAAAATATATAGAGCTTGTTAAACTAGTAGGTGGTTCCACTAGTAATATTGTCATTAGTCACCTAAAGTCTATTTTCTCCAGGCATGGAATTCCTAATATTTTAATTTCAGACAATGGTCCTCCATTTAACTCAAAAGAGTTTAATAATTTTACTTTAGATTGGCAAATACAGCATATCACATCAAGTCCTTACTTTCCACAGTCTAATGGTCTTGTCGAAAGAACCATAGGCACTATTAAGAATATGTTAAAAAAATGTCTTGCTGATCGTACAGATCCTCATTTAGCATTATTGCAGTATAGAAATACACCTAAAGAAAACATGTATTCACCTGCCCAATTGCTAATGTCCAGATCACTTAGAACAAAACTTCCAGTCTTAGAACAGTCTCTGAAACCTAAAATACCTAACTACAAGTCTTTGTCAAATAAAACACAAACAAACAATAACAAATCACAGATTTATTATAATCAACATACAAAGCCGTTGTCTTCACTAAACATTGGTGATAAAATCTACTTTAAGAAACAGCCAGATAGTATATGGACACCAGGTACTGTCTCAGACATAGGTCCACAGCCCAGATCATATACTATTACCTCCCCAGATGGTATTCTCCGTCGAAATCGCCAACACATACTAAAACCAAAACTGTCTCCTACTTTGTCTACTCCGTCTAGTAGCAAACCACTGTCACCGTCAGTTCCAAAAGATACTGAGCTTCGGCAGTCTTCCAATTCATTGCCGTCGTCTCCTTCTTCGAACTATCAGTCCCCTTGTCCAGCTAGTCCTGTCAAAAAACGTGAAACAGAAACAAACACATTACATACACCAAATAGTCATACAAACCGCCCAACAACTACGTATTCTTCATTCGGCAGAGCTATTATAAAGCCCCAAAGATTTAATTTTACGAAATTTTAATCTAAGTAACTTTATGTTTTACTGTTTTCCAAGATGTGTTTACATAACCTCAAATTTTGTCATGTTAATCGTCACTGTCACAGAACTGTCAAAATTGTAAATGTCAGTCAAGTCAATTTGACAGAAGATGTCGTTGTCATAGAGATGTTCCGTTTTATTCTCTAGAATTAAAAGAAAAAATGTTCATTGTAAAAAATAAGGAAGCAATGTATACTTACGCATTTTTAATAAGGGAGATGTTATGTATCCGTCTCTATTAATAATCTGTATTGTCTATGTCACACTCGCCCGCCCGTCATGGCCGAATACACGTACTTCAACAAGCCTCGTTGTGTTATTTAAATATCTAAGACTTGCACAGCAACTAGGACTATGCAAGCACACCCCAACACCTTAAGAATCATGGTCTGTCTTTGTCTGTCCCTAAATGTAAGGCAGTGGTCTTTTCTCGTAAACGCTCAATTCCTACTATTAATTTATCAGTCGGTGGTCAGCACATATCCATTCAAGATAGAGTAAAATTTTTAGGGGTCATATTTGACTCTCGCATGACAGGTATACACCATATGAATTATATTGTCAGCAAATGCGAGAGTAACATCAATATCTTACGTGCACTTTCCGGGGTACGTTGGGGCGCCCACCCCTACAGTCAGAAGCTGCTGTATAACGCGATTATTCGAAGCCACTTTGACTATGGATGTTTCTTGTTGGAACTTTGCAGTAAAATGGCACTTTGCAAGCTGGAGAGGATCCAGTCTAAATGTTTGCGTATCATCACTGGTGCTACGAAATCTTCCCCCATTAATACCCTTCAAGTAGAATGTTTGGAACCACCTTTAAACCTCCGCCGACAATTTTTATCTGATAGATTCTTTTTCAATATTATACAATTTTCCTCTCATCCGCTACTTCAAAGACTTAGATTATTGTCTCAGTTACTGTCCTCATCTAGTTACTGGTCTCATAAGGAGACTCCCCTTTTGCTCAAAAGCCTCTCAAAATTTTCTGCACTCCCTTCCCCTACTTTTCAACTTGATAAGAATCCTCTGTTCCATTTCAATTTCGAATCTCTGCTCTTTATTCCGAGAGTTATTCTTAATTTTGGCATTGGAAAAAGTTCCCCTAATGCAAATATTGCATTCAATAGCATATTATAAATAGACGAAAAATGGCCTGGCTGGTTAACTGTTTATACAGATTCAGCTAAGTTGTCTATAGAAAATAATGTAGGTTCTGCCGTATGGATTCCCAAATATAAAATTGTTCTTAATTATAAATGTTCCCCTCAAACCTCTATATTCACTGGGGAGTCTTTAGCTCTCTTGGAAGCGGTATTGTTTATAGAATCTCATAAGTTAAATAAGTCCATCGTCTTTTCTGACTCATTTAGTTGTCTGCAGGATATTAACAAGTCTCCTTTGCATGCTAGAGACAACTTTTATATCACCTTAAAGATAAAATATGTTCTTTATAAATGCCACGTATCAGGCATAGAAGTCGTTCTTGCGTGGATCCCTAGCCATTCTGGCATCTCTGGTGATGAGACAGCGGGCCTTTTGACAAAGGACGCTATGCGTGTGGGATGCGACTCGTATTCAAAATATTTTTCTCGTGATCTACGGGCTCTGGCTAAACCTTATTTGGATAAATCCTGGAATGATCTGTGGCAGTCGCCTAGACAAACTAAAGCCCGACACTATGGTTCCATCCAGCCGACTATCCCTCCTAGACCTTGTTTTTTTAAGTATCAGAACATCAATAAATTGGCCACGTCAGTTATAATTCGTTTAAGATTACGACACGTATGCTCGCCGGCTTTCTTGGCTAAGCTAAGGATTCGGGATAATTCCTTGTGTGAGTGTGGACTTGAAGAAGGAACTCTGGAGCACATTTTTTTTAGTTGTCCCCGCCTCGCAACACCTATTTACGATATACTTCCCCCATCTTTTCCTCGGCCTGTAAATGTGAATTACATACTAACCCTTGTCTTTTCCTCTCATATTAATATTCTTCACAAATTCATTAGAGTTAATAACATCGTTCTTTAATTATTTTTTAACTATTACATCATATTCATCGTCAGTATTTTATGTTAAGTTTATTATTATTAACCAAAAACAATTTCCCTGTTTTCATATCATACTTTTATAAAACTAATATCTAATTTAATCTTGTATAATTATTACATATATAAATTTGGGTATTCTTTGTTTTAGTGAGCTCAACTGGAACCAGCATAATCTCTGCGTGTTTTTATCTTTCTATCAATGTTTTTTTACTGTTTCATTCAACCTTGACATTGGCAGAATCATCGATGGGGCCATATTAAGAAATTGGATTATTGTAAAAAATAAATGTATTAAGCGTTCTGTGCTTAATAGTAATAAAGTTATAAACTTCAAACTATTTTTCGTGCGTGGTGTTTTTCTGCTAATCAATTATAATGGTGGAATTGCGTTTTTCGTGGGCTTTCAAAGAGTCCTCTTCTGTCCTCAGTGAACCTTCTATAGTTTTATTGAGCGACTTCTGACTTATTTCGTCGAGACGGGACATTATGTACATTTTAGACTTTGAAATTGTTACGAAAAAAAATTTGATACTGGCTGAATATGTTAATTGCACCATTGCCATATACGAAAAGAAACCATGTCCACTAATGTCCAGTCACTCAGGCCAGCTCTCAGGCAGTCAGATAATAAAAATCGCCTGCTTTTTTTGTCTATTTATTTACCACTGTTTCTCTTTTTACTTATACTTTAAGTATTACATATTATTAATTAAAATTTGACTGTTAATCTGTTTTACGAAATATGAAGACTGCACTAGCAAATATTTGCAAAATTCTGCTTTTTCTTTTGGTTTTAATGAGTTTAATTTCTCACGTCGTTATAGCTAATAATTCTGCACCGAAAAAGCTGCAAATTGGTGTTAAGAAGAGACCCGCAGAATGTCCAGTTAAGAGCAGGAAAGGAGACTTACTGCATATGCACTATACGGTAAATTTCTATTTATCGAGCACTACCTTCATTTCTTTGAATACTTTGTTCCTTTAGAAACAGTTTTTAAGTAGTAGAACACTATATAACCTATTAGGTATCTAAGGTTAGGTATGTAGACAATTTAAATTGGGTATGTAGATTTTCTGCTTTCAAGGAGTCTTATTCTGTCTTCCGTAAACCTACTATCACTTTACTGAGCGACTTCAAAATTGTTTATTGCGAAGGAAACTTGACACTGGCAAAATGTGCTAATTGCACTATCGCCATGTATAAAAAGAAAATAAAGTACTCTATTTTTCAAAAAAGATTATTGCTAGTTTGGTGGTGAAGGAAAACATTGTGAAGAATCTGTATACTCAAGAGAAAAAAAGTGGAGCGTGCATATCCACCGATATGTACTGGGACTGCATGGTACATTATGGTCCGAAAGCCCCTCGTGATTTACTAGGGGAAGTCTGTGTCCTGCAGTGGGACTAAATAGGGTGCTATCAATGTAGACAATAATTATGTACACAACAGAATAATGAGTGCATGAACAAGTGACAGTGTCGTGTGCCATGTGTATATAGAACAATGTGACGAGGGATATGGACTATAAACTGCAATAGGCAAGAGTGATAGTGTACAGAATCAGTGCACATAATGTCTACTAGCATTGCATGTCTCTGAGGGAAGGGAGGGATTTTCTCTGAGACTATGTGATGTTAGTTACATGCCTTATTTACTATTATTATAAGGTGTTATAATGTTTATGTTTTATATAATAATGTTGTTGCTTATTGTAGACTGTGTTTCCCTTCTTTTTACATGTTTCACTTTAGCTTTCCATTTGTGTATGTCTAGGTTATAAGTTAGGTCTTAAGGATAGTCTAGGGAAATAAAAACTATGTCAGCTATATGTTTAATTGAGAAGAGATGAATACATAAAGTTGCAGACTATATGGAGAAGGACAGGCAATGACACCATTTCGGCATTCCTTCTCCCTCACTCTTCCTGAATTCCCTTGCTACACGGCGGGGAGAGGTGAGGAAACAGAAGTTATGATTCTCAAATCTCGGCCCAGAACAGTGAGTTCATTGTCAACTGCTGCTCCCCCTGTACCCCTGCAATATCAGTAAAGCGGCTTTTATTTCCAAATTTTCTTCCCTACATTGACCCTTCCATGGTCAACAAATCATACACAATTAAATTTATTTGTTGACTACTTTTTCTTTTCTAGGGTACCCTGGATGATGGAACGGAATTTGATAGCTCATACCCCAGGGGAAATCCTCTGACATTCACACTGGGCTCTGGGCAAGTCATAAAAGGCTGGGATCAAGGACTGATGGGCATGTGTGAGGGTGAGCAAAGAAAGCTAGTCATTCCACCAGAACTGGCTTACGGTGAAGCTGGAGCTCCACCAAAAATACCAAAATCTGCAACTCTTACATTCCATGTTGATCTTGTTAAGATTGAACGAAAGGATGAGTTGTAATACAGTATGAGTATTTAAAATAAGTAAAGAATGGTTGTCTTTTGTATGTGAATTTTGTAAAGTATGAAAATAATGTACAATTGTTAGCTCGAAGGCTCAGGTTTAGGTTTAGATCAGGAAACGTTTTTAGTTACCTGTACAAACTTCTAAAGTGGAATGCACGTTTTAATAGTAAATTGGTGAAGGTCAAAACTAACTTTGCATAGGTTTAAAATGTCGTTTCTATGCTTAGATCAAAGCAAAAGGGGAAGATACGTACATTATTACATTGCGTCAACTGAAAATAGGCTCGAATTCACAACTACACAACACACCCATACAGCTGTAGTTGAAGTCACGTTGTACAACACCGAAAGACGGAGATAGATGAGATTGGACAGTAGCAAGACAAGCTAAACGTGTCGCTCGCACATGTTTCGTGTAGTTTTATCTCGCTCACTCTTTAATGGCCGAATGTACCCTAATAATTTTAAAGAACTACACTTGATTATTTTTTGGCGTACTTACGCATGAAAAGTGATTCCATGTGTCTTGTCTTTGCTCCTTGAGTTATTTGTACACTGAATAAATGTTCAAGAAAGCATTTTTAAATGTATTTACACTACAAAACTGTGACCGTGTGATCATATCGACTGTCAGCACGTCGCTGTTCTATGACTGACAAAGCGAATCAGGTCCATTGGACTGTTTTGTGGGACCACGCGCGGTGAGTAACGTATCTTCCCCCTTTTGATTTCATATAAGGTTCTATGAGTAGTATATTCCTACCTATCTAAAGGGTATTATTCCTATCTACTAAATGTGTTTAAATTGTTACAATTAACAGCTCAACTTATACCCATATGCACTAGTAATGGTAGCTAGAATGAAAGGGGTTTTAGCTACATTGTGTTGCACTGATTGTACCTTTTTACCATTTTTTACCCTACTATTTATTGGTGGTGATAAGTCGCTGATGATTAAAGTTCTTAGGTACCTTCCTGTCACTTCCACAATAGGCGCTATAAATAAGTTCTGAATGTTGGACCTTTTTTGTTGTTTCGAATGAGCTCTGTAACCAATACCTATTATATTTTGCATTTATATTTTAATGTTGGATCAACTTCAATAAATTATGTGAATTACAATGTCGTTTTTTCTTCATTTTTTGTACTTCATTCAGTGTTGCCAACTCCAAAAGTGTACTAATCTAAGAATTAGGATAGATTTAAAAAACTAAATACGTGTAATGGTATATTTATGTGTTGTAAATTAAGGTGCCTTTTTTTTAAAAAATACATCGCCTGATATAAACTACTCAAAACAAAATAGGGCCCACTTAGTTTTTACAGTGTAACTTAATAATATACAAATTTATATAGTTTTTATAAATAGACATGTTTAAATTAGGGATTTAGAAATTGTGTAAACATAACCAATTGTAAAAGTTGTTTATTTTTTTTTAATTACTCACGATAAAGAGTATTTAGGGAAATTATCACTAAATGAATAGTAAAAGTAAATTTTGGTTATAACCATTTTTCTAAAAAAACTGATGATAGGTGTCATGTTTAATAGCGTGTAGGGCCCCCTTGGCTCCGTATGCATTCTCTGACCCTGTCTGGTACACTTTCAATCAGATGGCTAACGTTTTCATCAGGTATTCGCTCCCAACAGACTTTTAGAGCGTTTATGAGCTTTTGTTGACTGTTGACGCTGCTGTAATTCTCTTTGAGGCTTCTTTTCAATTGATCCCATAAATGTTCGATAGGATTGAGGTCGGGACTCATCGCTGGCCATGGAAAAACTGTAATATTGGCGTCAGAGAGTGCTCTTTGTGTGGTACGAGCCGTATGCGCGCGAGTATTATCTTGCATAAAAACAAAATTGTTGCCCACTCTTTGTGTAAATGGGGTCATATGAGGTCGGATTACTCCCTCGACATAACTGGCAGCGGTTATGGTACCTTCATCCAGAATTACCAGTTCTGTTTTGCCTATTATGCTTATTCCATCCCATTGGTCTGTTCTGTGGATGCATGGTTGTGAAAAACGTTCGCCTTCTCTTCTCCACACGCGTACTCGTCTGTCATCACTAAAAAACTTGACCTTACACTCGTCTGTGAAGAGTACAGTTCTCCAGTTATCTATGGTTCAGTCCAAATGCTCACGTACGAACCTTAAACGCGCTGCACGATGACCACTTGAGCCGAACAACATGCATTCTGGAACGTCATCCGTCCTCGTGGAGTCAGTTTCGGATGGTTTGATCACTAACACGTGTACCGGTAGATTGCCGTAGTCGGTTTTATAAGGTCCGGGTAGTTACAGTACGATCCCGACGTGCAGTTAGCCTAATGTACCGGTCTTCCTGGGCGGCTGTGGCACGAAATCTTCCTGATCCTCATCTTCTAGCTACACTACCTGTCTCCTGGTAGCGTTCCCATACATTCTGGACAGCTCACACTGACACACTGAGACGTATTGCTACAGATCTCTGAGATTCTCCCCCCGGAAACAAAACAACCGCTCTGGTCACGGTTTCCGTGTCCATGTGATGGCGAGAACCAGGCATAGTAATCGGGACTAATACCAAAACTAAACTACATTGTAATATTTTTACTTAGTCTGAATCAGATGCATTTAGCTCTTCATTGTTATAAAGGTCTACATTGAATATTTTAATAATTCAATTAATTTGCTGAACATTTTCACACTAGACAAGTAAAATTTCACAAGTAATTTCACGAGTGAGGTAAAGACAAAATTGTCAGCATAAATGGAAGATATTTAAAAACTTTTTCTTCTTCATTCAACAGTGTAATCTAAAAGAAAGAAGAATTTGAAGTCACCAATTACATAAAAAGCTAAAAGATACTTATATTGAAAAAAAAAATTACCTTGTGTCAGAATTTGTCCAGAGGTTGATTGATATCCAAATTTTATTGTATATTACAACGTAGAATGTTGTTTTTTAAAGGTAGAACATTTTTCCATGTTATTTATATACTTATTTCCTTCTTTGTGCCTCATTACTACACTAAAATCTGCACTGATATATTACATCAATTACATGCATTAGAAAACCCCTTACAAACGTCAGTCATCAATCAATCACTGAATTCTGTAATTACTAACGATTCTTCCATAAACTTGTTTGTAATTATTTCTTTTTTTTGACGAAGATGGTCCGGTCCAGCTGTAGTTGCAGAATCACTACTATCTAATTCACCACGCTCATCTTCCATTCTAATTATGAACAGTTAATCATTTTGAAATTGCCGGGGAACTCACGCAGCTCTAAGGCTCTAACTTTGGAACGCAGCCAAAAAAATAAAGCAATATTATTTGCTTTGTCAGCTGTGGGTGTCAGATACTGTTTGACAGTGACAACTTCAAACCCAGTTCTTTGAATAAAAAGAATTTCGGTGAAATGCGACAATTGTTACAAAAAGACTACGTATTTATTTTTTAAGGCTCTTGTTTCTGTAGTGGCAGTGTCGTAGTTATATTTTTAGAGTGATTACGTAAAAACTATAAAACGATTGAAATAATGGTTAAAATAATATTTCTTCACCCAGACCTTGGTATAGGCGGGGCAGAGCGGTTAGTTTTGGATGCTGCATTGGCTTTCAAGAACAAGGGTCACGAAGTTTCTTTCTATACAAATCACCATGACCCAGGGCATTGTTTCGCTGAGACTAGAGATGGTACTTTCCCAGTAACTATCGTCGGCGATTGGATACCTCGTTCAATATTCGGTAAATTTAAGGCAGCTTGCGCTTACGCCCGAATGGTTTATGCTGCAGTTTACTTAGCTTGGTACGTAATACCGGTAGAGGAACCAACGCTTCTATTCTGCGATTTAATATCTCTATGCATTCCATTTTTGAAAATGGCCAGAGGACCTTTCAGAGTTGTGTTCTATTGTCACCATCCTGATAAACTGTTGAGCTCAGAAGGCGGGCTATTGAAAAAACTGTACAGGGCTCCATTAAATTGGCTGGAAGAATTAACAACTTCTCGTGCTGATAAAGTCTTGGTAAATAGTAAATATACAGCTAGAGTATATCAAGATGCATTTCAAAGAATCACAGATGTTCCTGATATTTGCTATCCATCAATCAATACAGAGTTTTTCAAAGCTACACCACCAAAACCTTTGAAAGTGGTGGTTCCTGTGGGAACAGACAAATTTGTATTCCTGTCAATAAATAGGTATGAGAGGAAAAAGAATCTTAAGTTGGCTTTAAGAGCACTGGAGCATCTGAAACACCTTTTGGATCCATCAGATTGGACAAGAGTTCACTTAATCATGGTTGGAGGCTTTGATCCAATCAATTTGGAGAACATGGAACATTATATGGAACTTACAGACTTAGCAGCTGAATTAGACATGGAAGATAAAGTGACTTTTATGAAGTCACCTAAAGATGTTGAAAAGGTTTCCCTTCTCTACCATTGCAAGGCTTTGATTTATACCCCGTCTAATGAGCATTTTGGTATTGTGCCTTTAGAAGCCATGTATTTTAATAAGCCTGTCATTGCTGTGAATAGTGGGGGACCAACAGAAACTATAGTAAATGATGTCACAGGGTTTTTGTGTGAACCTGACAGTGAATCTTTTGCTGTTGCAATGAGCAAACTAGTCTTAAGTCCAGAATTAGGGGAGAGGTTAGGTGAAGCAGGTCGTAAGAGATTTGATACTAAGTTCTCTTTTGATGCATTCACAGAGCAACTAGATGGAATTTTGACAAGGGAAAGGCAGATTATTTCTGAGGCGCGTGCCATAGATTATGAGCAGAAGAAACGTAAATAACATAATGCCAGCTCTCCTACAATATTTGATATTGTTTGAGAGTTTACTTGCCATAGTCTTTCTTCGGCACTAAAAAATCTCTCAAAAGTAATATTTCTGCATTTTAGTTATGTTATATATTTCAGCAGCATTCTATTCTAAACTTTAACTACCTATTATACTGGGTATGTAAATCATTTCTCATTATTGTGGTAATAATCATTATCAACTGGGGTTTCAATAACATGTTTTTGCATACACTGTACAATTCCTATTGCATTTCAATATACTATTATTGTAAGATAGCTATTTTTGTTGCAATGCTGTACTGTACTTATATGTTATACTAAGCAAAGAATAATAAGTCTTAACAGTTTACTGGGTTCTTAATCAGAAACATTGGTTTGGGAGAAGTGGTACAGCTATTTTAGACAATGTTAAAAATGAAGTCTATGCTGAACATGGACTAAATTACAGTTTTGAGGATATTTTGATTTAGATAAAATCTCTTTGAAACCACTAATATGTCTTGGACACGTATTTGACAGTTTTTAGTATGTATATTTGGGGAACATTTCTGTGTAGGGAGTTCATAACCATAACCTTCATAAGCTAAGTTCATAACCCTTTATCCATCCATGGTGGATATAAGCTATGGACCTGATAGTTATATTTTTAAAATGTTGGCCTGTTGTAGCTTAAGAATTTTTTTAAATAGTAAGGGAACTTAACATGGAATGTTCTTATTCATTTCAAAATTTACAGTGGGTTACTTTATTGGGTTGTTGGCATAAATGCTGTATAGTCACATATTATATTCTTTCATAAATTAGTGACTAGACTTGTTTCTGCACCTTTTTAAACTGATGTGTGAGGAAAGCATTCCTCTACTGGCTTTGTTTGTGATGTCTTGAGCATACAATAAGCTGAGCTATGTTCCAATTGATCAACCAAAATATATATTCCATGTACTTTTTTTATGCCAGCAATGCAATCACTCCAATTATTGTAATTATATTTTCTGATATTTATATATTTTTATAGAATTTGCTACAAGCTTTGTAATGTGAATATAAACTTAATAATGTTGTACTGTTGTAAATATAAGGCTAAAGTAATACATTAAATATTGAATTGTATTTTGATGTTGTTTGTTATTATTTGTAATACTAGAAGGGCAATTAATGACAGAATAAAAGTTGTAATGGTGCAGACATCACATTTATTGTTTTGTAAATGATATTTTTTTAACACACCTTGACAAAAACATTGAGCAAATAATCACCTACGGTTTTAGACAAAAGGATGATAGATCTCTGTGGGATGATGTTGTGGGAATAAAGTTTGCAAGTCACATAAGTAGACACACACAAAAAAGTTGTCAAAAATTCGAACATATAGCATCCTATTTCCACTTGACATGGTATTGTCACTATAGATATTAAATTTGTCTTTCACCATTATAAACATTGTTCCATATACGTGCCACTGAAATAACGCAAAAGTTGACATTTCTTAACCGACTTTAATCAGTATGGAACCAACCCAAAGTCATACTTTTTATAATGAAGAATTTTGTGATAAAAAACTAAAATATTGTGCTTATTATTTGAATCAAAACTCTTTTAAAACTTAAATTAAGACCTTGGAAATCATATTGTACATTATCACAATATTTTGTTTTTATATTTGTTTCATATTTTGCTATTTAAGATTTGCTACAGCATCTTAAAACTACATGAATGTGGGTTGTATCCATTCTGATTAAAGCCGGTCAATTGGATTTTTGGCAATAGTTGTAATGAGACCTTAACTCACTTTGAGTCTGCAATTTCTGGCGTGACGTACCATGGACATCTGGATGTATTATGAATATTTATGTACTTGCGAATAAGATTCTATAATCTAAAATAATAATGTCTGTAGTTAACTTGCTTTTAGCCGTACGATTAGCAGTTATACAAAATGCTAGGGTTTACGCTTTTTAAGAAAACTATCTAGAAAATAATGAAACACAGATAGCAGTGTTTAATTTTAATTTATTATAAGAATAATAAATTATTATTCAATATACATGTTTACAAAAGCATACATATTTATAATTGGTATTATCATTATTATTACATTTATATGTTGTTAATATAATTTCTCAGTGTTATCTTGTTGCAATTGGTCTATGATCTCGAACTGTAGATCATATTGTTGGTCAAGGCCCATGTAGCTATCACTCATTATGTATACTGTGTAAATTATTCGACCTGTGAAAAGGATTACTGTTAATACTTTATATTATTATTATTTATTTATGTATTAGGCTAGCAGCTGTCGCTGATGCGCCTACATCAATACACTTGTGCTATTGTCTTTCAGTCTAAAGATTTTTTGAATTTATTCACTCTGCTTTAACTGAGACAGTTAAACAGTGCTTTTACTGAGTGCGGTAGATAATTCCATGAGTTGACGACTACTTGAATAGGAAGTGCTTCTTGATTGATTGGAGGTAGCGATAGTTCGCACTAGCCTTAAAGCAGGTCAGTAAAGAGTTCAGGTACGGGACACGTAGTTGTTGCTGAGAATCTTGTTTCGATCAAGTCTCCTCTTTCCCTCCTTTCCTTTAAGCGTTTTCCTTTCCTTCAGTTAAGCAAAGAATGCAGTCTATCTTAATATGGCCTATTCTTAATTTTCCTTTCCGGCATTTCTGTTCTTCGAGAAATATAGGTTCGATATCTGAACTGCATATTCAAGCAGTGGCCTAAGATAGGTTTTGTAAATAATGTAGGTTTAGTCTTGTAGAGTAGAGGTGGTGTGGCTCCTTAGGGCTTGTGGAAGCGGCTTTGTTATCCCTTAGTCGCCACGACACGACACCCACGGGAAGAAATGGGGTGGTCCTATTCTTAAGTCATACGATAAAGGCTTAGTTATACCATAAAGCTATAGGCGTCTCTTACCTAGTGTTGTTAAAACGAGCGCTGGCGCGCTAAGTTACTATCACTTATCTTTACCAGTTTCAGGCTCAAACTTTTAACTACAAGGGTTAAAGATTTGGACCATCAAACATTAAAGATTTGGAATATAACGCTCACTAGCTTTTATTGGATTTTTAAAGGTTCATTAGAAGTCGAGCATCGTGCGCTCAATGCTCGTTTTTACAACACTACTTTTACCAGTCTTAGAAGGCGTATAGAAGGTGATCTGCGAATTTCCTCTCGGTGATACTCGTTTCAAAGCATGTAATTCCCCATATTCAACGGTGCCGAGAGTTATGAACCAGCCCTCGGACTTGCTCCGCGGGAACTTAGGACAGAATACGTTGTTAGGGTTCCCTCCGCGACGTTGCATGTCTATTACTATAGTGTATTCCTAGTGGGAGAAATGTATGTTATAATTATTATCGTATTGGTTAACACTAGAAAGACCGGCATTTGTATCATACCTAGAAAGACCAAGGTCGTCATTTTGACGCTAGGATGTCCGTTGACGTTGATATGAAATTATTGTTAGGTTTGATAGAGAAAAACGTGAGTATTATTTATTTACTTTTATTTATTTTAATCAGAGACACATTTAGTACAAATTATGTTCTTTTTTGTATGTTTTATACATTTTCCACAGACTGGTTTCTTACAAGTATCACAAAAGTAAGACGTTTTATTTCTTTTACATTTTATATTAATTTGACAAGTTCGTCTTTTGTTTGACTTTGTGTCTTCTATCATTTCGTTTACATTTTCGGGATTGCAAAGTAGACGAGCCGGACCTGGACGATTTTTTTGATGTTCTGCTCGCAACTCATAAACGAGTTGGAGTATGAAATTATGCCGAGAAATATTGGTTTGAGTAATTTTTCTGTAAATAATCCATGAATTTATGACAGCTATGTCTAAAATATTATAAAATACATGCATAGGCCATCTACGAGTACCAGCTCTCACAGAGTATTTCCGTGCCATTTGATCCAAAATGTCTACACCAAATTTTGTTGCATTATAAAATTCCACAGTTTCAGGAATTTTCTTCTCGCCTGTGCCAATTTGAACACTCGGATGTAGAGTACTGAGAATTATAACATTTTTATTTGGTTTTCCTTGATAAATAGTTAGGGTAGTATCAGTGTCTGTCTTCAAAATAAAGGAATCATAACGTGGAGTACGAATTATTTTACAGACTGTTGGTATTTCTCTTCTCGCACGCCTCATTGTACCCACTATGCTTGTTTTCTCGGCTCTCAGTTTATCTGCCAGTTTTATAGAGGTAAAAAAATTATCTGTAGTTATATTGCGTCCTTTTTTCGTATAGGGTTGTAACAGTTTCAAGATCACATGTTCTGGTAATGATTCGCTTGTACGATCTTCATCTCGGCCTAAGTACGGAAATCCATTACATAGATATTTAGTCTCCACATCAACCAAAAGCCAAAATTTTATGCCGAACTTGTCAGGTTTGTTTGCTATGTATTGCGTGAAGGGGCATCGAGTTTTAGAAGGAAATAACTGTTCATCACCAGTCAAGTTTTCACCAGGTATGTAGCATAATTGACAATTTTCAATGAATTTATTCCAAATTGCTGATACTAGCGCAAATTTATCCGTTGTAAGTCGCGACGATCTTGTAGACCGCATGTCAAAACGCATATATGTCATAATTTCTTTGAATCTGTTCTTGCTTAGTG
The DNA here is from genome assembly GCA_914767545.1 of Sesia apiformis. Classification (NCBI taxonomy): domain Eukaryota; kingdom Metazoa; phylum Arthropoda; class Insecta; order Lepidoptera; family Sesiidae; genus Sesia; species Sesia apiformis. The sequence goes on along the minus strand of OU611967.1, from coordinate 10,017,167 downwards.
TTTCGCGGAATATAGGTGGCCCCCAAAGTTTCGACCACATCAAATCTAAATCTAGTTGGCTAGAATTGTAAGCGCCGCGTGCATATAGTAATGCAATAAAGGCATCAATCTCCTCTAAAGAAATACACCAAGTTTCATCGTTAGTTTGACGACGAGCTTCCGTTTCTGTACATAACCTAATGTGTCGAAGAGTTGCTTCGTCAATGAATAGGCGCCAAGCAGTAATCACTTTACCATCTTGAACGAATCGCTTTGCGTAGGGGGTTGGGCCTGAAACTTCTCGAAGCACGTTTTGGTTACTGCGCCGACCTGTCTGGATTGTACTCTGGGTATGTGCTACACACTTCCATTCAGTCCCATCACTTGCAATCAAAGTATCACCTATAGCAGGAAGTGCCGATTGTCGTGAAGAAGAACGTCCACCACGCCTACCTCGTCCTCCTCTTCGGCTGCTTCTCGATCCGATACAGCGACGACCAGGAACCACACTAGACGTAGACGTTGTTTCTATTTGAATTTCTTCACTCGAATCTGAACTGTCCGATGACGATATGTTTCTGATCGCCGGTATATAATCCGTATCTGAGGTATCAACAATTTCAGCATCAACACTATCTTCTCCCCCCGATTCAGACTCCGAATAAGGTAAATTTTGAAGATTGTTCAATTGTTCCTCTATTTCAAAGTCAGATAATATTTTACGAGCACTCATATCGAATTTGTTCAAAATAAATACAGAAGGTGACGGTACAAAATTATCCAGCTTACACACCACTGAGAGTTTCAACACTGATCGAACAAGCACGCACAACAAAATATTTAGGGATAATGTAAACAAATATTTCTAAGTACCCTCTAGTACCATAATTAACAGAGTTCTCTGTATTGGGTCATTTTGACGAGAGTGGTCTTTGTAGGTATGAATCATTATATTTCGAAAACTAATTAAGATAACAACTTTATATTTCAACAGGGACTATAAAACTACAAAATATTAAAAGTCAAAGATTATCATGTTTAAACAAGGCGTAACTTTAAAAATATGACCATTTTACTTCACAAAATCGTCAATTTGACGATTCCGGTCTTTCTAGTGTTAATCGAACGTTTGAATAAATTGATACCATACCATCAGCCTATGTCTCTCTACTGTTGGATCTAGGCCTCTCCAAGGATGCACGATATCTTTATTTCTATCGATATTTTGGATCGATCCGAATCGTAACTATGTGATACGATACTAGGGTCGCATCAAATAATTGCGATCCGATCCTGCAAATATCGTATCAAATCAAAAACTTTTTAATTTATGCAACGGCTTATTTATTACTTAAAGTATAAATACAACTAACAACTAATACAACAACTAACTAACAAGTATACTTGTTAGTTAGCATTTTTGTAAATAATTACAATACAACTAGAATTCCAATTTTAAAATTTTAGGTTTTTTAAAAATAAAACATGGTCTGAATGTAATCTATTTCTTGTCTCAGTTAAGGTGTGTCGCGCCGAAGAAAACAGACGTTGCTACCTCTGATAAATAACGAAGCACTCTATTCAATACCATTCCAACACTTATATCGACCCAAGCCTGCATCTTATTTGTTTGTGTCGATCCAAAATATCAAAGTATCGCATCGATCCTCCCAGTGTCGTATATCAATATTGGAAAGTATCGTATCAGTTCTTGCATTCCCTAGGCCTCTAGGACTAATCATTCTATTGAATATTTCTTATTTACCTGTTCAGCGTGTAAAGGTATCCAGCTGTTTCTGGCTGGAGGTTGCGGTATTGACTTGTCTTGTTCACCTTTGCCGTCGAACCACACACCGCGGATTGACAACTTTAAGTCCAACGTCGGTAAGTCGCATATCGTCTGCAATTATAAAGGATAGCCCCGATCAGCTTAAAACGCTGTAAAAACAACTTTGCTGTTTTTGAGTTGTATAATTATTCGCTTCGACATCGGCAGAACATTAAAGAATTTTTGTATTTCCGTCTCGTTTTGCGAACGTTGCGCTAAAGACTGACATTCGTTATCAAGCAAAAGACCATTTGTATCGTGTCAAAAAGGGTGCGTTTTGTAACATTCGGCTCAACATACTCACTAGTGCAATGTTCGAAATTGTATCATTACAAATCATTATGGTGGGCTGTTGTTTTTAATTTTATTATGTTTTGAATTTGTTTTCGAGCATTACAGTACAATGGTGCGATAGCTCAAGGTGATAACCGAAGAAGCATTAGCTTTTGTTACAGATTGACTTCGAACATTACATGCCCTTGACACAAGGTACTGACCGGAGAAAAATTTTCTGTTTGACTTCGCGCAGGCGAGGTGTCAGTGCCCATTTATACTCGCTGCGGTATAGGCGACTGACGTTCATTATCGAGCATTACATTGTGTTACAGCGTGTGCACTGTAACGCTCGGCTCCACATACTGACTACTGCATCGTTCGAAGTTGTATCATTACAAATGTGCGCACTGCAATGCTCGACTTGACGTACTCATTGATGTGATGTTCGCATTCGACCGTTACATTACTCTTACATACACGAATGTTCTCCGGTCAGTGCCTTGTATGAAGGTAATGCTTGAAGTTGATCTGTTACGAAAGCGAATGCTCCTCCGGTCAGTACCTTGAGCTAGCGCACTATTGTAGTGAGGGGGTGAGTGCACGCTGCAATCCAACAGCCGCTGGGCGCGCTCGACCGGCCACTTTACCCCTCCTATGTACTGAAAGGACTACCTATGTACTCCTATGACTACCTTGAAATGTACTGAATTTCACACTTTATCTTATTCCCTAATGTACGTACGTGTTTCGGTAGTGAGTGAGATGTGCCAGAGCCCATTCCTATTCTATCCCTCCCCATTTTCTTGGGAAAAGGGTTGGCCCTTTCTCCAAATCCATTCCTATATCTCCAAAGGTAGGCAGCGCATCCGAGGTCGTGCCAACGTTCGTCATTTTGTACTAATGTTGGCATGTATCGCGGATGTCTATGGGCGACAGTATCCACTTACCACCAGGTGGACTTTATGCTCGTCTGCCGATTTCGTCCATAAAAAAGTAAATACTTAAAATCGAATTTCAAACTTTTACATCATTTTTTAGTTTGTTTTGATCTGGTGGTTGACTAGTAGATAATGCCGTAGGGCATTAAGTCCGCCATTTGTACATGTCAAATATTTATGCAAAAAGTTTAAATAATAAAAAATATATGCAAAAGTTCCTGCTCGGTACCCACCTTTATACAAATAATGACCGATTGATTATAATCAATCGTGGTTATACCATAATTATGGTATGGCTAATATTAACACTCACCTTATAAATGCTATCAATTTGATTCTCCTCAAACTCCGTCCTCAAATATTTAGCAAGTAACTCATAGTTCCTATGGCACACGACTTTAAGCCCGTTTAACATCGTACAAGGCTTGTTCAAGTTGCGGGCGAGTTTAGTGAACAAATAGAGGTGGTCGGAGTCTATGAACGGGAGAGTTGTGAGAGGCGAGTCCGTGTGCCAGCGCGCTTGAACGATGCACTGCATCAGTAGTTGGCTAGACAGGCAAGTGTATAGCCAGCCGTTTTCTGCTGTTGTATCTATCATTGCCTGGAATGGTATACTGATTTCAGCCTACAACGCCCCACTGAAAGGCAAGGCCTCTCCTAGTAAATCACTGGGGGCCATAATTCACCACGAGGGCCGGATGGTGGATACACACACTCCACTTATTTATTTTTTGAACATTCCTCATCGTCGAGCTAAGGTAACATTTTTGCTTCGAGAATATTTATGTAAACAAAGATGAGACCATTGCAAAAAAATATATGTGAAACAGTAACTTACCAATTTGTAACAAAATACAGTTATAATTTTTTGGCCCTTCTGTCGATACTATCTTCTATCGATCGAATTAAACAAATACTTTAAATCGGTAACTTGGTGTAAATAACTGCCATAACTAGAATTATTACCACTAAACAGATTTGTAGTAATTTGGTTTTTCATAATACTAGCGACACTGCAGATGTGTATAACATTGGTCCCTTTTTAAATAATATAATTAAATTCTAAGTAATTATTAGCCGGTTTAAACTTTATTAGAATCTGGACCGATATAAATATTGAAACAATTCAAGGTACCGTCAGGTCACGTCGCTCGCTGCGGTCGATATTTCGGTGCAGCCATTTTGTCATTCGACTTCTGACATCAGTCCTGAGTGCTCGAATGCGTTCGCTTCTCTGTTTGCGTTGTATTATTGTTGAGTGTATGTTTTTTTATTGAGTTTTTGTTTAGTTTATACAGATGTGAAAGTCGTATACAAATCGGTTTAATACCTTGCATGCATCTTGTATTGAATGTAGACCTTATTAGGAATTGTATTCTAAATACAATATTAATAGTTTGTTTTGTTAGAAAAATAATAATTTATACATACATAATTCGATAATGTGGATTTATATAAAACAGATCAATTCTGATTAGAATTATCTAGTAATTGAAAATAAAAATAGGTAAAATTTTAATAATGATCCCATACGAAAAATGTTGATTATATCTGAAATATCAATTTGATAACGACGTTGCTTTGTTTACATAAATACTCTTGAATTAACAATTTTAGATTAGTGACAATTTAAAAAGAAATCCCTACATAAGTAGACACTTAGTACGGGCTGAGGATTTGAACTCGAATATGAGTTGGGTATAGATACCTTTAGGCTATCACTGGAATGGTATAGTTATAGGTCTACCGGAATCTCATGGCATAAAAAAAAAATAAAAAATTGCGATTTTCATATGGCAATGTCAATTGTCACCTGTCAAATCAAAGTACGAGATTTGTCAACCGCTGCTGAGATTTTGTGATATCTTCTTGACAATTTGTTGTTTTTGTGAAAATGTCGAAAAAGACACTTCGATCTCAAGCGAGAAATATTGTTTTCAATGTGTATCGTAAAATAAGGGAAGAAGAAGGCGTAAATCAAACTCAATCTTTGATTTTAAAGCGCGTCGTAGAGTTGACCGGTAAGTTGGACTGAGTTGTTTTGATACTTTTAGTTTATTTTATATTTTTCTTAGTTAATTGTAGCTTCTTTATAGGGGTTTCCAGTACTACTATACGGCGAATCGTAGGTGAGGGCACATCGAATGATGGTGTATTTTCCACGCCTGGTAAAAAGAGGAGAGGGGGGGGGGGGGGAATAAGAAAATCAACTTGGACAGTTTCGATTTAGAGTTGATTAGGAATAAAGTAACTGAATTCTAATACAGTTCGGAAGGAAATTCCAACAGTAATGAAACTGTTACAAATTCTTCGACAAGATATTGATTTCAACGGAGGGAGAGAATCTTTGAGGTAAGAAAAATATTAAGTAATAATCTCTCTCACTCTCACTCGTAAGAGGAGGCCTGTGCCCTGCAGTGGGACCTATATAGACTGATGATGATGAATGACTAATTTTTTACAGACTTATACTTAAGGAGATTGGTTTTGAATATGTTAAATGCCAATCAAAAAGGACCATTTTGATGGAGAGAGATGACATAAAACTACAAAGATACAAGTTTTTGAAGCGTATAAAGGAAAACCGCGAAGCTGAAGAGCATAATAAATTGGATGTGATTTATTTCGATGAGACTTACATTCACGGTTCATGTTCTGTGAACAAGTGCTGGCAAAACAAAGATATTGCAGGTCCATCTAAAAGTATTTCACTTGGAGCGAGGTGGATCATTGTAAACGCTGGTGGTGAAAATGGCTTTGTACCAAATTGTTGTCTGGTGTACAGGTCAACAAGTGTATCTGCTGACTATCACCACGATATGAATAAGGACAATTTTACAAAATGGGTGACAGAGAAGCTAATTCCAAATCTGACAAGACCTTCACTAATTGTTATGGATAATGCTAGTTATCATTCCGTACGGATGAACAAACCGCCCGCCCACACAAGCCAATCGTATCGCTGATATAAAAGAATGGCTTCGTGCAAATGATGTACATTATTATGATCTTTGAACTATAGAAGTAGTGAAACAAAACATGTCTGCGCCCTTATATGAGATAGATGAAGTATTAAAATCGCACGGTCACGATCCCACCTTATCATTGCACATTGAATCCCATAGAAATGATTTGGGGTATAATGAAGCAAAAAATTGCTGATAAAAATGTAAATAGGCCTGCAAGTGACATTAAATTATTAACAGAAGAAGCTTTCTCACAAATTGGTGCAGAGGAATGGCGGAAATGTTGTGAACATGTAAAGAAAATTGAAAACGATTTCATCGAGCAAGATAGAATAATTGAAATGCTGGAAGAGCGATTTATAATAAATACCTCTTTATCTTCATCATCTGATGAAGAACAAGAAATGCAAGTGGAGTTCTTGGAATCGTTTTCTAGTTCTGAATGAGGTGTTAAGTTATTAGTATGATTTAAATGATATATAATAAATTAGTACATAAAAGTAATATACGATTGATTTATTTTTCATGACATATTTTCCTATGTTAAGAACCCCATGTATAACAACATTCTTCATACACATACCTAATATACTTCATGTTCATTAATACTAAAGACATAAATAAAAATTAAACAGTATCAAGATCGTTTAATCCAATTTCCCCAGTATTGCACACAACAAATTTTTATTTCCCCATTTGCCATGAGATTCCGGTAGACCTATAACGTCGATACTTTACAGTATTGGCCAACCGTGCATTGGCACAAATACAAAGGCTTATATTTAAAGGAGTAGGACAAAAGTGCTAAATGAGCAGCAAATCATGATCAACAAAACAACTTGATTCTCCTCAAATTTCTTAACTTAACTCAATAACTAATTATTTTATCAAAAATCATGGTTAATGAACAATGAATAATTCCAAAAGACAAATTGTTGACACCAAATACCTAGTAGTTTGTAATGGAACAAAACCTATTTTAATAACCCTTTCTCCAAATACATTTGAAAATCTCCAAAGGTATGCAGCGCATGGGGGGGGCGTGCCAACGTTTGCCATGCTGGACTGATGTCGGCATGTACCGCGCATGTCACAGAGCGACAGTGTCCACTTACCACCACGTGTCTGCTCGTCTGCCGCCTTCTTTCTATAAAAAAAAGCTATACCTGTATAATCCTAATGGTCTGTTCCAACACGGATTTAGTGTCGGTAAGATAGTCTGGGTTCGGTAAAGGGCAGCGGGAGAGGTGTGCTTGCAGTAATAGGAACGCTTTCACGTTAGACGAGTCTAATGTGAGGGGGTCCGCTGGCATACGGAGCTGGTTTGATAGCTCGCTGGAAATGGTAGAAATTACGTTTTGTGACCGTTTTCGACCCACAGGAGCTGTAGAAAATTACGAGGGGTGATCAAAAACTTGGCGGAATGGAGAGGGGTGTGGGAGCTCGTTTCCACAGTATTAGTTGAGTGACTCATATTTAGTATATATACCAAGTTTCAGCCACATTGGGTCATTAACCTCTGAGATATCGCCGAGCAAGTCAATCTGAAAGAAATCTTCAAGAATGGAGAAAATGGAATATTGTGCAGTCGTTAAATTCACTGAAGGAAAAAAGGAGAGGAAGATGGTTCAATGGTTGCTACTTTTGCACGACAATACGCCCGTATACATGAGCAATATTTTTATTGCGCAATACAGCCCCATCGGACTATTATTTGTTGCTGAAAATGACAAAAGAGCTTTGATGAAGGAAATTTGATAATGATGAAGAGGTTTTGAAGGGAAAGATAATTTTTCTTTTCGAGGGTATAAATAAGTTAATCGAACGTATTGGAAAAAATATGAGGGTCAATTGAGAATATATTGAAAAGGAAAATTAAAAACTTGAGTTTATCTCCCCCTCATCCCCCTCATTCAGCAAACTTTTTGACCGCCCCTCGTGGTAACGGTTTTTAGTCCTTTCAGCTCAACCAGTTGTATTTATCAAACACTGAAATATAAGAATAATGCATAAAATTGTACGCCATGTACAATAAATTACTGACAATTGACTCGTAATAAATTACAGGAACAATTTCCTTATTTAAGATAAATAGATGCAAACTATTGTCTTGAAAAAGGAATGAGGTTGTGATTAGTATTATAGTTGGACTACATACTGATAGTTGGTCTATGAGTGGTCGAGGCGTGGGGAATTAGATAAGTCGTAAATAATAAAATTTGTTTAATTTAACGGATCAAGTAATTAGTTGTGCCATTGGAAAAATTTGAGCGTTCTTTTTCCCCTGCAAAAGTTAAGCCTTGCAATTGGTACGGGTCGGAGACATATGTGACTAAGTGCTCCTTTAAGATGCTGTCCAAGATTTTATTACTTTGCTAATTTTATTACTACCGAACGAAAAAGAGAATAAAGTCTGACAAATGAAAGTTGAGACTGAAAAAGCTGAGCAACGAAAAAAATAGATTATAAAAAATAATTTTGATACTTAAATATTAGGCTATTTTTATTATTGAATTTAAGTATCAAAATTCTTTCGACAACAATTGTTAGTGATAAAATAATATTTTTTTAATTACCGCGCTCTTCCAGTTTCAACTTTCATTTGTCAGACTCTAAAAGCAAAGGAATGTAAGCAATTTTTTCTTTATTTATCAAACTAGTTATCAAAAAATACACACTACAATAATATACACTCAAAAACCACAGAGGTTTGTCTAGAGTGAAGATATTTCTACACAAACAAATGTACATTACGTAACATATTGCCCAGCCAAGAAAAGACGTTAAAAATGTAACTTGTGCTAAGTTACATTTTTAACGGTAGCGTAGGTAAGGAATTATATCCGAAAATTAAAAATAAACAAATAAACAATATTTTTTATTTCATTGCAAACTCGAAGTTTCTAGTTTGATTATAAATTAATGAAAATTTAACCAAATGATTTTGTATTGATGGTACTATGGAGCGCTATCATTGACACAAAAAAAAAGTGTCATTGTGATGCACGGGCGCCTTGCGGTGTGCATTCATTCCTTAGGCAGTGAACATCGTAAAGGACGATAGTCCAAGAAAATGACTGACATGGTGATATCAAATAATCTTCATACCAGAAGATAATAAATTAGTTTCAAGCTAAGAATATTATAAGTAAAATAATAAATATATTTCTTACCCATTTAGCACATCTTCGTTGTGTCTGACCGGTAACGTTGAGTATTCGGTACAATCTGCTAATACCCGTAATAAATCATCTGTATTAAGATTATTTTGCAGTCTTTCAGTGAAATGCGCCATTGTTTTATGTGACAAGTAGTAATAGGATGCTATTCGACCCATCCAAGTAGGATGCACTGTGCGTTGGTCCTGGAAAAATAGTTAATAAATAAGTACTGGAAACTGGAAGTTTATTTCTGAAAACGTTTAAGATTTATTTCAAAGCATTAAGGTTCAAATTTGGGAATCAAATAGTAGGATTAGAATTTCGATTATCCGAATTTCAGTTGCATGTACAAACGGCAAAATAGATAAGTTTGCAGGTAACTCTGCCCTCCTAAAAAGAAAAGACATTAGTGATATTTTTAACGAAAGCATCAATAACATTATTCGGAAATTAAAAATAAACAATGTTTATAATTTTTGTTAAATCCTAAAATCCAAATTTATCAATCAAAATCAAATCAAATGTCATCAAAATGCACTTATGCCCTTTTCTCTAAGGAGGGCAGAACTGGCCTTGTTATGTATAACAACATATACATATGACGTTAACTGATTCACTAAATGTGTAACAAAATTTTACTAACGGTTCTCAGTGTACGTCCGTAGCTCATTTGGTTTGAGCTTCTAGCTAGTCTGTAAAATAAGTCATGCAAACTTATCTATTTAGCCGTGTGTACAAATAATCTACCACTTGCAGTCTATTTTCGAAATGGAATGAACCAAATAAAGGTATACAATCTGTAACCGAACCTTTCTCGAAGCCTGAATTGCTCAAGATTCCAGTTAATTTACATATAATACTCGTATATTCACATAATATATGTATGTATTGACATAATATACGAGGGTGAGTCAAAAATTACAAACTTTTCGTTCTACAATTTATTTACACAAAAATAGAGGTTCATTATGTACATTACTTTTCAACATAGTCTCCTAGACCTAGACACAGTCCACAAGCGTATTCGTATTCCTCCCAAAAAGGTTTGCGGTTGGTCACAAAGCCACTTTTGCACCACTTCCTGCTTGGTGCTTATCGCGCAGACTTTATAGAAACCGAGGTCGTTGTGGGATGATTTGAGGAGCAAATGTAACCGTAACAAATGTTCAAAGAAGACGCTACCTCATCGATGGTAACTCTCCTATCCGCTAGAACCATCTCTCGAGTTTGCTGAATTTTGTTCGTGGTGGAGGTTGACGGGCTGCTCCCTCTTCGTGCGTTACACTAGACCGGCCACTTTTAAACTTCTTGATCCACGAAAAAAACACTTTTACGTGACAAGGCACTGTCCCGTATTGTGATAAAAGTCTACGATAAATTTCAACCCCTCTCACATCTTTCGAGCAGAGAAATCGGATCACTGCTCGTTATTCCTCCTTGGTGCAAACAGCTAGCGGAGCGGACCGGTTTACACTGTAACCGCCGGAAGGCTACTGACACGATTGAGGTCAGCTTATTGGCGCATTGGCGATTGGCGCACACATTACTACAGTCGTACCAACTCTAAGTATGCATGCGTAGAAGGCAGTATGACCACCTTAAAGGTGTTATGCTGAAAGTGTAGATAATTTTTGACTATCCCTCGTGTAATGCATGTATATATGCCTGTAGGTATCTATATATTTCTGTAAGTATCTATGAATGATATTAAGACATTATTTCTTTATTGTACCATCTAACTCTATTTTGTCTACTGACTTCTCCTCACGACCCAAAGGTTGCTTGGAAGAAATCGCTTTAGCGATAAGGCCGCCGGTTGTATTTTCTAATTAGTTTTATTTTGCATTTCTCTGTATGTTTTTAGCGTACAATAAAGTGTATCTACCTACAATTTTTTTGACCTACGACTTTGCATAAACATTTCATAGGAATTCACAAATATTGAATAATTGTAAATGAAAAAATATAAAATTTCCTTAACAATTAACTCAGAACCATGAGCATAATCCAATCCATGGTTGCAGGCTTCGGGGAAAGTTTGGCTACACCCCGTATATTATTGTTTTTTTAAATTTATCATTTCTTATATTAGTTCACTCATTTTTTACCACTTCATTTCCTGTATAACCTAAAGGTTGATTGGAAGGTAATCCCGCAAAGCACTATATTCGCATGTTGTATAAATTTTAGAACAAAGAGTAAGTAAATAAATACACAGTAATCAGACGATATATACCTCCTCAATCTCCAAACAATTGGCGTCAGCAAGTGCACTGAGTGAGGTCTGTACTAAATTGGACAAGTAATAGTTCACGTCCTGAGGCTCTAAACTCTCTAGGTTGTAGTACGAGGGGTTCTTCAGCAGCCGCCGGAAGAAGTATGTCCATGTCATATAGTCTAAGATATCTTGCTTCGTTTGTACTGTGCCTATAATTATAAATATTACATTTATATATATATATATATAAGAATGTTTCATTGTTTGTCCCGTATGCGTTCCTATACCATTAATTCGATTGCGATGAAACTTTGGTGAATTGTTGTGCGCACGCCCGCGAAGGTTTCTGAAGACCACGCGAACGAAGTCGCGGGCAACAGCTAGTTAAAAATAAAAAGGTTTCCCTTTCCCAGGTCTGCAGGAAGAAATCTCCGCAGGAGCTTTTCTTTTGTACATATTTTTTCCTTCTTTTTTATTTATTTTATGTTGCGTGTACGTACATTATAAAAAAAAAGATCGTGTCCTAAGATGCCATCTGTATTGGATCGATAGATGTCATAGCCTTGCCACAGATGTAGCAAACCGACCTTTTTCCGAACACCATATTAAATTCTTGTAATAAAGTTGGATGTCACATTTGACAGCTATACGACAATCAGCCCGATTCCGTAAAACAGGGGTTGATGGCACTTATCAGTCTGAAAGTCAGAATTTCGTTTTTTGTACGTCTTTTTTCTTTATATATGGTAAAGGTGTAATTGGCAAATCCTGCCAGTGTCGAGTTTTCTTCGTAATAAACAATTTCAAAGTTTAAAACGTATCCTGTTAATGTCAATTTGCGTCGAAGTAATTCAGGAGTCGCTCAGTAAAGCGATCGTAGGTTTACCGAGGACAGAAGAGGACTCCTTGAAAGCACACGAAAAACGCAATCCTACACTTTTATTCGAAAAACACTAGTTTTTTTTTAGAGAAAAAGGCGGCAGACGAGCATTCAGTCCACCTGATGGTAAGTGGATACTGTGATCCATAGACATCCGCGATACATGACAAACGTTGGCACCACGCCCCCGGATGCACTGCCTACCTTTGCAGATTAAGGAACGGATTGGAAAAATGTGGAGGGAGAGGATGGGAATGGGCTCTGGCATATCTCATTTACTACCGAACCACGTACGTACATTGGGGAAATACGATGAAGTGGGAAATGCAGTACATTTCAAGTTAGTCTTCTGCGAGGGAGAGGTAACGTGGCCAGTCGAGTGCGCCCAGTGGCTATGGGAATGCAGCATGCACTCTCCCCCTACCATTTAATAAACTATCACTATTAAACCACAAAACGCCTAATACACAATTTAAAATAATCAAACAAAAACAATATACATATGACATTCTATAGATATGAAATGGGAGAACGAAACGATAGTGTGATGTATGCTACTTGGGCAAAGTGGAAAATTAAATTTAAACGATTAAACATATTAGTATGCAAGATTTAGGACTGCAGGTAGTTTTGAGATTTGTTGGACACCATTAGTCAAGAATTTTTTTTTTTTTTCAATTAATAAAGTCATGATTTCTACAATCCTTTTTCTGTATAACCTGGTGGTTGACCGGTAGAGAATGCCTTATGCATGAACCAGTTATTGCACATATCATTGTGTAATGAATGAAGCTTAAATAAATAAATTTCTGTTATAGGCTTCGCTTACTTCAACCAGCAACTGATGGATTTCTTCAAGCTCTTTTAAAAGTAAAATAATTTTACCGGCAACAATTTCAGCGTTCAAATGGTCGGCGAACACTTCCAATAAGCTGGACTCGACTGGGAAAGGCTCGTACAGAAACTTCTTGTAGAAATTCTTCTTTTGATCATGAACTAAAACTACTGCTACGCCTTCGTTGTCGTACTAGAATAAAATGGATACTAAACTATTAACTCATAACTTTCTTCGAGGACTTGTAGAAATTCGCCGGTGGTGGCTGGATGAGAGAGCACAAGATCGTGTGTGGTAGCGAGCCTTGGGAGAGACCTACATCCAGCAGTGGAACGCTAACGGCACGGTATGGCACCATCAAGTAACCTTTGACTTTTCCTTATGTATTAGTGCGCCAATTGGTGTAAGAATCGCATGAAAGGTCAAATGGGTCGGGCCAAGAGTAATTGATAATTCACTTTATGATTAGGGTTTCCTTCCGTACATTAATTTACAACTGAAATCGGCGAATATTTGTGTTTCTCTTTTTATCTCAAATGAAAGGAAAGGCAATGGGAAATAGGAACAATGTGCATCAATATTAAGTCAGTAAATCATTGTCTTACTTTCATTCAAATTAAGTTTTGACATGATGTACAAAAAATTTATCAATTTTTAACATTTCTACTAACATGATAATTAACATTTTGAATTAAGTGTAGCTTTTATGTGTATTTTTGTAACCATTTGTTTTGTATTATATGTTGTCTTATGTAATCTTGCACGTGATACATAAATTAGATTCAGATACATCTGAATCTAATCTAATCTGAATAAATCTGAATCTGATCTGTGTAACATTTGTTGCAATAGCTCAATTTCGTACTCTGTATTTTGACATTTGTATTCTAATTCAATATTTATAACGTCTGTAACACATTACCCATCTACACTAAGAATAGCATTCATTGGCTGGAAACTTTACGAGATGATAGAAATCTGAAATTAAAAAAATGGGAAATCCAAGAATTCTGTCAAAGAAAAACAAGAGTGAAAAATCTAAGGCGCTGCTCGTCGCTTCTTGCGCCTGGCCGCCATCGCCCTGTCCGACCGCTGTTTCTAGTCGGCGGCAGTGCCCGCTCTGCACCACTCTGGGCGTGCGCCCTGCTAAGAGCCGCCTCTCCTTGAGTTTTTAGTCCGTGAGTTTTTAGTGCTCGTGATTTTGGTAACAGACATTTACAGACTAAGTATCGTACTAGTTTTCCTCTTTAATTTTGTAATAGGTTTTCTTTAAATTATAAAGAGCTATTGAAACAAACCTTACCTCTTTCCACTCTAGTAGAAATTGATTACCCTCTTTTAATTAGATCTACTAGGGTAACACGACAATGGTAAGTGTATGCGTTACAATGATGGTAAGTGCATACATTAATTGCATACAGATAGTAAATTGAAAATTGAATTCGTTAAATTCTAACAAACAAAGAATTTTAATAATTGCATTATCTGATAATGATTATCATGCCGCTTATTCGCTGCGATATTGTGACGCACATATATAAATAGGTTTAATTAAAAAAGAAAAATATTGTAGATTATGAGTCACATATTTAAAATTTTAACATATACTATTTTTAGAAAAACTTCTTCAACCATTACAGAGCGAAAATTCTAAAAATATACTGACCTGAGGTCTACCAGCTCTTCCCATCATCTGCAGTACATCAGTAATAGGCATGTCCACGTATCGCTTCTGTTTCCCGTCAAAATACTCTGTGCCTTTGATCACAACCAAATGCGCCGGGAAGTTCACGCCCCATGCGAGCGTTGCCGTGCAAATTAGTACCTAGATAATGAAAAAATAAGATTTAAAATAAAACTAGCGCTGCCAGCGACTTCGTTGGCGAAAACTTAGTGTTTTTTTTTATAGAAAAAAGGCGGCGGACGAGTATACAGTCCACCTGATGGTAAGTCGATACTGTTGTCCATAGACATTCGCGATAGATGCCAACATGAGTCAGGAATGACAAATATTGACACACTCCCGGATGCACTACCTACCTTTGTAGATTAAGGAATGAATTGGGAAAATTTTAAGGAAACTTGACATAATTATAGCTTACGTCCGTTATAAGAGTTCCCACGGGAATCACTAAGGTTCACGCGAACAAAGTCCCAGGTACCGTTCTAGTATATTCATTCAATAAAGCAAGGACTGGTGTCCCCGTACGTGGTGGAGACAAGAGTACAAGTTTTTTACAATATCACTAAAAATAACTAAGTTATATAGCAATTAAACAACTTTGAACAGTTTAAATCGCGTATATTTAACATTATTTATATCCCGACGTTTCGAACACTTTGCAGTGGACGTGGTCACGGGGTGACGTCCATCCTGAATAATCTATCCATCCTGATCCATAGTATCCATTTCAGTATCCACACTGAAAGGGCGCATTGCATTGTAAACTTGTAACTCACCTGTATCTTCTGGTTAACAAACAGTTCCTCTACCGTATTCCTGTCCCTCTCATGCAAGCCGGCGTGATGAATGCCAATGCCAAAGGCCAGCGTTAGCTTGAGGTTCGATTCTCGAATGTTCGCCAGGATTTGTTCCATTTCGGATTCTTGCATATGAAGCCATTGTTTAGGGTTGTCTTCCGCTGCTAGGTACGCGATGAGGTCTAGAGCTGTTAATCTGTAATAAATATAATAGAGGAGCTTTGGGCAAAAAAGCGTATTGTTATTTTGGAACCGATCAAACTACTCCGATTTGGATGATTTTAAATATCAGTAATTTAAAATATTAAAACCTTTGCAGGTTAAAAACTGACGCATTATTTAAAATTGGAAACTAAATACCATTTTTTTTAAACTATGTTTTAGTGAAAGTGTTGCTTTTTTTTATAGACGGACAACAAGCATTCCTACGTGATGGTAAGTGTCACCGCCGCCCATGGACACCTGTAACATCAGCGGGTGCGCCGCCGACTTTGCAAAATCCTATTCACAGCTCTCTTGAAGAACCCCATAATATAGCTTAATGGAAAGACCTCTTGGAGCAGTTCGTGACACAGCCTACGGGTTTGCGGTATAAAATAATATTTGGACCGAACATTGCGCGACACCTCCGTATCGAGGAAATGCGGATGGACCGCACTTCTGTGACGGGAGGTGCGGTTGTAGAAACCCGAGGTGGGAATTATATTAAACAATTCTTCAGAGCATTCCCCATTGTACTGGCGATAGAACACACAGATGCAACGTCTCTCCGAATGCTGAGGGGTTCTAAACCGCCTGTGAGAGTGGGATCGTCGACAATACGAACAGCACGTCGTTGGATGGAGTCAAATGGGTCCAATTGCTAATTCGGTGCGCCGGCCCAGAGATGAGAGCATTACCCCATATGGGGCCTCATACCTGCTAAAACGAGCACTGAACGCTGGCGCGTTATATTAGTGTTATGGAGCCTTAACCGTTTTAGACTCCAACCTTTAACCACAAGGATTTAAGACCATCAAACATTTGGACTATAACGGTCACTAGCCTTTAAAAGGCTTTTAAAGGCCTTTAAAAGCGTTAACGCTAGTCTTAAAAATTTATTAGCTCTTACTCCGCGCTCAACGCTTGTTTTTTACAACAATAGTTATAGATTATGAAAATTGTTATTGGGAACTCATTTTGCTCCTAATGTTAGTTAAGAAGCGTATTGCTTATTCTGAAGCATCGGTGGCGTGGTGAACTGGGAAAACTAGTCAATTTAAGTTAAATGGTCTTTTTTTAATGATTTTATCTATAGTAATACAGTTCCTAGGATATATTTTTTTTTCATTTGAAATCTGTATTTATAGATTATTTTATATATTAGAAGATAATAAGAATTGTGTAACATTATATGGCGAATTGGGCACACTATTATTTTGTCAGCAGCGGATTTCTAAGGCGCGAAATTTTCAGTGATCGCTGTTTGAAATAGGTACACTTTGAAATTAAGTTTACGAAATACGAGCTCGGACATCGTTGTGGATGAACTCAGTTTATATCCAACTATAATAATAATACAATAATCATAATAACCAATCCAGCAATTATTTTTACTCTTCGTAATTAGTTTGAATACGAAGGTGCAGTGCAGTACCTCCACAAACCATCCAGGTTTAAGGGCACAAAGTATATAAAATGTCATGAATTGTTTCTTTGGTATATACATGAATAAATAAATTCTAAGCGCTGTTGATTCTAAGAAAAAATAAATCAATTGAATCAACAAGTAGTGTCAAACGTACCTTGTCTGCCTACGACTGGAGACGAAGACGAGTGTCGGCGCGCGTGGCGAGTGCGCGCGGATGGCGTGGAAAGTGGGCTTGTTCATGGACAACATGCGCGGGCAGTAGTGCCGCCCCGGGTGACCAGATATGTGCACCTATCACGAATAATCATAACAAAATCTTTTCAACTTTATTTGAACCGTTTTATATTGTAAATCGGGTCTGAACGCGCGGCTTTTGTTGATCCATAATCAGGCTCCACCGTGGATTCATGGATAATTTAATCACACGAACCGGGCATTGGTGCATACACATTCCCCACGTTTTGTTAAATTCATCAACTCAAAGGTTCGAACCCAGGACCTCACAAATGTGAGTCGAGAATGGACCTCTAAATTATCACCGCTTTGAAACAGTGTATATAAATGTCTATAATTCGACAATGATAAAACCCTTTAAAATAGTACAAGATAAGGGTTATATACAATATACAAGACGTAGAAAGTCATATTACTCGTAATTAAAACCGTTTTGCACTACCCATATCACTTTCATTTTTCTCTGACCCAAGGTTACCTGAAGTTCACTGAGGTTCACGTATATGTGAACTTGTAATAAAAAAAAAAGCAATAAAGAGTATTTATTATTATTACATAAAACAGTATTTACCTCCAAAGGCACAGGTCGGACAGACGGTCTGAAGTTGAAAAGTCCCATTTCCCCTATGTTCAACCAATTAGCCAAGTCTTTGGCGTTTGCAAGAGCTGTCGAGAGCCCAATGATGCGAAGTTTTCTTGACGTGTGTGATTCTATGAAGTTTGTTCTGGGAGAGAATTATTATTACCACTGAATAGACGTCATTATAGATATACATAGATGAAATATATATGCAAATAAATATAAACTATACTCCGTCCTCTATGTTATTTTCTCGATGACAGTTCGGTTTAGTGATGTCCGAATTGCTTCATACCGATTAGCAATTCGATTATTGATACGGTTCTAGTATAATTTGCATTCGCTTTTATAGATTCGATTTATTATAAATATTTGTCTTAAACAATAGATTTATTAATCGCAAAAAGGTTTTTAATACGAAATCAATTTAATAAATCGATTGTATTATATGTAAACAATAAAATAATAATAAGTAATAAAATCGTAATAAAACGCATTTTTTTCTAGCAAGACTGGCTATGGCGAAGCGATATCGCCGACATGTTGGTTTCGTTTGTGTGTCACTTGCAAAAATACGCCCGTGCTAGTAACTGTATTTCCGTTCTATATCTGTGTTGTTGTATTTGGGCTTCCAAACTCGAGTTGAGTACTTGTCCTCCTTAAAAGTACATTTACAAAATGCCGAAGGGAAAGGTGCTGAAAGGACAATCAAGGGAATTCGTGGTACGACTTTGTGAATACTTTGAAAGAGAAAATCAAAATGACGGCCCCCTTATACCAGCGTCGCAAGTGCGTGAGCGTGTTGCGGCTGCTCTAAATATTAGAGCTTCAACTATGTCGAAAATAAGCACCGAAGTCTACGGCAGTGGCGGCATGAAAGCGAATAAGCCTTCTACACAAAGGAAAAAATGATGACCTTGTCCCATGACAACAGTTTATAGCATTATATATTCGCAGTCATATATATGATTATTATTTACGGAAAGAAATTACAACATTGAGAAAGTTAGTAATCTCTCTTCTACGTGGTAGTGGTCTGTTCTGTGGCCAAAAATCATCATTATCAAAGATTCTAAAAACAATCTATAGAATCCGACAAGCGAAAGATTTTAATAGAAAGCAACTACATTGCTGTCGCACGCTGTAAGTTTTTGCGACAACCAAAAAATATAACACTGGATAAATGTAATTTTTATAGATGAAACTTGGCTCAATGCAAACCACACAGTGTCAAAGACCTGAACTGATGACACTACTGCTTCCACCTCAATGGTGCCGATGGGAACGGGAGAACGGCTTATTATATGCCACGCAGGATCAGCGAAAAGTTTTGTTGAAATAGCGCTGCGCAGATTCAAATAACAAAACACGGTCGATTATCATGGCGAAATGAATGCCGAGGTATTCGAAAGGTGGTTCCAGAACTTACTTCTATCGCTGGCAGAACCATCTATTATCCTTATGGATAATGCATCCTATCATTCGCGGCAACCAAATAAAATGCCAACACATGCCAATAAAAAGACAGAAATTATTAACTGGCTACGTGAAAATGGAGAGAATGTGGATGAATCCATGCTAAAAGTGGAGCTGTTAAAAACATTGAAAAAAAGAAAACAATAACGACGCTATGGCAGCAGAATATGGCAACACTGTCCTCAGGGGGAATCCTGGGGGGATACTACCGCCAATATAACGCAATAGAGCTGATATGAGCACAAATTAAAGGATACACCGTCAGAAATAACACGACTCCTCCATTTACGGTAAAAACATACTAAAGTTTATTAAAAGACTCGTGTGCACACGTGACTAGTGAAAACTGGGCAAAATGAGGACATGTCAACAGACGAAGTTCGTCGGATGAAGATGACGTAATTGTGTGACTGTTCAGAATAATAAATAACTATAACACATTATTTTAGTTGTTTTATTTGCAAATAAGTACCTACCTAATATTTTTTATTCTAAACTAGCTGCGCCTGGCATGCGTTGCAATGCGTTAGAATATTTTTTTTTATCAGTAACCTTCGCGAGCGAGCGCACAACAACTCAAAATTTCACCGAAATCGGATCAACGGTTTAGGAACGCATAGAAGACGAACAAACATTATTTTTTATATATTAGAATACTTTTAATTCAAAATTATTATTTTCGACTTATTTTACGTGATAGCTTATAGTCTGTGGTATGACACAGAGAACGCTACAATTTCTTTGCTCTCCACAATAAAGTATGACATTTTCATAGTATTATTTCGAGTACAGTTGACTGTCAATAAATATGGGACTTGATAGGCGTGCAAACGTTACATAGAAAATAACACAGTGGACAGTATACGTGTATAAATACTACATGAGTACTTGTATATACCTTCTCAAAGCCTAAAACCATGAATTCTGAATTCATTGACACGTAAAAACCCGAAAATATTTACATTTTTGTAAATAAGAAAGTAAAATGTCAATATGTATACATAAACGTTCTGTTGTTGGATAGGGCTTGTAAAACTATAAGTTTCGACATAACATTTCATTTCTAAAACTCACCGCAAATAGCGAAATCAGAGTTTTAAATCTATATTTGTTGAATAAGTCATAAAATATTGAACTATTGTATTTTATCCTTGCAATGCAATGCAATCAGTCCTATCAGTATCTACTTCTGGATACGAGCCTTCACATTGTCTTGTGTATGGGGGATGTATGGCCCGTGGGTTTCAGGCACTTGGAATATACTTTTGTAACGTTAGAAATGTGGATAGTAAATAATCAAAATAGAACGTCATACTGGCGAAGCGGATTGGCGAGTACACTCTTTGAGATGTGATAATTATCCTTACCTTGATACAATAACTTCAAGCACCGGCCCCCGGTCTTCTCCCAACAGATGTATCTCGTCAATGACTACGAGAGCGACGTCTTTGACGTAATTTCTCGTCTGCCACGAGCGACTAATGCCGTCCCATTTCTCTGGCGTTGTTACTATTACGTGCGAGTTGCGTATTGCGCGAATGTCCGGGGTTACGTCACCTATAAGTTAAGTTTCTCTTAATGTATCTTAATGTACTTAATGCGCATCATAAATTCAAATGATCTCTTTTCATACATATATTCAAATCGCACTAAAGCCGTGTATGTACATTAACAAAAGAACAGCCCAAAGCAACTTTTTTTGTCTGAACCACTGAACGGATTTTAATAAATTTATTAATTGAATTTTCCGGGCTACTTGGCCGAGGTCTTCTGGAATCTCTTCTCTTTCTTCCAAACGTTTGCGGTTGACATCTTCAGTGGCGACTGCGTTCTCTTTCGGAGAGATGTTATCTCTTCGGCTTCTCGAGCGCAACTGACTCGACGACTGTGGCGCACCGGTATTTATAGTGGGCGAGGGTAATTGTGATTGTATATGTACCGACGCACCGATATTTATAATGGGCGAGGGTAGTTGTGATTGTGTGTGTACCGAGTCTGTTTTTGTTCCCCCCTCTCGTCTCTCTTCCCCGTGAGCTTGATGTCTTCGGAGCGCTGGATACCAGATATTACGGAGTCTTAGATTCTCTTCTTTTTTGTTAAAATTGTTGGGATGCTTGTAGATTTCAATAGCTTCCCTATTGAGACGGGAATAATAATGATTCCCGGTTGACAAGATCTTTGTGTCCCTGAAGCAGATTTCGTGGTCCCCATCCGACAAGGCATGTTTAGCTACGGCCGACTTCTCAGTCTCTCCTCTTCGACAATTGCCTTTATGTTCTTTAATGCGGGTATTGACACTCCGTTTTGTAGTGCCAATATACACTGACCCACAGGAGCATGGCATTTTATATACTCCAGTCGAGGACAACGGATCTCTGGGATCTTTGACTGATCTGATGATATTTCTGAGTTGGCTCGTAGGCTTGAAAATGGTCTTCACGTTTTGTTTTGTAAGATCTTGCTGATGCGATCTGTTACGCCTTTTAAGTAAGGTAAGAACGCCCTGCTTCTCTCTGGGTTGGTGTTGATATTGTCAGCTTTTTTGGCTCCTCTTTTTGGTTTTCGCACCCCTCTTGATTTCGGAGACTGTGTATCCGTTGCTTTGAAGGGCTTGGTTTAAATGTATCACTTCCGAATGTAAATGTATCGGTTCGCAGATTCGTTTCGCCCGGTCCATCAGCGTCTTCATCATTGCTCTCTTTTGTTTAGGATGATGATTGGAATCTTTATGTAGATATCTGTCGGTGTGGGTAGGCTTGCGGTACACTTGATGTCCCAGACTGCCATATCCATTTCTGCTTACCAGTACATCCAAAAACGGAAGCTTGTCATTGCTTTCTTTTTCCATGGTGAATTGGATTCTTGGATGGATGTTGTTAAGGTGTTTCAGAAAGAGTTCGAGCTCTTCCTCCCCGTGACTCCAGATCACAAAGGTGTCATCCACATATCGGAACCAGCACAATGGTTTATGTAGTGCTGTTTCCAGTGCAGTCTCTTCGAATGACTCCATGTAGTAGTTGGCTACCACAGGACTCAATGGACTGCCCATCGCTGCACCGTCAATCTGCTTCACTGTTGTATTGTTGTTGTACTGAGGACAAAGTTGGACTCCTTGGAAGCGCACGAAAAATGCAGTCTTATGCTTTTATTTCATTATCAAAGATATTATGCATAAACACTAGGCACTGTAGTTTAATAAACTATCACTATAAAAATAAAATAAAATCCACAATACATATTTTTTACAGGAACCAAACAAAAACTCAACCCTCGCTTCCCGAGTTCCGGCCAAAAAATACCACTATACTTTTGTTCGATTTTAATGTTTAAGACACGAATAAAATGAATGTGTACCTGTTAATTCCACTACTTTTTTGCCTAGCTTTTCTTCTAGACGTATTTTCCAATCTTTTATTCGCTCTTTGACGAGTGCTTTCAGTGGTGCTATGTAAACCACCTAAAAATATCAGAAATGATAAATTATTTATTTATATCATTTAAATTACATATATTGAAATATATTTTATTTCATATTGAAACATAAACAAAGCAGTCGACTCTCCGAGTATACCTACATAAAACCATACTGTTCATGGGTATATTGTTAATCAAACTGCGGTTGACAATAACGAATTACCCTTTTATTTCTGCTACACCCATAGACACACATACCACATGATAGATGGCACTAGTTACATATGATTTTGTTACCATAATAAAATAACATATATTTGTATAGGGTTTGACGACAAACTATAAGTTGGAACATTGGAGAGAATACGACTGTAGTACATTTTTAAGTAGTTTTCTGTGAGAGTCTTATGCTACACGCTTTCGATCTTGTCCTGGGTATCACGCTTTATTTATTCTAATTACTAACTATTTTGTGTGTCAAAGTGAAAAAAATCCACCTACCTTACATCCCGGATACTCGTTGAACACTCTAAACATGGCCATTTCAGCCACAATCGTCTTCCCTGACCCTGTGGGAGCTCCCAGTAACACATTGTTGTCAGTATGGTAGAGACAGTGGAATATTTGCGTCTGTATCGGGTTGAAGTGGGTGAAATTATACAGCATTTCGTAGGATGAGTTGTTTAAAGCAGTTATGGGTAGCGGCTGGAGTTCTAGTAAGTCTGAAAAGTAGAAAAAACGTCGTTGATTGGATATTTAATGTCTTTAGGTTCATTTTAGATATTGAACATTTTATGAAAAGGAAATTATGCGAGTGGTTGGTACATTATATGCCAATGGTATATTTCGCGAACTATACATTTCACAAATAGACAAATAGCACCAGCAGACCTGCAAGATAATGGGGTAATGTGAATAAAATCAAGCTAACCTTTTACTAGCGTTTTTCTAAGTAAAAGCTGTATTTAATTGCTTTTGGTTTAAGAAAATGTTCTTGACGTAAGCACACGCTATTCAGGCCTAGTAAATCCTAACAATGTGTAATCAAAATGAACACTTACTAACTATTCGTAGCAAATGTCTCCGAAATGTCTAAGATGCCCCCCCATTCGAGTACTTATATGTTAGGGACCACAAGACAACCGAACGAAATGGCAGTGTAGTACAATCGTGTTCATGAAAGGAAACGATATAAATGTGATCAAAAATCGATTAAATCGATTGGTATCGTTTCACCGAATCAAATGTTGTATGGTTAACAAATAAAATCTTGGAAGATACTAGTATAAACAAAAAGTAATAAAAGATAGCTAGAAGAAAATTGTGTATCAATCAGAATCTGTGTCACTCATTTCTTTAAAATATATTACTAAAAAAGAACAAGATGAAATGCACAAAAAAGGCTAGGTAGATGTACTCGCCAATAATTACTAGAGGCCCACTTCACTCTTACCCACCCCCGCAACCGCACGTTTTCTTAAAGCACTTACTACGTTTCTTAAGAATTTGCTAACCAGTAACAGTAAACGATTATTCATTTAAAAAATAGTATTTGCTGAAAGTCAAGCCTTTTACTACATAGCATTGTACTAATGCTTATTGTAAATACTAGTTACAATTTCTTACGTTTTATTCACATTACCGATAGAAAATAGTGAAATCTTAAAAAAAATATTCTTTATCTTGAAGATCAGATATTAAATACGTTTTTATACAACCAAAGTCAATTACTTCATATCGATCACAATGTTTTATTTGTATCGTACCTGTATGCGGCGGGTGCGTTTCGGGCAATATTAAATGTTGGAATGTAAGCGGCAATACACTTTCTGATCCCAACCACCTGAAACAATGGACGTTTTGTTTTCATTACTGTTGTATGGTTTTATTTATTTAATAAAACAAAGATTTACAAATTTACTTCTGGGACACGATCTTAAATTAAGTATAAACGAACCAACCCGCCCGTGTAGTCAAACTTTGTACATTGGGTCAAGTACATCGATAACTTTGCACACGAAGATAGTAAAAGTGAAATTTTTGACGTAGTACTGTCTGATCACACTGCTCAATTGCTAAAATTGAGATGTCCAGTTAAAAAAACTGCACATCTAAACACTGGTACATTACCCGACGTGACTATTCTGAAGAAAATTTGCACAAATTTAGAAAATATGTTAATAGTCTAAGGTTTACTGATGTTTTTCAATTACTGATACAGAAGAAGCTTACAATGAATTCTTCAATATATTTAAGCTTTTTTATGATATGTGTTTTCCTCTGCGTAAAATGAGGATGTCAATAAGTAGTAAACATAAATGGATAACTCGTGGATTGAGGCTTTGCTGCAGCCGGAAAAAAAGAACTTTTGTGGTTATATAGAAAATCGTCAAGGAAAACATAAAAATATCGCTAATATAAAAGTATACGCCCAACGATTTAATTACATAATCAAGTTAACACAAAAGTTACAAAATAATTATTACATATAATCAGCCAATAATAAGTGCAAAGCAACATGGAAAGCCATACATACTTATAGTCATAAAAAAATACCCCAAAGAAAACATAGAACGGACAAGAGTTAATGATAAGTTTATATGTAACCCTAATAATGTTGTCCAAGTTTTAATTATTATTTTATAGACCAAGTCAAACCATTACAGAATAATAAACATTATTAGAAAAAAAATATATAATTAATTATTGTGATAATATAATTAATAATGACGATATAATTAGCATGATCAAATCCTTGAATAACACTGAGTGTGGGTTACGATGTCATTGGTACTAACGTAATAAAATTCGTATCGTATTCAATAGCACCTGTTTTGTCATAAAACCTTATGTCGTTTTATGTGTTTAAATTTATGCGTTTTCTATTCCCTAGAAAATTAAAAATATCAATAATAAGACCACTGTTTAAAAAAGAAGATAAGGAAACCATGAACAATTATAGACTTATTGTTCTAATTTCAGTTATCTCAAAAATATAACAAACAGCCTTTGTAGGAAGTAGGAGAGATGTAGGAATGAATTTGGAGAAAGGGTTGGGAAGATGGGAAGGGATAGGATGGGATGAGCTTGGCTTTTGCATATATCGATCACTACCGAAACACGTACGTACATTGGAGAATAGGATAAAGTGGGAAATGCAATACATTTTGTAGCAGTACAAGGTAGTCTTCTGTGATAGAGGGGAAACGAGGCAGCGTGCACACTCCCCCTCCTATATGTGTTATTATTATTACTAACACGTATTATTATAGTGAAAAATTATAATAATGTAAAAACTGTGATATGAAATAGATTTGTAAGTTTACCTTTCTGATGTTGCTCTAATATAGTACTGCGGCGGCAGAGGCTCCGTGATTGGTATTGTTATTATCAGTTCTTGAGGTTCCTTTGTTATTACCTGCAATTATTACAAACTATATTTTGCATGCGTTTTAACTCGTTTTCTTAATAAAATATCTAACAAAGACCGAAATATAAAAAAAAAATGCGGATAGTTTTAGGGTTCTTTAGTCAACTAGGCATTCTATAATAGAATCATATTCCATGTGTATATTCACAGCTCATTTTCACATTTGCTGAGACGAAATGTCATGTGAAATATAACATTAACCTCTCGGAAATTAAGATAATTAATTTTTTTGGCAATGTCTACCATATAAAGAGAAATTAAAACAAGAAACTATTAACCGTAACGACTGGGATTGTCATTGGATATATCAATTTAAACAAGCAATAAAAATATTTCCAGGTTTTTAATCTTTATCCCTAGATTACCGTTAGAAAAAATAATAATTTAAACTCTTAGCATGTTAATAACTACATTTAACTTTTAATTTAACGTTATAAGGGCATTAAAGCTAAGATATTTTCAGACAAAAATTAAAAAAGAAACTATTTTCATAGGATGAACAAAACTTTGTTTCATATCACGTCAATAACCGGTATGTTTATGGCCTTGTCTTTAAATAATTTTTCTCTGAGAACCTATGTGTTATTACTTTTTATAACTGTTCTGTTTATTCATACCTGTTTCTTGGTAATGAGGAAGTACTCATTGTAGTACATGATGTCGTTGTCAGGATCTTCGACCCATATCCAAAAAGCTTCTGGAGCTTTGCTGTGGTATCTATCGTTCCACCTGAATTTAATTAAAAGATTTTATTTATATTTAAAAGAATTCAGAAATTTCTTTCGGTGGTTGGCATAGCCACGTATGGCTTTTTTCGAAAACTGAATTAACTGATGAAACCCATATCAATCGATAAATATTACAATAAATAAAAATAAATAAATTACATCTGAATTTGGATCTGTCATTCTCACGTGAAAAATGAATGTTATTTTCTCATTTTGGCGCCAATCATTATTAAACATTGTACTAATATTAAAATGGAGTGGGATGATAACGAAAACCGTATTGCTGTAATTGCATTACACAAGTAGGCATGGAGCCAAATACAATTTTTAAAACTCTCCATCCGCTTGGTATTAGCCGAAAGTTTGTGTACCGGGCTATTGGTAGGGACACTGAAACGTTTGTCTCGTTTGTGACAGAAAAAGGTCTGGCCGTCCACGCACTATTCGTAACAGACGATTAAAGCTGTGAATGGGAGAATCCGAAGCAATCCCGTCCGGAAGTAAAAGATTTGTATGTAAACCCAGAACTATGTCAAGTATTTTAAAAGATCATTTAGGACTTGCTACTTACAAAAGACGTACTGGTCATTTCTTAACTGATAAATTTAAAGAAAAATAGGGTTGACCAATCAAAACAACTTCTTCGGCGGTACGCAAAGCGAGCTCACAGACAAATTGGTAGGGTAGTGCACGCTGTGTTCTCACAGCCGCTGGGCGCACTCGACTGGCCACGTTACCCCTCTCTCACAGAAGACTACTTTGAAATGTACTGCATTTCCCACGTTATCGTATTTCCCCAATGTACGTACGTGTTTCGGTAGTGAGTGAGATATGCCAGAGCCCATTCCTATCCCATCCTCTCCCTCCCTATTTTCTCAATCCGTTCCTTAATCTGAAAAGGTAGGCAGCGCATCTGGCGGCGTGCCATCGTTAGTCATTCTGGACTGATGTTGGCACGTATCGCGGATGTCTTAGACGACAGTATCCACTTGCCATCAGGTGGACTGTATGCTCGTCTGTCGCCTTTTTTTTTATAAAAATTTTTTTTTAATTAAGGACGAGAAAATGTTCACTTTGGGAATATTTTAACAAGCAGAATGATCGAATTTATACTCATAACTCGTGAGAAGCTGTTCAATTGGTCAATAAGGTGCAACGTGGCTATTATCCGGATTCCATGATGGTTTGGTGAGGTATTAGTTATCAAGCAGTGACTGAACAATATTTTTGTGATAAGGTTTTAGACGTCGGATCAAGTGTATCAAGATACGATTCTTTTGAAGGTAGTGAAGGTTCTTAACAACACCCTGTTCCATAA
Organism: Sesia apiformis; assembly: GCA_914767545.1. Taxonomy (NCBI): domain Eukaryota; kingdom Metazoa; phylum Arthropoda; class Insecta; order Lepidoptera; family Sesiidae; genus Sesia; species Sesia apiformis. The sequence continues at coordinate 9,988,795 of OU611967.1, read as the reverse complement.
CCAAGAATGGTCAGCAAGACTCAGCACCAGGTCATAAAGCTCCTTGATAGCTAACACAGGCGTGGCTAGAAAAGAATATACCCCGACTTCATTAGAGCTGCAGACTAGCGGTGATCTAGTCCCGATCTTAATCCGCTCGATTATGATTTATGATTTGTTTTAGAAAACATGGCATGCTCTAAACGCCATGATAATATTGAATCCCTAAAACATTCCATATGGATGGCAGTTGGTGATTTTCACATGGAAAGGGAGCGAGTTTCAATCGAAAACTGGCCACAACGTTTGAAAGATTGTATAAAAGCAAATGGTGATCAAATGGTGAAAATATCAATGTTTTCTTTGTAACAATATTTATAGCTAGACTAGGTATATAAATAAGAAATGTTATTTGATAAATTGCCTGAAATGTTACGTTACCGATATATTTGGAGATGACTAGCTTCATAAACGCTGTCTACATTTAACGTTTGCTTAAAATTCTTTACGACATTGTAACGAGTTTTAAATTCTAGTTGCCAGAGGATAAGTACTGATTACATTTATAATACGATGTACAAATATAAATTGACAAGATAGATTTGCAAGCGTAATCGCCCTCATGTTTTAGAAATGTTAAATTGAAATTCAACTTTGAAGCACCCAACTTCATCCTTGGCCGACTGTACATATCTGTACTGTACTGTAATGTACTGTACTGTAATGTACTGTACTGTAATGTACTGTATTGTAATGTACTGTACTGTAATGTACTGTACTGTAATGTATTGTACTGTAATGTACTGTGCTGACTGTACATATATACAATTATACATTCTGTAACTATGCAGTCTATGTTCCCGATAGGAATGACCCTCCCCGTTGCCGTCCAATTACTGCTGCCAATGCGGTTCTTACACTATACTCACAGACTTCACATATACACCGTCCCCGCCGGCGGAGAAGAGGACGTCACCCCCGCTACACCGTCAACACACACCGGCCCTCAACCATTACCAGGTATTGGCACGTGCCTGGGCGCTTCTCACCGACTCGCGATCCCGCGGTACCCTCCCAAAGCAACGCCCTAAGCCCAGGTCCGTTCATACCGGCGGTTTACCGGCGGGGGAGCACTTAGGCTCGTTGTTGCACACACTCTTTGCTCCTGGCTGAGCCCCTTCTGCGCTGGCCCTAAACCATACATGTCCGGTGACTCTTGAAAGGCCATTAGGGTCACAAGACTTTAACCATTCCGAAAAAAACAAATAAAAAGCGAGTATACAGTATGTACTCAAATGGGATTATGCACATATCTTTAAATTAACACAGTAAGGTACTGCAACATGTGGGGCAAGTAAGAAAAATAAATATTAAACCTATAATAATTACTACTTCCAAGTCATTCAACTTAAGTATTTGCAAAATAATGTGCAGTGTATAACATACTTGAAGTTAGGCGTGATAGTGAGTCGTATCCTCAGTACAGTCCTTGTGATAGGATGTAGGCTCGCTTCCATCTCCAGCAGGGGAAATTCCTCAGCGCACTTCTTCAACTCTCTTGCTGCCTTCGGAAAGCGTATTAGTGCGCCTACAAAATTAAGAGTATTATTGTAATAGAAGTATATATAGTTGAAAACCTTTTATATGTTACACTAGGACCGAGGTAAAAAAAATTCAAGGGTGGATGCTGTAATGCCGCAAGCCCTGCATATCAGACTGGCCAGGTCATCTCTCACAGATGACTACCGTAAAATGTACGGTGAATAAATCAATATTTGATAGACTATTATGTAATTCATCAATTAAGTCCATTTTTTCGTGCTTTGTTAGTACATTCTATTTACAAACACAGATTTAGATTTTTTTGATAGAGTCCATCAAGTAAAATGCGGCATAAGAAAAGTACGGCAAATATAAAAATTGTGTGCTGTTTACACTCATTACAAGCAGCAAAATACGATGTGATACTTTATATTTTTCATTCTAAACTAATATGAAACTGAAATATAAGTGAATTCAGAAATAAATTTAGAACATAATTAAGGCAATAAGTTATCAATTTTGCACCGAGAGATTAAATTAGCGTTCTTTTCTTGTGCTACCTTTTATTTGACAAACTCTATTTTCAAAACTTCTCCATAGGGATCGTCTTTACCTCCTTGAAAACCATATTTAAAAAAATATATTAAAAACCAAGTCAGTAGTACAAAAATTTGGAAAAATATATGGTTGGGTTCACAATAAACTACTGTATATACCTACAAAATATTATTCATTATGGAGAATCCGGAATTTCTCTTGTTAATAGTAAGAAAAAACCCTCCCTTTTTAATAAAGTCTGACTGAAAGTAATGAGTAAACTATTAGGTTACACTCACATATAGTCTGCAGATAGAAATCATTCCGTAAGCCACTCACCCAATTCTTGCCAATCCATTTCCCTTATCTGGTCTGGTTTCAACATCGGATATTCAATACGTTCTAACACACTGATAGGGAAACAGTTAAACTGTCTCATGTCACTGTAAAAGTCCCAAAGTTGCAACTCCAACATTTTGGCCATTTTCAAGTATAATGCTGCCATGTATGCATTGTTTTTACGAAGTGTTATCTCGAATAGTGCTCTGATAATTCGCACTGCGTTCTGAAAGTTAATAATGCCATCACTGTTTAACTGTACACTGTTTTAACTTTAAAGTTAAACACTATTCAATTTCTAGTGCACCCACTTTAATGTCACACATGTCACCAACAGTCGACTGGTAGAGAATGCCTTACGGCATTAAGTCCGCCTCTGTACAATATAGTGCAAAAAGAGTAAATAAATAATTGTAATGTAATAATCTAATAATACTTTTCAGCGGGTACTCGAGATATGAAGTCGAGTTTTTGTTTGATCATTATAAAAATTGTGTATTGTGGGTTTTGTGGTTTAATAGTGATAGTTTAAAGTGTTTTTGTGCGTAAAGTTTGTGATAATCAAATAAAAGCATAAGCTTTACAAGAAGTTCAATTCTTCTGTCCTCAGTAAATCTACTATCACGTTACTGAGCGACTCCTAACTTACTTCGTTGTTTTGAGTTTAAATTGTCTGCCAATTAAATATAGCTTATACTGACTTTCTGATTCCTGCTGATACCTTATCAGAAGGTGATGAGAAAGGCCACAAATATCACACAGTGCAAAATCATACAATAATTTTCTGGAATGTTTTCAATACTTTAATTCTTTCACAAACCACAATCGAAAGTCAGTCATCACTTGTCAGAACAAAGTACCTAAATGCCAAGGTTTTAAGGTACATCTGAGGAACGTTTTACTTTAATTATTTCACAGCCCGTTGACCAGTCAGTTGTCATTTGCCAATACAAATTACATAGGTACCTTATTATACGAAATGAAATTAAATATCATAATGCAAAATTATACAGTAATTTGCTGAAACATTTCACTAACCTGACTAATATAGTTCAAGTCTGATTGTAAAGAGGATCCCACAGCGCGTCCCCTCGACAAATACATCTGCAGCAGTATGTTTATCTTCCAATGTATGTCCTCCGGTGGATCGTCTATGTTTAGTTGGCAATATTCCTTTTTCAAATTCCACAATTCAGTTAATTCCTCTTTTCTTACCTAGGAAGGGTAAAAATTATTCTTGTTTCAATTACATATAATCAAATCGTAGTAAGAAAGTTGTCTGTAAAGTAATATTTTTTGAAAAAAAAAAAGTGATTTTAATATAAAGTACGAAGAATATAAAGCCCAAAACAAAAAAATTTGAACTTACATTATTATTCATTTTTTATTTTCTTCAAAAATAATATGAGCCAATCGAGCGTTCGCATAAATACAAACTGCTTTGCAGCTTATTATCAATTAATTTGAGGAGTGGTTAGGTACCGCCAACAACAAATATAGCGTTGTAGAACAAACGTATTAATTCAGTTAGAGCATGGAAAAACAACTTTATAAACATCGCGGTGAGTTGTTTACGAATGCAAAAAAGTTTGTAATCGTGCGAACACTCGGTTGGAAAACGCTTTAACTTACTTTCAGCTGCTTGAAGTCAGAGCATCGCGTCAGCATTTCGAGTACATAGGCCTGTGTCATAGACTTACGCACCATAGAGTTGAACACCTCCATGGTTTCGTAGCTTATGTAGTAATGACTCGCCGTGCGACCCAGATCTGTTAGAGTGAAATATATGACAACTTTAATTGATACAAAATATAAATGGTGTCCGGTGGCAGATTTAAGGTTAAAATGTTAATTCGTTGGACAACACGGATATAGGATAAGATCCTTTCTCCAAATCCATTTCTAAATCCCCAAAGCTAGACAGCACATTCGGGCAGTCTAGGCAGTCAACGTTTATCATTTTGCACCGATATTGGTATGTACTGCACATGCCACAGGGCAACAGTGTCCACTTACCACTAGGTGGACTGTCTGCTCGTTTGCCGCCTTCTTTCTATAAAAAAATATTAAAATTAATCTATATGCACTGACCGGTAATGTTGAGATCGCCGGTGCGTTCCAAAAACCGTATCATGTGCGTGCGGTCAAGTTGCATGGCGGCTGCAGTTATGAACTCGCGACGCTTCGTCTCTAACATGGGCTCGTCTTGTACGTCGCCGTATGTTAGCCCGTATACCTGCCAGCACAAAATAAATAAGGTATAAATGTGTGACATTATGTGAGAATAAGGGATTTTATTGTCGGTTCTAGTTTCACAGATATAGTGACTTTTGAAATCTTAAAAAAATATAAAATTTTAACATACAGGTAATCTGAAAAATCAGATGTTGGATGTTTTTAAACAGAATCTTGAAACAAAGAAATTTTAAGTTTAATCTTAACCAAAGTGAAATAAGTTCATACCGACAATAAAGTGAAGCGTTCAAAGGAGATAAGTGAAGTGTTCAATGAAGCAATGCGACAAGCTTCTCCGCTCCTCGTGAATCGAGGATTACATCAAATTGACAGACTATACAGAGGAACCTGTCCTGAAGCCTGAAACCATGAATTCGGTTCATGACTCTGAATTCATACAAATAAAAATTTAACGAATGTTTTGCCACAAAAAAAAATCAACGAATTTTTATAAGAGTTAGTTAAATACATAACCTAAAAAAGTATATATTTTCAAGTTAATTGACATTATATATCAATTAACTTTGAATTATGAGCAGAATTCAGGCTTGCAGGCTTCGGCAAGAGTATGGACACATTGTGTATAGTTCGGGAGTCATTATTACTGTCAACAAAATAAATCTTTCAAAAAACATTTTATTTCATTTCAACGCAGTACAGCTCAGCATCTAGACTTGATTTAAAAAAATATCTATTTTAAATTTACCTGCGGATTGATCCTCATGCGAACGAACAAGTATGTGTAACTGAGCCACTCCACCGCTTCGTCGATATTGGTCACGGTACCGAGGGCCACCTGTGAATCGGCAAAAGTTTATTATTATAAATTCATTCTTTTTATATATATGTTAATGAAAATGGAACAAATAGGAATAGTATAGGACAAATAGGATGGAAATAGCATTATAAAATGATCAGGAGAAGTAAAAAATAAATCTTACTAAAGTTCTATCTTACTCAATGATATTATTGAGTGAGGAGTCTAGCAAAAGTGCGACGTGCGACAATTTCATGCAAATCTCTTTACCGTCCAGTCTTCAGCACCTCATGTCAATGACCGAAATTCTTTCTGCTCGTGGTGCTCGCTTTAGACACATTCGCTAAGAATTGTATATATTTCCTAAGTAGAAATCGGAAATGTGTGAAATTCGCGATAGCGGTGATATTGGGTAGGGGCTACTGAAGGGCGCAAGTTTTATCAAGGTCATTTTTGTCTGCGGTCAATTTCCTTCCGCGATAGGGGGGGTGGGGGGGGGGGGGGTTGGGGGTGTGAACACTAATATACTTAATTCTGATCTACCGAAATCTACTATTCATTTGTTTTATTTAGTGACTATTGCGTGAAAGTCTTTCCTACCCAGAAACGATTCGGCAGGTTTAGGTTAGAATCCGCTAGCTTTAGTTTAGTATTAGTTGGGCGATCGTTCCGTTACGCTTCGCGATTGCCTCACACTTCGTGGTTATCTTTTTTTAAACAACACGATAATCTTTCCTACCCGGAAACAATTTGTTACAGACAATGTATATGCTATTTATTTTGCCTGAGAGGAAAATGACCTCTGGTGTCTAAGTCAATGACGCTGCAGGTGCTAAATCAATGACCCGAGAGATCAAAGTCAATAACCCCGAGGTCAATCATTTTCATAGATTTCCTAGTATCAGTTAGTAATTTTATAAAATTTCTAGAAACTTCATAAATAATTTAATTTCCTATTGCATGTACCAATAACGTATTTTTAATTATATATATATATATATAAAGAAGGTGGCGAGCGAATAGTGCACCTGGTGGTAAGTGGATACTGTCGCCCTGCAACATCCTCGGTACAGATACATTACGAAAACATTGGCCATCGGCTAATCCGGAGACACCTGGACGCGTCATCCACGTCTATGAATTAGCGTACCTCCAATTGGATACTTTATTACGAAATACTTTATTACTTCATTGCATTAACGTGGGTGACGCGTTCGGGTGTTTCCATGTATCTGTAATTTTGACTAGATGTTATTGGATTCATATTTGTTTATTTTAGATCAATCAATTAGATAAAACGATCAATTATATTGTGTAATGTTATTAATGGAAACTGGCAAGGGGCGATTCCATAATATTTTGCAATGACATTATTATACAGTTTTATTGTAAGGTCTAGGGGCCGCCTTATATGTACTCCCTAATTTCTAATATTTATGCTTTATAAAATTAAACATAATAAAATCTCACCTCAGCATTCAAATTATCAGCCAACAAATTAATGAAGTTGCTTTCAATCGGGAACTGATTAGTCATAGACTTCAGGTAGTGTGACAGTTTATTGTGGGTAGTTATAATAATGCCAGTGCCGGACGTGTCGAATTGAGGCCGCCCGGCGCGACCGAATATTTGTAACACATCCAATATGCTTAAATCAACGAATGTACCGTGACTTTGGTCGTAGATCTCTGTGCCCTGGGAAGAAAAACACAATGGATGGATATAATATTAAAAATATATGTATTTATGAATGTATATTTATTGTTAAGGGGGTTGGATTCATTGAAAGTGCGTCGCGAAACCATTTAGACGTTTCCGCTATTGAAATACGATAACAAATATAACAATACAAATATGATATTCAAATACAATTCAATTTTGCAAGTGACTACCATGTTTTCTCTTGGAAATTCTTATTTTTTAATCATTTTAATTTTATGCCTTTCCATCGTACCGGAAATTCTTGGAAAAACGTTTACACATAATATGTAGGCAGGCAATAATGAAATGTTTCGCATTTCGGTAACGCTTAGAGACGCTGCCCATCTCACTCAGCTGTTATGCGTTCTACCGACATATTTATTAATTTTAAAGGCGTTCAGATTTAAAGAACCTATGCAAATTAGAAATTTCTTAAAAATGAAAGAAAGAAATTAATATTTACTTTATTGCATTTTTGAATATTTCCAAAACTCTTTTTGTTTTCGGAATGGCTAAATTCTTGTGGCCCTAGTGGCCTTTTAAGAGTCACCGGTCGTGAATTCCAAAACTCTCTTTATTGTTCGTATTTGCTCAAATCAATTTTTGCAAGTTTTATTGCTAATCTAAACTTCGCTTTAGGTTAATAAATTATATAGATATAACTATACTAACCCTGATAATAACAGCGTGTGCTGGTAAGTTAACACCCCAGGCTAAAGTTGAAGTACATACTAAAACTCTTATGTAGCCTTCCGAGAAATATTTTTCGACCATGTTTCTGAAATAAAAATGATAGTAAATAAAGCTTTTAAAGTTAAATCAGCATTTCTATGAAATTTGTAGCAACAAAAAAATGAACGATGTATTTTGTTCAAAAAAAGTCACGTCATTGGTAGCGTGAAATAGTCAATCCCATAAATGGCTCTCGCATAATCATAATCATGTGGAGGAGGAATTTTTATAGGGGCTTGAGGGTTAATCAATAAGAACGCCACCTCACAGCGAAATGACGTGTTTGACTGAAACCAATGAGTGTGATGATTCACTATTTTTAAAATGAGAAGATATAAAAAATAATTTTCTCGTGGAGGCTGCAGTAAATAGATACTATGTACCTATGTATAAAAATATACAATTAAGCACAAAAGTTTTAGCAGTGCAATGATAATAATTTAGTTAACTTCCATTGTTTTAGTAATTCAAAGTATCTGCTGTATAACAATGTCAGCAATGAGTCTCACGCACGTATTTACAAAACTTAACATTCAATTAATACATGTCTCGGGATTTTCTAGGGTGGTATTCTAGGAGAGATGGAGTGGGTGGTGGTATTTTATAGTTGGCCGACAACACACGGCACTCTTCCCGCGGCTGTCATAAGAGGCGACTAAGAGATAATAAAGCCTCTACCACAAGCGCTGAGGAACTCGTAAAAATAATGGACTCGCCAACCCGTTTGGCCAGTGTGACGTTTTAAGGCTATATATCACTAATGCACAAGACAATGTGCATGAGGAGGCCCATGTCCAGCAGTGGATACTGAAAGGTTTGGTTGCCCTTGCATTGGTTGCAATATTCTAGGGATATGTCATTTCTATGTCTATTAAAATTGGATTTCTCTAGGAATATGTCATTTCTACGTCTATTAAAACGCATAACAAAATATAACTCACAGTGTTGTTTATGAATAGAAACCTTAGAGCAATTTAAGTTAACAAATATAAATAACAAAAATTCCTAAACAATGTAAACATATCCTACCTGTCACTTCTCAGCATTCCAGCATGGTGACAAGCGAAACCGCTAGCGAATAACTCCCCTAACTGCTTATTCGGACTACTCCTAATCGCTTTTAATGCTTTTATAAACGCGCCCGTCTCCTCCGGCTCGAAATGTTTCAATTGGCCCTTCTTTTGAGCCAATTCTTTCAGAATCATGGCAGTTTGATGCGTGGCATTACGGGCGTGTACGAACACCATTACTTGGTGACCCTTTTGGACCATATCGACAGCCTTGTCGTAGCATACTTCGTTCATTATTTGCAACTGTAATTAATTTGTGTATTTCTTTATTTAAATCTGGCCACCAGGCCTAGGTGATAGATGTATACCATAATACAAAAGTACGCAACAATGAAACTCAACTTGAACAAAAAATAATTAATTAATTAATGAATAATTGATAAAAGATGGATGTAAACTGTCATCGACATGGAATTTAGTCAGTGAGAAAATTTAATTAACGTCGAATACGTCAGTAGGCAATGTTAGTATAGTGTGTCGTACTATAGTAACAATTTAGCAAAATGGGGGTAGTACCAGATTGTTAGTGGGCCGGTCGCAGCTCCCGTTCTGAATTATCGCTTCGTCAGTCAATTCCTGACCATGGCTGATGTAACCAGTGTCGAAATGTAGAGTACAAAAATAAAAGCCCACTAGCATAAAGTTAATTGTATGCGTTTAGATCTAATTGACAATATAAAAAAAATACTTGTCTATGGTAAACAAACAAGTGCATAATTGCACTAAAGGTCATAGTTGAGTTTGGATAAAAAATTAGTTACCTGTCTAAGGTGAGTGCCACCTCCAGAACCGACTTCTTTGACACCAATGAATTGCTGCTCTAAAGGCACGGGGCGGAATCGAGAGTCGAAGAAAAACAATCCGATGTACGGATTTACGCGTAAAAATCTGTAATTTTGGAATGGTTATTTACAACACTATGCTCATTCTGATTATAAGCCAATGCCTATAATACTCATTATAGGCCAATGCCTGTGATAGGTCTAGGTCTGTTTAATGTAGAGATTAAGACTAATTATGGGAAAAAAATTACTAATACAATAAAATTAATGCCACAATTTATCAACTACGAGTATATGGAGTTCGATAGGGCTTATCAATCTCTACAATTTTTTTAAGACTAGACAGTTTTCTCTAAAACACTAGTTAATACAGACTTCTTCGTTCGCATTGACTGCGGTAATAAAAAGTCTTGATTAAAAAGCAGCCAATCATGATCAATAAAACAACTTATTATTGAATAATTAAAGTAAATAATTTTAAATTATTACGAACGTCTTAATCAAGTCAATGGAGTCCCGCCATTCACATTTCCTTCCATCGATTTGCTGCCCATTCAGTATTTTCTGTTGCTTACTTAATTATTTCACGATAAAAAACAATCCTATACTTATGCTAATCTATTCCAACATCTATACATAATATGCCAAATTTAGTAACGAATCGTTGTCGTAGAGTTATTGGGCAAATCAAATCAGTATTCGCATTCATGATATTAGAAAGAAAGTAAGATTTTTTTCTGTTTCTAATTCCATTGATGTTGAATACCAAAATCGACACATTTATAATTTACTACACAACACGTCTGTGAATCTGCCATAAACTGAAATTTCAAGATAGCCGCCGTAAGTACAATAATATACCTGGCAACATCCAAGTAATTAGGCAGCGTGGCTGACAATCCCACAATTCGTATCATGTTCTGACTGGATTCAACTTGTCTCAATGTCCTCGCCACAATTGCTTCCACTATCGGCCCACGATCCCCGTGTAGAAGGTGTACTTCGTCTATTATGAGCAGTTTTACTATGGACGCTAATTCCGTGTCCGCTGGAAATGGTGACAAGAAAAAATAACAGAGTAGTCAGTTATTAATATAATACTAATGTAATTTAATTAAAACAAGACACATTTTTAAATGAAGTCTCTGGACTTTGTTACTCTGTAGTACTGGTACACGCTACTACGAACGGCGGCGGCGCACACTGCATACATAAACGGGTGTTAATCGAACCGTATTAGATATTCATATGTAGTTTTTCTTTTTGGACGGGATTCTTTTGCATTCTTCGTTTTTTTTTTATAGAGAACAGGGCGGACGAGCAAGCGGTCTCACGTGATGGTAAGTGTTACCGCCGCCCATGGACACCTGCAACACGAGGGGGTATGCGGGCGCGCCGCCGACCTTGCAAAATCCTATTCACAGCTTTCTTGAAGAACCCCAAGTCTAATACACCGCTCCCTTGCAATTTCCGTTTATAAACACTTTAACAACGTTACGTATTTTTTCGCTTCACAGAGTAAATTACATTTTTAGGTAACATAAACATGATTTATTATTGTGAAGTGTTGAATTTTAAAAAGTTGTTAATTTTCACGATAGAAATTCAGTGTTAAGAGAGTGCAGGTATTTAACCGAGGGAATAAAAACGAAAAAAATCAACCAAAAGATACGGTGTACAAAATCTAGTCAAGTCCAGTTTTTGCTAAATAAGCTTTGTGTGCAAATCAATTTGTGTCCAGTTTTGTGTGCAAGCGAGACGTAGAACGTTTCTCGGGTACACTTTGTAATGACATCGCCATCATGGGTTCAGATTAATAAACACACAAATCTATGCGTGCGTATTATTCGCTTCAACTTTTGCTGCCCCTGTATGTGCTATTTATTACCATCAAATTACTGATGATCATATAAATGTTTTCCAGCTGTCAATGTCATCTATTTAAATAATAGTCACTTACTGGCTCCCTTTCTCGTAACAACATCCCACTTTTCTGGCGTCGTAACGATCATTTGCGTTTGCTGAACTTCGCTTTTAGTCAGTTTCATATCTCCCGTCAATTCTCTAACGGCTATCCCGAGCCCTTTTAACCGTTTGCCGAAGCTTGCTGTCATTTCTGATGCAAGAGCCTTCATTGGGGCTATGTAGATTATCTAGGAAATAGACAAATGGTATTAAATTTATGTTCAAGTGGTGTGGTACAGTTTAACCATGTGGTGTCTGTCAGCTTTAGACTAGCACCACCTCATATCTTCCGGTGGGTGTCGTGTCATAGCGACTAAGGGATAACAAAGTCGCTACCACAAGCCCTCAGGATATACACCACCTGTAAAAGGGTGGACTCACAAATACACTTAACCAGCGTGCCGTTTTAGGGCCATATACCCCTCATGCACAAAAATATGCATGCATGAATATGCATGATGTCCAGCAGAGTATGTAAAAAAGGCTGGTTACGGTTTACAAGCGGTATGAGAGACTATATATAATGTGCTTTATCAAGCACGAGACAAATCTCGGAATCAAAACTAAATTGTGTTGCTCTGAAAGAGATTGTTTTTATTAAACCTAAGGTGGCAATACATTTGACATCAATTTATAAGTTGTACAAATCTTACCTGAAAAGAGAAACAACATTTAAAGCTATTGATTCTCTCTATCTATCTATCTATGAAGTTTATTTCCATATTAGTAAACAAATCCCTTTATTTGTATTTGTATATACTGTATTTTGTCACTAGATTCACTTGTAAACACTTCCAATAATATTATATTTAAAAAGACCAGCCCTTCTGTCAAATCTCCATTGCCTCAACCATAGAGTAACTCCAGACTTGCACAAACTCCATAGAGCCACCACCATAGTGCATTCGGAATGAAGTGCACAGATCTTCATTTACATATATATACTATATTGTAATTGGGCAGTGTATATTGTAATTGTATATAGCCATTCCATTCCAGTAATAGAAACTAACATTCCAGATTTATTTTTTATATTTGTCGTTTTAATTCATTTGAAGTTTAGTAATTTTACCTTCCTTTACTGTGCGACCGAACGACTTACCGTGAAGGTGTGTTCCGAAATCCCTGGACTCAACTGACTTCAGCTATCCTTTGTGACTATATACAAGTATTTTATTTAACAATTTATTGTACACACATAACATGAAAGAAATAAAAAGTAAGAAAAAGAAAACATGTATAAAAGGTAAGCTTATCGCATGGGGAGATTTCTTCCAGCAGTCCTGGGAAAGCTAAATATAGGTGAAGCAAGACAGAAAGGCAGGCGTGGTGCATACGGAAAATTTGTATGATCATTTAATAATATTAACAAAATATATATTTATATACAATATATATAAACATATACTTATACCTACATAATAAATACTGTACATATAAAATACATGCATATTGTAATATATATATTTAATACATATTATATACAATATGGCCTATTTAGGAAATTGACAAATAGTGTTCGTCTAATCGATTTTTAAAAATAGTAAGAGAAGGACTATCTCGTATCCTATGAGGGAGAGCATTCCATAAGCGTACGGCTTGAACGGAAAATGAATCCCCACAGCTACGAGAATTTTGAGAAGGGATCTTTAACTATCTTTAAAAGTATATGTTTATAGAAAAAAATGGACTACTTAAATATACCTTCCATACAGACTATGAATATTTTCTTTAGGCCCAGTAATTTAAGAAGTTAATGCTACATTCTCCTGAATAGACTTCAGTAATTAGGTGTGAAGCTAGAATCCGACAAAGATCTAACTCAGAAGTTCCCAACTTGGATCGGTATCACTCCTCAAGGTGTTGAAAATGTAATGAATTGAATATAATAGTTACAGATTATAGAAGGGCATATTATAGTACAATAGATTGACGGAGGTTTATAGCAGTTTACAGAGACATAAGTTGAATATTTTATAAATTATGTAGACACTATGATTCCTTTCTTAGATTACCGTGATACTAACCTTGAACTTATTCTTCATAATAACATTATTCTCAATATGCTGTTTGATCTGATGCACGACTGTTAACAAGGCGATGTTCGTTTTTCCAGCACCGGTGGGCGCGCATATCAACAGGTTTTCATTAGTGTTGTAAGCTGTGTTGAACACTACCGATTGTATTCTGTTTAGTTCCTTAATGTTTTCGAACGCCATTTGTCCAATCTGTAAAATTTAAATATTTTGTGAACGATTTTGTAATAATAAGAACCTCAAGATCTAGCAATCAGATCTGCAGGAGAACTTTATAGGCTGATATCAATTCGACCAATGTTTGGACAATATTGCTGAAATATAATATCTTTGGAAAACATTTATATCGACAAACTGCGATACGCGGCAGGTATGCGGACCGAATCAATGAAACGCGCGTCTCTAGCCTCAGAAACCGATTTTGAATAAGATTTAGTTATAAAGAAATAAATAAATATATTTTTTAGATTAGTCTACGTCACGCACTGATACCCGCGAATTTTCGTTTATGCCGCAGGATCCGTTTATGTTCTCTCCATGAAAAAATAGTTTAGGTCATTTTCCCCAGGAAAGGTCATTAGGTCCCAGGAGGTCGGGGCAAAAATTCAAGACGATTCATCCACCTGATGATGTGAGAAAATATTTCAAACAAACAAACAACAGACATTGTTTCATTTTTATATATTAGTAAGGATATATGCGGCCCAAGGTGCCATCTCCCATTGTCTCGAATCTTCTAGGCCTTGACTAAAAAAGTTTGTCGACCACTGATCTATATCAATTAAATAATCTGTTTTTCTTTTACCTCATCCATTTCAGAAATAGGCACGCGTTTATTTCCAACTTCTAATGGCGTCGTATCGTTTTTAGGTATAATAACTTCTTCGTATTCCTTGTTATCTTTCCTCGATGCATTCTCTGGGAGCATCAGTTTCATGCCAGACACAAAGCCTAAAAATCAACATTATGATAAATATCTTTTCATATTATAAATAGGTTTTATAAAACACGATTCAGACTAATTCTAAGACAGAGACATGTCTATTTATCTGGCACATAGAACGATTCTAAGATTGGTTTGTCTTAGATTGAGTCCATCGAAATTATTTTTTATGCAGACCACAGATATAGAATGATCGATAACGCAAGCTGTCCGTCGCTACGTGCTCGAAGTTGGCGCTAAGCTCCTACTTTTCGCGCTGTTCGTCGTCGTCATAAAGCATAAAAATGCCTATTTGCACGTAATCAATTGTAAAAAATTGTGAAGAGTGAAAAAGCAGTGAACTCAGACAGGGGAGATGTTTCGTTTCACCGGTGAGTGCTTTCCCATTATTAAATTTAATTATAACTTAAGTTTCCCTATAATTTCACGAATTTGCTTTGTCTATGTCTTTGATGCAGATTGTATAAGATCCTATAAAATGTGACCCTCTAAGACTAAGACTAATTAATTCTAAGACCGAGAATAGTCTATTTATCTAGCTTTTGATTGACTATCTTACCGGCAGAGTGTTTCGCTTCAATGGACGAGTCATACACATTTGGATACTGCACTTTTGTTTGGAAGTAAGAGATTTTTTGTAAAACTGGATCTGAGTTATTGGACTTTGATGAGGAAAATGGTATCACAGGCTTTGATAGTTCTAATACTCTGTAACAATAAATAGTATTATAACAATGTAGTTTCTATTCAATTTAAAGGTTGGTCGGTAGAAAATGACTTAATTAAGGCAATAAACTTACGAGGCTGAATCCAAAAGTTCTCAAAAAATCATGTTAATAAAATCTTTTTGAGGGTAGTATATTTTTTTATTTTAAAGAGTCACTATCACACAATATTTATGTCAAGTGTCACTTGATTCGATTGTACTACTCTTTAGCGATTAATTATTTTGTGTAATGAGTTGTTAAAAACATCCAATTATGGGAAAAAGCGAGTCTGAAAAAAATGTTCACGAGGATTCTTGCATCACAAGCATCACAAGGTTGATGCTTTACCCTATTCCACGGTCACTTACTGGGTTGCAGAATTTAAAAGTGGCAGATCGAGAAGATGATCCCCGTTTTGGACGGCCTTCCATCTCCGTATATTTAGGCCATATTTAGGAGAGACTGTAAAGATTTCATTTGGCAGTGAAAGATCCATTTCAACGGACACTTTAAGATTAAAAAAAGAATCGGCAAGGTGGGTTCCGCGAATGTTAACTGAAGAAAACAAAAATGGACGTTTGGAAGTTTCAAAGCAGAATCTCGAAATCTTTCAGCATGATCCAGATAAATTTTGTTGTCGTTTTGTAACCATGGATGAAACGTAGGTACACCATTTTGATCCTGAAACAAAGCACATCTTGGAAACGACCATCTTCTTCACCCATGAAAAAATTTCGAGTTGCTTCAACCCATAGGGAAAGTTATGGCTTCCGTTTTCTGGGATTTTGAAGGAATCCTTTTTACTGATTACATGCCAAAATCGATAACATGTGCGTATTATGTATGCATATTTGATCCCAAAAGTGGGTGAAGCGATTACAGAAAGACGTCGAGAAATTGTGTAATTGTGAAAGTCATTGGGTGTGTTGTTTCACCACAATAATGCTCAAGCTCATCGATCAGAAGTTGCACTCACGGCAATTCGCAAAGCTGCCTTCGAAATTCTTAATCACCCACCATAATCACGGGACTCAGCTCCTAGTGATTTTCATTTATTTCCAAAATTAAAGGAGCATATCCGTGCAACAAAATTTGATGATGATGACGCGGTTATGGCTGCCGTAGAGGGGTTTTTTGAGACTCAAGAAAATGATTTATTTCGGAAGGAATAAGGAAATTATAAAAACGTTATACTAAATGTATCAAGTTACAAGGAGATTACGTAAAGAAATTAAATGGTTTTTATTTGAATTTCTTTCTTTTAATGACGATTCTAAGAACTTTCTGATTCACCCTCGTATGTGCAATAGTTTTTGAAAAAGAAATAAAAAAATAATAGCATTTCCACAGCGGTTGGACTGTGCACATCATTCCAATTACACAGAACATTGTCCTCAAATGTACTATGTATATGTTTCGGGAGTGAATTATATTTGCCAGAGCTTATTTCTCATCCCATGGAGTGGTTATAATTTTATGATGAGAAAATAAAAGTCAGTGACTTCTCTTCATCCAATTGTATTTCCTACACCACGACTCATCCCATCCAAAGAAATTGAGTGTGGGGAGTCGGTTAGGATAAGTCTTTCATCCCATTATTCTCCTTACTCGCTCTCTATAGTGTACAAAGTGTAATGGGATAAGAGAAACTCCATTATTGTTCCATTATACACTTCTCTCCTCAATCCCCATCCTATCCTCTCAAGGAAGAATGGGAAGTATGATTGAATGAGGAAGACTCCTTATCCCATTATTTTTCCTGTTCTGCATCCTTCTCAGCCCATTTTTGAAAGCCGCTACTAAATCTTCGGCGGTAGGCATCCGGATGTGATGCGTGCCAACGTTTTACATTCTTGACTGATATTGACATGAACTGCAAATACTGTAGAACGACAACCACTTACCACCAGCTGAACTATCTGCTTGTCTGATAACTTCTTTCCATAACAATAAAAAAAGCTGTGTCTACTGTATTTCGATTTTGTTCCTTTTTTATAATTCTTACTTATATATCGATACTATGAACTTTTTAAATAGCTGTTACTTAAATTTTTCTTTTCTTTTTTTTTTATAGGGAAGAGGGCGGACGAGCAAGCGGTCTCACGTGATGGTAAGTGTTACCGCTGCCCATGGACACCTGCAACACCAGGGGGTGTGCGGGCGCGCCGCCGACCTTGCAAAATCCTATTCACAGCTTTCTTGAAGAACTAAAAAAAGGTTTGTAAGAAAAATAGTTCTCAAGGTTATAAAACTTGTTTCTTCACCTTTTAGCTCTCATTTGAGCAATATTAATCACTGGTTCTTCATCTTCTTCAATCTTTTTAGAACTCTTTGTTTTTTTCTCGTCCTTTCTAACAAGTTTGGCGAGCATCTTCTCCTTATCCGATTGCACTGACACTTGACAAAGGTACTGTGGCATTTTGTTTTCAGGAAGGGTGGCTGCAACTGTAAATTAAAAATAAAAAGGATACAAAGGACCAATCAGAGTAATTGTAAACATGCATTAATTTATGCCGAAACTAGAGGCCCGCTCTGGCTCCGTTTTGGGAAACTTAACGATTTCCTAGGACTCCAAATACCGGTACTAGTTTAGCTTCCTAGTGAGAGAATTTTCACAATCAGTCCCATAAATTTTGACTTTAAATTTTGCATACAAATAAACAAAAACAGGCCTAAAGAGACCCAAAGGTGTATAATATTAGTACAGCTGATAGTAGCGTATAATGTATTCTTGTATAGATACTCTATACAAGAATACATTATATCATATAACGTAAATGTAATGAAATTCTTTTATCCTATTTATACTTCCTACTTAATGATGGCACAGGAAGGGATGGGATGTGATATATAGAGAGAAAGGGGAGGGATATATTATTGGCATGAAAGAACTTTCTTAACAACAATAACATATTCACACATATGTGTCTGCCTCTTTTTGTTACATCATCACGATTAAACTATTAAACCAGTTACATTTAACTATTAAACCAATTTCAATGAAATTTGGCAGAGGGGTACCCTGAGAAGGACATAGGATACTTAAAAATTATGCAGCTCTTCAAATAAATCACGGTCTAAATCTGCTGCCATATTCTTCTCACTACATGAGGTGTGATGGGAAATTTGGCATAATATCATTCGCTCCCGAAATAACAATAGAACGCAAGGTTGGATTAAGGTAGGTCGGAATTTTACGGCAGTGTTCTATGAGTGAGGTAACTCAATCACTGTGAGTGAGTCTGCGGCTGTGGAATTTACTTACTTTCGGAAATCGAAGTCTGTGGCGGCGGCGCCTTCAAACTACTAACAACTTCCTGTCTATGTTGCAGCAATTGCTGAATAAACTCAAATTTATCAAAGCCAAGTAATTCAAACAGATCGTTTTGCATGTCGTCATTGCTTCGTGGTGAGTTTAGAAGGGTTATCACAGACTGTAGTATGTCAGCACTTGAAATGTCCGGTGTATTTTGATAGAGCTCTGTCACTTGCTTCTCTAACCATGCTTTTCCAAACTAAAAGTGATTTAAAAATTAATAATAGTGTTTATTGCTTGGCCATTGTAAAATAATGGTTACATTTAAAGGGAATTCAGGTTTCTCGATTTTCTGTATGTTTTAGAAAAAAAAGTTTTTAGACGAAAGCTGTAGAGCTTTACGAGACCTGTTCCAAGACATACTAGTATAATTTGTATGTATTGATGAAAAAATTTCTTTGTTGAGATTTTTTTTTAGTTTTGGATTTTTATTTTATTTATCCGCCATCATTAGATGCCGCTAAAGTAAATACATATAATAAAAAAATAAAATTGTAATTTCAATATCTCTACACCTGGAACTACAATCAGTAGCTACAAGTAGTAGGTGGGGGTGGGTATAATTAAAGTACAAATAAATTGTTTACAGAATAGAGCTGCGTGAGAGGGACATACATATAGATGATGAAACAGAGGCAATAGGGTTTCCTTCAAAATCATCATTCATCAATTTCATCATGCAGGAAACCATAAGATATTATAGAAATGGAGCATTGTTATTTTTTTAAATAGATATAAATAAAAGGCTGGGCAAAGCTTAGATTAAATTAGAAGTTTACGTTTATATTATAGGATAATTTATTACTTCTCGGAGTAATAAACATAAGAATAACAGAAAAAGCATACCTTTGAAATTGGTGCAGGCTTGATAATGGCTGCTTCAGTAGTAACATTTTTGTATTGCATTGAGAAATTCATAGCAAAATTATTGTCTGGCTTTGGCTTCAAGTCAGTCAAAGGCCTCTTGGCAGGTTTATATGGAATGTAATGGCATTGTATGTTCTCTCCCCATAATTTTATATTTTCCTTGTTTTCTTCACTGATCTCTGTTTTCATGTATTCCTTTGTTTCTTCTGTTATTTCGTTGGATATTTTGGTTACAATCTGGAAAATAATATTTTAGGACTTTCTAAATAATAATATAATCCTTCTTTACCCATTTTATCTTCATTAGATAATTATCAGTGGACATGTTATATTATAGCATGCATGACTAATATACAATTATATAAAAAGAGTCAGTTATAAAATAAATCTATAAAACCAAAGTGCCATACTAACATTACAAATTTTATTAGCAGTTGCCGACACGACTGAGCCAAAAGTTTGTCTTAATTGTGACAGATGCTTCAGCATCACAATGTCGTGATCTAAGAACATTCTCAAAGTCAGTACTGCTGCATCTTCAATGATTTCATCCGGCTGGTCTCCTGTGAGGACTTTACACACCTCTTTTAGTTCTTGTAGGAATTTTAGTAAGTCATTGGCATTGTTTGCATTTTGTTGTATGTAGGCACAGATGTCTTGGAAGGATTTGAATCTGGAGGGATGAATTTTATTTAGATCAAAAATTAGCTTAATAATGATAATAGAATATGTAGAGAAGTGGTACCCAACTTTTTCTTGGCAATGCCTCATTGAAGCATTTCTCTAAAAGCCTGATGTTTACAATTAGGACATACAAGTATAATACTTAAAATGACATGACATATAATTCTTATTATTCAAAAAGTGAACTCCCCCTAGTAAAACGCTAGGAGTTTAAATGTAAGAAATAAACAGAAAAAAAATAAGAAGTGATATGAGTCAAATTGCCTTTCTATATTCCGGTTATTATAGCATGAGCTCTGATAGCTGACAGTTGAAAAAACCACAGTGATAGGACTGTTTATCAATATTTTTAATTTTTGATTATAACTATGAAGTACAAGGTTAATTGATCCTTGATAGGGAAGTTTTCTATTTGACTGTCTTTTCTGTTGAATTTATTATTAAAATACAACCCAAATATAAACTAAAACTAGGAAGATAGAAGCCAGGAAATATAAATGTGTATAATGAATTGCATGATTACATATATAAATATAATAAAACAGGATCAAAGCATCAAAATAAAAACTGGACCATTTTAATTTAAATAAAATATTCTAATAAAATTATATAATTAACACTATATGTAATATTAATGATATTACTTTAAATAATTGATCATAAACAATCGAAACAAAATCCGTTGTAAGCACTAGCTCAAATTGAGCTTGACATTGACATTATGTTACAGGATAATGTGAAATTACATATCAATTGAGGAAAATGGATTTATACTTTGTTTATCAAACAAAATTATGTTGAAATATACAAAGTTTAAAATCTTAAAATAAATATTATCATTTAGTAAAACAGATATCAAATAAACATAATGATACCATGGATATTTATTTATCTGTAAAGTCCTAGTTCTCAAGTGAATTACTTAATTTTAAAAAGAATAAAATAAGGCAACATATTTTATGACGATTACATACTTTTAAGTACAGCTTAATAATATTTGTGAGCGAGAAAAGCTCCAGCACTAGGAAGACATAGGCTGATTTTGAGCAGGTCAATTGGCATCTAAGCCGATGGTGAGAAAAGGAGTGACAAGATAATCATTAATTAAGATTTCAATTACTAGTTAGTTATTTAAGAATTGTATACAGCAAATTTATGATTAAGGCAATTATTGTCACTCATGGGAAATAGCAAAATTTTTATTATATGTACTGTTTGGTATCTAAATTTTATTTATTCTTAACAGCAAAACAAGTCGAGTTGAAGAAAAGCTTGTAAAAAGAATAAAAATAAAATAAAGGCCTTTAGAATAATATACATTTTTTTATTGGTTTTCAAAAGGTTTAATATTGCTGCTACAATGTTATGAAATTAACAGAAGTTACAGGTGGGTTTCATTGCACAATAATTATTTGTATATCACAGTTATCTATATCTTGTTTAGATATGCATTTAATGATAAACATATAGGTATAAGGGCTCAGTTCATAAACACATGACAATTGTTCATTGACAATTTGATTAATGGTGCCTTATTTGGTGAAATAAAAAGATGTAGGTATCATATTTAGATAGTCAAAGATTGATTATCGTATGTTCTGGAATTCAGTTATAATTTATTTTATGATAAATATTATTTTTACCTTTGCAAGTTCTTTGCCTTCGCTATGACAGGTTTCGTGGGATCTGTTCTAGGTTTCAAACAGCGAGGTTTGTCGAGCTGTGTGTGCGCCCTTAGCGCTCGGGTTATCCGAGGCAGTTCTAACATTGTTAGGCCTCTAAAATAAAGCAAATTAGGAATTTAATATAACTAAAAACAATACACAAATACTATAAAATGGAAATATCATGAAATTATGAAAATTGTCATAATATAATTTCAGATATTTCTCTTTAATTTTTCAGGAAAATAATGTTTTGAACCTATGAATAAATCTTTGAAAATAATTGTACCTATGCGGAAAATATTCTAAATGACACAGCTGATGTTAAATCTTTAGTATTGAAATAGAGGCTTATTAAATAATAAAATTTACTGTTGTTTTACATTATTGTAAAATGATGTATTTCAGACGTAGAAAACTATATTCAACAAGTAGAAAAATAAATTCAACAATGGAAAACGATGTAAAAACGTCTGTTACTGTTGTCAATTTGACAGTTTGTAAACTAAACGATAATAGATTTTTTAGTAAAGGGTAGGCAAAAGTTCAAATTTATACAGCCTAAATGTGTCATTATCTTACAGATGTTAAAATACATTTAATGAATTTTGTTGAATTAACGATTTTATAGGAAAAATGGATTCGACCATTTTACTAGAGAGGTTGGCATAGTCCCGACCCGCCATTTTGATTGTTTTTTTAACACTGCGTCACACTATGGGACCTATATAAGCCGATAGAAACGAACAATGTTATATAATTATATGTTATATGTCAGGTTATATTATGTCCTAAAATGTACTTAAATTACCGAGATATTACGATTGAAAGATCGATATATAATCGTTTGACTTAGCAAATCTTACCACAGTGTATCAACAAAATTTATAAATCACGTGCTTCTACTAATTAACAAATAACTATTTTTTCTTACTTTTATACCAGGTTATTTATTTATTTATTTTTACCAACAGGTATTATATGTTACTTTACCTTCAATCTAAGGTAAGGATGGCTATACTATTATCACTATGTATGTATATGATTTAATTAATGTCAGCAGTAAGCACTAAATTATGGTTAACAATAGTCTCCAAAGTGTATACTTACTAGGTGCTTACCTATGAAATGACCGATTTGTATGAGAAACTGATTTTTTTTCTATGGTACCGTAGAATGGGGTTACTTTGAATCCCGGGGTGACTTTGATAAAAACTTCGTTTCATTTTTAAACTCTAATTGTTCGAATGCTGAACGCATCCTTCCATTTTTGTTTTTATGATTGGCAGCATTGAACACCACTGTCATCGTGTGATCAGTCACAGTGAATGGATCGGTGCCGATTAGTGAAAAAATATTAAAAATAGGTAAGTACTAGTTTTGTGTAATTTCAAAAGCTTGAATAACTTCTAACCTACAATTTTGAGTATCGTAAATACAACAAATGTATATATTTCACCGGATCAGAAGTTTATTCACCTATAACATGGACGTTTATTGCAAATCATAACCTTAAAGTTCATTGTTTTTTTGGCGGCATATTTTGTACGGGGTGTCATTGATCACCTATACGGGTTTACTTTGATCATTGGTCAATGTTACCCCACGAAGTTATTTCTTTTGAGTTACTTAGGTTGAATAATGATTTTTATTCTTCTTATTAACCATAATGTTTTTTTTATTGTTTTAGCATCATGCCAAGAACATATAAAAAGCGTTTAGGCTCCCGAGATTACCGGAACTACACCGAAGAGATTTTGAATAGGGCTACTACAGAAGTAGTTGAAAACCGATTGACGTTACGTGGAGCATCTGAAAAGTATAATATTCCCTATGGAACAATATATAACAAGTACCATGGTAAATTTGGCAGAAGACCTGGTGCACAACCAGTTTTCTCCGAAAATGAAGAGTCTGTGATATTGAAATCGGTAGCGAAATGTGCAGAGTGGGGATTTCCACTATCTCTTCTAGATTTGCGGATGTTTGCGAAAATGCTCTTGGACAAGCAAGGAAGATCTGTGACTAAGTTCACAAACAATATTCCTGGAGTTGATTGGGCTTACTCATTGCTAAAGAGACACAAGACTGAATACTCTCAACGAGTAGCTACAAATATAAAAAAAGCAAGAGCCGCCGTGTCTCGCGAATCGCTTGGTGAATATTTCCAGAACCTTGAAGAAGTTGTTAAGGATGTTCCCCCTGCTAATATCTTTAATTATGATGAATCCAATATGAGCGACGATCCGGGAAAGAAAATTGGCATCTTTAAGAGGGGAGTTAAGTATCCGGAGAAGGCTATGAACTTTTCCAAAAGTGCAACAACAGTTATGGTCTGTGGATCAGCAGATGGCGTTCTTCTACCCCCATATATTATTTACAAAAGTGCTCATTTATATGATACATGGAAGGAAAGAGCGCCAGCTGGCTCGCCTTGTTGTGATCAGCCTTGTTGTTCACAGGGTTCTCGGTTTAACCGAACAGTTAGTGGCTGGATTGACGGTGCTACGTTCAGGGACTGGTTCAAAACAACATTTTTACCTCACGCAAGAAGATTACCCGGCCGGAAAGTCTTGTTAGGTGACAACCTTTCATCCCACTTAGACGATGAGGTGATCAGATTATGCAGCGAACACAATATAGATTTCATTTGCCTAGTCCCAAACTCTACTCACCTCACGCAACCGCTCGATGTGGCTTTCTTTCGACCGATGAAGTCAGCTTGGCGATTAACATTAACAACTTGGAAAATCCAAAATCCCCGACTGGCGACTGTCCCAAAAGATGCTTTTCCACATTTTCTGTCGAAAGCGTTGATTAAAATGGATCAGGTAACACCGAAACCTAATTCCCCTTATTTGAACATCAGTTCCGGACTAAAACGCAATTTAATGAGTGGATTTTGTGCCACTGGCATTTATCCTTTTAATAAGAACAAAGTTTTGGATCGACTGCCCAGAGAAGATGAAGCCGGTGAACGAGAAGTTGAAAGCACATTGACAACTTTTTTGAGAGAGTCCCGGTATGGTAACAGCTCTAATAAACCTGCCCGAAAAAAGAAGCGATTAGATGTCGCACCTGGCAAGAGCATAGCTACTAGAGATGGTAGTGCGACAACTGATTCGCCTCAGGTGCAAACAAATAATCAATATCAAAATGATACGGCATCGACTAGCGATCACCTGCCGATTGAAGTAAACCAACTGGACCCAATTGAAGAAGATACAAGACGGCCAGAATCAGCTAATAAGAATTATCAAGAAGAGCTGGAAGATGAAAGTAACATTGATGATAATGTTGATGAGAAGGAAGACGAAGAAACTGAATGCACAGAAGGAAGATACGTATTAGTAAAATTTTTTACTATACGTGGCAAGCAAATGTATAAATACGTGTGTAAAATTATACAAATAGATCCTTTGCTAGTTGAAGGATACAAGTCCTTAGATAAAAAAAGGAATTTTAAGAGAATACCCAAAGATATTTCAGAAATTGATCGCTGTGACATTATTGCATTTTTACCTAAGCCTGTGGAAAAAGAAGACTACGTTGAGTTCCCATTTGATATTAGTACTAAAGAACTTTAAATAAGTATTAGTTAAAGTAAACATTAATCATAAATTATTGATCTCCAAAGAAATAATCTTAGACTGTGTTATATTTACTAGTTTACTTATAAGTTAAATTTTGGAAGGTTATGCAAAGAACTGATTGTTATAAATGTTATAATTGTTACCATAAGCTAAGTTTTTGAACTTAATACGAGTTTATAATTGTTTAATAACATTTTCTAAATATTTATACTATCGAAGACTGAAAAACGTGTCTGAAAAAGTTAGTTTTCATAATAAAGTTCATTATTTCGTAAAATTCCTGTTTTTCTTTGTCAAAGTAACCCCAAAGACATAAAAAATGTTATAAATCCTACACCTACGGACGGATTTCAATTTTTTTTTTGTATTTCGTTCCTGATTGGGGATGCTTTCGAATTCCGTAAGAAAAAAGGGAGGTATCAATGTAACCCCGATCATAGTTTAACATTGATCACCGACATTTTATTTTTTTTCTCGAAAAATAATGAGAAAAATAATATTTTTATTCAAGAAATTGAAAGTATAGACAAAACCGATATTGACATTTTTTTTATTATTTTTTCGCTCGTATATTTTAAGAAAAAAAATCGTTTTAATTCTAAAATTGATCAAAGTCACCCCATTCTACGGTAATAAAAATGTCTATTGTTAGTCGAAATATAGACCCATATTATGTATACACTCACCACCTCAAGGGCAGTTGATTGATGTCACTCCTGTAAAAATCACGTGTACGGGTATCAATTCAAAAGCCATAATCACAGCTACTTCAGAATAATATTTTTTCCTTCCAAAAAGTTGTCCAAATTTCGAAAGAAATGGAAATTTGTCGGGGCAAGGTCTCGTGAGTATGGTGGGTGAGGGACAGTCTCCAAGTTTAGCTCTTAAAATTTTAACACCGTCGTATGAGAAGTGTGAGAGCGGGCATTGTCACGAAGAAGAAGTGGAGATGAGCGATTGACCAAACTCGGTAGCTTTGTTGCCAGCTTTACCATCTTCGTCTGCAGCTCCTTCCAGTACATATCTGCATTAATCGTTTGAGCGGCTCGCAAGAAACTGTAGTGAACAGTACCGGCACAGGACCACCAAACTGATACCAGTAACTTTTTCTTAGATTTCTTGCATTTTGGACATTGTTGGGCTGCAACCCCTGGATCCAGCCACTGATACGAACGTTTGCGGTTGTCGCACAGGATACATTTCTCATCACAAGTCACGATGCGATTCAAAATTCCTTCGTTTTTGTGACGGTTCAATAACACAATGCACACTTCGATGCGTTCTTGTCGCTGACGTTCGTTAAGTTCATACGGTACCCACTTTTCGAGTTTCTTTATTTTGCCGATTTGACGCAGATGCATCTGAACCAACATTCTTTTATCACTAAGCTCAAACCCTGCTGCTAACTCAGCTGTATTTTGAGATGGATCTGCTTCCACTATAGTCTATAATTCATCGTTATTAACTTTGGTCGTAGATCGTCCGTGGGGCTCATCCTTAAGATCTAAATTTCCAGAACGATCGTTTGTGGTGTTTGGCCCATACACACTATTGATATTGTGAGTTGTGTGACTTGCGTTGGTGCCGCGACGACTCATATTAAAAAGAAGTACGAATTTTCAATTTATCCATTTTATATTCAAGAAAATTTAAGTACAAAAAAACAAATGAAATACTGATTTTGAAATAAGAACATCGTAGCTATCAGATGCAATTTGTTTTATTTTGAAATTCGAATTAGACCAGAAGATATCGAAACTCAGTGGAAAGTAATAAAATCGGTCCATGCCATGTAAAGGGTTTCGAGTTCGATGCCTGGTCGGACATTTATTTGTTTAATAAAGACAAACCTGTGTTCAGTTTTGGGCGGTGTGTTTATCTTTGTACGTGTCACTGGACCAGGGAAACCAGGGAAACCTCATGACACAGGGAATCCTAGTATGGGTCATTGAGTGTGGCTTTATAAAAAAAAAAAAACGAAAAGTTCACATTGCCGCCAAAACTTCGATATGCTTCGGTATCGCTAATTATAATATGTATATCCTTTCGTCCTTCATTTAATAATACAACATTTTAATTAAAGTTGCTTTATTTTACTGAAGCAATAATTACATATAGTTACATACATAACCATATACGGTTCATTACAATTAATACATTTGTTTTGATCATGTAATTGATTACACTGATTATGTGTTTGATTTGTTATCAATTATATATTTTTTAGTTCTCAATGTGTTATCTAAGTACTATTTTTATATATAGTACCTATAAACTATTTGAAATACGCTTTTATTATGAATAATACAGGATTTAAGTAGGTATATACCCAAATATAACACGTAACAATGATTGTATGATTTGGTAGGTACGTAACATTTAATATTTTTATATTTAATTACCCATTTTAATATTATTGATGTAAGTTTTTCTAAAATACAATTTTAAGATTTTTTTTACCAAATTTTAATAAGTCCTACTAATAAAAACTAAAGACACCTTTCTAAATAATACAATCAGCCTATGTCTCTCCACTGCTGGATATAACCTCTCCCGCGGCTCGCCACCACACATAATCCTCGGCTCTTCTCATCCAGCCACCATCGGCGAATTTACGTCGGTTCACCTGACCGGAGGGCGTCCCTTGCCACATCCACATGCTGATTCCACGAGTTATGTCCGGTGACTTTGGTTCTTTGGCGAATGTCTTCGTTTCGGATCTTATCCCGCAAAGAAACTCTGAGCTCTCCATAGCTCGTTGAGTGACCTTGAACTAATGGATCAGACCTACCGCTAGAGGCCATGTTTCGGCACCATACATCATAACGGGCAGGACACACTGATTGAAGACTTTCGTCTTCAAACCTAATAATAAATAAAATGATAATAATAATAAATAAAATAATAATAATAATAAATAAACACAAAAAAAATATTCTAAATAATATACATTGCCAATTATGTATTTAGTAATGTATCAATTATGTACGTAGGTAATGAATAAGGAACGAAACTACAATTCAACTAAACTAATAAACAAGTCGTGATATTACGCTATTCTCATTTCTAAATTGTAGTCAATCCTTAAAATTCACCTTATGTTAAAGAATTATTTTAAGGAGTTACGTTTCGATATTTATTGACCACAAGAATAGGTAATATAGGCAAACTTTCACCGTTACTTACCCACATGTCACCTAGTTATATTGTTACTTTAAAGGCAAAAAGTATTAACGATTTTAATAACACCACACTTCACATCAAACAAGAGTCGATTCCATGATTGTATTTTTTTGGCATGGTTTTACGTCACTATAAGACGTATTGACATATTTATTTGGTCTTAGTCAGTATTGGCTTATAATGTTTCTTTACAAAGTACAGGCCTCCATCATCAGTGGAACTTTGGGGCACCACGGTGACCTAATACGAATGCGGCAAGCCATTCAAACTCATTACTCATACTTGGCCTGTCACTTGACCTGTGAGTTGCGAAAATGTACCTACCTTCGCACCATTACAATCTTCAAAGCCGTAATACAAATTTGGTAGTAATAAGCAATGACATCTACCGTAGAACTACCCAATGAAAACGAGTAGGTTGGTGAAGTGGCTATTCGACTTTGGACGAAATAGTATACTGGCTTAGCTGAAACCCAGTTAAGATAATCGCTAATGAAGATTAATAATCACTAATGATTATCCTTATATATTGTGAAAAATATAGAATTTAAAGTACCTATACAGAATTTATTAAGAATGTTGAATTTTGGCGAAATATTTTACACTCGTGGAAACAACTCCTTGCCACATTTTGATCACCATTCACTTGTCAATTAATCCTTTTAGCCTTTACGTTCACAGTTGTAATCTAATATTAAGTCTAATCCCATAACATAGGTACATTTCTGGTGTGTTTTAATTTACCTTACAGTGAATGTTGTTTGACCTCAGTTTTTCAAACGTAATTATATTTTTAGAAAAACAAAAAACCCTAGATGAGAGGATCGGGAGATTGCGTATGGTGCGTGTCTTGCAGAAATCGGAGTTAGTAAATAGTAGCCACTCGTAGCTTAGCATGACGTCACAAGGTAGTAAAACGCGTAATGTCTACTTTACATCTCTTTGGTCGCTCTTTGGTACAAAGTAGGTACCTACTACCCACTTGAGGTGCCATAAACTGAATTAGGTAATTCACTGATATTATTTTGATTTTTATTAATAAAAGTTAAGTCTAAGATTTTTTAGTCTTTAAGATCTTCAGCAGATTTTTTAGGAATTGATAAGTATTTTCTATGCAGTTTACTTGGTTCAGTGATATAATGCCTTATATGTGTCGGCAATAAGAAAGATTTCGTTGATTACCGACTAAAGATTTTCAAATTGAGAGTGTTTTGCGTTTCAAAAACTGAGGCTTAGATACTTACGAATCTATGTATCTAACAGTACCTTTGCTAGAATAAGACTTTCAACAATAACGAAGTGCAATTTACAGCCGTTTATAAAAAATCAGTTTCAAAGAGATTTGTGGTTGGCTAAAAAACTAGATGTTTTTATAAAGGTAACTATAGAAAGTGAAAATATTAGATAATGAGCTTGAGGTATGTGTACGTGAGGTACGTGAAGCTTGAGGTAGGTGAGGAACTTCTTTCAAACTTTGCCGTTTATGAAAAAGGACTTGAATACAGTTAATGCATTTACATAAAGACTTTCATATTGAAATTAGTGAAAAATTTCAGTAAGTGCTTGTAGTATCAATTCCATCACAAAAGTGTGCAACATTGTTAAATTCTCTACATAAGAGCGTTGGTATGTATCACGGATGTCTATGGGCGACAGTGTGCACTTACCATCAGGTGGACTGTATGCTAGTCTGTCGCCTTCGTACATAAAAAAAATAAGATTCAATCAATCCGATGAAATTTGACATGTATTACCTTTTTGGAGTATTTAACCAAAAAGGTATTTTGGATGGATTTATTTGTATGTAAGTGGGCTTTATAACTAATATAGAAATTACTATTTGGTCAGAAATAATCAAGATTTAAGTTTTTTGAGACAAGTATCAATATTATAAAATAGGGTATTTATGAAAGCTGATTTTTTATAACATTTTCGTCGTGCTCAAATAGATTTTAACTATTCCAATACTGGCAACTTTTCCTGCTAATATATATATATAATATATATTTATAAACTAATTTGATGGCTATGGTATAAACACCTAATTTAGTGTTATTTTTACACTACCTACAAAGCTGTTTATACATATACAATACACACACAGAAAAAGTTATAAGATTACACATTATTTAAAAAAATATGACCAGTTACCACTATTAAAACGTAAGATAGCATACTTTTAATCTAATTCATTAATTTAATATTACAAACAACAATTTGAATAAAATCTTCGTTTCAAGTAGAAATCACCGTTAGTATAATTAGATAAACAACTACAAAATTTACGTTTTAGCTAGGTACCTATTCAGTTTTAAATGTGTCTAAAATTAGGGAAAAATATTTCAAAATTCGGGGGTCAAACATTTTAAACAGCTTGGATATTATTTAATAGCGTAACAGTAATTATAAATGTTTATTTGAAATATTACTTGCTAATAGCAACAGTCTGTATCTAGGTATGACATTGATATACCGAACGGTCGGACGATTACAAATTTTTAAGCTTTTAACGACGATATTTTAACGACTTTTTAGTCAAATTTATTAATTAATGTCTTATAATAATGCTTGTTACTTCTAAAAATATTTAGTATTCAGTTCTTAAAAAATAACAACGGTAGGTAGTTGTGAATTATAACTTTTTATACTCCGAAAATCCTCTCCACTGAACGTCACTATTATACCAGGATTGTACGTGATGCGATTGAAATTAAGAAATAGAAAAATTTCAATGGGAATGATGGATATAAACTGTAGTCGACGTGAAATCCAGTGATTAACAAATTTAAACCTTGCGATTTATCGTCGAATACGTCCGCGGACATTGTTCGTAGGTAGTTGATAAAACTACTCGCAGCTCCCATCCCAGATTACCCGCCTCTTCAGTGACTGCGGCTGGTGTAAGCCGTGTGCCGAAACGTCAAGTAGAAATAAAAGGTGAACAAAAGGCTTTAATTTTACGCGTTTAGAGCAGATTTTCAACATAAAATGTAAAAAGAAGTCGTGAAGCTGGTAATTAGAACTATTTTATGAATTTGTGTCTAAAAACTTTATTACCTTCTCTCGTTACTTTATTTATTACCTACCTTTATTGCCAAAAACTTCTCTCGTTAATATCATCTCAATACATCAATGGTGCTTCACGTAGGTACTTAGTTTAGTTACATAGACCACTTCTAATGATTAATTTTTAACACAAACATGAATATATTTTTTCAAAGCCTCTGAATCAAAAGTCAGTGATTTATGGAGTATTTTGACGAATTACCATAACAACATAGGCAGTCAGTAGGCGGCTAGAAGACGCCAACTGCGAAAATGTCGAAGGCAAGACCCGACTTTTCAGGTGGAACAAGAAATATAAACGTCAAGCTCACCTTAATAGTTCGCTTTCTAAAGGCATAAAGGTTTGTAATCGCTTGAACATCCGTTTGGAATTATTATAATATTAGGTAGTCGGATAAGTTCGCTACCTCTATATAGTGAAAATAATAAAGAATTTTTTGTATTATATAAATATTTATGGAATGGAATATTGTCTATTTAATTCTACTATGTTTCACTATTTTTCGGGCAGAACCATTATCCCACCGCTTTAATTTTTTGGGGGTTTCTGAGCGAAATACTGTTTTAAATGGTTTATACAACTTCTCTTGAGTGTAATTTTACTCCATTTCGAGAATTTTGTATGGAGGACTGTATGAATGCATTAAAACTTCCCAGCTAAGGTCCATCAATTTTTGTTTAGTAATCACAGATGTATGCGGTCGAGTATTGTCGTGATGGAAAACTACACCTTTTCTATTCATTAATTCGGGGCGTTTTTCTTCAAGTGCTTGTTTCAATTTTACTAATTGCTGACAGTAGTAGACATTAGAATTAATCTTTTGGCCATGTGTCAAAAGCTCGTAATACACAATGCCTTTCCAGTCCCACCATACATGCCTTTGTTAGGAGTGAGGCTTGGCTTTGGGACTATATTAAGTATATGTTGGCTCACCTCGCTTAGACCAAGATTGTTTTCGAACATTGTTATCGTAGATGTTCCACTTTTCATCGCCTGTTACCAATCACTTCACAAATGGAACGATTTCATGTCGTTTTAGCAACATCTTGAATATGGAAATTCTTTTCACCGAGTTTCTGTCATTTAGATCATGCGGCACCCAAACATCTAGCTTTTTACAAACATCTACAAAATTTAGTTTATGCAGGTGATCCAAAACTATTTAGTGGTGAATGCTTAGCCCTTCTGTAATTTGATGACTGCTTATGTGTCGATCTGTTTCAATTTACATCAACCTTAATAGGACGACCACAGCGAGGAACATCATTCACATCAAAATTATCAGACCTGAATCGACTGAACCATTTTTTTTGCATTAGTTTTAGATAAAGCATTTTCTCCGTAAACACCACAAATCTCTTTTCGAGCACTAGAAGCATTCATACTCATATAGAAAAAAATTGTAGAACATCAATTTGCCACCTTTTCAAAAATTCAGCTGTCAAACGGTATATCATTTTCCCGCCAGTGATCAGTGTTGCCAGATATATAACACGCCAAAGTCATACGTTCAAAAAGGCCGCGAACTATTCCGACTACCTATTATTTGTTCATGCCCAAATTAAAGTTTGATTATGGCGTTACAAAAAAAAGTTATTACCAAAATCTCAATTCAAAATTTACGAAATATAATAGATTCAAATATACAAAACACGTGACTAAGTTTACTTTATGAATTTTTAAATAATGAACCATATCAAAAAAATTAGATTTCTCCAAAAAAAATAATTTCATAGAAACATTTCATTTTCATTTTCATAGAAACTTGGTCCAATTTAACAAAATCAAAATGTTTCTTAATCATTTACTCTCCTGAACACAAAGTTAAGTTATAAGTAAGCCTTTGAGATATGGTATTTTTCGATAAGCCTTTTAACAATTTGTATAGCGAATAGCATTGTGGTAAGTACATAAAGCTGAGATTGCACGATATTAATTTCAATTACGCAGTATGTAGGTAGGTTATAATGGTATTTATTATATTATACACACTTTATAATTGTATTTATTATATTATACATAAACTTCTACACGACTTCTGTATTATTTTTAGTTTGTGATGAATTCGAACACATTTTTGCAACGAGTTACTGACTGCGTAGTAAAAATCCATGGCGTATAGATGCAGCTTTAGTACAAAAATTTTAACAAACAAAGGTCGTCTAAAAATACTCTATATTTACTATAACGGACCGTTGATATAAAAGAAAGCGTCATTTACAAGTGTGATTTCTAATTTTACATATTGATAAATAGAGAAAATAATATCTCCGATTTGAATGATATTTTACGAAAATGACGTGCTATACGATATTGTGGTGATAGTATTTCGAAAAGCAGTCGATGTTCCTGAAAATAAAAAAATATATTAAGGATCGAGTCAAAACATTTTTAATTCAGTTATTGAAGTTGATTGTTTTTAATTCAGACAAATTGAGAAACTACACCACCTCTAAACGAGTGGACAAACGCGTACGTTTCAACGTACGCGTACGCGGGGACGCGTGGCGTTTCAAGGCCACACATCTCTCATTCACTAGAAAATGTGCACGAGGAGACCCGTGTCCAGCAGTGGACGATAAAAGTGCTGGTGATGTTGACGGAATAAAACGAGACTGCGTTTTTGTTTTTTCTTAATACTCGTATGTTCAACTTCAACTTTCACCTAACTGGCTTCTATGGTATTGTGACATACACAATAATTCCACCACGACCACGTGGTTTTCGTAATATGTAATAGGTAAAGTCAAAAAGTACTAGACCGATATCGAAAAATTGTAAAGTTTGTCGAAAATTTGAAACCTTCACAGTGCCTAATGTACGTATACCTACGTGAGTAATATTTTTGATAATAACGAAATAAAACCATAGGACTGCGTTTTCCCTGTGCTTCTAAGAAGTCCAACTCTTCTGTCTTCAGGTTTACTGACGACAGAAACGTTTGACTGAGCAACTTCGAACTTACTTCGACGGAATTAAACATTGACGGGTTGCTAATAGCGAATAAAACTTGACACGGGCATAATGCGCTAGTTGCTCCATTGCCATATAAGAAAAGAAGAAAACTTACTGCAGCTCTGAATTCCTCCATGTTGAACGTTTACAGACCTAGAATATATTATAGAAAATACTTAATCAAATATATTAGAATATGTACAATAACCTGTAGTGTAAATGTTTTCAGGCGACAAATTTTCATAGCTTTAAAGCTGGAAATTGTGCTATGTAACGAAACTGGACAACACATTAGATAGTAGTCGTAAAAACAAAATTTTATGTCATATTTTTATGTATTCACCTATTTACCTACTAAGTAATGAACTCTAATTTCATGCAAATAATAAAGATTTTAATTTTGAATTTAGTCGTCCTAATTAATTTAATCAAAAACGAAAAATTAATAAAGAAGGGGAACATATAGTACCAAAAATAAAGAGTCATATTTTTGGGAAAGATTATAAAATAGAGGTACTCATATATTTCAATAACTTTACCTTGAAAAAAGTATACGTAAGATATATAAATAGGTAAAGCATTCAAGCAAGAATATAATTATACTTTTCAGAGCTACTTTGATTATAATTTTTAAAAGCAGCAGCTTATTTTAGCAAAGTAGATAGGAACTTAGTTAATACAATTTATTCTTACTGCAGCTTTGCTCAACTATTTACTGGAGATATGTTTACTATAGGTTAATCTAATCATTACGAGTACATTTATGCTTTTAAAAACTGCAAAGAAAAATGGGGTTAATTAGGGGAAGCATTACATTCTTGGATAACAGAAGAGTAATAAATTCTCATCTTCAAGCATTTTGTAGTATTGCAGAAAGAACTTCTTCCGTGACCTTTATTAATGAATAAACAGAGCAATTTCAGACATAAGAAACACAATTGCAAAAGAAAAGCTGAACCTTTTTATCCGTGTGTCGCTCATTCATATTAGTGAGGTAGATATTAGGTATGTACTATGCTTGAGTAAATCATGCAGTTGGATTTTATGTGTTATTCTCGTATTTTTTATTTCTTTAGGCTTATGTGAATAATACATTTGTTTGATGAGGTTTCAAAGAAGAATGGATAGCAAATAACGCCATCATGGCAAAAGGAGCCAAATTAATTGGAAATAAAATATTTCGTAACTGATTTTATCGATTCAGAGTTGCTGAAGCGAATCGTAAGATACGATTCTATACTCGTATGTCAACATTGTCAGCAAATTTAGAGTGCTTAGATAAATAAAATGTTCTTAGATTTTAAGCACATTTGCACATCAGTACTGAATGCAACAAAATAAAAGTAATATGGAACGATATTTTTTAACGGCACTGAAATAATATGTGACGTTTTCAGTAAAGGAACCTTATTATTGGACTTTGGTTATGATTTTATTATGACCTTATCATGACTTTGCTTAAGATTTTCTAACTTATTCATTGTTTCAAATTCCTGTTTAAATAGAAACATGCTCTCAAATCAGATTTTTGAGATAACGATACCGGAAAGAAGGAAAGAATGTAAGGTACAAAATGGAGAAAATGAGTCAATATATCTTTAGACTCAGAATTTCGAATTTCGAATGGTATATTTAGAGTTTTGAAAGTTTTAAAATTCTTTCAAAAATGTCCGTTCAGTTACAAATTTTCTCAGATATTTTCTTAAATTAAGATTTATTTATTTAAGATTTTTTTACAATAATTGTAATGTATCTGACGACCAACATTTTTTGTAATATGTTGATGTAAGTTCCCCCATCTAAAATAACGACCCTTACATTAAGAAGTAACTATCGAGAACTATTTGGTATTTATCTTACGTAGTTGTGTGATTAAACATCTAACGTTTCTTGTCTTTTACGTTGAGAAAAATATAATTTTGGGAACTCCAGACTGTGACAGCATGATGTCCTTACCTACTATAGCAAATACCACATCATCAGCGTATTTGTATTCACTGCTGCATATAGGCCTCTCCCAAAGCTCGCCATCACACACGATATGGAATATCCAGGTACACACACGATATGAAATGAACACACGATATGATGATTTTCTGAAATATCCGTGTGGCTTTTATAGGTTAAGGTAGTGGAGATAACTCTACAATTCTAGCGAATTATTATTATAACATTACAAGTTTCTCAGGTAAGCACGGCTTTTAATATTTAACACAAAACTTTGTATTAGAAAATTAAAAGCTACCTATTTATGGTAGCTTTTATCATCACATCACTTTTATCATCCTATCACAAAACGGTACCTATTTATGAAGCCTTTATTATCTTGTAGAAAGCCTTCTTGTAGATTTTTTTTAGTTTTTACTCGAGGTAAGGGACACGCTATCATCGAAACAAATATTTAAAGAAATAGTGGTATTAGTCACGGAAATCTATGAAACTTTTCCAAAGAAGTCATTTTAATAGCTTAAGTTATAAAATATTTTCAAAAAAAAATCTCTTTTGGCTGTCCTGAAAAATTTCATTTTGTCCGTTTCATTATTTCTTATTTCCGATATCGATAAAGCAATAATAAAATATATTTTTTCTTGATTTCACTAATATCTAAATCTCATGTTACCTCTTTTTATTTACTTTTAACCACTAGCTAATTTCTAATTAAATTTTATATTAAAAAGTCAATCATGCTGTCGTCACATCATTGAGATATGAACTAGATTAAATACGAGTAGTTTTGTATACTTGATTGCATTGTGCACTGTTATCTTGATATCTTGCTTTGTGATCCAAAATAAATATCTGAGACACTATAACCGACAATAAGGTCCCTTACGTCAGATATTGTCACATATAGTCTTCTCTGGTTCTTCAATATTATCTCTCAATCGACCTTCATAGTCACAAATATGAATGCGGACATCGGAGTTGAGAAGACTGTATGGCATGAAAAATATGCCGACAGATATAAGAAAGTGATAAGGACAGACAAAGCCAACACTTATTTTTAACAACGACAACGAGTTGCCTACTTACCAAAATAGGCTTAGAACCAATAACGTTATTTAAAATAACAACATACGTTATAATAAGTAACTATTTATTAATATTATAACAATAGACTGCTAAATTAAACTTCGGTTACCAAAACTTGTTCACACAAAGTTGGCTGAAAATGTGAAGAAAATAATAGCATGATTAGTAAAAAAAAATCAGTGTGTAACAAAAGAACAGTGACGTTCTCTAATGTGGGGGCGAGGGGTCAGGGGTCAAACTTACCGATGATTAGAGCCAAGATGATGATCCCAATGACGGCTGCGATTATCATCATCTGAAAATGTCAATCGTTAAAATTATTTACGGAAATATAGGTTATATATACATATATACACGGAGCTCGAATGAGAAAAGAAATAATGGGTAAGTAAGCGTTTTGGTTATAATGGTTCATCAATAACTACGAGACCATTTCATAAGGACGCATCATGAAATGCTACACAGAATGATTCAACTAGTCGTGGGTATTCACGACTCCTCGGAGTGTTTCGGCTCACTTAATCCGGCTCCGCTCGCCGATCCGACTCCTCTTAACGATTCCTTGACTCATTTGATTCACCTAGTTATATTTTATAAGAGCCTGAGAGCGACTCATTCGCTTTGCATCATGTTCGTTCATGTAACTCACCAATCCAAAAATAAAAGGGATAAATAACTCCTCGGAGTCGATAACAGCTAGCCGGAATCATTAAGAGTTTCGGCTACGCTCGCGGTTACTGCGTTAAGTAGTGCTTTTTTCAAGGAAATGTATTTCCAACCGGGAATCGAACTCGGGACCTATCGCACAATCGGTAGGGTCACCATCACCATCGGTCGTCATATAAATGTTATACGAGTACATCACCTTGAAGATTTTAATTTCTTGGGTGATGTTAGAAACTACTGACTATTCAATAATATTAATAGTCAAATATAATAAATAGCAATATTAATACATTTTTCATTATATTATTATAACTTGTTGGAGCATTGGTATATTTTTAATCAGATTATGAGGATATGCCATAAACTGTAGATTGGATTGCCATAACTGTAGCGCCCGCGTGGGGCGAGTCGTTATAGAGCAACGGCGATGGACGGAGAGTGCAATTTTTTTATTCAGCTATTATCAATTACTTCGGCAATTTTAATCGGTGTATGTGTTATTATAACCGGTGTGTGTGATGTGTTGTGTTTATATATAGTGATCGGAGGATTAAATAGACGAATTTATGGCACTTTAGTTTGTTATTTGTTATTTTAGTTTTACAACGATCCGCTATGCCACACGCTTCACCAACCCTAGACTATACTGCAATCTATTGAGATGTTCATAGACTATAAACTTAATAAGACAATCCTTGACAGTGTGTGCCCACCAACAATGTGGACTGCTTTGGACTCCCGGAAGGGGATGCTGTGCGGCTTGGACTCAAGGGCGTAAGTGGTACCATGTCTTATTTTGAACATGCCAATGCCTGAAAAAATATACCAATAGAAAGACTAGGGTCAGCGGAATTAGGACTACTGCTCGTGTCAGTTATCCAAAGCCCTTTCACGAGGATAACTAAATAGATAGATATGGAAAGATAAAACGCATAATTGTACACCCAAACAAAAACAAGACAATAACGGACATTGTAAACACGTAGAATCGCTTATCGCTAAAAGTGAACTCTGTCATTCAACTTTGTAGAGACGAAAAAAATATTTTAATCACAGGTACAGTAGGCAATTAGGTACATAATCCCCGTCTAAATGTATGAGATATCGATATATGAGATTTTATTATGTTCATCCACATTGAACACGATAAAAATTATAATTTTTACTGAAATTAAAAGCCAATATGTAAAGACTAGATACCTTTAGGTTTTGCAGCCAGAATTTGCTTTTCAGTTTGCCGGCCTGTTGTTCGAACTGTGAAGCACCCTGTTGGAGTGCATCTGCAAAAATGTGGTCAAACAATATTAATATTTAATTGGAGTTCACTGTAATGTAGTTTTAATACTAGTTGCGTCAATCTTTGGCATTAGACCTAACAGTAACGCATCAAGCGGTTTTTTCGAGTTTCTGTTCAGTTACAATTATCACTGTCTTTGTCACATGCAATAGCTTAATCTATGCTCTATTACACGTGTACTTATATCTTAATCAAATGTTACAATCATTAATAAATGTAACAAAGGACATCATCCATACAAGTCTGGCATCATTTTTTTTTTATTGCCGTCAGCAATTATATTTAGAGAATTGAAAGATACATGAATGGTACACATACGATTTTTTTATTTTAGATAAAATCAGAATTACATTGATTAAAAACCAACTAGTTTTAACTTTGTTATTTTTTATTATTTCAAAGTCGTTACATAATAGTTTTACATTTTTTATTGTATACACATGAATAGTATAAAAGATAAAGATAAAATAGGTATTATCTTTATGATGACAGTATTCATTGATTTATTGCAATATAATAAAGAGATATCGGCTACCAACTTGTAACTCCTAATTAGCCCCCAATAAATTTCATAAAGGCCATGGAACCTTATTAATGCGTCTCCGACACACTCTTGGCCTGTTATTTAATTATTCCAAAATGTTATTCCAATCTACAGTCCTTTACTTGTTTATAAGAATCCTTTAGCAAATGGATTTCCTAAAAAAATGGATGTAACTCTTATGAAATAAATAAAAAAATCATTTGTATAACATTAGAATAGGTTTAACATCCAAATCTTCCAGTCTTTCGATCGTCCAAATATCATCAAAAAAAAATGGTGCCAGATATAATGATGTCTTTTATTTATAAGCCTATGAAGTTCCCGCGTAGGGCAAAGGCGTCTCCTTGTACTCACGACGACGTTTAAAGAGCCTTTAAAACACTGCCGCGTGTGTCATCTCATGTCACACATTGTAACTGCATTTCCCACCAGTGTGATTATTTATTGATTAGAGTCTGGGGACTAGTGACTTAAAGCACATAGTTTACACCACCACCAGAATACACCAGTTAACTATTGATAGTTGCTATAAGACAGGATAGCGCGTTTGGTAGGTATAGTACAATGCCATGGTTTGCCATCGGCTTAGCTACGTATGTCTCTTCATAATACGTATTTAATATATGTTGTAAACACAACATAAAACAAATGAAAAGAACGAAAATGTAATGAGGTACAAAAGGCAAGCTTATCTGCTGTGAAGATTTCTTCCACCAGATTTGGTCAAGCAGGGAAATATAAGTCAAGACAGAAAGGCAGGCGTAGTGCGTATGGAAAATTTGAATGTATAATAGTTTAATAGTACAATACTATTAACAAAATGCATAAATATATATTCTTATACATATACAATGCATATAGACACATATACCCAAATAATAAATATTATACATATAAAATATATACATAATATAATATAAGTATTCTAACAGAAGAAGAGTAGTGTATTGAATTGGCGGTGCGGAGGTGCGCAGGAAGTAGTGAAGAAGAGGACAGGAGAGGAGAGGAGAGAGGTGGTAAAGGAGGGAGGCGATATTCAGCGCCATCTACATTGGAACTTTGAGAGAGAGAACATTTGGTGTGAAAATTTATTTATGTATTATAAAAAGTGATTAAAAGTAAAACACTATTACTATTGTTTCTGAACAAACTTAGGGCTCCGTTAGGCGAGAAATAATAACACTTCAGTACAACTCACTAGCACTCAGCGTTTATTCTTTGAAACGATTCTCCTTAAAAATATTCCTTACACTACTTATACTAACAGAGGTAACGAAACCATAGCGAGTTCTAACCTCGACGTCACAACGCCATCTATCGAGCGCATAGCTAAACTCTAATATTTAATGAATAAATATTAGAACCCGCCGTGGTTTCGCTACATACTTAAACATATACTTAAACATACCGCCCACCAAGGACATAATGCAGAATGTCCTTTAAACCGCCCACCATGCCACAGTCAAGGTAAGCAATGCTAAACAGAAATCTTATTTTGCTATGGGCAATATCGATAATTTTGATGTAGGTCTTTTAATTATTGCATTTTTGGTACGGATGGTAACTACCCGTGTAATTTTATCCGGACCAGGGTGTTTTTGCTCCACTTTGCCCAACAACCACCTTCCAGGAGGTAGATCGTCCTCCTTAACTAAAACTACATCGCCTAGTGATGGTTCCGGGTTCTGGTATTCCCATTTATTCCTTTGCAGAAATTGATGAAGATAATCCTGCGACCATCTGCGCCAAAAGTCCTGCATCATTCGCTGATGGAGTTGCCATCGACGCAAAGTATGGATGTTCGAAGTTTCATAATTTGAATCTGGTACTACGACGAGTGGTTCCCCCACCAGGAAATGACCAGGAGTCAATACAAAAAGCTCATTTGGATCCTCTACATGTGACATTGGCCTCGAATTTAGACATGCCTCAATTTGCGTTAACACTGTGGCCATCTCCTCATAAGTCAACGTAGAGTTCCCTATGACTCGCTTAAGATGGAACTTCATGGACTTTATGCCTGCCTCCCAAAGTCCCCCAAAATTGGGTGCGCGAGGAGGAATAAAGTTCCAATGAGTCCCGTTGCTCGCGAGATATTCTGCCAGTTCCGGTTTGAAGTTTGATTTTTCTTCATTAAACAAGCACAATAACTCGCGAGCAGCTCCTACAAAATTTGTGCCGTTGTCGCTGTACAACTCAGCACATCTGCCTCGTCTTGCGACAAACCTTCTAAAGGCAGCCAAGAAACCTGGAGTGCTTAATTCGCTGACAGCTTCGAGGTGCACCGCTCTTGTCGACATGCATACAAACAATGCAACGTAACCCTTATAAGACTTATTGCCCCTACCCTTGGACACTCTTATATTGATAGGCCCTGCGTAATCTACGCCACTAATGAAAAAGGGCTTGTTTGGGGTCACACGGGATAAAGGTACTTGTCCCATGAGCTGAGACGTGGCCTTTGTTGAGTACCTAATACAAGTGACACAGCCTCTGTAACACTTTTTAACTAAAGCCTTGACCCCTACAATCCAATACCTTGATCGCAAATACGTGATCATGAGTTGCGGCCCACCGTGCATAGTTTTTTGATGCGCTTCTGCAATCAAAAGACCTGTTAAAAAGGATTCCTTTGGTATAAGAATCGGATGTTTCTCATTAAATGTTAAAGAAGACATTTCCAATCTGCCACCAACTCTTATTATACCGTTTGAATCTAAAAATACGTTTAAGGATCTTAGCTTCTTCTTTTTCTTATCTAAACTTCCCTTTCTTTTCAGTTCTTCCAACTCTTCCGAAAATCCTTCTTCCTGACATCTTATAACACAAACTTCTACGGCTTCCTCGATTTCTCGTCTGGACAAGTATTTAGTGTCGTGCCTGATATTTACCTTTCCTCTTACATTCAACCATCTTCGACAGTAGGCAATCACTCGAACAAGCCTGGAGAACGAGGAAAACCTTTGCCAAAAAGCAACGTCAAAGACAGCCATTTGTACTCTAACTTCTTCGAGATTAGTTATGAGGTGCTTAGGCCTTTTAAAAATAATCAAGTCCTGTCTTAAAAAATCCGGACCTTCAAACCATATGGAAGTTGTTGAAAGCTCTGCAGGAGATATACCTCGTGATGCACAGTCCGCTGGGTTTTTCTTGGTCGGTACATGAGACCAGTGCTGGGTGTCTAGAGGTAATAAAATTTCTGAGACCCGATTCGCCACAAAAGTCTTCCAGCGGCTCGGATGATTATTTAACCAGGCCAGAACTACCTCACTGTCGGTGAAAGCATGCAACTGATCTTTGGCTATTCCCATAACTTCAGCTACTTCCACAATGAGCTTAGCCAACAGTACAGCCCCACAAAGTTCGAGCCTGGGTATCGATACTTGCTTTATAGGCGCGACCTTCGTTTTAGATGTCAATAAAGAGACGTGGATTTTTCCCTGGTCATCCACTACTCTGAGGTATACGACAGCAGCATATGCCACCTTTGAGGCATCCGAAAACCCGTATAATTCGCGTTTATTCTTACTACACGTGTGTAACCAACGCGGAATTTTTATCTCAACTAAAGCAGCCAAGTTTCGACGGTAAGTAAGCCATTCACTTAATAAATTGTTTGGAACTTCTTGATCCCACCCAATTCCAGCTAGCCACAGCTTTTGTATTAATATTTTAGCTAAAATAATACTGGGCGCTAACCATCCGAGTGGGTCGAATAAACGTGAAATGTC
This sequence comes from Sesia apiformis, assembly GCA_914767545.1. Taxonomy (NCBI): domain Eukaryota; kingdom Metazoa; phylum Arthropoda; class Insecta; order Lepidoptera; family Sesiidae; genus Sesia; species Sesia apiformis. The sequence goes on along the minus strand of OU611967.1, from coordinate 9,944,870 downwards.
AGAAATAATTTTTCTTTTTGTTGCAGGTTCAACTAGCGGCGTGAGATCGACGGAGTACTGAAAGAAGTCATCACTTGGATTCCAGGTAAGTCCCAAAATCTTTGTTATGTCATCAACCTTAATACTTAAACCCTCATCCTTGCCACCTTTTTCATTCCTTATCTTATCTAACAATTCTCGGCAATTGCTTCTCCATTTCTGCAATGGAAACCCTCCTTTGCCTAGCACCGTACTTAACTCTGAGTAAATATTAAAAGCACCTTCCATATCGTCAGCTCCTGTCATCACATCATCCATATAAAAATCGTCCAAGATTATTTTGGCAATACCTGGCCTATCCAAGCACTCATCATAGGCCAGCTGTTGTAACGACCTTACCGCCAAATATGGTGCTGATGCAGTACCGAAAGTAACGGTAATCAGCTCATATTCCTGGAGCTCCATTTCAGGACTATCTCTCCAAAGTATTCTTTGGAATGGAGTATCTTCCCTATTTACCAACACTTGCCTATACATTTTGATGATATCCGCTACCAGACCTATCTTATGTGATCTCCAGCGCATAATGGTATGACGGAGTTCAGGTTGCAACGCCGGGCCAACCATCAATTCATCGTTAAATGCCTTTCCATTGGTTCCCTTACAGGACGCATCAAATACGACCCGGACCTTCGTCGTGTCCTTATCCTCCCTGACAACTGCATGGTGAGGTAAATATATTGCTGCTTTATTATCCTTTTCTTTATCGATAACCTTGACCATGTGATTTAATTCTAAATATTCTTGCATGACCTTTGTGTAATCTGCCTTTAATTTTGGGTTTTTTCCTAACCTTATCTCTAAACCTTTTAATCTTTTTTCAGCAATACTCCTGGACTCACCAAGCCTGCTGACCGGGTCAGCGTCACGTAGCGGTAATTTCACAATATACCTGCCCTCCTTATTTCTAATCGTGGACGCTGTAAATAGTTTTTCGCATTTAATTTCATCCTCTGTGAGCATTCTTTTTGTTCCTGATGTTTCAGCCTCCAGTTCCCAGAACTTTTTCAGCATGTTGTCAGCATCAAAACTTGAGTGCATCACATGGATGTGAGAATGTATATTGGATGAATTATCTACCTCACAGACCCCTGATATTATCCACCCAAACGCAGTATCCTGCGCCAAGAGAGAACCACCCAGATTTCTTTGAATGCCTTCTTGAATGATTTGGCTGTATACCTCAGCACCTAATAAGATATCGATCTTATTAGGTCTGTGATATTCAGGATCAGCCAAATCATCAACTGACAGATTTACCCATTCTACCCTGGTTACTTTGGTAACTGGGAGAAGGGACGTAACTGATTTCAAGATATAAGCATCAACCTTAACCTGAAACTGGGGATCTACTCTCGACCTTATATTAATTTTGACCGTGGACTTCGAAGTCACACTTTTGTCACCCCCTACACCTACTACAGTGTGTTTGGCCGCAATCTTTTTTAATCCTAAGTACTGAGCCATAGCTTCTGTAATAAAAGATCCTTGCGACCCTTGGTCTAATAATGCCCTAACCTGAAGATAAGTCCCGTCTTTCGACTCAGCTTGCACCACAGCTGTAGTTAATAAAACCGTTTTACAACAGTTCCCTGTCGAAAGACAAGATACAAGTGGCTTACTAGACCCCTCCGCTTGCGCGGTAAACTTATTGCTGTCTGATGCAGCGTTTTCCTCAATCGACTTTTTACTCGTCGATGAAGCTCCCTCGTGAACCGTCTCAATTTCTGCACTAACAGAACCAGAATCACCACTAGGGTGCAATAATGAATGGTGGCGGCGTTTGCACACCCGGCATCGGACCATGTTTTTACAATATTTAGCAGAGTGGTTGCTGTTCAAACACACAAAACATAACCTTTTCTCCATTGCAATATCACGTCGTTTGTCGTTAGGTTCTTTAGCGAATTTTTTGCATGTAGTTATTTTATGATCTGCAGTACAATACGCACACGACGCAATTTTATTCTCTTTCACAATGTGAAAAGATTTTGTATTTTTGCTCTCTACTTTGTTAGACTTTGAATCTAAATTTTCTAAACCTCTAAAACGCCCTATCAAAAAATCAGAAAATTGCACAAACGTTGAAAATTCATCAGTTGGATCTGAGGCCACTTTTAATTCCCATGCTTTTCGGGTATCTTTATCTAATTTAGCGCTTATTAGATGGATAATCAAAATATCCCAAGAGGAAATATTTACACCTAGATTTCTTATAGACTCTAAACAATCTGATGTTGTACTAATTAACTTCTTAATTTCAGAGGCAGATTCAGACCACAAACTTTTTTGATTTAGCAGCCGATTCAAAATGCCATTAGCCAAAAACCGCTTATTGTTGTACATACTATCCAATTTCTCCCAAGCAACTTGATAGCTATCAGATGTCACTTTAATGTTTCGTAACAACTGTTCCGCTTCACCTGTTAAATGTCCCCTGAGATAGTAGAACCTTTGAGCATCATCCAGAGACTTGTTTTCATGCACAAGCCCTAAAAACAGATCTCTGAACGTCTGCCACTCAGTATATTTCCCGGAAAACGTTGGTATTTTAATTTCTGGCAACTTGAAACGTCTAGCTAAACTTTCACATTGATTATTTGAACTTGAATTTAACTCTGCCTCTGGTGTTTTTAACTTATATAACATTTCTTTTAAATCAGTCTTAAATTGTACATACAATTCTTCTACATCATCATAGACATTGTTTTTATGATAATCCGAACTATACAAATCACTTCGCTTAACTTGACTAATAATCTCAGTATGAGTGCTTGTAAATAAACTCCACTGTTTCTCTAAGTTATCTAGTCTAGTTTCAATATATGGAACAGTCAAACGCTCTTTAGGAGACTTTTTAAAATTAGTCTTAACTTTCAGCATTTTTGCTCTAATATCCTCCTGTAAATCGTTAAACGCTTCCATTTTAAATTGTTTATCAAACTCTGTAATTGACTTAAAAACACTCAAACACAATAGTCTCACAATACCACAACAAATAAAAACAAAGCTAAACAGAAAAATGAGCAGAAGTCTTTTTGTCCGTACTTCCAATAAATGTATACCAAGTTAAAACACAAATTGGGCAAAATTTTACAAGTCTTTTTGCAAGTAATTCTGGTAAAAATTGGGCATGGATTCCCCGTCTCAACCAACTATTACTTAAAACTATTACAAGTCCAAACTAACTAAATTATTCTAAGTTAAATCTGACTATCTTGCAGGATTCTTGAATTTTTCTAAGTTCCACCTAGTCTTGACTTTAAAGTTCAAATTTGCATGTACTTCTCAAAATTTCAACTTTATTTCTTCTAGTAAATAAGAGCGAAAATGTACTCACGATTGAACACTGCACTCACTGTCACTGATTTTCTTCGACGACACGCGCCTGCTACCAGTGGCGCCCTCTGGCGCTCCGCAACCTGCTTTTCACCTCCCGAATTCACCACTCCTCCAGATGTTGCCACCCGGCTCCACCACTGCCTTGACGCCTTTCCAGCCGCCTTGCTGTGGGGATGATCTGGACAGCGATCCACTGCCCAGTAGCGACGAAACGGGTAGTAACCACTACCACCACCGATGATTACCAAAAAACACGCCCAGCCATATCCGGTTCGAAGTAGGGATGCTCGATATACATCGATGCATCGAAAACATCGATGTTTACTATCCAATATATCGGATCAATCCGATACATCGGTTAATTTGGTTATTTAACGATGCATCGATGTATTTTATTCGATGCATCGAATGACGCACGCATTATAATCCTCTAATAAAAGTACATGAGAAATTTATGGGGCCACAGTGACGCGGCATTTCATTGGTTGAGATAAACATATAATATAGAAAAACAACACAAAAATATATACAAAATAAAAATGTATGACACGAATGATGTGAATTATAAGTATGGTCAGATTGTAAACAACAGTTTCCGAAATTGTTCAAAATAGCCTATATATATTTAACTTTGGTAGCCAGCTCAGTACCATCAGAAAGACTTTTTTCAAAAGCTTCACAAGGTTTGAATTAACAACGTAACAGAATACAAGGAAAACGGGTTAATAAAATCTTATTTATGCAAAGCTTAGAGAAGAAGTATTGGGATCTGTAATTTCCAAAATTTTCATTCATTCTTCTAATAAATCTCAATTAAATTGAAATCCTTGGATTACCTGTATGTCTCATTTTCCTATCCTATATTTCTAAATGATGTCAGAAAGCATACAAATCATCGATGTTTTTTAACTGATGCATCGAAAATATCGATGTTTTTATTTGATGCATCGTAAAACATCGATGCAACGTTTCGATGCATCACATCGAAAAAAACATCGATGTATTTTTTGAATGAACATCCCTAGTTCGAAGGACCATGAACAAACTTAGGGCTCCGTTAGGCGAGAAATAATAACACTTCAGTACAACTCACTAGCACTCAGCGTTTATTCTTTGAAACGATTCTCCTTAAAAATATTCCTTACACTACTTATACTAACAGAGGTAACGAAACCATAGCGAGTTCTAACCTCGACGTCACAACGCCATCTATCGAGCGCATAGGTAAACTCTAATATTTAATGAATAAATATTAGAACCCGCCGTGGTTTCGCTACATACTTAAACATATACTTAAACAGTTTCCTTTATTAAATAACGGCCTTCTGTAAAATATATATTTAATGTATATTATATACAATACGAACTATTTAGGAAATTGACCATAAGTGCTCTTTTAATCGGTTTTAAAAAATAGTAGGAGAAGGAGTATCACGTACCTTATGAGGGAGAATATTCCATAAGCGTACGGCTTGAATTTACGTACTGCTTACGTATATTTATGTTTAATATGAATTTCCAAATTAAAATTAATCTAACACTAAACAAGTCAATTATCTAGTACCTATGCACGAAGGTACTCGTACATTAAAGTATATTATAACAATTTCACCTGCTCTGTCATCCAGTTCCGAGAGCTTCTGATCTCGCTCCAACACTTTCTCGACGTTGGTTTTCATTATGTCGACCACCTGCAATATAATTGTTTTCATATAGTAAAACTCTTAAATGTTTATTATAATATAAGGTTAATGTTAAACTCTATAATTAATAATTGTCACTATGAGAGACAAATTACTTTCAACTATCATTGAATGCTACGACATAATATAAAAGTTTAGTAACTAAGAAAACTGATATCAAATCTTTTAAACAATCTTGTCAGATACACAGAAATACTTAGAAAAGATACTTAAAGTTTGTTAATAACAAACTTCTTTAAGTATTAAAATAGAAAAGCTTTACAAAATAAATTTAATCAAACTTATAAATTTATTTTAAAAAATCCTTCCATATATAGAGGAAACTTTAAAGTAACTGCAAGGATAACTAAACGTGAAAGTAGTGAACATCTAAGTATAACATCTAACTTAACATCTCAGCATTATATTATATTTTAAGATAAGTTAATAATAATTCAGGTGACAAACAATGTTATCAAAAAATTAAAGATCCCTCGTCAAAGATAAATTTTCACACAGCAACCGAGAGCCGAGAAAAACCTCGATTTTGCAACGAAAATTCCCACTTGCGTGTTTGAAATGTACCTATATATGCAGAAACTCCATTTTAGTACATTAAAATGTATATTTTACACGCCCGTATAAAATGTACTCATGCAGAATATTCCGTCAGTTAAACGACGTCACGAGTCACCAATTACCGCCGCTATTTTATGTATTGTAACATTCGGGTTACATCCCAGGACTATTGTTCATTCATGTACTGAATACTTATTTAGATAGTGCGTCTCTATGTGGTGCCCTTGTATATGTTAACGTTACCTTTAATAATAAATATTCATCAATAAAGCTGATCTAAGAAATAATGCTGTACGACTATTTAAAACGTAAGGTAAATTCCTTATTTTCGTGTGGTTCCAAAAGTGGCCCCTTTTCTAGTTCTATTCAGATAAATAGTTTTATCTAGAACCTTTGAGTGATTGCTAAATTATTGATATATTTTGAAACGGAAATAAACAACGCTCAGGTAAAACAGAAGCTACGGACTAATAAAATAAATTGCAATTTTGAAGTAAAATTGAATATGTGACTTTGGTTAATTTATCTAACTTGAAATTTCGTTATTTTAAGATTCTGTGTGGGACGCCCTCCGGCCGGCCAGGTGACTTAAAGAAATTCGCTTATGGTGGTTGGATGAGAAGAGCCGGAAATCGTGTGTGGCGGCGAGCTTTGGGAAAGGCCTTGGAGAGACATAGGTTGACGATTTGGTACGGTAAGATTCTGTTGAATAAAATCATGCTCTAACATCCAATTATTCAGACAGAGCGTAAGTAAATAAAAATATTTGTAAAGACAGTAAATAGCTAAACTTTCACAATGATATTCGAGAAGATTTTCGAGATTTGGTGGAAATATCACTGAAATACGTGTTTCTCTTGTAGGAACTGAGATACGAGAAACCGAAAAAGCCAGAAATGAATGAAAGTTGCACGTGCCGCGTGAAATATACCCATGCAGACAATTTCCGGCAATTGAACGAACGTCACAAGCCGCCAATTGCCGCTCTGGTATGTAATTTCCGGGTCATATCCCATGACGACTATATTGAATACATTTATGTTTGTCTTCTTCACTTAGACAATGTTAGTTTCTATAGTTCAAGAAGCTTGTTCTTTGCACGTCCCGTAATAAACGACAATTTTCGAAAGTCACATTGATGTCGTAACTAGGTACGTACTAGGTACCTGAATTTTTGATTTGATTCCGTGAACTTGAACTATACAGATTTTACTTCGAATTACATTCGGAGTTTAAAAAAAATGCGTGACGATCTTCGTTCCTGACGGGGGTCCCCTGACCGCATATTTAATTTGTTTGTAAACATAACTATCTTATTTGCGTCAAGTGATTTTTTCCTCAATAGATAATGAAGCTGCATCTCTAGTGGACGCATTGAGTAACTTAAAAAGTTCATACAGAAAAAAGACTTGATCAACAAAGCCTGTACCCGCACCTAATAAAAGAATGTAAAAAGGATAAAAGGTCAATGACATAAAAGTGTCAACGGCCCAAAACCACCTGGAAATTACAAATAATTTGGAGAAAATATTAATAACAAAAAAATTTAAGGAATTCTTTTGAAATTTTTGATAACGGAAATAGCTTCATAAATAATTATCGTATAAATATTCATCGCTTCAAGTAGAGGGTGGTATAATAAAAACGTTTGTATAATAAAATATCTTTCGGCCCAAATACTTATAAGGCAATTGAAAGATTCTGTATAACATAAAAATACCTTAATGAAAAAAAAATCAATCTTTATTGAGTACAAAAGTAATATTAGTAAAGCCCGATGTTGGAAACTAAAATTAATATAAGTCCCAAAAAGTCAAGTATCGTACTTTTTATTGTATCTATTCATGTTTTCTAATCAATATAAAATTATTTACTTGACGAGAAAAGAAACAAAAATGTTGATCACTCAAGTGATTCTGGGCCAAATAGGACCCACTAATTGAAAAGAAGACAATACAAAGATCAAATTTTAATTAGAGTAAAATCTAAAATTTCCTTCTAATGTTCTAGCACTTTCATGGTATTATTGTTAAACGAATGACACAACTACGACAAAGGACAAAGGTTTCCCTAGTGCAGGGTATCAGGCCATGATAACTTTTGTGTTAAAATATTTCGAGTCAACACCTTTATTGCACCATTGCATGTTGTATCTAAGCAAAAATGACACTGGTAAAATAATCTTTATAATTAATAATATCATCAAGTCGCTATTTACATGTTTGGCGGTAATGTTCGTGACACTTTCCCGCCCATGACGTCATCGTCTCTTTCCCACATAATCGATGGCTTTTTAGACAGATAAAATGTAATATATTTCGTTGATCTAAGCCTATACAAATATGCACTCTAACTAAAAAATAAAAGAGTAAAATACATACCTCATCAACCTGCGCCTGTGTCTGCTGCAGGCGGCGCTGGGCGGCGATCTGCTGGGGCGTCTTGGGTCCGCCCACGGGCATGTCGCCGTCGCCAGCCGTCGGCGCCAGGCCTCCTTCCGCCGCCCTGCGTCACACGGTCATTAAATAGGGTTGTCGCTAACCGCAATTCTATATTCGTATGTCTATCCTTAAACCGTATATTACAATCTCCAGTATAAGTATTAACTGCATTAGTAGACACCTTAAGTTTGAGTATCAACCTGGCAGTGAATGGGTAACGCCTGATGATTAATGTTTTCTCTTGTACTACTTACATTTCTATAGTACCTACATTTATATTATAAATAGATGCCTAATCTAGCCATAAATATTGTTACAAAGAAAACATTGATTTGTGTTATTTTAGAAATAAATAGGTAAGCATTTTAAAATACAGCGTTTATTAGAAATGGCCACCATTTGTCTTTATACAATCCTTCAAACATTGTGGCCAGTTTTCGATTGAAACACGCACCCTTCCCATGGGAAAATTACCAACTACAACCCTTATGGAATGGTTTAGGGATTAAATATTATCATGGCGTTTAGAGTATGCCATGCTCTCTAAAACAGACTATAAATCATAATCAAGCGGATTAAGATCCGGACTAGATGCCAGTCTTCAGCTTAAACGAAGTCGGAATATTCCTTTCTAGCCACGCCTGTGTTAAGCGAGGCTTATGATCTGGTGCTGAGGCTTGCTGAAGAGACCATTCTTGGTTATGGAACAGGGTGGTGTTAAAGAGGCTTTACGACCTTCTCAAGAATCGTATCTTGTTACACTTGAGCCGACATTATAATACCTTTTTCAGAAAAATGTGGTTCAGTCTTCAGTCACTAACACACCCACCAAAACATCATTGAATCCGGATAATGGCCACATTGCACCTTATTGACCAATTGAGCAGCTTCTCTAAAGTTATGATCATAAACCGTTTAGGTAAGTATTTATTTTATGTACTCAATTTATGTTTGATGGAATAACTCAGTTTTTGAGTTATTCCATCAAAGTTTAAATATTCCAAAGTTATTGCAGTGTGAACACACACCTGGAATACGTCAAAATAAAAAATGGTTGTCATTCAAGGGGTCGGTTTATGACCCACATATGGGGGGCATACTTATATTTATTGATAACATTGAGTATGCTGTATTTAATACCCTAATTGTACTTATATCAGTATATAACGTCCCACTGTAGGGCATAGGCCTCTTCTAGTATATCACTGGGCTTCGGGCCAATGTGGATTGGTGGATATAGTACCCCAATATAAAGTAAAAACTATGTATATGCTAGAAATACCATAAGAAAATCATATCTAAGCATACTCGCGCTTAGAGCAAATAAATATAATTTGAATTCATAACATCGCCGGGTATTTTACATATATGTATTGCGCATATATTGCGTACTATATCCTTACATCATCAAATAGATATACACATGTCTGTGTTTTGTTTATCTCGTATTAAATAAACATCATTTCAGTCGCAAACATTGCAGTATTATGTACCCACAGACAAAAGTAAATGTTTGTTAAATAAGCAAACCGCGAGTAATGCCGCAATATATAAATAGATACTTAATACACTAGTGCCCCGTCCTGGTTTCGCTCGGATGGTATGATAATATTTTAGGGAACCCAAACATAGCCTATATCCATACGAGTTAGTGTGGCTTCCTAAAAATGGAAGAACTTTTGAAATCAGTCCAATTGTTTCTGAGTTTAAGTTTTTACATATAAACAAACAAAAACTTAATGTCTTTTTATTATATTAGTGTGTCGGAGAGAAACTGAAGATGGCGCTAGTTCTCATCGTATGTTATAAATAGTTATAATCTTCAGGAACAACACCGAGAAAGATGAGTTAGAAAGGAGCTTTGTAATCTTCGCCGTATTGAATGAGGAAAATTGGCAAGATTTTTTTTGTACCTATCGTAGAATAAGATGTCTGATATATATCAGACTGCATATGCATATATCTCCTCCTTCAAACCACTGCATATGCAGTGGTTTGAATTTTGAGAAGGTATGTAGATAATATGTTGGTATACAGGGTTAATAAGAAAAGCTGCATACTCTTGATAGTGAATCTCTTTCATAATAAGGCGGGACATAGGGATATAAGACAGAACATAATGGGAGGTACTTGTATTGTTACATCAAATGTTATTATCTATGTTCTTGCGAAATAAATGATTTGATTTGATTAAAACTAACAACCTTTGTTCTACGATCTATTTCTGAATTTGATATTTTCCCGGAAAAAGTTATTTTTTATATGAAGTCTCCGACTTTGTTACTCTATACTACTCAATATATGCAACTAGCCTATTGCGAACTACATTCATAAACAAGTGCTAATCGATCCGCTACTATTAGACACCTACATCTATTTATATGGGTGCGAGTGTACTTACGCGGTGCGAGTGTACTTACGCGGTGCGAGTGTACTTACGCGGTGCGAGTGTACTTACGCGGTGCGAGTGTATTTACGCGGTGCAAGTGTACTTACGCGGTGCGAGTGTACTGACGCGGTGAGAATGACTGATTAGTGTGAAAAAAGTACTAAATGTTAAAAAGTTTTAAAACAAAAGTTTTCACTAAATAAATCCAGTGTTAAGAGGGTGTAGGTATCTTTTATTTATTAAATTCTGTATAAAGATAATATTTTCTTAGGTTTTCGCGATTACTATACATAGCAATTAAACAACTTTGAACGGTTTAAATCGCGTATATTGAACATTATTTATATCCCGACGTTTCGAACACTTTGCAGTGGACGTGGTCACGGGGTGACTAATTGATTTTATTTGTCACTTGAGTGACAAATGTGACAAATAAAATCAATTAGTCACCCCGTGACCACGTCCACTGCAAAGTGTTCGAAACGTCGGGATATAAATAATGTTAAATATACGCGATTTAAACGGTTCAAAGTTGTTTAATTGCTCTGTATAAAGATTTTTTAAAATACTGAAAATGTCAGGAGTAATAACAATACTAACGTTCGCCCACGGTTCGCCCACGTTCGGACAGGTTTAGCATGGTAGTTAAATGGTAAGTTTTGCTTGACTGCGTATATGAGATGCGCGCCAGTGTATGTGTATATTATGTTTGTCGGCCATTTGTATCCTTTGTTTTGTATCATAATACATTGTATTATTGTATCATACATATACAGATGTAAATTGATAACTATTATCAACTTGAAGAATGTAAATAATTTATTTCGGTACGATGTATACTAAAAATAATACTTTGCTTTCTAAAAATGTAAATGTTGCGAAATAAACGCTCTACACAATAGTGAAAATGGCAAGAAAATTATTTAGTGCGGAAAAAGAAACAAAAGACAAGTTATGTATATTTATGTAAAGACAGGTATACTTGTAGATGATATTTCTAAAAGGATTTTTCAGAGTGGCTGCGTAATTACTTGTCACTAACAAAGGTGATAAAATACGTATCCGATTCTATATAACCGACGAGACGAAAATTCAAAGACTGCATAAACACAGCAAAAACCCAAACATAGCCTACCTATGCATTGATAAGACTTCCTAAAAATGGAAGAATTTTCGAAATCAATCCAGTAGTTTCTGAGTTTATCTTTTACATAAAAACATACAGTCTCCTTTCATAATATTTGTTGTTTTATTTGTACTTTTTTAATATTTATTTTTAAAGCTAATTTCGAAATGTAAAGGATAAATTTGGGATGGCGGGTTTTTTATGACAATAACAGATTTTAATAAAAATAAAAAGCATTATAAAAAATTAAACGGTTATAAAAAGGTGGCGGCAAGGATTCCGTAACATTCTCTCTCCTTGAGCAGCAGTGCACAAAAGCAATTAAGTTGCCCAAGTTCCCCTAAGGCTTTGGTGGTCAGATTAACCAGTCATTTGAGGGGACGACGATGGGTACGTCGACACAACACACACATGTCAACACATCTACTACCCTAGTAACTCTATACCTACCAGGTTATTTGGCTAATAACAACCAAGTCTAATTCTAATTCTTCGTTACGGAATTGCAGACGAGGTTGCATGGTAGGTAAGATCTTTCGAACCCAGGGATAAAAAAACCCTAAAACAGTCAGCGAGTCCAAGAGCCTTCCTCCAGTTGGGTTGACGAAGTAGATCTACGTCGTCAAGGCTGGCTGGTATAATGTGATTGGAGTATGAACCGATTAAAAAATAAAATGGTGTCAATATCTCCCGATCAGCGTAGTCCATAGATACGTGGCTTCTAAAAGTAAAGTCAGTAAAACGTTTTCTTTAGGAGCTCTGTTAGTTAGGGTAGCCTTTAGTGCTGACCTTTATACTCGTAGATCGCACCATACTCTCCCAGAAAGATCGCGAATATACCATCTCTTATCGTCACAAAACGTTTCTATTGAATAATTGAAACAATTGATCGGTTATATCCTAATGGGTAATAGAGGTCATAATCCTAAATGCTTTTGAATTTAACAAGTTATTTATTGTACAATAGACCTAAAATAACTTGTGTGAAGCGAAATTAAATTCCAGTCGGCATTCGGTGACTCCTTCCGTAAAATTACTGAGATTTCTAGGGCCAATTAGAGCTGAGTATCGACGTGACATTTGTATGTAGGACACGAGGAAAAACCAGTGGACCAAATCAAATTCTATCCCGCCCATCAAGGATAATTGGAACAGTATTAAGAAGAAACGGCATCAGTAACAATTTTAATGAAAGCATAAAGTAATATTTGGTTATATTTGGAAATTAAAAATAAACAAAGAGAATGAACCGTTCTATTCTTGTTCTATTAATCCGAAGTATTATTCTTATTATTAACAATTATTATTTTCATTTGATCCAAAACTCTTTCTAGCTTGGAAAATTTTACCAATTTTTGTTGCATTTTTGTCGAATATTATCAAAATGCATTTGTGCTTTTTTCTAAGGAGGGCAGCAGGTATATAACTTCTCGACCTTATCTTACTAGTGTTGAATCAATCTATTTTTCTCTACAACTTGTTTTATTCAATATTTTAATTCAATTCATGGACCGTCTATATTGTAGTTCATGCATTATTTATTATCTTGCATTGTCCAATGCGTTTTATTTAGAAAATATCTCGATAATTCGGAGAGAATTAAGGAAAATCATTAGAGCTTTTTTACAAAAAGATGTAGCGTTAATATCGTATTAAGCCTGAATGACTCATGTTATAGCGACCGACAAAAGCTTGTTATACAATGAAAATTTCTTTCAGCTAAAATGTGCCTGTAAAATTAATTTCTAGACAAAGTATCCGTGCAAATACATACTTTCATCTAATAAAAGTCTTGACCTCTACCATTTAACCACAATATTAAAATATCAAAAGGAAACCTTCTGGTTAAACTTTACACTTTTATATTTCTTCTTTAAAAAGAGCTTGGAAAAGCTACGCCCACGTACAATTTCTTCGTTATTAATGCATAAATTATTTTGTTTTATATTTAAATATTGTAGAATGCTAAGTTCGGCGATAGCCCGGAGTTACGTACTCTAGACTCACATGTGTGAGTTCATGACTTCGAATCTCGGCCTGTTAAGTTGTTTCTACTTAAGTACGATTTTTGCGTATATTACTAGCGTATATTACTTGAGAATTTTAAAAAGTTTGGGGCATCTACCACTCTGCATTGGACTTGCGTGAAAAATCCAGGGCGAGTGGGACTTACAATCAACCAGTTCGCCCTACAGTGGGGTCTATTACATACATACATACATACATACATTGTATTACATACATATTTCATTACTATATAATTCATTTTAGATTACTTATTTTAGAAGGTGTCGTTCAGTGATCGCTTGTGATTCTTTTTTGTATTGGCCGTCTACGAATACGGTTCATAATACAAAGATGCACTTAGATCGTTTATCTAAAATTTATTCATTAGAACAGGTAAAGGACATGTTATCTAATATAGTATATTCGTGTGAATATGTTAATATTACTTTAAACATGCATATTGGCCAACGCGAAAGGATAATTGGTATGCAATCCAATCAATAATGACACGGTATCGAATTGTTGAAAAACAATATAACATTAAAGATATACTCGTATATAACCAATTTTAATAAATCTTTATTTTTCCATTTAAATACAAAAAGAGAAAACAAGTTTATCCTCGAATAAAACGATTTTATCGGAATGTTTTCTTCACAAATATAAAGGGATTGATTCAATTTGTATTACGAGAGCTCTCTGTGTTCTCCTATATTTGTTGGAAATAGATTTCTATCAAATTGCTGACTTACAAGTACTTTTAAAATAAACTTGATTGTCGTTTGTGACATTTTAGGACAATATAAATTCCAAGCATATAATGTCCCACTGCAGGGCACAGGCATCCCCTATTAAATCAATGGGGGGTTTCGGGCCGTAATTCAATACAACGGCCCAGTGGGTATTGGTCGATCACATACACCAGATTATTTTATATTTCTGGAGCATGCGAGTTTCCTCACGATTTCATAGAGGGTACCGTGGGATCGCGAGCCGGTGAGAAGCGTCCAGGCACGTGCCAATACCTGGTAATGGTTGAGGGCCGGTGTCTGTTCACGGTGTTCACGTCCTCTTCTCCGCCGGCGGGGACGGTGTATATGTGTAGTCTGCGAGTGTAGTGTAAGAACCGCAATGGCAGCAGTAATTGGGTCATCGGGGTCGTCTAAGACATGCCGACGACGATGATGAAGACAGCAACGGGGAGGGTCATTCCTATTGGGGACGTAGATTAGGCTGTGAACTACTAGGGGGTTGGGATGCTGAGGGACTCTGTCGTAGTAGAGTCGGGTGGAGTCTTTCACGTATTTGACGATGGAGGGAAGTTGCAAGTCCTTGTGGAGGTCGACATTGCGAGAGTACCATGGGGCAGCCACGGCCTTACGCACGAATCTATTTTGGAGGGTTTGGGGTATTTTAATATTGAAGGGGGCCGTGTGTGCAAAGACAACGCTACCGAAGGTCGTTATGGGACGTATGCAAGTTTTGTACAATGTCAGCTTATTTCTAAGCAACATTTTACTTCTCCCGCCTATGAAAAGGTTGAGGCGACCGAGTACAAAGGCGGCTTGGTTTCGGACAGTTTTATGTATTCTCGGAAGGTTAGCTGATGGTCCAGGGTGACTCTAAGATATTTGGTCTTCCTAGCCCAAGGGATAGTTTCACCGAAAAGGGATATCGGGAGTGGGGAAAGACGAGATCTTGAGCTACGGGGGAAGCACATGGCTGCACTTTTCTTGGGGTTGACCTCAATCCCCCACCTCACAAACCACTCGCCTAGGGCGGTGACTGCGCGTTGGAGGCGTAGAGACACACCGTAGGTTTCTATCTGAGATTACGTGTATGTATGGTGTAACGATGCTATACATAGGATAATATAGATTATAGGTAGGTACTGCAAGATATTTATTAAATCGTAAAAAAGCGACGTCGAAGTAGAACTGGTTGCATACATAGGTAGGTATTTGACGTAAAAACCCAAAAGGTAAAAGTATTAGCCACAAAAAGTTCATTAGATTACATCGATAAATATGTGCGAGCCTCATGAACAACTTTACGACAGGTTCGTGTCTAGAAATTTAATTAGTAATTACATTAGAAACAAAAGTACCTATGTGAATAACCTTAGCTACCTACTGTTATGGTGTTTAATATACCAAGTATCTAAATGTCTAACGAGTACATTTCATTCAATCAGTGTAATTGTAATAAATTGCACCTAATTTTTCAGAAATCGCCAGATGTCAAATATCTCATATTGTGTACTGGGTCACCTGCTTCATTACCACAGAATCTCAAAAATATGTTTAGTTTGACAACATGTCAGTGTTATGGTACATATCAATTATCATGTTAAAGTTATATTATTCATTATAACACTTTGATTGATTGACTGAATTACTTTAATTCGTACCAAAGACTTATCTAAACTTAAAAAATATAAGTATGTATATTGAGCATGTTGTACAAATTTGGTTCCTGTGGCAAGGTACCCAGTATACTGGCGGCATTACCTAGTTAGGTTGCTAGGCATTGTGCGAGGTAATGGCCATCCCTAGGATCGCCGGTGTTTTCGACCACGCTCTTTGAGACGTCCTTAAAAAATGAGTCCTTAAAGAATTAGGACTCCATGAGCCGAGGGTCTCGACACCGAATGCAATAAAAATATATTTTGGGCCGATGCTCCTGTATTTAATACATAGTATTACGTCTCTACGCCACTTCTGCCAGGTTCCGTTGGATCCCAGGCAAGTTGGATCCCATACTAGGGGTCAACCCATCTTCCACGGTACCAGTGACATGCAGTCAGGTTTCTTGCTGACGCCTTGAACAATTCCGTTTGGCTTTAATAAAGCCTGTACTTTGACGGTAGCAAGAGAACGACGTAAGATGTCATTGTGGCACGGCGTGAGAAGCGGCCCGCACTAAAAAGGCATGACAGGCTATGGTGTCCTAGTTGGTCGATATCCTCACTAGAGCAACATCTGTTTTGGACATACCTCGGCACACAGACGGAGGCTAATCCCAGGCGAAGAGTATTGCGATCCGGATAATTTCCCAAGTTTGTTAAAGCCAATACGTTGACTCCTTTTGCGTAACCGCTCTCAGCGTTCTGGCTGCTCTAGAAAGCCCTGAACCAGAGCTATTTTTTATTTAAATTAGTGGTTCCCTAGACTCTAGACAATTGATATAGAGCAATATTAAGGTTTGTGCAATGTTTTTGATCGTTTAGAGAGAGTATTGATACTCGTTTGGGTGCAAGGCGCGTTTCAATAATATTTTGCAATGTACAATTTTACAATTTTATACAATTTTACAATTTTACAATTTTTTGTACAATTTTATTGTACATTGCAAGGGGCCGCTAGGGGGCCGCTTTATGCATTTTTCAGTAGTAATTGAAAGTTGCGAGGGCTGTCTTCAATCCCTTATCCTAACGGCCCCAATCGAGACAGCTCATTTTAGTTTATCTTTTAGTTTATTTTGTTAAAGGAGAAAAAGTTGAGAATGATACAAAAATAGCAAACACAACAATAAAAGTTATTTTAATGTATCTAAGTATATCTTATCTAAGTATATCTAAGTAATATATCTTAACAAAAGGGTTAATGCACATATAGACTAGAGATATAGACACACAACACACAACCACATCTCACTAGGAATAAGAAGTATAAACGTAATAGGAGCGGTGACAGAACTGAATGACGTAAGAAGAAAATGAATGTAGTGTAGAAAAGGAACGCAATAAGAACTGTAAATGACTTATTGATAAGGGTTATTGACTCGAGATTGTTCCTGCAATAGAATCTATCACTAATGTACCATATCGACAATCGCAATTGATTATCTGCAGGTTCCTTTGGAGTGTGGTGTTGTAAGTGTAACGATAAATTGTTGTGATTAAACCTTGGCTTCACTTTCTTTGTAAGGAGGTACCATGATATGTGCCTACGTGTTGTACCTACACTTCCTTGTTGCATAGAAATCGATCGAAAACTACAGCAGCACCATGTACGAGGCTATTGATTACGAAATTCTAAAAATATCGGAAAATCATTCGCTGTAAAATTCACAGATCAATAGAACAGAACAGCTATATTAGATATATTAGAACAGAACTGAATAGAGTTATATTGGAATATAACTCTATATTGTGTATTAGATTTAGAGGTTACAAGTTCTGAATTTGAAAGCTCTTTTATTGGACATTTTTGACATTACAGTGGACGGTAAACTAATTAATTAAAGTAATTATCTTTAGTATATACTTATGATAATTATTTAAAAAAGAAATAATTTAATTAGCAGCAGAAAATGGGAAGCAAATCCATTGCAGTGATTTAAAGGTAACAATAAAGAAGTGCCCGTCGCCTTCGTGATGACATTCTTATTAAGTAATTTACAATTATTTATTTCAGTTATTCAAAATTAGTTTGTTTTGTTGATCATGATTTGCTGATCATTTGGCATAAGTATTATTAAAATAACAATTATTCTTATTGTAAATGAATTTCATTGGAGTTTCATACAAACAATTTAAAAGTAACATCAGTCTTGTCTGAGAGACCTTCCGTAGTATATTGCTATTACAAAAAAAATATAAGCAAACTAATGCGCAACAATAAATAACCAAAGACGAACAAAAACAGTGACCACACTTTAAATATTGAGACTTACATTTTATTCTTTTGTTCTTGTTAACTCCAACGGCAATCACTCAATGGGTGACGAGGAATATCGATTTCCCCACTCGCCTTCACCAACGACGTTCGTTCACGAATGCAAGGTGGTGTATCCCCAATGACCAACACTAACTGAATGTATTTATGAATGGGCAACTTCCCACTAGATTTCCCTACCAATATGTCGGGGAAAGTCTATTTTTAGTAATGATTTTAACAGTTTAAAACCACCCTTAGACACTCAAAATTCTCTTAAAAGACACAAACACGGAACACGAGACACCAAATAAATAAGATACAACGACGAAACGTCGTTAAATAATGTGAAATTTAGGAAATACAAAGCAAGAACAGAAAGCCTCCCGTTAGTGGTTTTCCAATTTGTATGAAAGAGGGCGCGTACGTCCTCTATAATAGGTATGAATTATCTAAAAATACCATCTGAGAATTGCGCCTCTTCTACTTTAAACTTTAACACGAATGAAATGGTGTTCTATTTACTTTGGAGTAATAAATGGAAAACGACGCAAGTGTGCGCGCATATTATGAGGGCGTGTGTGTGAAGCTATTGGCGCATGCGTACTCGGGGCGCCTTAGCGCTAACAAAAATCAATCCCGTCGGTACGTGGGTGTTACGTAATAGAAATGTACGTAGTCGAGTGTACTTACCCCCTAATTGAGAATAATCCTGTTAAGCATGAAATTTGCTATTTGACTTGCGAGGATAATGACTATCGTTCCTTTTGAAATTGTTAACATTTTCTTTTCTAGTAGAATAATTCTAATGTTGCTTATAAAAGCGGGGACCAATCTATACCCCCACGTATAATAAAATTTTAAGAAAACCATATTAGTACATTGAATATTTAAAATAAATCTTTGCAGTGTACGCTATGAATGATACAGAACCCAAAACAACCTTTTCTGGAATGTTAGTCATCTGTCTGCTAAAAGCGCATTACGCAAATAACCACCGGACGAATTTTAATAAAACTTGGAATAGTTATATTATATTAGCTTATATAGCGGCTACGTAACTCGTAGCCGGGTTAACATTTTAATTTAGATCCATTATAAAGTTCCTACGGGTATCAAGCTAACTACGCATAATCCAACGACAACGCTCACAAAGTTGTTGTAGTGCACTCTACGCACGCTGCATTCCCACAGCCGCTGAACGCACTTTACTGTTACCCCACGTTACATCTCTCACAGGATACTTACCTTGAAATGTACTGCATTTCATACTTTATCCTACTTCCCCAATATATGTATGTGTATCGGTAGTGAGTGAAATATACCATATCTTATCCCTCGTCATTTTCCCAACCCTTTCTCCCAATCCATTCCTTAATCTGCAAAGGTAGGCAGCGCATCTGGGAGCATGCCAACGTTTGTCATTCTGGACTGATGTTGACATATATCTCGTATGTCTATGGACGACAGTATCCACTTACCATCAGGTTGACTATATGATCATCTGCCGCCTTTTTTCTATAAATGAATACATAGTCGCATGCGCTGCAAGTAGTTGTAGATACTCGTATTAAATTGTAAACTGCATGTCGTAGGTGGTAGAAAGAATGTGGCTAGTTTGATTAATGCTTCCATACAGATTTTTAGATTAGCTATTTCTTGTTTTGATCTATAACACCCAATTGACATTGTTATCAGAATGATTTATAGTTACTAGATTAATTGTAAGCTAGTGTAGCTAGATATTCAATTAAGTGCATTGGTTACATTTTATGTAGATAAGGTAACTAGCTCATTGACACGACAAGTCACGCGCGCTGCAGGTATGGAACTAAGATATTTTTTTATTTATTTATTCCTTATTGCATAAGTATGCTGTACAAAAGGCTTGCTACTCTGCCACTAAACTACAAGAATAAGCAGAATATTATGTTGTTTAGCGCTCTTTTCGACAACATTATTTATTCTTTATTGTATAAGTAAGCTCTACAAAGGCCCGCCTATCTGCCAGTCATAACAAGAATAAGTAGAAACTATGTTTATAAGCGCTCTTTTCGACCATATTATTTATTCTTTATTGCATAAGGCCTGCTTATATGTCAGTCATTCACAAGAATAAGTAGAAAGTATGTTGTTTAGCGCTCTTTTCGTTTACATTCTTATTTCCCATTCCTCTTTAAGAAAAAAGTTCCTTGTAGTCCATACTCCCAATTGAGATTCTGTCCTGTTTCACTGAATGGAGAGTATAAGCTAAAGTAAATTCCTTATCATCAATTTACTGTCCATTCCATTTTTTGAAGAATGAATAGGGCAAGCAAAAGGGAGTACGTCCAGTTGTATAATATGTTAATGTATAATGTTCCTATTCCTCATTCTTCTCAATATTATCCACCTCAAAATCTTTAAAGGAAGGCGACACATCTGGAAGAGCTATTATTCGTCACTATGGACTGCATTTTCGTCTATTCTGAATGACCATGGATGACAGTATCCACTTATCACCATGTTGACTGTCTGTTTGTCTACCATCTTATGTCTTAAGAAAAGAAATAATTAGGTCTTAAGAAATAAATTTAGATAAATTAGGTCTTTGCTCTTCTAGAAACGGTTATGTAAAAGAGTTTCGTAAATAGGCTATCTGGTTTAATGGAACTCTAAAAACATTTTAACCGCAATATCTCGTTTATTTCTATCTGACCTACCAGTGAGGCAGAACATAAATTAAATGAAAATTAGTTCATACCGCTCCCATTGTATTTAGTAGTGGGCAGAATGAAAGTTAACTCTTTTCTTCCTCACGATGTACCTACTGCACGATATCAACTTATAACGTTCCACTGAAGAGCACAGGCTTCCCTTAGTAAATTACTGGAGCCATAATCTACCATGAGTGCCCAGTGCGGATAGATAGATACGTTTCAGATTTATTTAAGTTCTCGAGTGTGCGGGTTTCCTCCCAATGTTTTCCTACATCGCCGAGTTAACTAATAGTTAAGAGTTAACTAAGAGATAATTTGAAGAATCCTTACTAAAGTAGAAACTCAAGTCTACACCAATGAGAGTCGAGCGTAGATACACCTAAGATTATTACAACTAGCGGTATATAGCGACAGTACGCAAATTACAAATCACAAAATATTTGATTTTTTTTCTTTTATAGTAAGTATACATTTTTATACATTGAATCTTCTTCTTCTTCTCAGCCCTTGGACGTCCACTGCTGGACATAGGCCTCCCCCATTGTCCGCCATTTAGACCTATCGGCAGCGACCTGCATCCAGCGGGTGCCCGCAACCTTTATGAGGTCGTCTGTCCATCTAGCAGATGGACGTCCTCGGCTTCGTCCGCCGGTACGTGGTCTCCATTCGAGAACCCGTCTGCCCCATCGGCCATCGGTTCTTCGAGCTATGTGCCCTGCCCACTGCCACTTCAGCTTGCTAACCCGAGAGGCTATGTCGGTGACTTTAGTTCGTCTACGGATCTCCTCATTCCTGATTCGATCACGTAGGGAAACCCCGAGCATTGAATTATTGAATTCAAGCATTGAATACACCTTATTTAAAAAAATCCGGAAGCATTAAGTATACCGGAAAATCGGAAGTTGAACTTGTTTGAAATTAGCGGTCAAGCCGTGTGCGCCAATATCAGCGCGAGGTGAACGAGTTAGATTCTCGGTCGTCATTAAATCAATCAAGATCAATAAATACTTATATTATTATGTCATTATCATTAGACTAGATTAACTGCTTAAGTAAACTAAATTAATGAAATGTAATATTTATAACGTTGGCCTTAGAGTAAATACTACTACCACATGTCTTCCCGTGGATGTCGTTAAAGGCGTTAAAGGGATAACAAAGCTGCTACCACAAATACTAAAGAAGCACACCACCTCTTAAAGAATGGATTCGCCAACCCACTTAGTCAGCGTGGCGTATTAAGGCTTTACATCTCTCACGAACAAGACAATTTGCAGGAGGAGGCCCATGTCTGTCTGTTCGCTAGAGTAGAATTTATCAGGACGATTTTTTTTATAGACAGCAGACATAAACAAGTCAGCAGACGAGCATACAGTCCACCTGATGGTAAGTGGATAGTGTCGTCCATAGACATCCGCGATATATGCCAACATCAGTCCAGAATGACAAACGTTGGCACGCCCCCGGATGCGCTGCCCACCTTTGAAGATATTGGAATTGGATTTGGAGAAAGGGTTAGGAAAATGGGGAGGGATAGGATGGGAATGGGCTCTGGCATATCTCACTCACTACCGAAACACGTACGTACATTGGGGATATACGATAAGGTAGGAAATGCAGTACATTTCAAGGCAGTCTTCTATGAGAGAGGGGTAACGTGGCCAGTCGAGTAACATTAACTGATGTTGGTATCAGGGTGTAGTCAAGATTTTATCCAGGGCGAGGCAAAACAATCAATTTTCTTATAATTTTAAATAGAAATGTGTAATTTAAAAGTCTGTTACTTATAAGAATATGATAAGACCCTATATCTCAAGCGTCCCACCCTGCCCCACCGTGGCTACGCCTACGATTGGCATGTATCGCAAACGTCCATTAGCGACAGTATCCATTTAAGACAAGTCCATCAGGTGACCTGTATACTCGTTTTTTTTTTGGAATGGCTAAATTATTATAGCCGTTCAAAAGTCACCGGAGTCATGTATGGTTTAGGGCGAGCGTAGAATGCGCTCAGCCAGGAGCAAAAAATGTGTGCATCAACGAGCCTAAGGGCTCCCCCGCCGTTAAACCGGCGGAAGGAATGGACCTCGGCTTAGACTTCTTCCTATAAAATAAACATATATATCTACTGTCGGTCGGTGGATTATCGGTATTACATCTGATTCGTTTCGTATTACACCTTTAAGTTTCCGACTAGTTTCTTATATATCAATGTGGGCGTCTATTATCTATTTCTGAGGGCGTGAAGCATACGTAACCATGAAGAATGGCCAAAGGTCTAGACTACCCACTCGATTTATATAAATAATCACATCCTCGTTAATATGTAAGGAGTTTAGATTTCTTGCTTTATTTTCTATCTATATTGAAAAAAATATATAAAAAAATTTGGTAAACCCTAGCCGGAATGGGATTCTTGTTAACAATATAATTCCTTACCTGATTTCTCTAAGTTAATTGCGCAGAAATAAAATAAAGTGTTGTGAAAATGAGCGTTGAGCTGAAGTGTGAATAAAGGGTCGTGAGCGTTTTTAACTTGACTAAGCATGGTCTAAGTCTAAGTACAGAACGGCCCGGTAAGAACAAGTATTTTTATCCGACCCGACTATAAAGTTCACGAGCATGTGACCCTCGGGTCTCAGAGGTTCATTAGCGCTGATTCAGGGATCATCGGTTGAGCCCCCAGCTCTTATTTTTACAACACAAAAGGCAAATCTAACCTCGTCCTGTCAGAATCACTGATATGCGGGTTTGTTAGAAAGTAATAGCAAAATTGGATAAAGAATTGCAATCCTTTGGGGTTTCATACCTCAAATGACTCTACCTAAGTGGTATAAAAATAGTAATAAAACACTCAGAAGCGCGCTAGTTAATTTGTAATTACATTTCTTTACACGCATATAGAACTCCCACATTCAAATGACTATTAGATATTTGTTATTACTTTAGAATTTATAACTAAATATTTTGTGGGAAAGAATTTTGGATGAATAAAGACAAATTGACTATATAGTCATACAAAGAAGACTGCATTGTATGGATAGGATATTTGAAACGGTATGTTTTGGGAAAATTATAATTGTTCTTACATATTTATGTACTGTAACTTGTGTTATGTCAAATAAAATGACTTGAAATTTGATTTGATGTGAAATTTTATACCTCTTGTAACCCGGCTATTATGCGTATACTTAATTAAAAAAAATTAGAAAGATTGATTCAGAAAAAAAAATACGGAAACCTGTGTGTCTTGGTATACTGAAACGTTTGTTTCCTGTCGATTATTCCGATGATTGATCGATAGGTACGAAATTTTATAAAAATGTGTTAAGTAATGACTACGATAAAATAAACAGGAAACACTAAATCGTGTTACAAATTCCTTTTATAATGTATTATTTATTTTTTAAAGTTATTTACGACCGATGACGTATCAATAAAATTGCTATGCAGTTTATTCATAGGAAATGCTGAAACACACTGGTTTCTTTTATTGAAGTACTTACAAAATTGAAAATATGCGAATTGTATTCTAAAATTAGCAGTTTACTAATGAATTTCTAAATATAATATAATGTATTATGTACATAGAAATTATTATAATAGGTTGTAATTGCAATTTAAAGATATTTTTTCATAATATTCAAACATTGTTTTAATACGAAATCGTTTATTTTAGTTCTTTTGATTCCAACACTTTCGATTCAACATTTTATTTGGGTTAGTGTGATATGAATACCGATCATATTTTGCGATGTTATCTAAGCAACCCCACTTTAACATTGGTATGAATTTATTGACTTTGATTAAGATTTTCTAAGATAAAATTTCCTTGTTTCAAGAGTCTGTTTAAATAGGAACATGCTCTCTTTTTAGAGATTTCACTAAATAGTCAATATTTGAGAAACTATAACCGACAGCCAATAAGGTCCCATTTCTCAGATAATGCCATGCTTGTATGTGTTTTTGTATTATTAAATATGTTACATTTTTCTTCGTTTTAGCCCCTCAGTTGGTGCGTTCTAGCCGATATATGCAATCACACTTGGATCCCGGAGTGTGCCGAAGAGAAGTATGAGAAAGAGAAACGTTTATTCACAGATGAGTGTGATATGTTTGAATTTAACTGTGATCATCAGAAAGGTATTAACTTACAATTTTTAGCATTAGGATTGGATGTTTATTATAACGTTTTCATATAACGACAAATGGCTTAAAACAAAATTGATTTATGATAAATGGATCTGCTCCTGCCTAGTTCCCAGACTAATTAACGAATTTGACACTGAGAGTAAAAATTAAATATCAGAAAAAACTTACAATTTTTAACTATTTTTAACAGAGACTAAACCGTCACTGTTTTTATTCAAATTCTTGAATATATTTATATTTAAGTATATCTAACGCATTCTTATATATTATATATGTATTTTATATCTTATTAATTTTCTTATGTATTTGTTCAATATATTTAGCATTCTAATCATGAATAAGTAATTTATATGAATAGATTTGATGTTGTGAATCTATTTGATAATAAAATACTGTTTTTAACTAGATGAAAACTTTATTAGAGAGTTTAAATATGGGTATATATGTTTTTCAGATTACTTAATAGTGAATTATTCGGCATGTTTCGTTGTGACAGAATGTCCCATTTTAGTACCGTGTCCCTTGAACCCAGCGTGTCCCGAGCGCAAACACAGAATTGAACAGCATCACAATCAGAATACACAGGGCCGACGAGGGATTTTTTACACTACAACGAGCCCACTTACCACACTACCGGACTTACCGCCGCATATGTTGAGAGGTGTAAGGAGGTACACCCCAGAAAGATGGAAGAGGCGAAAATTAAGGAAAACAGCATTTACCACAGGAACTTGCTATAGACAAAGTTGTCTTCTGCACAATTTGGATCGTATGCAAACTTTAAAATTGACAACACCAATGCAAACGCAAACGGTAACAGAAAAGCGAACACGTGTGCAAACGAAAACACAAGAAACACAAAAGCAGACGCAAAAGAAAAGACAAAGGCAGACACGAAAACAAAGACAAATGAAAACAATTGTAGTAAAAAACGAGTTGGTTGTCAAAAAGGGGGCTAAAATGAGGAGAATTGTTAAAGGATTCTCAAAGAGGAGAAGAAGAACTAGTGTAATTGTAAAAGTGAAAGACAATTCCGATTTTCTTGAATAAACCAAAGTTTTGGTCCTTATTTGCCTTTTTACTAAAGACTCCAGAAAAAGGTAAATGCATGCCGGACAAGAGTTTTGAAGTAATTAAAGATATTTTTTTTATAAAATTATTTCATTACTTTAAAAACTTTTGTTTTCAATTGAATAGCAAACTTTTCCATAAAAATTATTAATTAGTATTATGATTTTTTTTATTTTTTGAGCAAACGATTTAGAAATTCGAGATGCTCTGAAATTTTTTTGGGACCTGCATTAGTTATTGTTTTACTACGTTAAATAAGGAAGCCTTACTGATGTTGATATTCCACTCTTTACGGTTAAAGAGGACGTTTACGTTACGTAAAACTACGGAAAAAGTCATGTACATTATGTACGTGACTTTTTCCGTAAATCGCAATTGTCATGGGCTTCATTTCAACATTGTCAATCAGCGATAAAAGTTAAGCACAGTGGTAAAATTTGGTGTTTTTTCATACGGGAGTAGGCTTACGAGCAAGCGGTTCCACCGCCCATGGACACCTGCAACACCAGGAGGTATGTGGGTACGCCGACGACTGTGCAAAATTCTATTTACAGCTTCTTTTTAGAACCCTCTTGAGGCGTTCGTTCCACAGCTTACGGGCTCGCAGTATGAAATGTAGCTAATCTGAGCTTTATAGAGCGTCAGCCCAGGGCTGAAGTACCTCTTCTCTCTGTTCACCACACCAAGCTTTTTGGAGGCCACTTTGGCTTTATTTTCCAGATGACCTTTAAATTCGACTTTGTTGGAAATATCGTCACCAAGGATCCCGATACTCTCCGATATCTTAAGAGGTATGCCCTAAACCCTTTTAAAAGTCCCTGCTTTTGCCGTAGCACTTTTCGCAGCTGAAAACTGCAGTAAGAGTATGTACTCATTTTACTGCTATAAAATATGTAATAAACACATAAATAGTAGTGAGTATACGAAACGATAAAACTTTTGTTTAATAAATAATAAGCATTTTTTTTAAAGAAAATGATTTCTTTGGGGTTGTTGGATCTCAAACAATACCTAATCTCGATCTGGTCTAATACGTCGATGTGCAAATACATTTATAGCAACGAAGTTATTGCCGCTAAGTAAATACGGAAACGTTAAATTGGTTTGATAGCGAAGTACTTATAAAACTGGCAATATTTTCTTGTAAACTATATTTTAAAATCTGCAGTACCAACTTATGAATTTACACATATTGTAAAATGTATAATGTGCAAAGAAATTGTTTTAATAGGTTGTAATAATTGAGAATTGAACAAGAATGTTATTATCCCATGTAAACCATTTTATTATTTTAAAATTTATGTAAACATTTTATTTTCTAGCTGTTTTGTTGATTCCATTACCTTCAATTCAGCATTTTATTTGGGTAAGTTGATTTTTTTGTATTGTATAAATCGGATAAAGGTTACTCGGTTTTAGAATTAGTCCCAGTCTTGTATTAGATGTTATGTGGTCCGCATTAAGATTAGTTTCATACCTCTCGATCAGACACATTTATTTTATGTTTTTTCCACATTTATATTGGTCTGGACAGATATTTTATGTTCACACTGTTCACACGAGGTTTTTGCGATGCGCCACAGTTACTCATTTCTTTTTAACCAAAAATTAACTGGTATTAAGTCCGCATTTTCTCTATGACATTTTTTGGGGCGTAAGGCCTAAAAAAAAGCAAAAATATATAAATAATTTAGACAAGTATTTTATTATATGTTTTATTCATTTCAGCCCCTCAGTTGGTGCGTGTTGGCTGACATATGCAACCACACATGGATCCCGGAGTGTGGGGAAGATAAATATATTCACCAAAAGCGTCCATTTACAGATGAGTGTGATATGTTTGAGTATAATTGTGATCATCAACAAGGTTAGATTTTTTATTTTTTTATACCATGGTTGCAATACTGTGAGGAAGCCTATAGTCATGCAATATACCTATAGTCATGCATTATACCTATAGTCATGCAATATACCCACAGTCATGTAATATAGGTACCTATAGTCATGTAATATAACTACAGTCATGCAATATACCTACAGTCATGCAATATATCTATAGTCATGTAATATAACTACAGTCATGTATTATACCTATAATTATGCAATATACCTATAGACATGCAATATACCTACAGTCATGCAATATACCTACAATCATGCAATATACCTACAGTCATGCAATATACCTATAGTCATGCAATATACCTATAGTCATGCAATATACCTACAGTCATGCAATAAATGATTTAATTTAATTGATAAATGATTTGCTCATTTATTCACTCTGTCACTATTTCTTTATACTATTATTTATTATATACTTTATACTATTTTATACTTTATACTATTCACTATTATTTATACTCTAAAAACTGCAGTACAGGTTCTAGAGTATAAATAGCCTTGATAATTGCCAATCTTAGTTAGAAGATGGGACTACAAGAAAACTTTTCATTGCATTTTCAAGTACTTTTCAGATTATGTACAAGTGAATTACTCAGAATGTTATGTGTCAGTATGTCCGACGGCACCGCCGTGTCCCTCCAACCCGACATGTTCCAACCACAACCTCCACAGAATGGGACAACGATTCAATCGAAACACACCAGCTCTACGGGAAATGGGACAACGACACTACGAGACATGGGGAAAGGGACAACATCGCAGACAAAATATACAGCACCGACGAGGCTTCTTTTACACTACCATCAACCCACTTACTGCAATACCAGACTTACCACCGTACATGTTGAGAGGGGTGAGAAGGTACACGCCAGAAGGACGGCGAAGAAGAAGAACAACTAGGAAAAGAACTGTTATGCAAACAATATTCCAATTCCATGAAGAAACTCCCGCATCAACAATACAAATGAAAACAGTGATATTAAAAAAGGAGTGGGTAATAAAAAATGGGAAGAGAACGATGAAGATCATCAAAGGATTCGCAAAGAGTAAGGAGTTGAATGTGAAAGGTGATTCTGATTTCTTAGAATAGGAGGTCTAATATTGTTTGTTGTTTAATTTCCGTTAAAGGTCAATAAATCCCTGACTTTTGATTACCAGAGGCTCACTAAAAATATATTCAATTTTTTAAGTGTTAAAAATAAGTCAGTATGTAGTGGTGGTCTACGTAACGAAACTGAGTACGTGAGGCTCTATTGAATCCGATGTGCCACATTATCGCCGCATAATGTACAACAGATAAATATAGATTACACAGTTACCATGGAAGCTAATGTGCTATTTTTCACATTGTACATTGTTACATGCAGCGATCTCTCAATGGAACAAAGAACTGTAAAAGCTTTAAAGCTTTTAAACCGCTTTAGTGTTACAATAACCGAAAAAGCTTTGCGACTGTGTTTAATCATGCCGGTAATTGCAAGTTCTACTTATATGGTATTAGGTCACCGAACAAAAACAGGACAGGCGAACAAGATATTAAGGTACTTACTTTTACTATTTTTATTAACACTGCAATTTTATTTGATTTGTTTTCTTTTTATACATTACTAGCTGTACCCGGCAGACGTTGTCCTGCCTGTGTATATTTATTTACCTCTGTATATAAAATCACAAATTATTCTGTTTTAGCGTCGATATGATTTTTGCGATCGATTGAATGGTATAGAAGTTGATTTGCTGCAGCGCCATCTAGAGGCGAGTCACAACAAAGTCGATACCATAAAAATCTTCTCCATGAAAAAATACATATATGCGCCAACTTTCATGGTGATCGGACAAACGGTGTCGAAGTCTAGTAATCTCAGATATACCAACATTAATATTATAAGCGTGAAAGTTTGTGAGGATGGATGTATGGATGTTTGTTACTCTTTCACGCAAAAACTACTCAATGGATTTTAATGAAACTTTACAATAATATAGCTCATACATCAGAACAACACATAGACTATATTTTATTTTGAAATTTTGAAAAAAAAAACTTATAAACCGAAGCGAAGCGAGGGCGGGTCGCTAGTAACAAAAATAATACAAAAGCTGTTAACAATTGTTCAGGATCGAGAGTATAGTCGGTTTTACCAGTTTCTACAGTTTTTTTTATAATTTATTGTTCAATTCTAGCATATCCTTTATTATATGTGTAGCTATGCAAAACAAATGCACTGATTAAAATTAAAAATATCGTTCCTTTTTTCGGTAAACGACGCAGCGTTTAATAAACAGAAAAATACGGAGCAAAATGTACCAAACCCTTATAATAATTTTATAAATGTCGGGTATGCTTCCAACGCTGGGAATTTTCCTAATTCCCTAGGCGGGCTAAAAAGAGAAACTTTTATCAACTTAGTTTTATTCAATTTGAAACATCTGCTGAGAATAATTTTGATGATTGCATATTTCAACTCTGAGTACGTTTTTAAAAACTAGTGCAGTTTATAAATGCCAGTTGATGAAAAGGAATACTAACTAGCTGAAATGGAGTGGCAAGAATTAGTTCCCAGTCTACACGAAGCAAGCCCTGACGAGCTACGAGTACACCGCTTCTAATAAAGTCGAGTGGCCAACCTGCTGCTATATTAAGTATTTTCATCTCTCATGTATAAAATGTCCAAATGCATGAGGAATGCTGCTTACGGTTGAGCCATGTTTTCACTTGTAAACATTTGTTTACAAACCTTAGCAACAATGAATGTGTATGTTTCTGATACAGTTATAATATGTTTCGAAACATGGCGCGAAACATTTTATTTAACTAGTCAATTGCATACTGAATACAGACAATTGTATCTCGAAATAGTATTTTTATAAACTTCTGGTAAACCTTTTTCGAAAATCATGAAACATGTATCGAAACAAATGTTTACCAGTGAATACATGGTTTTACAGCTACATGAAACTTAAGGAGAAGTCAGTAGTAAGTATTGATGACCCCCTAAGGGTGTAGATTGTTGGCCTGAGATCTCGATTTCGAGCGACCGCAGCGCCAAAGTTTAATGTAACATCCGACGGGGCGGATGAATGACCTAGAGAGCGCGATTTTCAAAATGTTTTGCAACAAACGTTCCACGTTGAGAAATTGTTATTGAACTTGAATATTTACAGCATAACAATAACGTTGAATTTTTGGAAACTAGCTGTTGATTCTTTTTAATAGATTAATAAGAGTAGTTGAGACACAATTTTTATGTTTTTCTATCATTTGACATCTGACATTTTTGTATTCTACTTACCTAAAATTCCAACTATTTATTTATTTGTAATTTCACTACCAAAATTTATTCTAATTCGTAAAATATTCATTCAATAAAATAATTGCAAATTCAGTAGGAAGTGTGTTTATCTCTACGCAAGGAAATGTGCCTATTGCGTAAACTCAAACACTTACTTTTTGTTTACGATCACCTCGTCGATATCTAAAAAAAATCCTAGGGTTTTAAAAAAAATGTCAATAAATGAAACACAAGTATAAAAATGATTTATTTACTACACAATAACAAATATGAGTCGCCATTACTCGCTATCTCAAAAGCGTGCTAGGGTTGTACAAAAATTAGTAAATAATTCATTTATTTACTAATTTTAACAGAAGTTTGTAAATTATTAATATACTAATTAAAAGTATGTAATTAAACAATAACGAAATATGAGTTCAAAATTCTAATGGTTTTTCATTCGATTACGGATCAAGTTCTGATTTCTGCTAATTTGATGATAAAATCAATGGCTATCACAAAACCTATCAGAATGAAAACGTTACCAGCTGCCCGATTCACGTAAGTAATAAAAACCGTAGCGCAGTGACGTCACTTCGTTTTTTGCAAATTTAGCCCTTTTAACCGACTTAAAAAAAGGAGAATTCTCAATTCGCTGTATTTTTGAACCAATTTTTATGATTCTTTACACCAGGTAACTCAGAAATTGTATAGTAATTGAGCTATTGGAAGATTTATGACAATCCAAGACTAGATAAGTAAGTGCGTTTAAAACAGAAAACCAAAAGGCGATTTCTAAGTTCCTAAGTTAAAACGACTTTTGGACTGGCGTGTTTACGTGAATCGACTGGCTGGGTAGTTAAGTTACCTGTATCTTTCAAAATCATTAGGCGTTCTTCTCTTTCATAACACGTAAAGCTCTTTCTTTCCTCTCTTTCATAGCCTCTATGATACTGGGCGCGTCACGAATGGGCATGCTTCGTGACTGCCGAGGATCAACTAATTCTGGAAGTAGGCAATCGTAATAAAACCTAACTAATTTCATCTCCATTTTCTCCTCCCAAAATTTGTCGTCCTTTTCTATAATATAAACTTTCATAGGTACAGTAGCACCAAACCAGATGCCAAGCATGCAAACGTTTCTTTTAGTAATATGTACCTGTCCCTGAATTTGGAAATACCAGTTATGATTTTTATTTATGACATAACCCTTGGAAGCCTTGTCCTTAACCCAAAAGGTATGTTTGGCCATTGCTTCATCAAGAGTCATGCCAGCTAAAGAATGTGGGCACTTAATTTCAATTAAACCGTTTGCATAAATGCCATCTGGTGTAGTACCAAGAAATTCATATTGATCGTCGACGAACAAACCGCAACCTTGTATACTAATATTCTCTTGAATTTCTAACTGTTTAATTGCGGTTTCTTCGTTTTCGATACCGTACCGTACAGCAGGCAAACTGGAGATATTACTACCATAAACGATTTTACGAACAAGAACAGCACAACTTGTGCTCTCTCGTTTTTTACAAACTTCCCCGAACGATGATGAGGTTAGTAATTTTCTCCTTGTACTCATCCACTCAGAACTACTTCTTTGCAAATGGGTCGACCTTTCAAGCTCCTCTCTTTCAGCACAAGACAACTTTAAATCGGCTAAAAAAGATGACTTGGCTTTCTCATATAATTCTGGACTCAGATCAGGTTTTTCGCAGTTTGGTCCATAGTGAGCGTCTTTCGATACAGCGCTGTGGCTCTTTTTCAATCTTAATTTAGGTTTAGCAATTAAACGGATTCTACGATTACAATTTTCCACTTTCGCGATCAAAGGATTAGGACTAGATTTAAATATTACTTCATGAGTTTTACTATGAATCGATCCTGTATTAAAAGACACAACAGCAGCTGCGCATCGGCCCGCATAAGAACCACGGGAAGAATAATTTACACGCTTACCCCCTACTAATTTGGCAATCACTGCGTTAAAACTTTCAACTATATTACTTGTACAATTATGAATTAAACTTCTAGAATGATATGACAGTCTTTTACTTAAAATGTGTACCGCGTCCATTAATCCGCATCCAACAATTGCTGGAAGCAACCCAACAGGTTCTATTCGACGAGTATCAGGTCTACAGAAATACTCCTTGCAATATTGGTGATTACCAAATACGTGTTGTGGACCATTTAGGATATCTTCACTAAGATTTTTTATTTTTTCTTCGAGTGACTGATTTTGATCGCCCCAATATTTAATAGCGCATTTTACACCCGTTCTTAAACGCAAATACCTTTCTTTTAGGAATTTCCGCAATTCGCAAGGATACTTAGTGTCTTTCGACAGTTTCTCCAAGCTATTGCAGTAGTTTCGTAAAAGATGATTTTTGCATTCAATTTTCTCTACTGTTAAATTACCGTACGGTCGCGAATCTAATATTTTTTTATAAGTACTGGAATCGCCGTCTGCTACAAATTTATTATAAATTACACCGTGATCAACAATGGAACGTTTAAACCCCTCAACTATTATGGTCGATTCCATACCGGTAGATGATCCCGAATAATTCTTGAAACAACGGTGTTCCGAGGGCTGACTGTCGTTCTTTGCGGCTCGTGCACAAACTACGCAGTATTTATTTTTAACTCCAAAAAACAATACTTTATTAGTTTTAATGCCAATTATCGCAGCTGCGCCGGACAAGGCGGAAAAATTCTTACCATAAGATCTCTTGCTCCAACAACCGTCAACAGCAACAGATATTAATGGTGTACCATTTTTATCAACACTACCTATAGACACTGCGTACTCCGCTTCTTCCTTGACAGCTTCTGCCATGGAATGTGCTGCTGTCTTTTCCCACCAATCGCAAACCGTATTATTAATTTCATTGTATAATGAAGGTGACATGATTGGTAGGGCTACTGCGGCAGTTAATGTTTTTAACTGATAGTAGCTCCCACCAGATGATATGATACCAGATAAAATTTGATGATTCACTTCCATTCTATCTTCTTTCTTTTCAATCAAACACACAGTAAATTTCATACTACACATACTACATTTCATGATGAGTTTTGAGTCCAGACCAACTTTTACTTCACCTATTATACTGAGGTAACTTAACTTACAATCCATTGGACCGTGGTCCCCTATGGCCTGAAGAGCTTTAAAAAAAAAAGAAACGTCTACAACTCTACGCCCAACTTCCATTTCATCCACCTTTCCCTCTTGGTCGTTTTCAATAACTAGTTCCTGTAAAGAAAGATAATGGCTTGATTTTTTTTATAAAAAATAATTAAAAATTTAAAAAAATGCAAAAGAATTAATACAATATTAGGTTCCTGATGAATAGAAATTATAATTTCTTTACGCATTAGGTATTGTTTTTTTATGACGTCACCTATTTGAACGTAAATTTTCTTTTGAGAAAGTAATTGAGAAGTATTTCGGTACTAAGGTGTTTGTCTCTCGATGAAAATAATAAATATTGCAAGAAAAATCTATAGGTAGGTATTGAGATTTTGTCTTCGCCCATCACTAACTAAGTAGTTTGTTTATTTATGTAACAAGTCTACAAGAATTACGTATAACAACTTACCTCTATACAGCGCGTAGCATTGTTGCTCAGAGTCTCGGCCCCAAGGTTTTCTTTATTTTCAATACTGGAAATATTATTCATCAATATTATCCACTTTTTATTTATTTTGTACAACCCTAAGCCAGACGCTAGGCGCCTCGCGTCTGTTTGGCGGTATAGGTATGTCGACAAAGTTGCGCTGTCGCCTACCTACTTCCACAATTTGATATTTAGACAATACTAGCCGACCCGGCGAACTCCGTATCGCCTTTTTTTTTTTTAAAAATCCTATTATTTTGATATTACATACAGATACTTCAATTTTATTTATCAGTATAGATATAGATAATACAAACCAATATTTACATGTTATTGTAGGTATATGTCTGAATCGGGCGATCTAAATCATATGACATATTGTATTAGCTTTGTAATGTACCCTGTTCAAATGCGATAATAAATAAGTAGGGAGGAACTTACATTTTATTCCGAGATCTTTTGGCTTTCATATTTTTATAATGCGTACAAAACTTTCTTTTCCCTGGCATGCCACTCAAATTCAATCAGTCCTGCGAAAAAAATAGCCTATGTTACTCAGTGATAATGTAGCTTTCGAATGATAAAAGAATTATTAAAATCAGTCCAGTACTTTTTGAGTTTATTCGTTACATACAAAAATCCAAATCTTTCCTCTTTAGAATACCTATTAGTGTAGATATTGTATTTTTTACGATTTATATCTAGTTCCATCATGGTTTTCTTTCAGACATTCATTATATCGATACTTTCTACTAACTGAAAATAAATTAATTATAAAAATGTTATACTTACAGTTTTTTACAAAAAACACAAATTCACAATACGTAATTCTGCTGTCTGCAGCCGACAAGCGTGGTGTCGCGTTCACTTACAGAAAGGAACTGCCGCTGCAGACCACCGAGATTGCACGAATGAAACGAACGTTTTATCCCATACATTTGTGTATGAAAAATTTACCTTAAAATATATCTAGATTTTAGGGCTTTAAAAGAGGAAGTCTTTGTTTGTAAAGGTATAAAAAGAAGTATACAGCTATACTTATTGGTTTCTTCAGTGTTCAAAAAGTGTTTCTTTTTATCAATTTGTGTTGATTTATGGGGTTAAATCTGAAAAATACGAAGTCATGTTTTTGCATTTTTACTCAATTTTGTGCGTTTGTTGACGTTTATTATATAAC
The DNA here is from genome assembly GCA_914767545.1 of Sesia apiformis. Lineage (NCBI taxonomy): Eukaryota > Metazoa > Arthropoda > Insecta > Lepidoptera > Sesiidae > Sesia > Sesia apiformis. Next base: position 9,908,711 of record OU611967.1, on the reverse strand, counting down.
AACTATTAGGTTTAAGAGTTTAATATAAGCATGAACATACTTATTGGTCTTTGATTGTAATATATACAAATTATCATTGATATCAATCATATGTAAATAGGTTAAATATGAAAAATCGTAACACTCTTTTCGGTGATTTTCACGATCTACACCCCTAAGACACCATTTACTTTCCTGCCTTTACAAGTGGGGGCCGGTTTTCACGCCACGCCACCCTCAATGGCATTATAGGTCGAGCTCTTGCCATCGTAAACGTAAAGAGACGGTTCTCTTTTAGAGTCGAATGGTGTCGAGCATAATAATGGCAAGAGTCTTTAGCGATAGCGATGGGAAGTCTTTAGTGCCATAGAAAATGGCCCGCCACTGGTATGAGATGCCTCCTGTGTCGATACATTGGCCCCATCTCACCTTCATGTAATCTGGGAGAAGGCTGAGGCAGCGGCAGAAGGTGCAGAAAAGCGGAAGACTCTTAAATACCGGAGTTTTGGTACCGAATACATTTTTGTAGAATACTCTATTTAGAGACCTATCGAGGCGTCTTTTTGACACCACGTGCTATCCTAAGGTCGGCAATTACCTCGCACAACGTAGTCTGGCCATTCAGCGCGGTAATGCGAGGTAGCTGAGGGGCTTGGCAGGCATCTTGCCACAAGGACCAAATTTTTACAATTTTTCAGTATATAGGAATATACTGAAATATAACCTACATACTGAAAATGTCCAATATTTTGTTTTACTTTTAGCAGTAAATTTTATTCTTGAATATAGGCATTATATAATACTTTTTTTTATAGTATTAACATTTAAGTATTATATTATTATTGTTATATGAATAAATAAACTGAAATAGTAAGTACATTGCACATTAAATATATCGCTATCTCTTTAGTTCTTCAAGGCATATTTATGACGAGTGTATGAATGTGGACAGAGAACTGGTTCGCCTCGGATGTAACATTGGCACCGCCAAAGTGCGTTGCTCTACTTGGATGTCAGTCCAATCATTTGATATTGTTTCCGGATTTTTTAAGCGGAAAAAACGTTTTTAATAAATCGATCTCAGGGTATTAATTAACTCTTGTGTATTTGGTGGTCTGCTGTTTATTAAAAGAGATTTAATTTAATTGGTGTATCTCGGCACGTAGTGGTCGGTCCATTGTAGCGGTCTACGCCGCAATTTGAACGTATCATTAATGCATGCTATTTAACGGAAAGGTATTTACAATTAATTACATCCTCGTTCAACTATAATTCAGATCATCGTCCAATATTCTGTAGCTGATATCTAGCCAACTATATGGTGAATTCCAGTGTAAAGGACCTGTTACACACAACGAAATAGAGACGTCACATTTCTCTCATCGCAGACACGCTTTTAATACTAGCGTATGTAATCGGAGTATTATTCTAAAGAGAAATTGTTTTTTCAATAGTTGTTTTTTTCAATTATATTTAAATAGATAACATGCTATAACTTCTGATTTTTTGGATACAGCAATAAACAATAGAGCGGTGATAGCCTAATGGTATATATCATCATCTAACTCGACTCATGTTCCTGTAATCGTGAGTTCAAATCCTCGGACCATAACACTAAGTTTCCACTTAAGTTTAAGTTTAACTTAACACTAAGTTTAAGTACGGATTTTTAAAAATTATCACTTGCTCTGCGGTGCGAGATAACATCGCGAGGAAACCATATACTCCAGAAATAAAAACAAAATTTAGATTATGTAGGTTATGTAATAAACAACGGACCTTACGGCCTGAATCTCTCTAGTGATTTACTAGGGGAGGCCTGTGCCCTGCAGTGGGATTATATGCTTATACTTTTGATTTTAGAATTTCAATATTCTCGATATCCAGGAAACTGGAATGTCACCTTTCCGCAGTACATTCTATAAGAAAAACATTTGTATAGTATAATGTATAAAGATAGGACATTAGATAACTTGTGACCAAGATCATCCATTACATGACTATTGTGAAACATTCTCCGTCGAGAATCATACAATACATACATAATATACTAGCTTTGAGGCCGGTGCGTGACCTTGGCCCGTAGGTTGCGTGTAATGTGAGAAATATATAGATGCATTATTTTTTTACGTAGTTATCTCCAGTTAATCTGCTCCATCAAACAGTATTTTTTGTTGTCGTGGGTAAGACGGTCAGTTTTCATAGTCATAACTGCCAACCCGCTTCCCGCTTGGTCAGCGTAGCGTGTCGTTTTTAGGCCACATATTCCTCATGCATATTGTTTTGTGCATGAGTTGGGCCTGTGTCTAGCAATGGACGCTAAAAGGGCTGGTTACGGTTCAAGGTAGTCATTGTCGTATAAATTATTGTTTCATGTGGTTACAAAGGTTTCTATATAAAATTACGTTTTTTTATGTGGAAGAGGCACGCTTCAATCTCATAGCCGCTGGATGCACTTGATTGATCAAGTTATCATACTCTCTCTCACAGAACACTATTTCAAAGCCGTGCATCTCCCACTTTATTCTATTCCGCTAATGTAGTGTAGGTACGTGTTTCGGTAATGAGTGAGATATGTCAGAACCAATTTCCACCCCATTCTATTCAATCCCTTCCCATTTTCTCAACCCCTTCTCCAAATCTCATCTTTGTCATCTGATGTTGGCATGTAGCGCGGATGTCTATGGGCACGGTCCACTTACGGCACGGTGAATAGACTGCCCCATCTTCTTTCTATAAAAAAAAATTAATTCGCCCGTTTGATACGACTAATTAATATTGTCGTATCAATAAGTCAAAGGGCTGACCCACAAGTGTCATTAGTGGGTCAATGCATTATCGAACTGTAACCTGCTAAATTACTTAAGTCATAGGTTAAGTAAAAATTAGACAGATAACTCGATAGATATGTAACCATGTGTACAACAATGTAAAACAATGTAAAACAATGTGTACAACACCATATGATTTTAGTGTTGTCAATAAATTAGACCCCCGTTTTATTAAAACCTTGTAATTTTGATTTCTCACCTTTCTGTCAATTGGACATTTTTATCTAAAAAAATGTCGACTAAGTTCATACGTTACCGTTATCTTTAATGTACCAAGTGGCGTAAAAACTTGGTAATTTACTAAGTTTTAACGCTTCACCTTTTCCGCTGTAATAGTCTGTTTCTATTTTTAAATTGAAAGATAAAATATTTTATTTAATTTTACACTATTGATTTTATATTTTTGTAATAAATGTCGACGGAAATATGGAAACTTTTTAATACGGATCTCACATTACTGAGCTACCGTTGCAATAACACATACATTTTATACTAAAGATTATATTTTTATTACATGCAATCTTTTATAACAGCCGTATAAAATTTAAAAGTGTGTGGAAAACGATTTCATACGACGAACAATATTTTGATAACACCTATGTATTTTGCTAAAATACAACTTATAAGTAAATTATTCAACAAATAGATGTAAAAACTTTGAAAGGGATTAAGGATGGAGGAAAGGGGAAGGTATTATGATGTATAGAGTCTTTATAATAGGTAAGGACAATGATGTTATGATCGTAGATAGTTTGTGAAATATCATTATCACAAGGTACCTTCTAAGTTTCAGCACTGATAGCTATGTCTTCGATTCAGCATTACATACCGGTAAGACTATACTGCTTGAATGTAACAATAGTTGCATGTTTAGAAAATTTAAGACAACAAAATTTCAGAGTCAAGACATGTGTTCATTATCTCACTTATGTCATCACAATTGGATTTCCGAATGTGGGGAAGAAAAGAATGACCATAGTAAAAGATTTTTTTTAGACAATTGTGATATGTTGGAATATAACTGCGATAATCAAAAAGGTTCGTATGCATTATATGATGATTATATGATCTATAAGTTAAAAAAATATAAGTGAAAAATAAACATATAATAAACTTAAGAATACTAATATAATATCTTTCTTTTCAGAATATACTCCGGTCGATTTGAAAGAATGTGCAGAGGAAAATGTAATTGAAAGTGATGACTGTTTCGACAATAATTGTACTTCAAAAGATGTAGAGAATTCAGAGATTTTAGAAACTACACCCATAGTAGTATCACAGAATACCGAACCTACAACAGCCGAATCAATAGTACTAAAATCAATAGAAATACCTTCCGAATTGTTGTCATTAGAAGCAGTAACACCTGTGTTAGAACATCTTAGTCACTATCGTACTCCTATTGGTTCGGAATGTACAAGAAGTACTGATCCTATGACGACATCTGAAAAGGCGATAACAGTAGAAACGCCGAAGTCAGCAGAAATGACGACAACGGAAATTTCTACAATAGTATCAAGAGACACCACTACAATAACCACGACATCAACAGACGCCACAACAGAAACTACTACATTGGAGGAACCCACTACAACAACCGTAACGACACCTACAATTTCAACAAAAAATAATGAAATTATGTCAGTATCAGCAACGACAGAAACCCCGCTAATGGTTACAACAACTTCATGTAATTGCTCTTGTAGGTGGTCAACAGAAAATACAACGCCTTCTACAACTACATCAATAATAACTAGTAAAGTGATTATGACACTAAAAGAACCTACTACAATAACCACAGAATCAAGAACTTCTACACCATCCCATAAAATCGAATGTACAAGGGGTTTGGTGGTGGAGAAATTAGGAAAATTAACTAAGCCTATCACTAACACCGTTCCAACATCATTAATACAAACGACACTAATAACGACAACTGAAAAGTTATCAACAATGTCATTAGACACTCCGTCAACAGACACCGAAGGGATGGAAATGACGTCAGTATCATCAATGGAAGAAATAACACCAACCGTCTCAGAAAGGTCATGTAACTGCCCTTGTTTATTGTCAACAAAATTATTGACTATTTCAACAGAGCCTTCGACATTACATACGTCTTCTTCACCCACTTCTTCAATTACTACCACTAGTGAAACTATACCACTTACTGTAATTAATACGTCTGTACAGAAAGTAGCCGAAGTAGAATCGACTACTGTAATTTATGAAGAGATTAAAAGTGACGGGATTGAATCTGAGCAGACATCATCTATATCAAGGGAATGTAACCATGCAATTCCTCACGATTGTAATGTGCCAACGACATGGGAGACGACGGCTAAAGGTGAGACGAGAGACTTTTTTCAGATTTTGAGAGAACGCTTTGGTGGTCACGTTAGGTCATTAAAGGATACTACACACTGGCCTAGGCGTGCCTTGATAGTAAAAGATGATAGGGACTTATTTGTATATGGTCGGCACGACGAGAGTTGAAATTGAGTTATTGGACGCGATCCTATTAGATGTTTTAAACATCAGAGAGATCAACTAACGCAAGTTTTAGTTTAAAACAGTAAAATCACTTAAGCACTAGAATAAAATATTAAAGATGATAACATAAAGAAAATATGAAGGACATTAAAAAGAGAACATACTCGAAATTAGGATTGCGTACCTAATTAAAAACGTCGTAATGTCATAAAGAAAATGTTGTCACGGGCCTTGAAGTGATATGGTGATATATGGTTTATATTATTCTTAGACCTCGTCAACAATATTGGCGTTGATGCTAAAAATCAGACTTTGACAAACGAGTTCAAATCTCTTGTAAATAACAACGAAGATCTTAAGATGTTGATCTTGTGCCGTGAGAGCTGCATACTCATAATGTCAAGGCACTCTCATTGTATACTGATCTCAGTGAGATATAATTTAACAAGACTCGAAGTGCAAAATTATTGTTCGCGAATCACGTGGTGTAACAGTAAAATCATTACTGTCTATTTGTTTGAATGCTGCAATACCTTTGAAGTACGCCCTTTGTATTTGATTGTTTATTGTAGAAAGAAAACAATAGGTTATAGAATGGATATTGTTACGTTTGATGGTGAAATATACAATAATAATGCAGAGTATACCAGTTGTTTGTTTGAATTACGCAATTTTTGAAAATAAACTCTTCGTAATATTTCGTTTTTCAAATATCGACCCTGGAAATTTGAATTGCCGTACGGGTCAAATAACATTTATAAAATAAATAAGTATAAAATAAGTAAATAAATAACGAGTATATTATAAAATCTCTATATTATAAAATCTATTTTTAGAAACTTTTCTGAAGTATAATAATGTATGTTTTTTAAACGATACTGTAGTGTACACATGTATTAGATTAATTACGAACGAACTTGACCTAGGTTTCTTAAATGTCAATGTTTTTAATAGTTTAAACACTAATTACTGGCTAGGTCGTATGATCTAATCTTATTAGGCATGTACTAGTATATATCTTATTTCCATACAGGAATATAGTACATACATGAATATAGTAGCCATAAACATAACTAGCCCTTTTAGCTAAATATGTAATCAATGGGTAATAAATAGATAAAATAAATATGTACATAGGTAAATTGAAATACATAAATATGTGTGAACAACGCGAAAATCTTAAATGTTATATAGCCCGCTTAGCTTAAACTGCTGGAGATGGGCTATAAAAATCATAAAAGTACATTTATTATAAATACATATATACGAATAACAAAAAATTGTTAAACATAATATGTCACATATATCCCATTCCCCCGAGATCCATATTATTCCAAATTACTCTGTTTACCAATATCCGAACAAATACCTGAATCATCCGTTGATTCGTACTTCATTCTCCTCCCTTCTTGCGGTCACGTAGTCATATGATATGTGACCTCGTTCTAGCAATGAACTTGGCCATGTGAGGCTTGATCGAACTTTTCGTTGGTGTAATACGAACAACATTATAGTTGTTTGTATTGTGTACATATTCTATTACAAAACTTTGTATAATGATGCGCAGTTATTTGGTAGTTAACAAAGTAGGTATATGTTTTTAGAATTTACTGTCTTTCTAGAAAATTATTTTTAAAGGTTTCTATGCGGTTCGTATTCAAAAATATAGGCACTTGTTTTCTTGCCTTGGGGGGATATTAACGGTGATTCATAATAATTTAACATGTTCACTTTTTAATCAAAATAATGTATCAAAATTCCTAATAATTTTGATTCTCACATAAGCTCTAGTATTTTCTCTAGTATCTTTTAATAATTATTAAATATTTATACCAATTATAATTGGTATAAATATTTATTTACCTATGAGGCAGACGAGCATACAGTCCACCTGATGGTAAGTGGATACTGTCTCATAAAGACATCCGCGATACATGCAAACATTAGTCCAAAATGTCAAACGTTGGGCCCCCGGATGCGCTACCTACCTTTGTAGATATAGGAATGGATTTGGACAAAGGGTTGGGAAAATGGAGAGGGATAGGATGGGAATGGGCTCTGGCACATCTCACTCACTACCGAAACACGTACGTACATTAGGGAAATAAGATAAAGTGGGAAATGCAGTACATTTCAAAGTAGTCTTCTGTGAGAGAGGGGTAATGTGGCCAGTCGAGCGCGCCCAGCGGCTGCTGGATTGCAGCATGCACTCTCCCCCTCAAAAACTATATACTTGTAATTATATGGAGTTAAACTACTCTATTAATTAGTATAATAACAGAAGTAAATAAATTAATGAATTAATCAATACCAGCAATGTGGAAACTCAATGATGTTTAGTGAGCTATTCCTCAGTAGTTAGTAATTCCTCAATACAAGCATTGTATTTATAACAAAGATATACTTTCATTTTACTGTTTCATGATTTTACTGGTTCAAAATTTCAATGCATGCTTTCCTTTCATTTTCCAATCTGAATGCTTATTTGGATTCAAAATTCTGAATGCTTATTTCTAAAGCATTTACCACGAGTTTGTTGAATAATGCATGATAATACATTATAAATTCCATGTCTATGACCTTTTCTGAGGTCGAACAATGCCCTTATACCTTCGATTTACTTTTCATATTTTAAATATCGAGGCCGAAATGAGGAAAATTGTGCAATCGAATGAGGAGATCTTTTTGTACAGAAGGTGGCAGACCAGCAGAGGTTCCACCTAGTGGTGAATAGATATTGATACCATGCATACTGGATATGCACACTGTATTTAATTCATCTTTATTTCTGTAAGATAGAATAGTCGATATTATCAATGTGTCTGTCTACGACGACGAAGAAGTCCAAAGGTGGTGGGTGAATGAAAAGAGTCGAAGGTCGTGTGTGGTGGCGACCCTTGGCTTCAGCCGTGAAGAGACATTGGTTGATGGTATGGAATGGTTTTAGTTTATATTAACGGATTTTTACCTCAATCGGCCTTTCACTTATCTCTTGTGTGAAAGTATACTCTTGTGTGAAAGGCCACTCTTGTGTGAAAGGCCTCCTGGTCGGATAAACGTTTATCTACGGGTATTTAAAAACAAACATTTTTAAAACGAAACGAAACGTCTCGTCCTAAACGAAATTGCTTACACCAATCTTTGATGGTGGAAAATGATTGAGAAGAATTCCCGTACACATTATCCAACCTTTGATAATGTGTTTGATATCGGTCGTGCTAACACATTCCTTTGTAAGGAACTTAATCACGGAACGATATTCCAGTTTAAATATTTTAAAGATTTTGAGACTTCCTGTTGTTCTAAGAGGCGAGGAATCAAAACTAACGAGGGTTGAACTCTAAAAAATCTTCTTCTTCTTCGGTTTGATGGCAGGATCAGTAGTCAACTCAAGATCGACGACTGTTTTGCCAAAGTCATGTGTAAATGAATTTCAGGTAAAAATAAAAATATACAAGAATTAGCAGCATAAATGAAAATTACAATGATGTATAATTTGTTGTTTTTTAGACACTGGTATCACATTAGACACTTTTGGACCTCACTGGTATCATTTTAAATGAACATATATTTTACGAGAATTTAAATCCGGGACCTTTTGCTCAAGGGAAACTAGAAACTACGAGTGTATGGAACTAATTGGTGGTCGTCATTGCAATGCGAGAAAAAACTTCAATGGCAGGCGTCAGTCGGACAGGTAGTAGTTACTTGTTATTTTATGTACATTTTAGAAAAATAATTTATCCGTAAGTTTAGCCGTAGAACTTTATGAGATCTATTTAACAAGATAATTGAATCGTTTAGTTTTCAAAGGGGTTAATTAAATTTTTTAGGAGCAGGTTAAAGCTGTACCTATTGTAAAAATATTGTAGGTACTGAAATATTAAAGTAAATGATTTGAAAATCATTGTTGGATATTACTTAATATGTTTAATGTATAGGATAGGATAGGATATTACTCTAGGAGAATAAAAATATGCACTTTAATATATTTTTATTAGCCTGTTTGGGTCCCACTGTTAAGCAAAGGACTCCACTCTTTTATGCCAAATCGAATAAAAGAAACAGTGTTAATGTGTGAGAAAATTGGAACACAAATTACATAAAATCATACTTTACTTTCAAAAAATATATTTTCAGATGACAAGGATCGCACAACAAGAAAAAAATTTTGTTAAATTGGTCATTAGTCTCTTTGAAAAATAAAATGATTCAATTGTATTGTTGGATTTTTTGAAAAAATTAAATCTATAATTCGTTAATTATTGAACGGATTTGGACAATCTACGAATTTAATAGACCCAAACTAATTTGGTGTAAAATTTTATTTCGATCCGTTGAGAAATGCTAGCTCCAGTTTTCTTCAAAGTTTACTTAAAATATACAAAACGTCTAATGATAAGAAGTACCTAATATTTGCGTCGTGTGTAATACTAATTGCAAAAGCTTTTGTTTTATTTATGTCACGAATTACTATGTCGTGATGCATATAACATGACAGATTACGAGTACTTAAAACATTTAGGTAAATGGACTATTAACTAACCACTCCCAATCTCGTGAGTCCAATTTGGGATATTTTTAAAAGTATGTGACGTTATCTTAGCCAATAAACTTCATTGTCGCTATGGCCATAGTACTTCTATAATAAAATTTCGTTATATTTTCTTAGGTTTTCGCGATTACTATACATTGCAATTAAACAACTTTTAATGGTTTAAATCGCGTATATTTGACATGATTTATAACCCGACGTTTCGAACACTTTGCAGTGGACGTGGTCACGGGGTGACTAATTGATTTTATTTGTTACTTGACTTATTAAGAAATTATTACTACCGTCTGAAATTTTTGGACTGGACAAACCCAACCATTACATTCGATTTGATAATCCACAAATCCTCGCTAGAGAGACCCGGTACATGCCAAGAATGTTACGCGAGGCTATTGAAATTAAGAAACACCCAAATTTCAATAGAGAAGATGGTTGGCAAGTACCACCGGCTTGGGATCCAGTCATTAAATTAATTAAATCACAAGGCCAACGCCATACTGCAAGACCTCTGGACACCGTGAGCGAATACTGCGTGCATAGGGAATATTATGATTAAAAAATTCAGACGGTAGTTCAAAAAATTTCAGACGGTAGTAATAATTTCTTAATAACTCAAGTGACAAATAAAATCAATTAGTCACCCCGTGACCACGTCCACTGCAAAGTGTTCGAAACGTCGGGATATAAATCATGTCAAATATACGCGATTTAAACCGTTAAAAGTTGTTTAATTGCAAAATTTCGTTATTTTAGGATGCTCTTTAATTCGATTATAAAAGGTTTTTAAAAGAAAAAGCAAATAGAATAATGATATTTTTTTAGATTACTCGAGTCTTAATATCTGGGAGACACAATGAGGTCCCTTTTTCAGATAATGTCATATTTAGCAATTAAACAACTATTAGTCACCCCGTGACCACGTCCACTGCAAAGTGTTCGAAACGTCGGGATATAAATAATGTTAAATATACGCGATTTAAACCATTCAAAGTTGTTTAATTGCTATGTATAGTAATCGCGAAAACCTAAGAAAATATAATGTCATATTTTTAAAACGTATTCGTAGACTTTTTTTTATAGAATAGATGGCAAACGAGCGGTCACTGACGACTACATTTTTCGAACCAATATATTCATGATTTTTATTCAAGGACTTCAATATAGCCTGCCCATCATTCGATATCAGTCTATAGGTGGACTGACCACTTCAATGTAGTGGTTAGATGGGAAGAGACGACAATCGTTTGTGATGGCAAGTCTTGACTCTCTCAAGACGCTTATATTTAACAGTGGAGAGATACTGGTGACTTTGTTTTATTAGATACCTATGTGTTTTATATAGTTAGAAATTTAAGGTGCATCCAGACTGCGGTCGATCGTTCAGATTGAATCAGTGTGGAGGCATAGCACCTGGGTCGATCTAGCTAGATTGTTATTTTATTTCGATATTTATCGATTTATCCACGCAGTTCCTTTAAAAATATATAGTCGTAGATGTTGATCGATAATCGTTACCACCAATGGACTTACGAGTCCATACGGTACGACCGTACAGTGGCATTGATGGCCTGATCGACTGGTCGGTATCGATCGGCAGGTAAGTACACCTTTAGATTTAGATAAAATAACATTTAGATTGACTTCGATCTTATAGAAATACATTTAAAAATAAGGGACAAAAAATTTGTAGTATCGCCAATAGACAGGAAATCACAAAGTCGATATCTCGTTTGCCAATTTTCGCGAAAATATTGCACAAATTATACGCAATATAATAATTGCTCGCGATTAATTTTCGAAAGCAAGTCAAATTGTTCATTTTCCAATTTATGAGTCGTGGTCGTTGCATAGTTTCTATATCGTGACAGTGACCTTGATCCAAATGTGTGTTGTTAAATTCATTTTATAACAATATAAATAAATCTTGCTGTAAATCACTTAGATCGTTCTGCGATATATGTACGGTGATAGCCTAGTAGGGGTGTTTATAGTCGACTCACATTCGTGTGATCGTGAGTTGAAATCCTCGTAGGATTCAACTAAATAACTAAACTAACTAAAGGATGAAATCCTAAGTAGGGATTTTCAAAAAATAACACTTTATCGTCGGTCAGGGGAAACATCGTGAGGAATCTCGCACGATCCAGATATAAAAAAAATCTTGAGTAGGTACGTGGTTCGCACTGAGCCAGCGTGGTGGATTACGGCCCGAAACCCCCCACTGGTTTATTAGGCGAGGCCTGTGCCCTGAAGTGAGACATTATAGACTTATACAAGTTACAAGTACAATTTTTATTATATAATATGACACACGAAAGACCAGGACTGATTAATTTCATATATTACCTCCCTCTTGTTTTTGGTGACCAAAAGGGGGGAAAAGATGCTGCATCCAACTGCTGAGTATATTCGGTTAGTCGAGTTACCCCACATTCATGAAGACGTCCATGAACAGTAATAAGGCAGTGAGTGACAATTGAGAATACATACTAGATACAAGCACTCTAGGGTAGGCACGTTACAGTTTAATAGTCTTCTAATAATAGTGTTCAGAAGCCCTCGAATTCTTTAATTCATGTGTTTTGAAAATGGAACGTTCTTATTCCAAGTTTCAAGTTTGACTTTTTAATGAACCCCTCTGCATTCTGCTTCACCCCCCTAGAAGTTGCCAAACAGGTTTCTTTGCTAAGAACGTGTGATGTGTCATCTTGTCTATTCTCATATCGATGATCCTAAGCGTTTCATATTTTTGTGAAATAATTTTGTCAGCTATGCACTAAAAGGTGCAAAGCAAAGACTAAATTCCTTGTGGCTTGGGTAGCCACAATAAATTTCGAAAAATAGTTTTTCGGGATTAACTTAACCTTAACCGTTTCAGACTCCAGCTTCCTTTAGATCATCAAACGTTAAAATCTGTGAATAAAATGCTCAAGAGTGTTTAAAGACTGAGTCCTAAAGGTTCATTAGCGTTCAGTCAGCGATCGAGCATTCAGCCCTAATTTTTACAACACTAATGTCTATTTATAACTGTATTATCGAGTACTCTATCATTACCTTTAGAGGTCTTATAATTGATAGTTTTAGATAAATAAATAATAATAGTGACATACTAATAGTGACGTGCAAGATGTATGTGCGGAAGTGACAATGTCGATTAGTGATAGCAAGGTGATCAACTGAGCTAATTCGTTTCATATTAATTCAGTAGGAAATGTGCGTAATTGTTTTTATAGCATACAAGGGATTGACTTCATACAGATTCTCTAAGGTATTTCCAGTTCTTTATTTTCTCGATGACAGTTCTAATTTGATAGTTGTAGTGTTGTGACCAAATAAGTAATGATATCGATCGCATATATTTATTATATTTTGAACAAAGACAAATACAACAAAAACATTCAAATATATTTTTTCAAGGTGGGAACACTCAATGGCCCACCGCCATTTTGTGTTTGTTTTAATCTGTCACTCGCAACAAGACGGTCGTGCTAGTCACTACATTTCTGTTCGCTGAGTTTTTTCACATTATCCATATGTTACGTTGTGTATTTTGTGTTCCTCCGTGTTGATTGCTGCCCAGCTGTCAAATATCAAAATGCCGAAAGGATCTGTTCTGAAAAGGCAGGCGAGAGAACTGGTGATCAAGGTTCGTAATTACTTTGAAGCAGAGTATCAAAATGGTGGGTTCTTCGACTTCCGCCGTATCAGTGCCAGTACAATGCTATAGAACTAATATGGGCACAAATCAAAGGACACGCCGCTCGAAACAATACCCATCCCCCTTTTACGGCAAACAAGATGTTAGATTTATTAAAAAATGCATATAGCGTCGGATTGGGAAATTCATGTGGCATACGATAATATAGAAGTACAGGAACTTATAATAAATGTTGGGGAGAGCTCATCGAGTGACAGTGACGATTCATCAGATTTTGATTAAAATAAATAAATAAAGATTACCTGTCATTATAATTATTTCGTTTCATTGTCGAGTACCTACCTATACCTACTTATTTTACAATAGCTTCGAAAATTTTAAAGAAGTTGGCATTATCAATCAAGAATTAACACGTGTAACATCTTGTAATGAAATATAATATTAGTTAATAAATTTGTACAAAAGTATCCGGCAGTAGTTTAGTTTCTTACATTTTGTAAAAAAATATCGGATCTGTTATCGTGTTACGTTTATCGATAACTACATCCCTAAAATTGCTTTCTGTCTGACGTGACCTTGTTAATGAAATATGACGTCTTGGTGCCTAATTTTTGTTCGGAGTTTTAGGCGTTGACGCTAGAACAAAGTTATATCGACCACTGTGTGTCAGCTGTCATCGAGAAATTAAAGAAATGGAACTTGTATAGCAAAGATTAGCAAAGTAAGTAATGAAAATGTAAGTAGATATTAGGTAAAGATAGATTATTTAAATACTTTTAGAGGAAGGTTCAGGAATCGTTAATATTCGGTTGTGCAAACGTTTGATCAAAGACATATCTTTGGATTTGGTTAGTTTGTTTTTATTTTCTATGTTGCCTTTGGTGCCACACTAAGGTATAGACAATCTAGAATGTAGGTCAAATCCATTCGTGGGACGATTGGAGTAAATCACTGACTGAATGATTTAATTGTGGTTGATTTATCAAGCAATTTGAGTAAAATATTGTAAGTATACGCTTGATGTGCCGTTTATTGTACTAACCTTGCAAATAATTACGCAAGTTTTTTGTTTTATATTAACAAAGAGACATTTTTATATAATACATTATTTTTTTTTTCCAAATCTAGGCCTGAGAATTCTGCTCCTACTTAATGAGATGCTTATTAAAAAATGGTCTCGTGTGATAAAGCCGATAGCGTAGGATAATTAATTATCATAAGTATGCGATTTTAATTAAGGCCCATAATAAAAAAATATATTATACTAATTTATTTCTATTCATTTATTTATTTACTCTTTTTGCACTATATTGTATAGAGGCGGACTTAATGCCTCAAGGCATTCTCTACTAGTAGACCGTTGGTTAAATATGGAAAATTTGAGCTAATTAATTTTATAGGATATTTTGAGAGTTTTTCATTAAAATCAATCTCATCTCCATTTCAATACTACTAACTACATTTTTAATTTTCTTCTACAAATAATAATTAATAATCTGTTTTATAATCCTGGCCCCTGAAGTGTTGACATGGAAAACCGACTCATTAAAAATTGGTGCAATGCTACGTACGTACACTGGTGTGGTAAGCAGCGCACTTCGTTGCCCGAATGTCTTACGACTGAAACATAGTTCAGGTTCAAAGGTAGTAAACTTGAAAATTATACGATGTAATGACATTAATTTATGTCTCATTTTATAGTTATTCTAACGTTTACTTATAAACTTTTTAAACCATATTTTTTTTAATGAAAATTATAAATTTTGAATGTTGATGAAGAAAATGGCGACATTGCATTTCTTTTGCGAGTGTTGTAAAAAGGATAACAACGTAAAGGAGTAAATTGGACTAAGGGATAACAAAGTCGCCACCACAACAACTATACCACCTCTAAAAGTAGGGTCTCGCCAATCCACTTGGCCAGCATAGGTTTTGAGGCCATAAAACCAATACAGCTATTGAGTGAGCAGCTTCATAGCTTAGTAGAGGTCAAATAGCTTGCTAATATATTATTTGATCTATATACACATGGATTCACAACACGAATTTTCTTGCAAAGATCGAATTGCGTTCCAGGAAGTTACAGTGAAGGTTATATGTCCGCAGTAAGGCTATATAACGATCGGGCTACGCGCGCTCGCGCAGTGCACTCTCTGTCTCTGTCTGACCGTGACTTTTATGTAAGTGTAGTTTTAATGGTTTTAATTACGGATGTGATTCGTGTTACATGCAAGTTAACATAGTGTATTTACGGTTATTTGTTATTGATAAATAATGGTTTATCAAAATAGTTAACTAAAATGAAGTTTAAATATTGTGTTCAATGTGTACATACAGGTATTGATTTGTTTATATCTGTGGCACTAAAGGATATGAAAGCCAATGAAATGAACAGAACTTTTTTTTATCAAAAGAGGGGTTTCAATGTTACTGGGGGCATAATTTTTTACGGGCAAATGGGTCATTATCCTATCAAGCTATATGACCATTAACCTTTAATACTCTTCAGTACTTCAAAGTTCTACGAGTAGATCACTAATACCATACCATCAGCCTATGTTTCTCCACTGTTGGATATAGGCCTCTCCCAGGGCACGTCATCACACGCGATCTTCGGCTCTTCTATTTCTCCACTAATACTCTTTTGTATTAGTGGCTTTGATGGACCGAGCCGCGTTTGACTAGTCAAAATATTGGAAGATATCGCTATCGACGATAAGTTGCCAATTATTTCTGTGTGTCTTATGTCAAATATATCTTGACTTTCACCAATTAATACTATAACTAATTAAACTATCAGCTTACCCTTAAAGTTTATTAAATTAAACCTCTATTAAAGAAGGTTTAAAGGCCTGAAATTGAACAACATTGCAATTTATAATATTTCATTTGGACCAAATGATACGTGCATACTCGTATTAATATTTGAATCCTTTTTAAATGTAATTTTAAATTAATTATTTCAGTAGCAGATTTCATGATTATTAAGTATTTTTTAAAACATTAAAAAAAGTTACTCTTGTATGACTTGCATCGATGGAAAGTAGGCGTTTTGATAGTTCGTATATCAACCATTGACCTAATATCAAATTAATAAGTCAATGTGTAACCACACACAATATAGTCGCTTCGGTATATCCTTGTCCTAAATTATACGATTTTACATTTAATTAAGCAGATATAAATTACTTGCATTGTGTTTTATTGCCAAAATATTGGAAATTTTATGTAACTGTTTAATTGCATCCGGTGTTAATTGCAAAATTAAACGACGCCAGTTATGAGCTGGCGCCACTGCTCTTTAAAATATTATATAAATGCTACTCCGCTAGATACTTAATGCAATTTTGCTTAATACTAGTCCATTTAAAATACAGTTTTTATTAGCGTTTTGATTTACGGTTGTTTTTTATATATTGTATATATTCTTATGTATTATATATGCATGTGTGTATTTTTGTATATACTCTTATATATATAATATACTCGTGTTACATTTTATATATATTTAATTATAGCATTTAAGACTTTCTCGTAACATCCTCATGATGTAGAGAATGCCTGAATTCAATTTTGCACGACAATGCACTATAAACTGTATTTATAATAAATAAATGCTACAGAAACATTATATAGTTGAAACAGAATTATATCATTGAGAAAAGGGAGTCTAGTTTCTCAGACTTAAAAAAAACATAATTAATTTTACTTTATTTTAAAAATCAAATGTTAGAACATCTTTCTGTTTATGTTGTAAATCGGACTTTTTGGCGGGAACCCGCGAAATAAAGTTGAGTTTTTGTTTGATTATAAAATTAGTGTATTCAGAGATTTGTGGTTTAATAGTGATAGTTTATTCAACTTCAAAGTGCCTTAGTGTTAGTGCAAAATGTTTGTGATAATTAAATAAAAGCGTGAAACTGCATTTTTCGTGTTCTTCCGAGGAGTCCAACTATTTCACCAGTAAACCTACTATCACTTTAACGCGATAAATACAATTGTGTATTATTATTTACTGTGTGTGGACCAATAGCTATGGTGCTCAAATAAATTATATAACAAATATTGTAAATCTCAATGGGTTTCAACGCGTAATCACCGTTGCCGATCACAACAGCCGTGGTCACGTTTAGACCACGACTAAAAAATAAAAGAATATTATTTCGAATAGAAATAAAAGGTAAATAACCTTTAATTAATTACTTTAACCTGCAGCCTTTAATTAATTTTAGGCGGTTAGACCCGATGTACAATATAAAATGTGTATACAGCGCGAAAGTCTCAAAAGTTATCTTTCTGTTTAAACAGGATCTTGAAACAACGAAATATTAAGTTAGAAAATCTTAACTAAAGTCAATATTTTCATACCGTCAATAAGGTCGCCGATAGTGGCTGGATAAGACCACAAGATAATGTGTGGTGGTTGGTCTTTGGGAGAGACATATGGTATATCCAGCAGTGGAGAGGCATAGGTTGATGGCATGCTAGTCATACCATCCGTCAGGATTTTGGTAGAAACTTAAGTATATCCAGCATTTGAGAGATAACACTCGGTATGGTCTAATTGACTATGGCTAAGATTTTCGAAAATTATTTTTTTTGTTTCAATATTCCTTTTTCATAGTAATATCTGATAACTCGAACATCTGATTTTTAAAATTAAGCCATTAAATATATGTTATTTCTTAAATATTTAACTAAGTTTCATATTATGCTACAGATAGTTTCGTTAAATCTCGCATTTGATCGTCAATCGCAAATGAAGGTCTCATAGACCTCATAGGTGTGAACTGTTTTAGTCAACATGATAATATCGAAGGATGTGTTTTATATTAACATTTCGTTGTGCATCAGATGATTAGGTAATTTTATAATATTTTGTTTTTAAAACAAGGTTTATGTCACTGAATAGAGAATTATGTAAATGTACAATAATTTATATTGCGAATTACAAATTGAGTAACAGTGAACTAGTTTAGTTATATTTATTATGTAACTATCGATGTCGGCGACTTCGTTTGCGTGAACTTTAATGATTCTCGTGGGATTTGTTTAGCGAAACGGGATAAGATGTACCCTGAATGTTAATCCAGGTCATAAGCTGTAATTACGTCTTTTGTTTTTTTGTTTTTTTTATAGAGAAGAGGGCGGACGAGCAAGCGGTCTCACGTGATGGTAAGTGTTACCGCCGCCCATGGACACCTGCAACACCAGGGGGTATGCGGGCGCGCCAAGTTTCATTAAATTCTTGCCCGCGGTTTTGGCGTGATGCGCGTTCAGACAGACAGACAAATAGACGAAAATTCTATAAATGGCTATTTTGTGGTCTGCGTCATTCTTAGACTACCTACACTGCATTGATTTTTTTTTTAAATATTTCAAGTAGATATATTTATTTTGTGTCGTATGGTGTCGGCAGGCTGTATAATAGCACCAACTCATCTCATTCCGTGTGTGTCGTAAAAGGCGACTAAGTGATAACAAAGCCTCTACTACAAGCGCTGAGGATCTACCTCTAAAAGAGTGGACTCGCTGACTCGCTTGACCAGCTGCAACGTGGCGTTTTAAAGCCATACACGCCTCATGCATCAGACAATGCCCGTGCGGAGGACCATGTCCCGCAATGGATACTGTAAGGGCTGCTTGCATTGCATACAACCTTTGACATTGGACAAAGTAGGTACCTATATACTAATAGGCACTATTGAAATGAATAAGTATTTGAGTTTCTGTAACATGTTTTACAGAATATAAAACATTTCTTACATATGAAATTAAGTGACACATGTAATGTGCAACGTGAAAGTAAAAGTAAAAGTCACATGTAAGTGACATTACTTGTAAAAGTTTAAAAGCGGAAATTTTATGTTTTAGGATATTTAAAACCTTTTTATTACGTTGCATAAATACTGTTTCTCAAATAAAATAAAATTAGTAGATAACCATAACAACATCAATCTTGACCTTAGTACCTATTTTTTTCTTAATCTCTGCTACTATATAGACAGATCCATTTGATAGGAATATGACTAATAATGATAATGAAAATCGCGTCAGTTGTTTCGGATTATGTTTGAGACTTAAACGGCCAATTAAAAGAGATTTACTGGAATATAAATCAATCAGAATCAACGATTAACATTAAAAAAAACCTCTTCAACATAATATTTCAAACATACCAAAGTTATTGTGTTACACAATTACTTTGGCATGTTAAAATATATAACGAATAATTTATAAACTAACTACACGTAGGTACTTAAATATACGAATGTTTGCTCATCGATGTTTACGTTTAAAGACTTTTAAATAGTTTTGACAATGTCAAGATGATGTAATCACCCTTTTAATGTAAATTTCGTAACATTACGTTGTTACTAAATATATGGGTTATTTTGTTAAAGCCTTAGTTTGGTTTCTGCGTCATACGCTGCAATCACTGCAAGCGTGACGTGCATACAGTTCTATCATGCATTTAATTTAAAATTCGTAAAAAATGAGAATCCTAGAATATATTCCTATAGAATAAGCAAGCTGAAGTGGCAGTGGGTGGGCCATATACTCGTATAAATGCCACAGGTTCGATAATCGATATGGGTCTGTAATGGGAGACCACATGCAGCGAAACGTAAGCGCAGGACGCGCGGTGTGGTCACGTCCACTGACGACTTGAAGAAAGTCACCGGTAGTGGCTGTACGAGAGGAGCTGAAGGTCGTGTGTGGTGGCTGTCTTTGGGAGAGCCCTATTTAACAATTTGCTTTTATATCTATCTATAAATTAAATTGAATGGGTCTTAAACTCGTATACATTTTAGAATGGTGCGTTTATTAAGACTGTATATATATACGATACCATACTATACATTACCATATGTTTCTCCACTTCTGATTATATGTGTGCAAAACGTTTAATGGGAAAGTAAATAATTAATAAACTTTCTTTTATTTATAGATAAAATGCGTTGTCTAATCATCTTAGCTGCCACCGTGGCGCTAACACAGGCCAGGCCAAGCCTGCTCTTCGCACAGACCTTGCAACCTGTAGGAGTTGAATACGCTGAACCGTCAGCACCTGCTGTCTCGCCCCATCCAGCTGTCGTAGAAAATGCTGCGAACGAAGCCCTCTTGCCAAGACATCTGCTAAAGTCTCCCGCTTTCTTCGATGATCCTCACATCGCCGCTGGTCTCGCTAGAGAGTCGTGGTTTACGAATAAAGAAATGCAAGTAGTGGAACGCGAAGCGGAAAAAATTCCGCGCGACAGGATTTACAAAATTGTTAAATATGCTGGATTTTTGGACCATTAGTAGGGACATGAGAAAAAATAATTAAATTTAATTCGACGATATGTAACTTTTAATTTTTCAAAATTTCTAATACGATTCTTTTCTAAATAATGTTTTGTAGATAGTTGAATAAGTGTAATAATAATAAAAGTGTAATTACTTTTTTAATTAAGAAATACCTAAATCTAGTTTGTAAGTTAAGTGTCTGTAAATATATTTTTAGTATTGTCACCTTGTATACCTTAATTTTAAATGCATTGTTTATATATGTTAGTGTAATTGTATAATATATTTAAAAGTAGATAATTTTAAATCATTATTTAATATTTAAATATTTTATTTTGATTTTTAAGTTTGTTTTGTTTTAATTTTTTTTTTTACTATAGATAGTTATAGAAATATACTCTTACATTATATATAATACATGCATGTATTTTGTAAATAGGAATATTTTGTAATAATTTAGGCAAAAGCAAACCGGTTTAGCTATGTTTATTTATAAATATTTTTTTATTTTTACGTTATAAAATAAGTCTGTACTGTGATCTCGAACAATAAGTACTTTATTGTAAGTTATTGTTCAAATTTTTATAAAGATTTAATTAAAAAACGTTTTGATAAATATGCAATTTTCATACGAGGTTTTCTGCAATGTTATTGTCACATCCCTCACCAAATGAGGGTTTCTTGAAACTTCTCCCCCTCTTGCATGTCACCCAACACTCATGAATCGGCTTCTGAATAAAATCTGTAAAAAGAGACGAGTAAATAAAATAATATTTGGTACTAAATACATAGCTATAATTATATAGGTAGATTACCAAATTATATGTAGAAATTTACAAAATTAATTTGGATCTATTATTTGGGTGAAGTTCGTCGATGAACCAAATCGGTTCACTAGTCTCAAAATTAACCGTGTCCTATAACCGTGTTTTGAATAAACGTCTTATCTATCTATCTAAATATTCGCTTAACATCAGAATAGTCTGTGTCTTTTTTGTATATAAATAAGGACCCACGATAAAAGGAATCTTAGTTTAGAATTGTATTGAAGTGTAGGCTTTCTCGGCCGGTGTCCATATTAATTGAATCTTCCGGGCTACTTGACCGAGGTCTTCTGGAATCTCTTCTTTTTCTTCCAAACGTTTCGTCAATGAGTTGTGCTCGAGAAGCCGAAGAGATAACATCTCTCCGAAAGTGAACGCAGTCGCCACTAAAGATGTCAACCGCAGTTGTTGACGAAACGTTTGGAAGAAAGAGAAGATTCCAGAAGACCTCGGCCAAGTAGCCCGGAAGATTCAATTAATATTTAATTTAGAATTATTTAAGAGTATATCAATAATGTTATGAATGCAATGGAGAGGTTACCATTGTTATTTTGCTGTCTCTAGCAACAGACAGATAAGAATATTATTAATCTATGGTTAAATTCCTAATAAATACTCGTATTCTATTTTGTAGTCTGGTACATTTATTAGTTTTCTGATTCCGCGAAATACATTTTTATTTTATATCACGTAAACAGATATTCCTAGAAAAGCGTGACTTTTAATATTCTAAGGACATTACACCCCAACTAGAAAGGTTGCGTGTATACCAAAGGCGCCAACGTGGGCGTCAAATTGTCCAAACAACTTAGATCGCTGAGCCCTCATACAATCGCTTCTGTATTTATGGCAGGAATACACATGCTAGTAGAAAAGCATGCTTGTTTGCTAGTAGCTATTGTGCGTGTCTGTCAGGCACTAGGCCTCATCTCATGGGTGTTCGGGCTATAATCCATCATGGAGGCCTAGTGCGGATTGAAGGACACACTTGCCCCCAGATTTATTTTGATTTTCGGGCACGCGGGTTTCCCCACTATATCAACATTCGTAGCCATGATTTCGTCACAATGATAAAAAATATAACTAGTTTTCAAATATACAACTGCAATAATACAAATAATATAACTACGAGTTTTATAATATTTTCCAACTGTAGGTACACATTTGCGTACGACACGGGTTGCAACCGTTCCTTTCCAGAAACCTGAAATCATGAATTCTGTTTACGATTCTGAGGTAAGTGGCTCAATATCCATATAGTAACAATTATTATTTTGTAAAAATATTAATTTTGTTGTGCTTGTATGAAAATATTGATGAAATCTCAAAAAAATCTTACGATTTAGCGTCGATGAACTCAAATTAAAATAATGTGCAATGAACTCGAAATTATGAACTGAATTGGTTTTAGATTTCAAGAAAGATTCCATTACGTTCTGTATATACATACGTATACTTTTTATAGGTAGATAACGCTTTTATAGGAAAAGATGTATGTATATGTATATTTGTCTTATATGTATGTATGTACCTTCTATCCGCACCCAACAATTTAATTGTGATAATTGTTGTGAATTGTGTTTAATTGTGATAAGTTAATTGTGATGTGAGTGTTAATGATACATATTCATTGATTTACATGCTTTTCTTTAACATTTTTTTTTCCAGTAAATTCTCTTTACAACTGTCAGTGGGCAAATGTCAGTTGAATAGCATGCTTTAATACTGCTATGTCATACGTGTAAACCTGCTTATGTTTTGTAGGGTACATTGAGGTTCGTATCATGGCTCAAAGTATAGTGGTTTTGTTACTGAAGTAGTCAACTTAGTAAGTGATCCCGTCTTGCATCTCTCTATGTGTTCTACCGCCTGTACAATGGGGAATGCTCTGAAGAATTGTTTAATATAATTCCCACCTCGGGTTTCTACAACCGCACCTCCCGCCACAGAAGTGCGGTCCATCCGCATTTCCTAGATACGGAGGTGTCGGGTACTGTTCGGTCCAAAAAATATTTTATATCGCGAACCCGTAGGCTGTGGAACGAACTGCCTCAAGAGGTCTTCCCATTAAACTACGACATGGGGTTCTTCAAGAAAGCTGTGAATAGGATTTTGCAAGGTCGGCGGCGCGCCCGCATACCCCCTGGTGTTGCAGGTGTCCATGGGCGGCGGTAACACTTACCATCACGTGAGACCGCTTGCTCGTCCGCCCTCTTCTCTATAAAAAAAAAAAAGTCACCCAATAGTAGTTTGTAAAGCTAATTTTGTTGTATGATTTATTGTATGAACCCATGTTTTAGTCATAGTTACAGGGTGTTTATAGTACATAGATGCACCAAAGCGTACATTACATAACTGATATTTTGTTACTACAACTATATTAAAAAAGTAACATAAAAATATTGAAATTTGGAATATTAATTTAATATAGAATAGGCTTTTGGTCGCTGACGGATATTCGGATTTGGTGGTGGTAAATGGCTACGTAAATGGTGATGGTGGTAATGCAACATCACATATGAGATCGCTATCGATTTTTCAAGATTCACGTATTGATCAGTTACCATACCATAACTTCATGTTATGTCTCTCTATCGCTGGATATATCCAAGATCTAAAGGGATCGCCATCACACACGATCTTCGTATCTTTTCACCCTACTACCATTGCACCGGTGAACTTCTTAAAATGGTCTCGATCCCCCGGGCCGGAGACATTCCACACTGTACTCCCAACCTTATAGTATTTGAGGCCATCGTACCTTTATATGAATTTTGTACGCGTTTTCTTTTGTCATATATAAACCTTAACGGTAAGCAGCCCTTATATTTTTCGTCCACTGCTGAATATCGCCTTAAAACGCAATGCTGGTCAAGCGGGTTGTCGAGTCAACTTTTTTTAGAGATGATGTACTCGTAGTTCCTCAGGGCTTGTAGTAGCGGTTTTGTTATCCCATGGTCGCCTTTAACGACACTCACGGGAACAGATGGCATTGGCGTTTAAAGCCGGCCGACATGGCTAAATTGCTAAATGGCTAAATTCTCCTAAAGCCAAATTCTGGATAATATGCGTGATAGCTGATAGATATATCTCGCTCAACGTCCAGTTGATGTGACGAGTTCGGGTCAAGCATAATGTTAGTTTTCAGTATAATGCTACCTTTTCTACTGTCGCAGTTAAACTCA
This sequence comes from Sesia apiformis, assembly GCA_914767545.1. NCBI lineage: Eukaryota > Metazoa > Arthropoda > Insecta > Lepidoptera > Sesiidae > Sesia > Sesia apiformis. The sequence goes on along the minus strand of OU611967.1, from coordinate 9,883,893 downwards.
TGCATATCGCACGTGTCGATGAAAGTGCGCATTTCGCCGCAGGAGTCGATGCCGCACATCGGTACTTGATCATGGCGACAGATGTCCGCGATTTTACATTCTTCTTCTAACTGTAAATGAGATGATATAATTTTTTTAGAATGCTTCATTGACATATGAGAAATACGAGACTGGTGTTCGGTGCAACGTTTGTACGTTTAGTCCTTGCCTTAGATGGACACTTTCGTCAGTGACAACCAGTATATTTCTCCGTTATCCCAGCTGTCCATATACATGGCTGTATGCTGTGTTCAGCCACACGCTAGGGCAGTCACCAAGAAAGACGTTAAGGTGTTAAAATAATGGAGGTACTCCTTTGAGGTAGTCGATGTCTTAATATAAAGACAGACATGTGTAGAATAGTTCACTATAAATAAACAGCGCTTAGAACAAGCGCCAACAAATGCGCAGCAACAATTTGATGGAAAATATAATGAATACGGAAGATACGAACTCTGATTCTCAGTGGAGCTGTTAACGTCACATATAAAGTAGAATATTTACAATAAAGGTATATACATAATTTTTGAAACTTTTTGAAACGTCGTGTAGAAATAAAAGGTAAACAAATACCCTTGTTATACATAGGTATAACTTGTTATGCGTTCAGACCCGTTTTACATTATAAAAAGTGCACATATGACTTCTAACAAAATATGAAAGCATTCCTCTCATAAAAAATGCACAGTTGATTGATGTGGAATATATAAGTAATTTTGTTCGAAAGAAACCGAAATGAAAAACAGATTTAATACATAACTTTCGACGAACTGGGAACAACAAAGTGCATTGAAAATTGATATTTCTCCACTTGCTGACAAAAACTTACCTTTTCACCATCAACATGAGCGTTGGTATATTTAATGCAAGCTAAAAAATAAATCAGTAAATAAACCCATATGTTTGTAAATTCCCTGTCGAACATTTTTTTTTTTATTAAAAGTACCTATCACATTTTGTAGCACGCGGCACGTCAAAAAGTTTATGGTTTAAAAACTATAAAATATTGTGTGATAAAAATACATGGACATTGCATTTAAAAGTGAAGCTGTAACAATTACAATAAAATTGGTTTATAGATTTTTTTGCATATACAGAAGGTCTAAAGTCTAAGGTCTATATGAGTATTGTATTTGGTTTTACAATTGATACTCATGAAAAATTTGCATAGGAATGATCAGAATCATTATATATCATGTCATATAGTATATTACCGTAAGTATACATACATATAATTACATACATAAATATATTATATATAAGTATTATATGTAGTATAATTTCTTCGGATTTCCTCAGATACCATCGATGCCCGATGGTGCTAGTTTTGCTCAGGAGATTTGAAATATATTGAATTTTGAAAGATTCCGAAAATATTAATCTGTTTTAATAAACATTGAAATATTCTAGAATGAAGCTTAGCTTGCAAGAAATTCGAATAAATAGAAATTAAACACACGAATTAATTAGACACGAAATTATCCTGCATGAACAGCCAAACAATCATTGCGATTTATATATAGTATACCAATAGTATATAGTACCGAAGAAAATATTCGAAACGTGGAATATTCACATGTTTACTAAGAATTTTATTCAAAATACGCCCATGGTTCCATATTCAAATTCGCAAGTTCAAAACTAAAATAATTAAATAAAATTTGTAAATGAGCCCTATCTGAAAATTTTTAGAACTGTGGTATTCACTAAATCTATAGTCAAATAGCTCATCTATGAACTTAACTGTGATTCATCTCTACCATTCTTCTTTGAAGCCGCTTAATTTGACCTTGTGTTTTTTTGTTAGGCCAAGCCGTGCTTGACCGGTCAAACATCTTGGACTAGATTCAGAAAATAGCTAAGTATTTATACTTGTTGTTGTATTCCCGAATGTTGTATTCCATTAATGATTCTGAGTTAACTGACAATAAGTATTTTTTTGCAAAATTCCATTCATACGTTTTAATATTTGTACACAACAAAGAATATATATATATATATATATATATATATAGAAAGAACGTGTCGACGAGCAGGAGGTCCGTTTGGTGGTAAGTGGATACTGTCTACAGTGGACGTCAGTGAAATATGCTAATATCAATACACAATGCGAAAGGGAGCATGCGCTGCTTACCACTGGAGATTTAGGAATGGATTTGGAGAAAACGTTGGGAAAATGGGGTTTGGCATATCTTATTCACTACCGTAACATGTACGTACCTACATGCATTGGAGGATGGGGTAGAACATTTTACAGCACAGCGGCTGTAGAAAAATACGTAGTATTTAATATCAGTTAACTTCGAGAATATTGTTTGCCCTGTGTATTTAATGGGGGTAAACTTTGAAAACCATGTACATTTATTCAGAGAGTTTATTGTATTCTATTGTTTTTTATATTAATATTACAATCGCTTCTATATTCTGGTTTCTTGAAGGACCTCCCTCTTTTACACGTCACCCAACACTCATGGATTGGTCTTTGTTTGAAATCTGAAATAATTAATTATTTTCTTAGGTTTTCGCGATTACTATACATTGCAATTAAACAACTTTTAACGGTTTCAGTCACTCCGTGACCACGTCCACTGCAAAGTGTTCGAAACGTCGGGATATAAATCATGTCAAATATACGCGATTTAAACCGTTAAAAGTTGTTTAATTGCAATTAATTATTTGCTCTAATTCATTATAGTAAATTAAATAACTAAGATACTAGAAATCATTCCATCTTGTCAAATGACTAGGTTTTAGGGCTTAGAGGTATGTTAAATGAGTCTTTATTAGTAGCTAATTTTTCATTTCATTTTTCATTTCAGCAAATTTCAGTTGTTTTCCTTTTTCTTTTGAGTTTGTGTAGTTTGGGTTACGATAGGGCTGAAATGAAGCAGGCATATGCATCAAAGCCCCTAAATAAACTATCGTTGGAAAAGGACTCCAATATTGTATTATGACGTCTTGAACAAAGTATTAGTACCATTACAATCATGCATGAACGATGGACATACATAGTTGATATCTACCTAATTTTTAATAAATTTAATGTTTATTTTTTAACATAGGTTTGTTTTCCCCATACTAATAAGTCAATAATCTAATAAGTCAAAAAATATATGATATTCGGGAATTCTCAACTATCCCTTTATTTACATTGTGTACTAACGACGATTTTGAATTAGGTGTATTGCTTCTGATACGCGTGCAGTGGGAGCTGATTCCTACGCTATCTACTTACACTATTCTTACACTGGGCTAATATTTACACTAATTACTTTAAGTTTACTTTACTTTAATTACTTTAAGTTGTAAGTTCATACTACATAATTAATTCATCTAAATAAGAAGCAACAAATTAAAAAAAATATACTACAATAAATAAACTTTAAGTTTCAGAATACTTGGTTACTTCAGTAGTTAAAAATGGATTATTTATGGACCTACGTTTATTGAGTTTATTGTTGATATAAATTATTATCAACAATAAACTCAGATGATGATGAAGCTGTTAGAAGATGATTATCTTCTAACAGGATAATGAATTCGTACCTTTCTTACTGTCACAGTTGAATTCGTGCATGTCGCAGGTGTCAATGAATGTTCTCATCTCGCCGCATGAGTCGATCCCGCACATCGGAACCTTGTCGTGTACGCATAGGTCAGCTATTTTGCATTCCTCTTCGTTCTAGAATGACGTAAGATTGAATTAGACATACCTCTGGTTGAATGTCTCTGATACATTTCATATTAACTGTATAAGGTCTGATCGTCGGTATAAGGAGTACTCTGATGAACAGTTTCGTCTAATGCTTTCGCAACTATATAGTCCGTCACCTAAGCTGTCGGATCATAATGCCACATAGAGTTGCTTAGTGACTAAATCGCAGAATGACTAGGTGGCATAAAGATTAAATAGCAAAATTAATACGTCACATAATGACTAGGGCGCAGAATGATGCAAAAGTAATTATTATGTGAACATTTATAACGAATATTAAAATATACGTATTTTCGATCGACCCTTGCAGTACTCCACACTCCATTGATAAGAAGATGTCGTGCACTGTGACATCCATACGCTTTATACGTCAACATGTAGATTATAATGGAATGAACTGTCTCTAGAGGTTCTCCCCTACAGGTATGGAGTTCTTCTTTACGAAGTCGGAAGCGCATTCACGTCCACTTTTGTTGTAGATGAATATGGATAGTGGCAGTCACTTACCACCACGTGAGTACATCTGTTACCTTTTCCAGAAAAAGAGATGTTTATGTAATATATGACAAAGCTAACTGTTTGAATTCAAGTGATTGCTGGTCGAAAGAAAGGACAGAATAAAAGGTTAGAGGTCATAACTTGATAGTTTAAGAGGACGGGTTATGCACATGCACCTAATATTTTTGTTTTGAATTGTTACTATATGAAAGATAGGAGCTCTTTCTGTTGACTCTTATTCTTGGACCTTGAATTCAAATCCTCGACTCCTACCACTGAGTTTACAGGTACTTAAGTAGGGATTTTTAAAATTATCATCATTTCGACGATGAGAGAAATCCCGTATGCTCGAGAATTAAAAAAAGTCTTGAGCATGGTGTATCCACCAATCCACACTGGGCCTGTGTGGTAGATTATCCCTCGACATGCTCTAGTGATTACTAAGAGAAGCTTGTGTCCTGCAGTGGGACTTTCTAGGCTGATATTGATATTAAAGATAAAACGCAGTAAATAGTAATAAACCAAAACTGATATAAAGAAAATAATTAGGTCTTGTATTTTTTTCTTTATAGAACAGATGGCAGACGAGCAGGCGGGCCACATGATGGTAAGTGGTCGCCGCCGCGCATGTACACCTGCAACACCAGGGAGCTTGCGGGTGCGCGTCCACCTGCAGAATTCTGTTCACAGCTCTCTTGAAGAGCTCCATATCGTATGTGTTTGCATTCGTAATTTTTATAACGAATATGATATCTGCATTTTATTTTATTGACATTATAATAGGTACCACTTACCCTAATACTTTCACTGTGGCCATCCACGAATATTACTTGATAAATAAGTACTATAAAAAATACACATTATTAATTTAAATATATTATTAATAAAATGAAACAAGGAATCTAAAACTCTAATTTGCATAATTACCCAGTATTATTAACATAATGTTGCATCATAACGACATGGTATTATTTATTTGTGACTGAGTACTGATATATAAAAAAAATATTCAGGTAATAAATGTAACGTTTATTTAGTTCAAAGATAAAATAAATTGAATTGTTTTTATGTTTATAGAGAAATGCTCGAATCATAACTTCTGCTGTTAGAAATATAAGTATTTTTCACTGTACTTTTTGTTGGTATAATTTTCTTTTCATTAAATTAGCTAATCCCTCATCAATGAAGACTCTTTCTTTGTTTTTTATTGCCATCTTATCATTAATCACATATGGCGTAGGTACACGGGTATCGCAATTTCCTGATAGAAAGCCGTATCAACGTCCTAATTCAATCACAACGCTCTTAATAACTATAAATCATATTCGATCGAACCCGATTTAACAGTCTTGATCGTTTGAATGACAATGCAAAAATGTGGTCTTAAAAATAAGACATACAACATCTTCAGTGGCGACTGCGTTCACTTTCGGAGTCGACCGCAGTTGTTGACGAAACGTTTGGAAGAAAGAAAAGAGATTCCAGAAGACCTCGGCCAAGTAGCCCGGAAGATTCAATTAATATGGACACCGGCCGAGAAAGCCTACACTCCACTCTAAAACATATTAATTTACGCCAAGTATGATCCTACAAAAAGATGCAGTTAGAATCTATGGCTTTGTTGAATAGACTATTCTCACTCTTAGAATTAGTTGGACTATTGTTTTATAGCATCCTATGCAAATTGCATAGAGGACAGTTTCTAATAATGTAGTCCAAGTAAGGAACGATAATTGTTGTATTATCTACTATCTAGAAATGGCTATTTATCTGTCCGTATGATCGATGGCACATCTAACGTCAGCTTCATGTCATTAGGTTCCAATCGGAAATCATCCATTACAGCAGGGCACATAAATTATTTAAGGTTATGCCTCAAATATACGATACGCCCAAAAATGTTTATGTAATATTTATATTTAATTTTTCACATATAATTGATTGTAATTCTAATCTAATCTATATTCTAATATATAAAAAAAAAATGTTTTTTTTTTGTTTGTCCCGTATGCGTTCCTATACCATTCATCCGATTGCGATGAAACTTTGGTGAGTTGTTGTGCGCACAAGGTTTCTGAATTAGTACAACCATTTTCCACGCGAACGACGTTGCGGACAACAGCTAGTGTGAAATAAAGTTATCTTAAACCTCATATATCTTAGATTTCTGTCACATAGCCTTAATTTTAAAAGCTGCTTTTTACTAATAAGTACTTAGGTATTTAAAGAAATTCATTTCTTTATTCAACATGGGGAAACGTTTGATTATTGTTTGTAATTGTTGAATTCAATACATGGGGATAACTAAATATGTAAAATTTCAAAATGAAATGCATTATTGAACATATCAGCACAGTGGCTTACTAATATCATATTTGTTTCTTAAATAGTTTCTACAAACTGCAGTAACTTGATGCAACTTATTAGAATCGCAAAACTGGTATACCTACACGATTTACTTGAATCGATGTAAATCGAGAAGTGCTGACCTTTTGGACATTTAATTTAGGAGTATTTATGGCAAAATTGCCGGTGGGATGTACACATCCCACTTGTTAATTGCTATTAACGCTAGTTGTTATTTCAAGTTAAACTTTGATATCGTTTATTACTTGCGTGCCCTTTGGCATTCCATAAATCATTAACGAGATTTATTACATGTTGCGAAGTATCTGTAAAGCCTCTGGAATATAATCTCCAGTGAATTCATTTAGATGTGAGTAGGTGTGTGTATAAAATGTCACATAATAAATTTTCGCTTTAATATTTATTGTAGATAAGTTACTTCTGTTCGATTATGGAATAAACGAAATAAAATAGTACCTCAGTCACCAGCACTTTTATTATCGTCTGCTGTACGTGGGCTTCCCCATGCATTTTGTCTTGTGCATGAGGGATGAGTCTTAAAGGGTTGACGAGTCCATTTAGTCTTAGTCTGAGTCTTAGTCGCTTTTTACGACACCCCCGAGATTGGGTGGTGCTATTCTAAAGCCAGCAGACACCACACGGCATTCAAATACATTACACTATACACATATACACAAACATAATACACAAATACATTATACACAAAATAATACCTACTCCCTCTTAAAAATGTCTATTGGTATTTTTTTTTGCCACAAATTTCATAACAGTAGCTGTTGGCGTTGGCGTAGCAGTAGAAGTTATTGGCGGTTTTACGATAGCGAGATTTAAAGGAATGACCTCTTTATAGAATCAACAATATTTATGAAAGACAAAAACATCAAGTATCAAAACCTCTGCGTTCGGTACACAATTACCAACACTATAAGTGGCGCAGACCTCGCGTCCCGACCTACTTGTAGACGCCCTGAAGTGGCAGACGACGTTATGAAGCCCTTGACAATTGGTGAGAGTTCTCTTTGTACTCTTTTTCCCACTTTCTTTTTAATTTAGTAAAATGAAGTTTGCTCAAAACGGATCCACTTTAGATTTTTAAAGCTAGAGGGAATATTATGACCTCACATCATATCCTAGTGTTCATAGGAATCTTAGTTGTTATTCTGGAACGGCTTTTTCCAATTTATTTAAATTAATTTTTAGTTTCTAATGATTTTAAATGGTTAGGGTTCACTCAAAATGGTCCCATTTATATTATCTAAGGTACAATGAGATAAAAAAACTATACTGAGGGACTACTGTTACTGACCGCAATTGTTTTTTACTTTAAAAATAACAAGTTATAAGTAACTTTCTCATATTAACAATTGAAAGAAATTTATAAATTACTTCTGTCATCTACAACATTTAAATTATCCATGAATGTGAACATTCTTATTTGCTCTCCTTTTTCTTGCTTTTCTGGAACCGAATATGATTTTAACAAGTAATCACTCAAACCTGAATCAAAACATTTTCTAGTGATAGCGTTGAGCGCAATGCTGGTAGTTTCCTATCAACAACCCTTAGAAGACTTGGATGACTTTTTGGTGTACCCCGTCGAAGCACCCACGGTGAGAAAGACATTAATATTAGATTAATTGTATTTTTTGAAACAATGTTTCTTTTCTTGGCATCTCGTGTTACTCGTAAGTAAGTAGTTTTGGTTTTTGTCAGAATATTCGAAAACGCGAAGCGACGCCAACAAGCAGGAACAAGAACAACTTTAAAGAGTTTATTGAAGAGAAATTGATCGAACATACCCAAGCACTGGAACTACTTGTGAAAAAGACACAAACTCATGAAGAAATAGAGAAGTTGTTGCTAGAGAATTTGAGTCAGAGACTAGAGCCGCCGAAAATGCCTGAAAAAGTAGAAATAAACTTTGCAAACAGACGAAGTGACGTCGGTGATGAGGTACCGGAAAACGTTTTTGTGAAAAAACTTAGAAATATACCAAAATATGGAATATTGTTTAAAAACATGATCGTGCAGCAAATTAAAAGAGATACAGAACCAATGGCTATTTTAGAGCTGAATTAAACTCTAATAATATTAAATTTCGACAATAGAGTAATATTAGATGATTTGTTTGAAGTTATATAAGAACGTAATTTCATGACTTTATATTTATCTCACTTTAACTATTTTTTATTTTATTTAAATAAAGAACTGTCACTGAAGCGAATTTTCTTTATTTAAAAAAGAACACTTATTTTGGAAGGTTACAAATTAATTTAGGTATTTAAGAAGCAGCTGAAAATACTTCAAATGGATGGCAGCAAATTTGAAAGTGGGTAGGTTTAGGTTCTCTGGTGACAATAAAGAAATAGGACTCCGTCGACTTGGTGATGACGTTATTAGTAATTTAAAAATATTTATTTCAGTAATTCAAAAATAGTTTGCTTTGTTGATCATGATTTGATGATAATTTTGTATTTTTTGCTGCTCGCTTAAATACAAGTCGTTTAGAATGAACATGTGCCTTTATCTTAAAGTTAACTAAATTTTTACAATATTTTCGAATATTGTAAAACTTGAATATTTTCGAACATTTTCGAAATATGTACCCGTTAAATTTCCAAAATTAAGTTATTTGCACACTAGACCTTTTATTATTTTCAGTTCATGTCTCGACGGTCGCTTGATGAGGAGCCGGAAGTAGTAACTAGTCTCCCAAATCAAAATAAGAACAGTCCTTGGTGTTCAGTCGCCATGTTATGTCGAAGATCCTATCAACCGATTTGTGCGTATGACGAAAACTTTGGCTATGGTAAATTTGATGGTATTTGTCACGTATTTCAAGTCAACTGTCATTGGAAGTACAGTAAGTATTATTTGTCCTTCTTGATGACATTATATCGTCGTGGTAACTTTTAATTGTATTTGAGCTTTATTATGTTATTTTTCAGATTTTTCTATAGCACCCGGTTGTAAGCCAATTTCAACGAATTCATATAATGTTGCAGACACTAAAAAGGTTGGATGAAAAATTAATTTGAAATTACTTTAATTATGAAGAATATAAGTATATTACTCATTAATTTGATAATTTGCGATTCTTAATATTAATTCATTTTAATTCTTGGTGTTTTCTTCAACTTTTTCTTTATCCTAAATCTCTAGGATTTGGACAAACGCCCTCATCTTCTTTGACGTGTCTGAAAACTGTAAAATGAGTTATAAATAAATTATATGACTATACTAGCTAAAGATGTTATCGATACGTAATAAAATATTATCAGCACACAAAAAAACGTTTATTAGACTACAAAATACTAAAAATATCAGCCCCTTATATGACTTTGTATGTGACAACCTTACAGCATCTCACTACACAAAGGCTTTGTAGGAATCCGCCTCGAGTGACAAACGAATCCTCGCTATATAGCATTTCAAGATTTTCTCTTAACAAAGAATTTTCTTGATACTTTCTTGAAATACCTTCGCATAAACAATTTTATTTTTTTGGGAAAGTAAATTCATGGGGCTTGTTATATCATGAATAAAACTTAAGATCAGCAGTGCATCCGCATCTGCGTCTCTGCGTTGCAGATGTCCATAGACAGCAGCAAACGTTCAATACCAAATGTAACTATACTCGTAGGTTGATGGGATAACATACAAAATGGAAAACATACACCGAGTCAAACAACTTTGAACGGTTTAAATCGTGTATATTTGACATTATTTATATCCCGACGTTTCGAACACTTTGCAGTGGACGTGGTCACGGGGTGACTAATTGATTTTATTTGTCACTTGAGTTATTAAGAAATTATTTGGACTACCGTCTGAAATTTTTTGAACTACCGTCTGGATTTTTTAATCATAACATTCCCTATGCACGCAGTATTCACTCACGGTGTCCAGAGGTCTTGCAGTATTGCGTTGGCCTTGGGATTTAATTAATTTAATGACTGGATCCCAAGCCGGTGGTACTTGCCAACCATCTTCTCTATTGAAATTTGGGTGTTTCTTGATTTCAATAGCCTCGCGTAACATTCTTGGCATGAATCGGGTCTCTCTAGCGAGGATTTGTGGATTATCAAATCGAATGTAATGGTTGGGTTTGTCCAGAGCATGTTCACAAACTGCAGACTTGGTCGAGCGTCTGTTCTTCATGTCAGCTATGTGTTCTTTTATCCGGATACCGATTCTCCTCTTTGTTTGCCCAATATATCATTAAATTAATTAAATCCTAAGGCCAACGCAATACTGCAAGACCTCTGGACACCGTGAATGAATACTGCGTGCATAGGGAATGTTATGCTTAAAAAATCCAGACGGTAGTTCAAAAAAAATTTCAGACGGTAGTCCAAATAATTTCTTAATAACTCAAGTGACAAATAAAATCAATTAGTCACCCCGTGACCACGTCCACTGCAAAGTGTTCGAAACGTCGGGATATAAATAATGTCAAATATACGCGATTTAAACCGTTCAAAATTGTTTAATTGCTATGTATAGTAATCGCGAAAACCTAAGAAGATATTATACACCGAGTCTTTGTGGCTCGACGTCGAGCCTGTTCGTTTGGTCAGCTTTCAAGGGACCCCATACATCCCTTTCAGTTATTGGCAACCTAGTCGACACACGAACTCGTGTGCCTGACGTCTGAGGGTCGTGAAAGTTTTTAATCTTTTGGAATTATATCAGTGTGGAAAATTAAGAAATGACTGAACAAAATCAAGAAGAATATCCAGAAAAAACGAAGAACGTCTCACCCATATTATATTCGCAGGAGAACTCGTACATATCGCACAGGTCTAGGAAGGTTCTTGCCTCGTTGACGGACTTCCCGCAGATGATGACCGTGTCATGGAAGCAGGTGTATGCGTGGTCACATAACCTTTTCAATTCCCTCTGAGAAATAACATCTGTTTTAAGTAGATTGACTAGTTTTTAAATTATGTTTTGCGCCTTATTTGATAACTAGAGATGATAAGAGTGATGAAATATCACCTCCGTTCAGTTGTGGCTAAAAATAATTTTCCAAATTCATTACAAGATTAGCTACGTACGAGCTAGAAAATATTTGAAGTGGAAACGTGGTGGGATGTTACTGCTATTTCTGTTACTCACGAGGTTTTGATTGCTCTAAGGTTTTAATGGAATGAATTGTTTTATAATGCGGTCCTTTTCTTAATTTATGAATTGTATTATAGTTATGAATAGTTTTATGATAGTTTTATGAATATATTTTATAGTTTTATGAATTGTATTGTCCTTTATCTCAGTAATTTTTGAAGATATATCTATATTGATCTCACAGAATAATTTCTAGTATTCCAACCGGCAAATTTTGATCGTGTGGTGTCGGGTGTATGGAGGGCCACGCGGGCTGGCGAGTCCACTCGTTTAGAGGTGGTGTAGTTCCTCAGGACTTGTACTAGGGGCGTTGTTATCACTCAGTCGCCTTTTATGACACCCGCGGGAAGATATGCGGTGGAGCTATTATAAAGATGGCCGAATTTATTGTATTTAATATCTAAGTATCACTTACCACTTGAGTATTATCTCCTACTAAGTGAGACTGAATAGTTGGTAATAATAATAATATTAAAATTACTATGTATTCGTGAGATATTCTCTGTAACATCGTCATATAAATGAGCTAAACGTCGTGTTTAGGTAAGATCATAATAGACGGATGTTTGTACAAATACATGGTAAAGTTGTCTATTTTACATTACGAGTATGTTATGTTGAATTATGTAAACAGATCGCGTAACCGTAATCGGCCCTTTTATTGTCCACCGGTGGAAATGTGCCTTCTCATGCACATTGTTCTGTGTATATGTATGACCTTAAAATAGCACGCTGGCCCAGAGGATTAACGGGTCCAATCTTGTAGAGGTGGTGTAGTTCCTTGGAAAAGATGGGGAGAGATAGAAGAGATGGGGTTGGTGGTATTCTAAAGCCAGCCCACACCACACGGTTAATGTAAACAGATGTTTTTTGATTATTCATCTATTATAATACGGTATATATAAGGTTTCTCGGAACTTTTTCCGAAGCCTGAAAACATATATTCCATGAAAATTCTATGAAATTTTGCTTTCAAGCTTTAATAGAGGTCTTGGATTACATGCTAAACGGAGAATCTGTACCTATTGTCTCCGCTATTGAATATACACCTTATCAAAAGACTACACTCTGTTCAAAAGGTCACTTCTGTTCCAATCACGCTTCATATTTAGGGCTTGCGCGAATGGCGGTAACCGTGACACCCTTCGAAACTGTTAAAGCAATCTGCAATTATACGTATTAAGGATCTGAGGATTTGTTTAGGGGAATTAGACATTTTTAAAGTAACCAATACGTGACGATCATTTGGTAACAAAATACGCTGGTTACAGACCAAAAATACTTTTAACTAATTGTTGGCTGTGGCTTCGGCCGTGTGGAATTATGAACATCACGAACTTCAGTAGAGTATACATGTACGAAATATGGTTGAAAATCTGGTGGTAAGTTGATTAAAGTCTTTCGTACTCAATATTTGATTAGTCCCGTTAGAATCCTAACTCAAGAAAATTGCTAATTCATTTCCTAATTTCATATTTTCTATGGGATGTTTTTGTTTTTACCATATACGTGGGGTTTGGGGCACTGAAAGTTTTTAGAAACTCAAAAATGAAATGAGATAGAAAGATGGAAAGTTGTTTTATTGCTTTTAGAAGTATTCTCCGCGACAATCGATACACTTTTTCATGCGATGAAATCATCGTGTGAAGCATTCAGCCCACCCTTTTTAGGCACCTCTTCAACAGGCTTTTCAATGGTCGTTACTACCTCTACTGCATACATAAAACCATGGATGGGTATAATACTCTATGCATAAAACCTATTCCTGTTAGTTTATCTGTAATTTTAGGGAATAAATAAAAATCACAGTGCGCAAGGTTGGGATTGTATGGTGGATGACTATTAACTCTACATTTACAATGCTCTAAAATTGCTTCGTTTGTCTGGCGGCGTGCGCTAGAGCGTTATCGTGATGGAGGATCATTCTGCTTCGTGGACTTTTGATTCTTTGACCTTTTCCAGAACATAAGTCAAGTAGCTGTTCACATATCAGTCCACAGTTACTGTTCTTTTATTTTCTAAAGGTATATAGTAGCAGAGTGGACCGATCTGCCAAAGAAGACGGCAATCATCTTCTTTGCAGCACTCCGTCCTTTCTGCACTTTCCTAGGCAACTCTTTGAAATGCGACCCAATGCGCAGATTGCCTCTTAGTTTCAGGCGTATAGAAGTAGGTCTGGTTCTCATCACCTTTTACTATCAATACTGCTACTGTTACTAACAGCATCTGATTGACCATAGTCGAATTTTTCGAATTTTGGAGACACCATTCCACGCGGCAGTGTTTTTGAGATTTGCTCAAATTGTGAGGAACTCATCTAGCACAAAGCTTTCTTATCCGTAGGTGATCGTGTAAAATAGTTTGAACTTGACTCATATCAATACCTAATGATGCCCGTATCTGCTGAAATGTCGTTCGTTTGTCTGCTTTAATCATGAGCCGCGTACAGTTTTGATGTTTTCCTACGTCACCGCTGTCACAAGAAAATTCTTCTCTAACATCGTTACGAAGGTGGGTACGATTACGTTTAAATTCACTGAACCATTTATAAACAGTGGCATTGGATGGGGCTTCGTCACTAAATGCTAACTTAAGTCTTTCATTACTTCGTTTCTGGTTACGACCGTTACGAATGTCATAAAAGATCATTGAATCATTATTAAATTCAGTTTTCCCAAATAATTTTCAAATTGCTGCTATAAAAATAAAAAAAACAAATGATAGCTTTGAAAATTGAATGGCGTTTGACAAGCCCAGAGTTCAATTTTCAAAATTCGAATTTGTTTTGTTTTTCTATAGTATTGTAGAGTAGCCAATTCTAAGAACTTTTAGTTTGACCTATGGTAAAAGAGGAAGCAAACGAGAGGTTCACCAGACGTTAAATAATCTTATATTGTAATTTTTTTAGAGAATATTTTAAGAAACAATACATTGATGTCTGTTAGGATCTGTGATAAACAGTATAAAATATTAAGTAACCAGGTACTCATTCATATCATTTATCTATGACATGGCTCTTCTATACCTTATGTCTGTCATGTCTTACCGCTCGCTTGTTTTGTTTACTTACATGTTTTATTGTTATTTTATAAATACAATAAACGTATTTTCTATGCTCATTGAGTTTCACTGTGAAAAACGCATACCTGCATCAGTATATTTAACAAAAATAATCATTCTTAAAGAATACTTAATGTTAATGATCCTTAAATAATTCTATATTGCAAGGTTGGCGTTTCTCCGAGAATGTATAAATAGTGAATTGATGATTAAAAAAGAAAAAATGGATAAAAATTACTTGTTTGAGAAGGCAGTTCCTACTTCATAAACAAATGTACCTATGGCGATTCTAAATGATAATGAATATGGAATGAAATGGGAAATGCCCTCTTAACACTTGATGAAGTAGTAAATTATGTTAAATGTGTAAGTAAATAAAAATAAACATTTTCATTTAGTTTTACCCTTTTTTTTTTCAAAAAAAAATCAGGAAGATTACAGCATTTTATTATGTTTTATAAATCACACAAGATAATGTATACGACTATTCAAAATTGGTAAAAGGTTTGCAAATAATTACATTACCAAAAATTAAACAAATACCTATTTAAATGTAGCAGTAATTATTCTACGTTTCATAAATTACATAAGACAATGCACATTCAACTATTTAATATTTTCAAATGGTTTGCAAATAATTACATTAGAAAAAAGTGAATAAATATTTAATCGTCGTAGTAACTATTTGTGGGCCGGCGGGACACGGTGAGCACAGACTTGTCCTCCGGGCACGCTGTCTGTCTGTAATCTAAAGCGTTAAAACATTATTATTTGGTTGGATAATCTTCAATGTTCCTAAGAATAAATTTATGAATAGAATAATTGACGGTCACTAAGGTTACTGTGACGCGTGGTGTCTATCTATAGCCTTCACATCTCTTCCCGTGAGTGTCGTAAAAGCCAACAAAGGGATTATAAAACGGCTACCACAAGCCCTGATGAACTACCCTGGCTCTAAAAGAGTGGACTCCACAAGAGTCGCGCTTGGCCAGCGCGGCATTTTAAGGCCATACCCACTAGCCAATGTGTAGAAGGAGGCCCGTTTCCAGCAGTGATTACTGAAAGGGCTAGTTGCATTGCGTTGCAAGGTTCTTAAGAAGGTTATTAAGGTTAGAATATCCTTTATGATATTATGAGCCCACTGCCTCATCTAATGGTATATGCGGTGATCGTATAGTCTTGTGTTGAGTTTAAAATTTTTTTGTTATTAAGAATTTATTCTTATGTTTATTATAATCTAATTTATTATCCAAAAAATCGAGAAAAAAAACCAGACCAGGTTTACCGAAACGGTTGTGATACACCTAACAAATAAAAGGCTACTCACTTATCACTGCTAAATCACTGGTGGGTCACTTATTCTCAAGATTGTATCTTAGACTCTAGACTATCTAGCCAAGTCTATAATAGGCTTAAATACTAAAATGGTCTATCTCGATCTAGGCAAGGCTTATAATAAGCTAAAAGACTAAAACTATCTGCCTCTATCTACTAAAACAGGCAGAACTAACGAATCTCTATCATGGCATTTGAACTTGATTGCCCAATAACTAGGTTTGTTTATTTTTGCATTAAGAGGGAACCAATACTGACTGCGCCTCCTAAGGCAGTTGAAGTCGAACATGTCGCACAGGTCTCTGAAGCCCATCATGTCACCCGCATGGCTGACTCCGCATATAGGAACGCGATCATGGTTGCATACCTTAGCCATGCTGCACCACTTCGCTCCCATCTGAAAGTATTATACCAACTTATGCTTATGCACTTACACACACATGCACGTGTGTGTAACACACCCTCAAACACACATCTCACATATCGGTACTATTTCGCTTTTTTCTATTTATCTTACTTGTTATGGAAGATCAGGATCTAATGACATCCCGAGCTATGACGTCATAAATCATAAATAACATCAATAATTCAATCGAATGAAGAATTTTAGTAAGAAATAGGTGTCAGTGTTAGAGTAGACGGTTTGAAGATTCAGAAAATGTCAGTCCGTTCCTTTCTGCCTTTCATTTCATATGAAAAGTGACGATGTGTTTCTTGGAAGGTCTTAAATAGAAAAGTTTACATAATCTGTCTTAAAGATGAGTAAAAGAAATACCCGTGATTTTGTTTCTGCTGTACTTTTTCATGTTGGACGTCACCGACTTTTATACATAAACTCTCTTTTAATTACAAAGGTAAGTAAAAGAAATACCAAGCTCCATTACTTTTTTTACCTTCCGGCCCATCGCAATATCCTCGTTGTCACGTTCCGAGGGCGGGCCGTGGGTGGACACTATTGACATTGCGTAGCAGATTAACAAACCAACTGAAATAATGAAAACAATTAATTATTATCAATCTTGTCGATATCAATCTATATTTAGACCCTCTTACCAGACATGTATTAAATATTTTATTATGCTTCTGACAAATCTGATTGATCGAGAAATTGTTATATCTATTTTAGAGTCTATATAGACGGGGTGGATTTGGACTGCCTGCCAGCTGCAAAAGTGTAGTTTGAATGCGGTTTCTGTGCAGTTAGCTAGCAGTCAGCACAACTGCATGAGAACTGCTGACTGCTTGGACAGTGCACGCTAGCTGCACAAGCAGTTATGATGCCGTCCTAATGTAGTCAGACTGACTGCAGTAAAACTGCATTTAAAGTATACTTTAAAAATGAGTGATACGATAAGGATCTTTGCTGTGCAGTTTGAATGCAATTCTATTGCAGTCGGTAGAACTTTTTTATTTTATTTTTTGTGATTTTTAATGATAAACCGTTTATATACGGAGCAGTTGTTTTAATGATAATATGTCTACTTGTAAATTAAGTAAGAAGAAAGAAGAAATGAATTGTCATCTCTATAAATAAAAATTAAATGCTGTTCGTCGGAAAGCGCATCACTTGAGAACGGCAGGACCGATTTGGCTATTTTTTTTTTAAATGTATTTAATAGTCCGAATAAGGTTTTTACGGTAAGAAAAAATGGAAAAGTTGCTCGGTAAAAATTAAAATTCGGGAAAAACTGAAAGTGCTTCTTTGTATGGGGTTTTTGTATGAACTTATTGAAATTATTGTGTTATTGAAATTTGGACAGGACAACGTCTGTCGGGTCAGCTAGTTTAAAATAAATACTTATAGAAGCAAGGTCTATGAAGCTAATTTGTTTATGAAAAATGCACAATTTCTTCGTTACTTCATAAATGTTTCTGGATATTTGGAACATCTGATAGTTTCGCGATCATCGTGTATGAGAACTATATTTATATAGTTCAGTTCTTTTCGTAATTTCTCATGATATGATTTAAAAATAAAAATTACCTACCTTTAATTACATTTCTGGAGATCATGGTGAGCTCTACTTGCTTTGATAGGTCGCCTTCAAATGACAGCATTCTGCAATATTCCTTTAGCGAAAGCATGTTTATCTTCATGGGTCTATTGTCTAGGAATTTGCCAAAACACATCGCCGTTTCACTTGTAGAACATTGTTTGGTGTTATATTTCAGGCACTTGGCTGCATTTGGACTTTGAAACAATTTGGAACTCTGGAAGTTATGTAAACACATGATTGTCTTTCTATAATACTAGATATTTATATACTCAATTTATGACTGTGCATGGACCGTCTCCGATTTATTATCCGATTTCTGTCACAAAATTCTACCTTGAAATGTGTAGTATATTTCAAGGTACATTTCGATTTGCCACTTTATCATATTCCCCAATGTACGTACGTGTTTCGGTGGTAAGTGACATATGCCAGAATCCATTCTCATCCCCTCCTATCCCTCCCTATTTTCACAACCCTTTCTCTAAATCCATTCCTACATCTTTATAAGATAGGCAGTGCATTCAGGCGCGTGCCACCATTTGTCAATCTGGACTGAAGTTGGCATGTACCGCAGATGTCCATGGGCGACAATATCCACTTATCACCAGGTGGACTGTATGTTCGTCTACTGCCTTTTTCACATAAAAAAAATTAAGACATGCTGGACATGGGCCTCCACATGCACATTGGCTTGTTCATGAGGGATGTATGGTATCAAAATACGCGCTGGCCAAGCGGACTGGAGAGTACCAGTACAATACCATGCGGCTTCACATAGTGAAGAAAAAAGAGATGATCGGACACTTCGTTGAAATAAATTTGAGAAAGAGACGATATTGAAAGCTATTTATGAGACTTCATTGATTGTCGTTAGTAAAATTATCCTTTTTTTGAAGGGCTAAATTCTTGTGGCTCTAATGGTCTTCCAAGTTTAGGGCGAGCACAGAAGGTGCTCAGCCAGGAGTAAAGAGTGTGTGCAGCAACGAGTCTAAGGGCTCCCCCGCTGGTAGACCGGCGGAAGGAACGGACCTCGGTTTAGGGCGTTGCTTTAGGGGGGTGGGTACCGCGGGATCGCAAATCGGTGAGAAAATAAAATTATCCCAGTTAAATTAACCTAAAACAGAGATTTGTAAATTATTGTACGCGTAAGTCAATTCTTTTTTTATAGAAATAAGGTAATGAAAACTGAAAATCGAGCTGTCATTTACATTTGCGCTGTGCCATGCGTGCGGCGCGTATGTGCCGCTTGTTATGCTTATTTCAATGTTTCATAAGAATCCGGTCTCGAATGAAATCCAGGCGGAGTCCGGTTTAACCTCTTAAGATTTATCCGGTCAGATGGTTACCCTAATCGCGATAGCCCAGAGTGGTGCTAGCCTAGGGGTATCTATACTCGACTTACATTCGTGTGATAGTGAGCTCAAATCCTCAGCCCGTACAACTGAGTTTCTACTTAAGTACGGATTTTTTAAACATTGTCACTAGTTCAGCGGTGAGGTAAAACATCGTAAGGAAACCCGCATGCTCAAGAAATTAAAAAAAAATCTCCCTGGCCCACTGGTGGATTATGACCCGAAACCCCCCGGGATTTACTAGGGGAGGCCTGTGCCCTGCAGTGGGACGTTATAGACCGATACAAGTATGCTGTCGTTAAAAGTTACTAATAATGCCTTTTCTGTAGGAACGCAGTATATTCAGCAGTAGAGAGACATAGCCTGATGGTATGATATGGAACGGTATTACACTTCCAATCTTTTTTTTGTGGGGGATGGGATGTGGAGTAGTGAATAAAATAGGATAAAAGATTTCCTTAAATACACCGCAAAAACAAGCCCTGCAGATTTCATTACATAGACTGTTGTTTTAAAAAAGTTACTCATATCGAATATATCTTGAATTTGGCTCAAACTCAATAGCTTACTAGATTAGGTTTTTGGGTCAGGGCACTATCAGGTCAGGGCGAATGAAATACATATATCGTAAATTGACTACAATCTCATCCTAGAAAATATACGTCCTTGTACGGGTATTTCCGTATACACGATAATTATATAGACCAATTTAAAGCAACTTTTTTCTAGACATCGTATTCACAGTTGAATTCAAAAGGCTGCATTGGTCTAAAAGCTATTGTACCTAGTTATTTTTTCGTTGAAAGCCATATATCGATATTATAGGAAGAATCAAGTAGATTGCAGCGCTGGCTCTACAATCTCATCCTAGAAGGAATAAATATGTCCTTTTATTAGTACATATTCTTGTTTGTATGTACATACATATATTATATACAGTATATTAAGGTTCAATAATATGAGGGGTCTAGTTAAGTAGTCGGTGGTCGACGATTTCATACATATCTCTTTTCTGTACAGACTTTGCTGATCTCATGTCAATAACCGAAATTCTTCCTGTTCATGGCTCTCGCTTTAGTTGGGAATTTTATGAACACTAACCGACATCATATTCGCAATTGAATTCCAGATGGTCGCATCGGTCTAAAAACCATCGAACTTCATTATTTTTCCGCTGAAAGCAACATACTCGTACACCAGAGTGTATACAATAATTTGATTCCATACATGCCTGAAAATAAATACGAGAATATTAATGCTTACAATTTAAAAACGTTACGGCTAACATACAATTTCATTTAAAATCATTTTACAGATTTAGGTACATGCTAATTTCAAATCGTTAAGTTCATCTGGCTGAAGGGCGTCTCAAAGATGACTGGAATAGTTGGGTGGGAAGAGCAGAAGAAGCCCGTGTGTGGTGGTGAGCCTAGGGAGAGGTCTATATCCAGCAGTGCAAAGACATAGGCTGATGGAATGGAATCGCTAATTTATTTAAGGTTGTAGAAATGTTTGTATTAAAGAGCGGCACTGGCGCGACCGGTAGGCGTTAAAGGAGAGGCTACCTAGGCGAATTTAACTACAGTCATCTAACTACTTCAGTCCAGAGATCGACAGACGGAAAATGCGTCATACCTTCCCATCACCCATACCTGCAAGTTATCAGAACCAAAACATATTTATTGTACACTGCAACAACCAAATATACCGTTGTTACCCATATCGGGCGTACAGTTTTTACCCATGTAGTAATGGAGTCCCATATGGAGTACTGCCCACATCTCAGGGCCGGCGCACCGAAATATCAATTGGACCCATTTGAGTCCATCCAACGGTGTGCTGTTCGAATTGTCGACGATCCCACTCCCACGGGCGGTTTAGAACCCTTCAGCATTTGGAGTGACATTGCGTCTCTCTGTGTGTTCTACAACCTGTGCAATGGGGAATGCTCTACAACCGCAATGCCCCTCACAGAAGTGCGGTCCATCCGCATTTCCTCGATAAGGAGGTTTCGAGTACTGTTCGGTCCAAAAATCATTTTATACCGCGAATCCGTTGGCTGTGGAACGACTACCTCAAGAGGTCTTTCCATTAAGCTACGATATAGGGTTCCTCAAGAAAGCTGTGAATAGGATTTTGCAAGGTCGGCGGCGCACCCGCATACCCCCTAGTGTTGGAGGTGTCCATGGGCGGCGGTAACACTTACCATCACGTGGAACCGCTTGCTCGTCCGCCCACTTCACTATAAAAAAACACGCGTATGCTTATGAGGACGCGTATGTTTATCATTATTGATTTTAGTTAAGATATTCTAACATAAAATTTCGTTATATTTTCTTAGGTTTTCGCGATTACTATACATTGCAATTAAACAACTTTTAACGGTTTAAATCGCGTATATTTGACATGGTTTATATCCCGACGTTTCGAACACTTTGCAGTGGACGTGGTCACGGGGTGACTAATTGATTTTATTTGTCACTTGAGTTATTAAGAAATTATTACTACCGTCTGAAATTTTTTTTTTTTTTTTTGTCCACTTTGTCCACTGCAAAGTGTTCGAAACGTCGGGATATAAATCATGTCAAATATACGCGATTTAAACCGTTAAAAGTTGTTTAATTGCAATAAAATTTCGTTATTTAAGGATTTTGTTTAAATAGAATCATGCTTTATTAAATGTTACAATGAAACCATCATTTTTTTTTGAGATTTCACCGTGTCTATATCTGGAAAGTCTATTTCAATAGTGTCTATATCTGGAAAGTCTATTTCACTAGTGTCTATATTTGGAAAGTCTATTTCACTAGTGTCTATATCTGGAAAGTTGGAACCGGCGAGTCGCTTTTTCTCAGATACTTGTAATTGTGACATTAGAATTTGAAACGTACTAACGTACTGTATTTCGACCTTCAGCAGTATATATGAGGCTTAAAACAATTGTCACGAGAACAAATTTGCAATTTTCCATGTACAGATTGTATATTGTTTATAATATTGTAGGTAAAATGTTTTGGAAAATAATATAACTACTATATGTTTTGCATGGTTTTGAAACTTTAATTCGAATTGGTGATTGGTAATAAAGTTTCAAGATCCTATGGCCGTAAAATTAGTAAGGCTCTAACTACACTGCCATTTATTCTGTACTTACTGAATAATACTTGTATTTAAATATTTGAATGGGGTTGCTAATTGCTAACATTTCCATGCAAGACACGATATTTCATTTCAGTGTGATTATTTGATAAAGCATTCAATATTTATTAACATCAAATAAAATTTTCTTTTTTCATCCCACAAATATAGATTTGTGGAGACACACAGGTGTATATACTCTTTGTGTAAACTTCATAATAGTATAGCTGTACATATTCTGAATTTTCCTATGAGGGAATTTCGTGGGGCATTTTATTATTAAATTATTTAAGTACCTTCGAAGTCGTTCTATAGTTCAATTTCAAAATCAGTTACTGAAGTAAATCTGAAAAAACAATTTTGAAAATGGTGTTTAGTAAATGATAAGCTAAGCTAATAAGCTAATAACTAATAATAGCTAATAGCTAATAAGCTAAAGGTGATAAGCTAATAACATTCAGGATTATGTGATTTTTTTTTAATTATTCTAAAAACAATGGAAACATTTAAAATTCAGTTCACAAATACTTATCTTCGAAATTCTAATTCTAATCCATTTATAAGCAAATAGTAAACACATTTGGTAGATTTATTTTAAGACGACAAGCAATAATTATGAACTTGCCCTAAGAAAATAAGAGTTTGAAGTTCATAATTCCCATACGTTATTTACTTGAACATACAGAATTGTCCTGTATGTAAAGCAATTTTATTATGCGCTTCCTATTAATATGCTTAGGTATTTATTTTAATCTACTTAATAGGTATTGTGTAGTAAGTATTTATTGTTTTAATAATCATTGAATCGTGAATATTTCAGGGGCAGCATTCATATTATGCAGTGTTTCCGATGCGCGAAACGATAAAGTAAGAATTTTTAGAGATTTTTCTCGCACACAGTTACATTTTTATGGACACAGACTTCCTCACACACATTGTCTTATACACGAGGGATGCATGACCACAAAAGCCGCGCTAGCCGAGCGGGTTGGCGAGTCCACCCCGTTCAGAGGGGGTGTAGGGCTTGTATCCTCAGGGCTTGTGGTAGCGGCTTTGTTTCCTCTTAATCGCCACGACACGACATCCACGGGAAGAGATGAGGTAGTGCTGCCACTACTGGCTTATCGAATTCAAACGCCGAGTTGCAAGTTATTGGTTTTGACTCAGTCCATATTTGACACTGTTGGTACTCTTATAATTTTAAGATGTATAATTATAAGGTGTCGTTGTAGATGTGCTACCAAGCTAAGATCTGCGTGCATAACGCTCATGAGAAGTGTGGACAGAACAGTCGAGGAGAAGTGCGAAGGTTTTTGGACTCTTGCGACATGTGGGAATACAACTGTTTGGACGGAAATGGTAATTTTGGAATTCCTGCTACATGGTATAGTTTTTGCAACTCAGGAACGCGTATTTGTCTTGTTTGAGTGTCCGCACGTGTTACAAGAGACCTTATATTCTTCACAATATATAACGTCCTACAAAATTAGTGTAAAATATTCTAGCATGTCATTCAGTGGGTCATAGTGATAATATTTATAAAAAATAGCCTGGAAAAGAATCTGATGGTTAAACACATCGCCGCGGGCGCGTTAAAAAGTGAGGTTGTTATGGAGCTCCGTAACCGTAACCGAACCTATAGGATATCCGATTTAAAAAATATTCGAAACCGAGATAAAAGTTTCGGGTGTTATTATAAATATTTTCTTCCACTGCCTTTGGGAACGGAGTTTAAACTAAGACAAATTTTGACAAGGTCTTGCCGCTTGCAATCGTTTTTTTTAGATTTTTCATTCATTCTTTATGTAACAGTCAGTGCTTAATAATTTCACTAATTATTACAATTTCATATAAAAAATATGTACCTACAGTTAGAGGCGTATTGTTGGCGAATGTTAGTGAATCAGTAAAGTGAATGTTATGCCTACTTTTGTAATAAGTCTTAATATTTTCTTGTGATGGTACTTTCCATGCAATTATTTTGATGATAGCAATGACTTGATTATTGCCTAATTGGTTTTATTTTCCTTTGCGTTCAGTCAAAAAGACATTTCTTTAAAATGTTAATAAACAACATATTCGTAACTTAAATTGTATCCGAAATAATATAATTTCATATTCGTATCCGTAACTTAAACCGATATATATATATACTGTATCTGAAATATTATGTCCCTAACAACCGTATATAAATGTCAAAGACCTAAGCGTGCGAGGGTGGACAGTGTATTGTGCTCGTTCGGGTAAATTAATCATCAATTATTTATTTTAAATTTGATAAAAAATCATTTTTCGGTTAGGTCTTTCCATTGAGCTACGATATGGGGTTCTTCAAGAGAGCTGTGAATAGGATTTTGCAAGGTCGGCGGCGCACCCGCATACCCCCTGGTGTTGCAGGTGCCCATGGGCGGCGGTAACACTTACCACCACGTGGGACCGCTTGCTCGTCCGCCCACTAATCTATAAAAAAAAAAAAGATGTAATCGTTTTAGTGTAGTCATTGATATATTAAAATATTTTACGGGGAGTAGTACTGTAAGTGGAGAGTGCACACTGCATTCCCAGAGCCCCTAGATGCACTCGACTGGCCACTTTATACCTCTCTCAAAGAAGACTAACTTTAAATGTACTGCATTTCCTACTTTATCGTGTTTCCCCCATCTACGTACCTACGTGTTTCGGTAGCGAGTGAGATATGTCAGAGCCCATTCCCATCCCATCCTATTCATCCCCATTTTCCGAACCCTTTCTCCCAATCCTTAATCTTAATCTGCAGTCTTAATCCTCTTAATCTGCAAGGTGGGCAGCGCATCCCACCTTGTGCCAACGTTTGCCATCTGGACTGATGTTGGCATGTATCGCCGATGTCTATGGACGACAGTATCCACTTACCATCAGGCGGACTGTATGCTCGTCTGCCGCCTTTTTTCTATATAAATAAATACACTATTTTCGTAGGACCTTATATTTTTAAAAACGTTGACTTCCATGTTACTTTTCGCGTATACGGACATTTATCCACAAGCAAAATTGGCGTGCTGTCGTATCATTATGGTCTCATGGCGACAGTATTCAGTTACCACCACGAGAACTATCCGCTGGTCTTTAAAGATCTTTGACTTTGATTTCATGGATTGATTTCTAATATTTTAAATAATTTAATTAATAATTTTATTACTCAAAACGAATGAAGTACCCTATTAGCGCTATATGGCAGATATAAGTTTCTATACGGCGTCGAAGCCGGGAAAATTAATCAAATTAACCGCGATGATTAATAAAATTAATAATCGTTATTTACTATTCACAGATTACGCAAAGGCGTCATTGGATAGATGTAGTTCTTTACCACCAATTGAGTATATAGAAACGAAACAAAAAAAACTAAGAAAAAAACAGAGAGGAAGGTCTAAAAAGCTGACATGGTAGCAACGTAGTGGAGACACGTAACAGCTACGTTTTAGAGATACGTAATGAATCCATAATAAAAATACACATGGAAAATATGTCTAAAAATAAAAATACGATATGGAAAATACGATATATTATCTACATATTTGTTGAACAAGGAGAAAAGCATTAAATTATTCACTTACAGCTGTGCCTAACTAAAATATAGACTGAGAGAACGTTTTCATTACAAACTTTTTTGCAGTCGTTAAAGACTTATAAACGTAACTTTAAAGTTCATATTAGTTGCTCCAACTAAAAGTATAGATTTGTTCTACAACACTGTATTTGATATTGAATTTTATAGAAGCTTTGTACTTCAGTTATTCTTAAAAATTTTTGGTTACCAGAGTTTCAGTAAAAAATATTGAAATTTTTGTGTGTTGAAAATAAATCAGTAGCGATGGTCTATGTAACTAAACTAAATTGACGACAGAATGTTACGCTAATGAAGTTTTTTAATATGCATAAAATAGTTCTCATTGTCAGTTTTACGACTTCTATTGTAGTTTTTAAAAAAACTAAAAATAATATTTTTAGAAGTAACAAGCATTATTATAATATATTATACTCTGTTCAAGTTAAGAAAAAACTGATATTATCGCTATCAGTCACGTGATTTCATCTACTGACCAATTATTATCAGAGGGAGCGTTCCTCGTTTGACGAATTATCGCTATGTTATATTACAACGGGCGGTTGATATTTTTTTGTCTTAATATGAATAGAATATAATTAATAAATTTGTCTAAAGAATAATTAATATTATCGTTGTTAAAAGATACTTTCAAGTAACTCAAGTGGATTTATTTATAGTTTTGAAGAATTACAAACTAGTATTTGTTTGAACCTCTGAGACAATATTATACAGTGAAATCAACGAGACATGAACATTGCGTTTGTGTGAGTACACACCGATAGTGGACAGTGTGAAGCATTTTGACAATCGTATTGGGCAATTCGGCGCCCACTCATACAGATGCAAAGCTCATTGATTTCGCAGTACTCATTTATGCAGTAAATGTTGTTATAAAAAATGTATTTATCGGGTTTTTTATAACAAATTGCTCAAAGTTATTCAATGTGTACATTGAATGTATTTATTGTACAATGTGTATTTATTGTTGTACAAGTTACATAATGTTAACTGAAATATATACGCAGTCGTTGGGTGTGCTCGACTTGCCACGTTTCCCGTCTCTCACAGAAGACTACCTTGAAATATACAGCATTTTCCAGAGATTCAGAACAAAAGCCGATAAATGCACATTTGGAATATTTTTTTAAAATAATTTTTTGGCACTTTAAAGATTTATTTTTACATTTAAGGTTAGCCGCCTTCATCTACCGATTAAATCACATTAAAAAATAAAAAAAATAACAGTTTTAACAAAAGCCGCCAAGTCCATAAACTTTTCTAATGATTTTCATAGCTGAATCTAAAACCGACAAAAAATATTTTTCTTATAATTTTTTCCACCAAATCGATTAATTTTTGGTGTAAATACTTAATATGCAAATATATAAATGATTATTAAAATCATGTATGTTTTTCATTACCTGTTGAAAACAAAAACCAGATATTTACAGAATGGATCAAAAATCGATAATTCAATTTTTAGAATTAAATATTATGGCTAAATTATGCCATCTAGAATTTTTTGGTCTGTACCTTTAGAAACGCGCTCCAATGACTTAATTTTGTCGTATTTTTCGTATATAAAAACCTTACGAATCTTTATTAAATTAGTATTTCGTGATTACCCTAAAAAGATGAAGTGTATGAATGAGAACCTGTGTATGAATAAGATGAATGAAAAACCCTTTTGTCGTAGCACCTCGCTTTCAGAGCATACCTCTTAAGATCTCGGAGAGTATTGGGATCCTTGGTGTCGACATTTTCAGCAAAGTCGAATTTAGGGGTCATCTGGAAAGTAAGGCCAAAATGGCCTCCAAAAAGCTCGGTGTGCTGAACAGAACGAAGCGGTACTTCACCCCTGGGCAACTCCTAATGCTTTACAAAGCTCAGGTGAGGCCCCATATGGAGTATTGCTCACATCTCTGGGCCGGCGCACCGAAATACCAATTGGACCCATTTGACTCCATCCAACGACGTGCTGTTCGTATTGTCAACGATCCCACTCTCACGGGCAGTTTAGAACCCCTCAGCGTTCGGAGGGACGTTGCGTCTCTCTGTGTGTTCTACCGCCTGTACAATGGGGAATGCTCTGAAGAATTGTTCAATATAATTCCCACCTCGGGTTTCTACAACCGCACCTCCCGTCATAGAAGTGCGGTCCATCCGCATTTCCTAGATACGGAGGTGTCGCGTAGTGTTCGGTTCAAAAATTATTTTATATCGCGAACCCGTAGGCTGTGGAACGAACTACCTCAAGAGGTCTTCCCATTAAACTACGACATGGGGTTCATCAAGAGAGCTGTGAATAGGATTTTGCAAGGTCGGCGGCGCGCCCGCATACCCCCTGGTGTTGCAGGTGTCCATGGGCGGCGGTAAAACTTACCATCACGTGAGACCGCTTGCTCGTCCGCCCTCTTCTCTATAAAAAAAAAAGTGTATATTTATCGGCTTTTGTTCTGGACCTCCTTATTTATAATGAAATAATACATCAATCATCTATATAAATAAAAATTAAATGCTGTTCCTTGGTAAGCCCATCACTTGAGAACGGCTGGACCGATTTGGCTAATATTTTAATGTTCGTAATAGTCCGAATAGGGTTGTTAGGGAAAGAAAAATTGGAAAAGTTGCCCGGAAAATTGGAAAATTCGGGAAAAACTGGAAGTGCTTTTTTCTATGGGATTTTTGTATGAACTTATTGAAATTATTGTATTATTGAAATTTGGAGAGGACAACGTCTGTCGGCTAGTAAATTATAATGTTATCCTTTTGTTCAAGAAAATAATTCAGTAATCGTATATTTACAAATAGAATATAATAAATGCTTTTGTAAATCAATGCCCTTCGATTGTACTATTGTGTCTTCAATGCCTACTTTTGTTGTGTGAAATTAATAAGGCTGTAACTGTATTGGCAATTTCATTTCATGGCATGTATTGTATATTTCATTTAAAACTAGATTTTTGTATATGTTTATATGTACTCGTGGACCTAGTGTTTTTTTTAAATCCCCTTTTTTTAACAGAGCAACCGATTGTGTGTAAGGGTGTGTATGTGTGATGATGTGTTCGTGCGTGTGTGTGTACGTGAGTGCGTGTGCGAGGGTGTGTGTGGATTAGGAAAGAACTATATTATTAGAATTATACAGGTTGTTTCCGAATCCTTCCCGAATAATAAAACTTTGATACCGTTTATGATTCTGAGTTAAATGGCACATAATGTTACGTATTTTTTGTAAGAACATACGAGTACAGTCCCGCAGCCAGCCTGAAACCCCACGGTTTGAGGCTGGGATCCATATTCCGTTAATAATTTTGAGTTCTTTAACTTACAATTTATATGAATCTTGTAAATTTGCTAAATTATATGTAATTAATCAAGAGTAGAATCTATGTGGGTATTCAGACTTCGGGAAAGGTTCGGTGGGACACACCCTGTAGGTTTCGACTACACCATATTCCCATCCAGATCGTTCAAGGATAGTTATCAAGGATCAGGGATAATCGATCAAGCAAATAATTACCGTTATTACCAACACTACCGAACCATTTTGATAAAATGTAAGTACCTACCTAATACAGAGGAATACATGCTTCTTCTTCTTGAAATGACATCTTCTAACGAAAGTTGGCGATATTCATGGCTATTTGTAGGTACTTTAGAAACTATAGCGCAGAACATTGATAGAGTGCTCTTGCCGTACCACCGGCTAGTCTTGGCCTATCGGTCATGTTTTGCTCTGGATCTTGCCTTGTATGGTAAGTTGGAGGTGCTCATATTTCCTTTATCTGAATGGTATACAATAAACAGTAAACAGGAAATATGCCACACAGTAGTAAAAACCGCAATAAAATAGGAGCAGTAGATATTGAGGTAGTACGAACATACAGACAAATAAACAAACAGACAGTCAGACAGACAAACGTCCTTTATATTGTGAACGCGTCCTAAACAAAAGAGAAAAATACGCGGTTTATTTGATAAAGCTAAATAAATCTTTTACAATTTCTATAGTTCAGTGTACTCGCCTTCGAAACGACTGTAAAATGCGTTTGTTTGTAATATACATAGGTATAATATTAGAAATTGTTAAAGTGAAATTAATAATTAATTAGTAATAATTAAAGTCTGTGTTGTCACCGGAGAGAATTAGCAATTTTGGATAATTTGTTTCTTAAAGTATCACAGTTTTTAAAGTCAATAGTATCGTGAACGATTGTTTTTAAATAGAATTACACTAAAAATCTCGGAATTAATACAGTGATGACTATTGCAATTCCATTTTATTACTAATCCTACTGCCATGCGGTGTGTGGTGGTGGCTGTGCGATGTTGGCCTACTTTAGAATGTCGACCTCGTCAGATTACAGGAAACTAATCTGAGACCACCTCACTTTTATCGTGGGTATCGGAAAAGGCGACTAAGGGATAAGAAAGCCTTCGTCACTACAAGCCCCGAGTAACTACACCAAGAGTAGATTCGCCAATCCCTTGGGCTATTGGCCCCAAGGAGGACAATGTGTTTGTGGACAAGGAGGATTTGTTATCGATTTATGACATTTTTACAGTATTTATATTATACTTAACGGCCTTCGAGTAGTCGAAGAGCGACAGTATTCGCGCACCACCAGACGGAACATTTACACTTCTTCCATCTTCTTTCTGTAAATAAACATGCGTTTATAAATGTAATACATATCTTTTTTCAGGAATAACGTATACATTAAGTCTTACTGATGTGCTACATGCTAAAGTAAGTTTATTTATATAGTACTTTTAAACGTATATCGTAATCATAAGTATCGCATTTAGCATCATTAATATCATCACTAAATATTTTACTTCTAAACTTATTATGGCATTACCTATGAAATTGCCGTTTGTTCATAGTGACCACTTTGAAGTTTTCTTGCGTTTGGCTAGGAATTCCATATTCAAATTAATTTTAATTTAAAGCTATGACATTCTTTTTCCAAATCAGTTATTCATTTGTTTTTTCGTCCAACGACTTTTTGCTTAGATGTCCGCTGTGTTTGCGACTATGGAAAAAATCTAAAAGTAAAAAATTCGGGTTATTTTCGAATATGAGTAATTTGAAAATTTGGAACGCAGTGAAAAATGCCTTCAGAGGATTCGTCGATTCCCGTCCCCAGGAATTCTTTAGCAGAGATATCGATCAATTTCAATTAAAGTGGCAGAAGTGCATTAATAATAATGGACAATACTTCGATTAATTAAATATATAATTTTCATACAAACAAAATATTTATTAATTTTCAAAATATTTTTCGTATTTAAAATTTAGCAATTTCTAAGTAAGGACCTAATATTTTGGTAATTATCGTTATTAATATCATATTATATCGCATTTGCTCACGCGATGAGGGAGAAAATGTTCTCGAAACGTAGGTACATTTCCACTAATTCGTGTGTGATTGGGGGTCGTGTGTGATGCGAACCTTGTTACAGGGTCTATATTCAACAGTGGAGAAACATAGGTTGATTGATGGTAAATTGATATTTGTACACTGTCGAAAAATGTATGCCTTTTACTTACTATCCTTATGTAAACCCAATAAAAGTAATCATTGTATTATTAAATTTATTAATCTACTCAATTAGTCAGCGAGCATTTGGCATGTTATCTGAGTAAAAGAACCATATTGTCGGTATGTATTTATTGATGTTCGTTAATAGTTTCTAATATAAAATTAAATTGATTCAAGTTTCTGTTTCAATACACGCTGTAAAATTTTATGTTATAGATTAATCAGTAGATATGATATATTTTTAAGATTACACCAAAATAGAGTAGAAATTCTGAGAATTCTATCACATATCTAATATTACATTTAGTCAATGTATTCTCAAATGCTACAGCATCGTCGTCCACCCCTGTCTGCTGGTAAAAAACGGGTTATCAACGAATACTGGTGCTGGGAGACCAAGTATTGCCACATTTTAGAGCAGCAAGTATGCGCGAGAGAGGAGAGACTCAACCGCACGAAGAGATTCCAGAGTAGATGTACTGTGGCTAAACACAATTGCGAATATAACCGCGGTAAGGACGATAGTTATTATAAATAATAAAATATATATAAAACCTCGCTGGAAAAAGCTATGCTCGGAGTATCTAATCCCTGCATACACATACACATGCATATATACATACATAATATGGGAAATGGAAGGAAAAAAAGAGACTTTGTTCATATTTGTTTATCTACTTAGTTCTTTACTTTGTTCTGTACTCACTTCCTTTAAATTCAATATTTCTCCTTTCCATTTCCCATATTATGTATGTGTGTGTATTTATGCATTAGAATAATTATCTTAGGTAAGTATTTATGTATAAAATATTATTATTATTAAATTATATTATGTTGATTTGATATTATGTAAAATTGCACCATCGGTCCTTACCACCCAAAGGTTGCCTGGAAGAGATCGCTTTGGCGATAAGGCCGCCTATAGTTCTCGTACTATACATGTAACTTAAATCGTCTTTTTGCAACATGTATTGGTGTCCAATAAAGAGTTTATATATATAGATAGCTCTAAGATAAGATATAACAGATCTAAGAGATAGCTCTTTGCTAGACAAAGTCCGTAACGAAGAAGGTAACTAAAGTAACCGATATAGCTCAGAGAATCAGCAAGCTGAAGTGGCAGTGGGTGAGCCATAATGTGTCGCAGGACAGATAACCGATGAAATAAATAAGTCAAGGTTAATGTAGCGCGCGCCGCCAGATGGACTGATGACATGAAGAAAGTATCCGAATGAGAACAGCGGAAAGCCTAATGTGGTGGCGGTCTTTAGGAGAGGCCTATGTCCAGCAGTGGAGAGACACAGGCTGATGGTATATTATAGCTGATGGTATATAGGCTGATGGTAAATTTAGATTGTAACTGCAACAAAAAAAAATACAGAAAGAAGGTGACAGATGAGCTGACAGCCCACCCGAAGGTAAGTGGATACTGTCAATTAAGAGGTGTAATTACGAGGTAACTACTTGTCATTACGATGTGAGTTCGGGTCACAATTCACCATGTGAACTCAGTGTAAATTGATAATATCCACCGCACATGACTCAGATGTTTTCATTGAATTCTAAGTCACGGAGCATTATCTCACAGTCAGCAGTTTTTGAAGGTCATACAACCGTCGTGCATAAGACAATGTGCACGAGGAGACTCATATACAGCAGTGGATATTGAAAGGGCTGGTTGCATTGCATTGTTTGCATTTAAGTAATCAATTTAGCGATACAGGCTCTGGTTCCTATTCATAGTCTCACCATATAATCTGATCTCACCATATCGCTGGCTATAGGTCTCTGATTCTGACAGCGAATCTTATCTTGGTTCCGTCTGAAAATCATCGCTGTATGCCGTTTTTACGGTATACTGCTTGTATTGAGACAGATGCCCTTTCGATACACACGTGATCGCGTAGTTTTATTGCCTCGTTTAATTTTTATTTTGTTTGCTGTCGCTGATAGATAGATATATGTTTAATGACATTTTAGAATAAGAACTTGTCATGTTATGTGATCACTTGTGTTTATGAAATAAAAAATCTGTCTATCTTATCATTTCATGTCTTCTTAATTTATCATAACTTATCACTTAACTTATATTTTTTTCCTGTTTCAGCTACTACCGAAAATATAAATAAATTATAAATATTTTTATTAATTTCCAGATTACAGAATAGTGAGCGACAAAGAATGTATACAATTGGATAAGAAGGAAAATAATAAAAAGAAAAAGGAAATGGTTATAAAAAATAAATATTCGTAAAATGTTTATGTGTAGTAAACGTTTACTGATTGTTTTATTTCTTCGTGTTAATTACTAATTAAAATCAACACATGCATAAAGGATGTTATAAAACTTTTAGCATTCAAAATGGACAGTCGAAAGTATCAAAAATTTTTAGGTAAGATTTTTTATGTAAGAATGTTATGATGCAATAGACAGGTTGTCACAGAGTGTCCGATTTTTTCATTAAGCTCTTACATACTTTTCGCGCTACACGTTCAGTTTTTTCGACCCGCGTAGTTAGCAAATAGTAGCAAAACATAAAAATGGCTTTAAAAAAAATACTTTAATTAATTGAAAAGAATCCAATTGTATTATAATCAATTATAAAAATTCGTCATAAATGGTAAACCGAGTCCAGGGATATGTTTCTTAAGTGAGTGGTTTCGCATCACTAAAATTTACTCGTAACGCAACATGGTCAGTTTCCATACAATTTTACGAACTTACGTTATCTTTCTATATCATCGATCTATATACATATGTCTATAGATAATGCTGTATTTTTTTATGGACGAAGGCGGCAGACGAGCATACAGTCCACCTGATGATAAATGAATACCGTAACCCGTGGACGGATGTCCATCATGGCGATACATGCCAACATCAGTCCAAAATGACAAACGTTGGCACGCCCCCGGATGCATCAGATGATACCTTGATACCTTTGGATAACAGGTAACAGGTAGATATCTTAACAGGTAGTAACAGGTAGGTAGGTAACAGGTAACAGATGTTGATAACAGATACCTTTGGAGATATAGGAATGGATTTAGAGAAGGGGTTGGGATAATGGGGAGGGATAGGATGGGGTGGGAATGGGCTCTGGCATATCTTATTCACTTATTCACTTATCACTACAGTCGAACGCGCCCAGCGGCTGTTGGACTGCAGCGTGCACCTCAAAATATGTCAGGAGCTAAATAATATTACAATATAGCAATTAAACAACTTTTAACGGGGGGGGGGGGGGGGGTCAGTCACCCCGTGACCACGTCCACTGCAAAGTGTTCGAAACGTCGGGATATAAATAATGTCAAATATACGCGATTTAAACCGTTAAAAGTTGTTTAATTGCTATGTATAGTAATCGCGAAAACCTAAGAAAATATAATATTACAATAGTTTGTATCTAATCAATAGTACAGCTTATGTTCATAAAATAATCTGTTGTTCACAACATAAGTTCACAACATTGAGTTAAATAAATAACTTCCCTTTCCCAAACCTAAAATCATGAATTCCGTTCACGATTCTGAGTTCATTGACATGAATAATTGAATCATTTGAATAATAATTGCCTATTGAATAAATTGATAATGTGCTGCAAAGGAGTTTGTATTTGCTCGAATATTTCATTGGCCATTATTTAGAATTTACCTCTACTTACTCAAAACTTAAATAAAGTCCTGAAGAATAAAAAAAATCAAACAAACCGTCAATTTTTCGCTAAACTACGTTAATTTTACGTTTCATACAAAAGTAGTATGACATCCATTGATAACACTGCTGCAGATGAACTTCTTTAGGGGAATTAGAAATCTGAATTTGTCAACAGTGTTGGGAAGTATGGGTAAAAAGTATAATAGAAGAAGTGGAAGACTGGCTATATTCGGCCGTGTCATGTAGACCAGCTATATACTAAAAAACACAATTCTATCTCTTCCCGTGGTGGTTGTAAAAGGCGACTAAGAGATAACAAGGCCGCTACCACAAGTAGCTTTAGAGAAACACATCATTTCTAAAAGAGTGGTTTCGCTAAACCGCTCAGCGAACGTGGCGTTTTGGGGCCATACATCCTCCATGCACATGATTAAGCCCATGTTCATCAGTGGACGATAGAAGGATTGGCTACAATTTAAAGTACCTTTTTTACATCTAAAACATACCAAATGTTGGATGACGGTTTTCTATAAGAGTGCGATAAACTCGGTCAGTTTCGATGCAGTGACCTTCTTTCCTGTTAAATATTAATTTAAATATATATTAACAGGAATGAAGGATACTGCATTAGACTGGTAGTTACGATATTCTTAAAACTGTCATGAAACATTTGGTATTTTTTATATACTTTCTGGTGGGAAAAATGTATTCGCAGGTGCATTAAATAAAAGAAATTCGTATTTACAGTTCTATTGATATTTCCGTGTCTTTCAAAAAGCGATGTATTTGACGTAAGTAATAATAATTACTATTTACTAATAATTATAATATCATAACATCAGCCTGTGTTTCTTCACCTCTCCTCTCCTGAGATCTCTCCTAAGGACCGCTACCACATACGGTCTCCTGTTCTTCTCGTCCAGCCACTACCGGCGACTTTTTTCCAGTCGTCTGTTCACCGGACAGGACGACACACTGCGTTAGCGGCCTCTCCCCCATTGATCATTGGTCTTGCGACAAAATATATGCCCAGCTACTGCCACTCCTACTTCAGCTTAGGTACTGATTCTTAGAGCTAGCTATAACGGCAACTTTAGTCTTTCGTCGAATTTCTTCGTTTCGGATTATGTTCAGTATATAGACTTTGAGTATAATTCTTTATACCATATTAGGGGTTAAAGTATGAAATTGCCGATTTGTACAGAAAAATTAAAACTCGTTTTTTTCTAAAATGTAACATATTTATTTAATCAAAATATTTACCCTCATTATCTATACATTGTTGCCATCTAATCGGAAGTTCATTTATGCCTTTGCGATAAAACTCTGGGGATGTAGATTCGACAAACTGTGTGAAAGCATTTTGTACTGCCTCTTGGGAAGAAAATTTTGACCTGGGGTCAGCCGTTGCATTTTTCGCTTTCGGTTATCGTAAAGAATCCACTTTTCGTCACATGTCACAATTCGATCCAATATTCCTTCATTTCTGTACTGATTCAAGAAGGCAACACAAGTTTCAACACGCGTTTCTTTCTGCAGATCACTCAAATCATGAGGCACCCATTTTTCATATTTTTTTATCTTATTGATTTGATGCAAATGAGTCAATATTGGACGTAAGGTAACGTTAAACCATGCCGCTAATTCCTGGGTAGTTTGACTCGGATCGGCTTCCACCATCTCCTTCAATTCAGGGTTATTCACCTGTGTGGGCGGTCTTCCACGTGGTTCGTTCTTCAAGTCGAAGTTTCCATTACGAAAGCGTTTAAACCAAAAACGCACGGTTCGTTCATTAGTAGTCTCCTCTCCAAACGCAGCATTGATATTGCGAGCCGTTTCTGCCGCGTTAGTTCCGCGTCGGAACTCATATTCAAAGATTACTCGGATTTTCGAAGTATACATATTTCCCGTCTAAGCTGAATAAAAAAAACAATTGAAAGTCGAAAATCGAATGTTGCACATTTTTTAAAACAAGAACCTCATAGGTATCATGTGAAAAAAGTTTCACCTGAAAATCTCACACCACGAAGGTTTTATGTCAATTCAAAGTATCTATTACTATAAAACAGCAATTTCATACTTTAACCCCTATTACTTACTACTCGTTGAACGACTTTTATTACAATAACTAGCAGTGCTCGTACCCCTTTTCTGTAAAAAAAAATGTACTTGTACTTGTATTAGTCTATAACGTTCCACTGCAGGGCACAGACCTCCACTTCGGGGTTTCGGGCCGTAATCCACCATGTGGGCCTAGAGCGGATTGGTGGATAACAAACTTCTGTTCTTTTTTATTTCTGGAGCATGCGGGTTAGTTATCTCACGATGTTTTCCTTGACCGCCGAGCTAGCGATAGTTTTTAAAAAATCCGTACTTAAGTTGAAACTCAGTACTGGCCGAGGATTTGAACTCACACGAATGTGAGTCGAGTATACCCCTAGGCTATTATCATCGGTAAAAAATTGTAAATATAAAAATAGCCTCCGTTCACATGGATAGACAATCAGGCTCCACCGGCGGATCCTTGGATAATTTTAATTCTCGTATTTTCAAGGTGTATCTAGTCGCAATGTGATTTCATGCCCATGCACACCCTGAAAGTTAGATTGAAGCTGCCTTGGCGATAGATTAATAACCATTATAAGTGGTTTGGCAGTCCTGTGTCATAATATAATAATGGATATTTTTTTCGCAGCCATACAAATTCCCAGGGGCAGCAAATCATTTCGCCCAGAACAACTGTTTTTTGGCAAAAAATTGTGTTCCGTCACAGAACCCGGTGTGCGGTGTTGATAAGTGGACGCCAGATATGCAAGAGTTCCCAAACATTTGTGCTATGTACCAAAAAAATTGTGACCGCTTTGGTTGTAAGTATATTCCACCGATCAACCAAAATACAGAGATGTAGGGAGCTTAAAGTGAGGCGTTTGCAAGGCGGTTAAATTTACCTCCTGTTAATATTTTTGGCGCTCTTCCTGTCATGCGGGTGTAGCCCAGCGTGAGGATTTGCTCCGCCTACGTACAGAACCCATTTAAAGTTTTCGAATATATTTTTATTGTCACGCGTGGGCGGACTGTACTGAATAATTTGATCTGTGCACCCGTCGCAGCGGTTTAGCTCACGCACGCGGACTCACGCACTCCAGCACATTGTGGAACTCCTCAACGGCGAACAGTAGACATGTTGTTTTTGGGGCTCATTTTGATAGGCTCGTAGTTTTAATGACAGAAAGTTAGTAACATGAGCTTGACCGTCTGATTCGAGGAGTTTGTTATTAAAAGGTTTCTTTACGTTTAGTTTATTTGCAATAACTTGACTTAACGGTGTTGCCAATGTAAAAAAAAAATGAAATAATTGAAAAATAAAACTTTTTCTATATAAACCAAAATAATATTAATGATGTAATATTTTGTTCGTTCGTACCTTACGTGTAAGAGGAAGTGCAGTGTGGGACGACCTCAGGCCAGGTAGACTAACGACGTAAAGAAATTTGCCTGCGGTGGTCGGGTGAGAAGAGCCGAGGATCTTGTGTGGTGGCGAACCCTGGGAGAGACCTATATCCAGCAGTGGAGAGACATAGCCTGATGGTATGGTATTATTTTACAGTAAATGTGTTTGCGTAATTGATTTGTAAATAATTAAAACAAAGACTGGCAGAAGCGTTACTATTCATTTATCCGTGACAATAATATTTTATTTATACCATTGTGTCACTCATGTACACAGTTTTGTCGCAAGGAATTATCCATCTATGCATATTGGTTGTTCGATGGTATATTCTTTTATCTCTATTTATATGTGATAATTATAAAAACAGTAGTTGATCCTTTATGGACTTGATTAACTAAGTACAGGAAAAGTCTTTAAAGATCTTTGCTGGATGCGAAACGGTATAGCTGGACGAGTATAACCACTGTCTGATCATTTGAAACTCATATAAAAAATAGCACTACTTATTTCATATTTTTGGTACTACAACAAAAAAAAATATGTAAGATAGTGAGATAATGCTCCGTGACTTAGAATTCAATAAAAACATTTGAGTCATGTGCGGTGGATATTATCAATTTACACTGAGTCCACATGGGGAATTGTGACCCGAACTCATATCGTAATGACAAATATATGTACAGGCTGAAAATAAATTGTTCAGATACGTGAGAAGAATCAATTCTATTATTTTTTACAATAGGAGTTATAACATAGTGTTCATTTCTCGTTTATCTTTTATTCTACGCGCCTTACCCGCGCCGCGCCCCCCGCCGCCGGGGTCCGGTCAATACCTTGTATTAAGCATTATCTACTCAATACAGATAGCCTTAAGTTGAGTTTTTATTTTATTATTATGGTTTATAATAATAAAACAAATACATATGATGTATTGAGTGTTTTGTGGTTCGAAGTGTTTTATATTCGTATATTTGTCATAATCAAATTTAACCATAATTTTTCATAATTTAATCAGACTTCGTTTTTTGTGTGCTTCCAAGGAGTCCAACTCTTCTTTCCAGAGCAAAACTACGATCACTTTACTGAGTGACTTGGAACTTACTTCGACGTGACTGGACATTGACGAGATGCGTTTTGAATTGTTTTGGCTTTAAAATTGTTGATTACCAAGAAAACTTGGCACTGTAAAAAAGAATAATTATAATCATATTTATTTCAGATTACGAGGCCATCGATTATGAAATTTGTAGTTCAATAGAAGGCTTGATCGGGTGGTCGAATGGCATTAACTTGTCTGTAACCAACGAGCCAACTACTACGACAGAAGCACCTACGACCACTAATACAAATAAACACTGGCCTATACCCGAATTGGCTGATATGGTTAGACTAAGTTTTAAGGCTATCTTTAACCATAATTATAAATAATGGTTATCAATTATTATATCATATAATTATATTATTTCAAATATTAAACGAATTAATTAACAAATGTTATTTTTTTTGTCAATTTCCTGCAACGAAATAGAAGTAAAAATATCTAAATATGTTTCTGTAGCTTATAAGTAAAGAATAACAGTAAATACCGTAACCAGCCCATTTTATCATCCACTTATAACAAACACGAACCTCCTCAAGCACATTGTCTTGTGCATGAGTGATGTATGGTCTTGAAACGCCACGCCTGGCGAAGCGGATTGTCGATTGACGAATCCACTCTTTTAGAGGTGTAATTCCTCAGCGCTTGTGGTAGCGGCTTTGTTATCCCTTAGTCACCGAAACACGACAACCACGGGAAGAGATGGAGTGGTGTTATTATAAATCCAGCCGACACCACACACCACCAACGAATAAACAGACAACAGGTAAACGAAGAACGAAGAATAACTGAATAAACAGACGATTCTCAGTCTCAGCAGTAGTGTCACCGTCTGCAGTCTACATACTCGTAGAGGATGGTTTTAAACCATTCTCAATCTAAATCAAGAATGGTTAAAGAAACTCACTTGTTCGGCTACCTGGCTGTGTGGTATCGTGTGGCTTTAGAATATTTCTTTCTTCCCCACTCTTACAGTTTCTTCCCACGGGAGTCGACGGTGTCGTAAAAGGCTCCTAAGGAAATTACACCATCTCTAAAAGAGTGGCCTCGACAATCCGCTTGGCCAGCGTGGTGTTTTATGGCCATACTTCCCTCATGCACAAGACAATGTACATGTGGAAGCCCATATCCAGCAGTGGATGATGAAAGTGTTGGTCTTTATATATATAACATGTTAATAAAAATGGTCAAAATTAATAAGATTTATCAATAACAATTACGATAATTATGTAATATGACATGTTTACGATGCGCACACTAGGCGCGCACCTGCCTCGCGTTACGCGAAAACAGCCCGAGGAATGTGCACTCGGGCCCAAATGTAAACTTACTCAATATATCCACCAAAATGGTGGGTAAGCAAATAATCAACAATTTACACAATTTAGAGGTCTCACTTACCCCAGGTGGTTTTGCCCACACACAAATCTGGAAAGTGTACCTACGCTAGTCCCTACTAGACGTGACCTATCTTAGTGTGATTGAATATATATATACATTCCCAATAAATACTTGTGTAGTAATCCAAGTCTCGTCCTGTGGTGAGCCGGTGGCCGCTACAGTTCGGCAACTCACACACGGCAGCAAAATCACCTCGAGATATCACTTCCAATACAAGCACAATCACAGCAAATCCAACCAAAACACTCGCGTGGCACAAGGATATCGCGAACAAGACCTATTACTAGGCGCGAATAGCAAAAAACAACTGTCCGAGGCCGCGGTGTGAATTTTACCTCAATTTAACTCTGCTCGCCTCCGAGCGCGTGTTACTACTCAAAAATATCAAACCGCCTTCAATATGGCGGGGACAAAAAAATGTTGTAATGTAAATAATCAATGTATGCGGGTATGCAAAGACGCTCGCGCCAATTTCAAACATGACACGTTCTTTCTTCATCGGTAAAAAATAAAATTGTTTTATAGTTTTCAAAAAATCTGGTAGTTTTCATGGAGAGAAATTTCATAATTACCTACAACATTAAAATGTACTAAAATCACGACTACAAGTTGGTACTTCAAGTACAAGCACCTGACCAAGCAAGCCGAGTGAGGTAAGAGGGGAGTGGAAATTGTGTATTACACGGTAATGGTAATTTGCAGATATATCTGAAGATATCTTCAATCTGTATACTATTACAATTGAAACAATTACAGACAACATGACAAATAAAACAATTTTTTAATACTGTGCGTATCAATGTAGTTGGGTACCTACTTGAACACAAGCTATAAGCGATAAAATGTAGTTAAATAAAGAATTCTAATTGGCATGTTTATTAGCAATAAGTGCTTTTAATTTTGCTGTTTTTATGTACTTTATTAATCAATAGTATTTTAGACAGAATGAAATCTAATTTTTAGATTTAGTAGCCGTACTCATTTAATTGAAATGTATTGCCATAAGTATTTATTTTTTGTGGGTAAGACTATAGTCTCTATTGGCCACAATTTCGACCGATTTTGTTCGAAACATCGTAGCATATTTTGCCTTTTAAATTATTAAACTTAATATAAATAAAAATGTGAAAGTTTGGATGTTTGTCAATCATGTCGAAAGGTTGCTATGTTCCATTAAAGCTTATTTTTTTTTAAATCGGATTAATACAGCCATGTAGACCATAGGAACGCACACACACTTCTTTTTTTTATTTTAAAGCACTGAATGGATTTTTATTGTATTTTGCTTAGTCAGAGACTTTGAGTGTAACTTTTAAGTGTATTTTTGTAAGCATTTGTTTTGTATATGTTGTGTTGTGTCTTATGTAATCTTGCACGCCACTAATGGCAAATGTGACGATCTGAATGCATGCACTTACCGTCTTTGTTAATTCACATTGCAATTAGTAATTAAATTGAAATTGAAATGATAAACGATATATCCGTATTTGAAACTTTATCACACTGAGAACTATAACAAAAGTTTCCGATATAAACGTAAACAAACAGACAGGCAATTGCAAATGTGCCCTAGAATGAATATAAGTCTGTTCGATTACATTTTGATAATTACGTAATTAATTTAAAAGTAATTGTTATTTTCAGTTCTATACATATTGCCGTATAATTTGCAAACCACTCCTATATTTGGTGACTTTAACGTAAGTAACTAATCGTCGAGGGTATTTATGTTCATGGGCGTGCATGTAATAATTCATCGCTTTTCTGATTCTAGTTAACGTAAATTTAGTCAAATTTACAGGGCAAGCTTTTAAAATATTCATTTCACAATTTGGAAATATTTATTTATGTATATTTTCTATTTTT
Source organism: Sesia apiformis (assembly GCA_914767545.1). NCBI lineage: Eukaryota > Metazoa > Arthropoda > Insecta > Lepidoptera > Sesiidae > Sesia > Sesia apiformis. Next base: position 9,840,652 of record OU611967.1, on the reverse strand, counting down.
TTTATGTACGAAGGCGGCAGACGAGCATACAGTCCACCTGATGGTAAGTGGATACTGTCGCCCTTAGACATCCGCGATACATACCCACATTAGTTCAGAATAACAAACGTTGGCACGCCCCCGAATGCGCTACCTACCTTTGGAGATATAGGAATGGATTTGGAGGACGGGCTGGGAAAATGGGGAGGGATAGGATGGGAATGGGCTCTGGCACATCTCACTCACTACCGAAACACGTACGTACATTAGGGAAATATAGTAAAGTGGGAAATGCAGTACATTTCAAGGTAGTCTTCTGTGAGAGAGGGGTAACGTGGTCAGTCGAGCGCGCCCAGCGGCTGTTGGATTGCAGCGTACACTCTTCCCCTCCCAAATATATAATTATGGTTGAAACAGATGCGTCGGACTCAGTTTTTGTGTTTTCTAAGCACTGCAGCAGATATCGAAATAACGATTAGAGATCGGTCGGACTTTGAAATTACTTTGAGGTGTTCATAATTGAGTTTTACCAAAAATGTCAGTTACGTCAGTTAGTCAGGAAAACGACGATATAAGCAAATAAACGGATCTTACTATTTCACTAATACCATACTTAAATATGCTATATGTAAGTCAGGGGCCATCGCTAGAGTTGTTAATGCTCCTAAAATTTTCCAGTCGATTAAAAACAATTTCTATATTAATTACATATAGCCAATACATTTTATCAAATTTGTATGACAGATTAGTCCAGTTAGTAGCGACTTTGTGTTATGTGTAATAGGTTTTTAGAGGAGGAGGGTACACGCTGCAGTCCAACAGTCGCTGGGCGCATTCGACTGGTCACGTTACCCCTCTCTCATAGAAGACTACAAATGTACTACATTTCCCACTATATCCTATTCCTCAATGTACGTACCTGTTTCGGTAGTGAGTGAGATATGCCAGAGTCCATTCCCATCCCATCCTATGCTATCCCTCTTTACTTTCCTAAACCTTCCTCGAAATCAATTCCTACATTTCAAAAGGTAGGCAGCGCATCCGAGGGCGTAGGCTAGGTTTGTCATTCTGGACTGATGTTGGCACTTATCGCGGATGTCTATCTGCGACAGTATCCACTTACCATCAGGTGGACTGATGCTCGTCTACCGGCTTCTGGCCCACCTTAGCATTCCCACCTATAGCTTAAACATTCTCAACGTGAAAAAGGTTAGTACAACATACATGTCGAATTCATTTAATTTTGTGTATACGACAAGGTTGCAAGGTTTCCCGCGTCCCTATGAGTTACCTCACTGCTCCCTACACGTGCTCCTAGGGTGGTGCTAAATAGGCAATACCACAATGCCAGAGCAGCTACCTCAAGCCGTGGAGTCTAAATAACTCCAAGAAGAGTGGACTCGCTAACTCGCAATGGTGGGGCGGCGTTCTTTGATCTACCGAGTTCCTATGACACTGCAAACTACACGACGGCCCTTTTATTCCTTCCCTTATTTTTTCTTCATCTATTTTAGTTCCACAGATCTTTCTGTATGTATGTACGCATGTACATATGCCTGTAGGTATATATATATTTCTGTATGTATCTATGAATGTATATGTAGCGATTATTTCTTTATTGCACCATTTACCTCTATTTCGTCTATTGACATCTCTTTACCACTCAAAGGTTGCCCGGTAGTTATTACTTTAGCGATAAAGCCGCCGGCTGTACTTCTAATTACTTGTAGCTAGTTTCTATTTTTCTGTATGTATTTGGTGTAAAATAAAGTGAATTTATCTATTTATCTATTTGTAGGCACAGATAGATAAATAGATAAATAAACGTAGCTAGGCAGTTACGTTATGGTACAGTACGGTATGGTATTAAATCTTGGATTACTTGAGTTGAATTATAAATAATTACTTATTTGGACTGGTCTCTGACTTCCATGTACAATGTATTAAACGCTCTAATAGTTCATAGACCGTAACAAGGACTTCGTTACTACCTACCATTTTCTGGTTATGCAATTTTTTTCAGCCATTCGACGACCCAAGGGCTGCGTCAAATTTCGCAATGTTTTACTGTCATAAACTAAAAACTTGCACTTCGGGAGGTGACAAAGTATGTGCATATGACGAGTGGAAGCCGCACCTCGCCCTGTTTGATGACATGTGCACTTATTACAAGGCTAATTGCGAGAAGATGGGATGTAAGAACTTCAGAGATCTTTTAATGTGGTATGAGTAGGAGAGGAAGCAAGGGATGGTAGTGACCATTAGATGCATTAGGTGGTAGGCAGTGAGTCTGCAGAGACACCAAAGTATAATGTTACAAATGTTTGACTGTTTGAATGAGTAAAAATGTAAGATCGCAGACAAAGGAGACAAAGGTTTGGGAGTCTAGAGGTATCTTATTATTGACTCGCATATGTAAGGTAGTGTCAATCAATTCAGGTGAGGTCAATTTCGGCCCCAATCAATCTCCTCTTAAGTATGGAATTTCAGTTATGGTCACTAACTTGGCGTTGAAGGAAACCGCGTACACGAGAATTAAATGATTCTTAATTAATATTCACTAATCTACACTGCCGTGTGATGTCGACTGGCTTTAGAATACTTCCCGTGAGTGTCGTAAAAGGCGACTATGGAATAATAAAGGGTCTACTCTAAGCCCTTAGGAGCTACGCACCGAGTGCTCGACGCCCGAGCGCTGAGTAAGCGCTAATAACATTTTAATAATTGAGTCATAAAGCGTTATAGTCTAAGATTTTATCGGTTGAAGTTAAAAGTCAAACGGTTAAGGTTAAGCTTAAGATTTTTGAGATTCATTAGCGTTGCCTTACAGTTCGAGCGCTCAACGGTCATTTTTACAACACCAGGTGGCAGTCATTTCCATGAAGATGTCTCCGTGTAATTTGAGAAGATTTTCAGCAATAGGGTAGACATACATACATCTTCCCCTTTCTACAGTGTTCGCACTTCGGCAGCGTACGAGATAGTGATCTCGTGAATGGGTTAATCTTTTTTCTACTTTTATTTTCAGTCTACTTTATTGTAGAAAACGAGATATGCCTGACACAGCAAACGTATGATTATACTAAAAATATGACAAGAAGTAATGCGGAGGAAAAATCTGCTCAGGAGGCATCAACTCACTCTACCACAACTGTAGCATTAAAAGAGGCACTTCGAGACCTACCTGATTGGGTTAGTGCTGTACTGGGTGAGGGACTTGACTCATATTATAAAGAAATGTTCCCTAAAATGAAAGTGGTTCTTACGGAAGAAAAATAAACTATAATTTAGAACCTTGTTATTTTTAATAATGTTAATGTGACATTATCTCTGTATTACGTCAATTAATTTAAAAAATAAGAATGCGGAAAATAAAATTATCTCTGGGAATAAATATTCTTGTCATTTTTTATAGAATAGATGTCAGACGGGCTTGCGGGCCACATGATGGTCAGTGGTCCCCGCCTCTGCGTGGACACCTGCAACACCAGCGGGCTTGCGGGTGCGCGCCGAATTTGCAGATTCCTGTTCGCAGCTCTCTTGAAGAGACCCATATCGTAGCGTAATGGAAAAACGTCGGTTGGCAGTTCATTCCACAACTTTCGAGTTCGAGGTATCTTCTTTTGAGCGTCTTTTGTGTCAAAAAGTGTCTTTTTGAACGCACTTTCAGCGACTCTATGTCAAGGAAGTGCGGATGAACGGTACGACGATGACGAGCGGTTCGGTTTTAACAAAACCCGAAGTTGGCATCAAAGATCGCTCCGTATGCTGAGCGATTCTAGACCACCTGTGAGAGTGGGATCGTCTACAATTCGGACAGCACCTCGTTGGACAGAGTCAAAAGGATCCAGCTGGTATTTTGGTGCACCGGCCCAGAGGTGTGAGCAGTGCTCCATGTGGGGTCTAACTTGAGCTTTATAAAGCGACAAGCGTTGTCCCGGAGTGAAGTACTGCTTGGCCCTATTCAGTACACCGAGTTTGTTACTGGCAAGTTTTATTTTCACTGACCTTCTGGCACTCCGAAACTCGACTTTGTTCGAAATATCGACGGGATCCCAAAACTCTCAGAGATCTTAAGAGAAATGTTTTGAAATCAAGGCGCCTACGATAAATGGAGCTGTCTTATTAAATGGAGTAAATGGATTTTATCAAAAGTTTACATGTCGTTTTGTTGTGCTTTCTAAAATGTTCCCACCGCTCATTGAAAAAGATTGAAAGATAAAGGTTGGTTGAAAGATATACTAGAAATGAACAATAAATTACAAATTAAAAAGAATCGATTCTACTTTCAATAGCGAACAACCAATTTTCAATTTTTGCGTTATTTCACTGACAAGTTGTATATCTGATTCTGTCCTCTGTGAATCACGCCTATTATAATTCTATTGGAATATAGGAACATCTAGAGAACTATTGATCCGATCAGAGATGTATGAGATTATTTATTATTATTATTATTTTAATAAGTATTTATTATTTGCAATTGTTTGATTCGACATATCTATCTACTTTTTACTGTTGTAAAGAATTTCGATTTCGGAAGGAACTCTTAAATTTTTATTAAAGTTGGTCTGGTAGGTTTCTGAGAGTAAAGCAAGATATTTTTTAAAAATAAAATACATAAAAAGAATAAAAGTCTTCATTTTTTTCAATATGGTACTAGTAGTGACATCTAGCATTTGAAGATTGAACTTCCTCGTACTTACGTAATCTTAACCGAATGAAGGACACAGTCTATTTTAACATCGAACAAGTCCTGTACGGTTTTAATAATGTCAGAGACTAATAGATGGCACTACAACACACATTCAGAAAGAACTTAATTTAAAAAAATATATATTATTACGGCTTCAGATGTTAGAGCATGTTTCTGTTTAAATAGCATCTTGAAAACTTGAAATTTTATGTAAGAAAATCTTAACCATAATCAATAAGTTCATACCGACAATAAGGCCCTTTGCTCAGATAATGTAATATTTTATTTTTAAATTTATATTAAGTTTCTCATGTGCAAAACACTTGTACAAATTAATAAACTTGTACAACTAACTCTTTTACAAAACTAAAACTTTTAAAAACAAAAGCATATAAACGCCTACGTTTTTGCTAGATTTAACCTATATCAGTGGACACTTTAAGTCGTTAGTAATAAGAGTTGTAATGGAATGATTTTGTGTATACAATAGGTAGTTATCAACTGTACGTGCTATTAAAGGAGCGAATTTCGCGTGCCAACTTGAGAGTTCACCATTTAAAGTGAAAATTTCGTTTTATTACGTTGCAGATTAGATAAATCTGGTGGTACGCCCACTGCACCTGTTTTTCCCACGATCTCGTTGTCACAATACGTTGTAAATTTTATAAATCAAATACGGTTGTTTGTTTCCATTTCCATAATGTGTTTGAAGCTCGTCAATCTTGTTTGTGATTAAATGTTCGTATATGCAACAAGTAACTTTCGCATCAATTCTTATTTATTTAAAGATATATGTGGGCGTCGGAGAGTCCAAGCAAACAATAAGGCGGTATTGGAGTTATGGGCAGATTTGGAAACTAGAATAGATATCTGACCACATAACTAAAAGAAAACTATAGGTTAGGATAAGGATTATTCAGAGAATCCAAAGTTCAAAGTCAAAAATTGTATTAGAATAGTTTAATTGTATTGTATATTTTATTTATTGCAATTTTTGTTTTCTGTAATAATACTATTTCACTTACACCCATACAATTACTGAATAGCCCCAAAGTTTGCTGGGAAAGATGCTTTATAGCATTTAGTTTAATTGTTACGTTTTTATTGTTAAAACCATAAGTGAAAATAAATAAATAGTTCTGTTTTTGATGCCTAAAGATAGTTAGGTTACATATGCTTACGTCCTACAACAAAAAGTAAAGTAAATATCCAATATTTTAAAATATTAGCTTATTTACTGTGTTTCGTCTTGGTTTTCCCAAACAAGGTTCAGTTTAATAACAATATATTATGAGGAAACCAAAGGCAAGTGTCGCAAGTGGGATCGTGACAGAGACAGTTTGATTTATATCAAGCTTTCGCGTACAACCTTCTTGGTTGTTTTGCAAAATAAAATAGGAGTGGTTTTAAGAGCTTTTTGTTAACCATTGTAACCCACTTTTGTAGTAATTACCATATAATTATACTAAGTAACTTATATACAAATAGTGCGCAGTTAGTGGTACGAAATGTGAGTCCGAGCAGTGAGTCCGATTTTTTATGTATATTTTTTTCTTGGAGTGGATGCGCAATGGAAGCGGCTCATATGATATGATAAGTGGCTAGTGTCACCCATGGATGGACACCTGCTACACTAGGGGGCCGACTTTGTAAAATCCTATACAAAACGTTCTTGAAAAACTCCATAACGGAAAGAAGCCTCGAGGGTAGGTAGTTCATTTCATAATTAAAGGGTTCGCGGAGTTAAGGCAATTTTTAGATGACACCTCTTTATCAAGGAAATGTGGATGCAACACATTTCTGTTACGGGAGGTGTGGTTGTAAAAACCTGAGGTTTACAGCATTCCCCGTAGTGAAGGGGCGGTAGGAAACACAGAGAAACGCAGCATCTCTTCGGAATTCGGACGCTGAAGGGATTCAATTCGCTCCTCGTGAGAGTGGGCTCGGCAACAATTCGAGCAGCGCATCCCGTTGGATGTAGTTAAATTTGTTTAATTGATATTTCGGTTTGTAGGCTTAGAGATGTGTGCAGTACACGATATTTTTTTTTGAAAAAGAAATTGTCAGACTTGCAAACTGTTGACTTGTTGGTTAGTGGACGCTGACGCCTATAGACATGCCAACATCAATCCAGAAGTCGTTCTAACAAACGTGGGTGCGGCCCTCGAATGCTTTGTCTACCTTTGGAGATTTGGGAATAAATATTTGCAGGAACACTAAATAGTTCTAAGTTAATAATACTACATTTAATAGTTTATAACAAACTAATAATTATGATCAGGACAAGAATATTATAACAGTCCTTTACGCTAATAAAATACTAATTAATTTCTAGAATACCGTTCGTTACTCGATAAACTTCCTCTGAAGAACATCCAAAAAATTATCTCAAAGGACACCGAAAAGTCGATTTCTCTAACGGTTGAGGAAACACCGATACTATCAACAAACACCGTTACCAAAATACCCCTTTGTATTTTAATCGGTATCACAAATTTTGAGTCCATTTAAATTCAGTCGGGTATCGAGCCACGTGTTGTAAAGCGCGTGCGTTTCAAATTAAAATTAGAAAGGTAAAAAGTATGAATACAATTATTACTAATATGAAATTCAGGGTGGAAGTTAAAGTCGTGTATAGACCATGCACACGTGGCAAAAGACATGAAAATCGTGCCGTGTTTGAATTAATAGAGATGGGTGTTGTGTTGTTTTTATCGATGAATTGGATTATTTTTATTATTCTTGGGACCAAAAGTAATTCCTGTGGTGTTGGGAATTACGTAAACATTTTCGTAATAAACAGCCCAGTTGGTAGTGCCCCTGGCAAGAGGGCCCGACTTCGATTCCCGGTCTGACAATCATTTGTTTAAAGACAGGTTCAGATCAGGGTGTTGCACGCGTTGTGTTGTGTGTGTGTCTCTGGACCCACGTGTCCCACGACAAAGGGAATCCTAATGTGGGCAATTGAATGTAGCGTTATTATTATTTGAGAGCTTTCTTTAGTAAACACATGTGGAAAATGTTTCTCCTATTGCATCACAAAACTCTCATATATCGGAATTTGTGTCAGTCACGCCGAAATCGAAGCCGAAATAGATCGTAATGAATATCATGCCAAGGAAAGGGATATAAATGCTTTTTTTTTTCCTAGATTCGTAGCAAAGCGCCCACTGGTAACGAACTCACTAACGAACGAAGTTAGCCCACACAAAGGAAGTTTTTCTATAGATTACAAAGATAATTGAAATCCTCTATAATATGGAAACATATTAATTGAATCTTCCGGGCTACTATAATACAAAATTTAAATATTATTTTCTCTCTACCCAAAGGTTGTATGGCAGAGATCGCGATAAGACCGCCTTTTATCACTTATTTTGTATTGGTGTGCTTTATTAAGAATTATTTTTGAAGTTTCCTGAGGTCGTACAAACATTCATCGATGAGTAACATCTCCAGTTTTATAAAGTAGGTTAAAATATATGAATGATAACGAAGATCCGCTGTACGAACAATTCTTATGCGAATTTTTTTATCGATGTCACAGACTCACATCCCTATGAGTGAACCGTCGAGTCGTGCACTACCCTGTCGATTGTTTTCAATATCGACTCAATTCGATTAACACGAATAAAGGAGACGCCGCTTAGCTTATGGTAGCACTATTAGTATGCGTCGTATCGTTTCGCCCGAGGTACCTGTTGAATTTTTTGCCGAGGTAATTATAATAATTATTGTTTTCGCGTGAGTTCCTTGTGTTACGCCAGACGAGTAATCATGAAACTTTTAAAAGTCGATAATTGTTCGCCGTTTATATGATATTAAACAATATGCACTAATTTTCCTGAACTAACTTACGTTTATTTTTATATTTTATAGTTTATTGGAATATACTTAAACGGAAATTGAACATCATAATATAAAAAAACCTAAACATTTTATTATTATACATATTAATCTTTATTTAAATTTTATTAATAATTTTAAAATCAGCAGTTGCAATTAATCAATCTTATATGTATTTGAACGACGTTCCTTTACGCGGCTTGCGGTAGGTGTGATTCGAGAGAAAATGTAACGTCACGTAATATTTTTATCCCCTCCATACGCCTTTCTCTTTCTCTCTCTTTCTGTGAGCAGTTGCGGCGGCTGCCGCAGCCGCCGCAACTGGGCATGTGCGCAATATATTTAATGAAACTTTTTGATTTGATTCCTTATTTTAAATTATTTGCATTGAAAATATTAAAAATAAAAAAAAATAAGGAAAAAATAAAAAAAAATTAAAACTTTTGCACTTAAATTTTATCTTAATTCAATATCGAAACCGAAAACTTCATTTTCTATTTGGACGAAAAAAAACAACAAAGGGCAATAATTTCAGTTGATTAATAAAAAAAAATTGAAATAATTTATAGTCTAATCTGCTGATATAAATTAAAACGGCCAGACTGTACAAACAGAAATTAATTCGTAAGACCAGAAACCATAAAAACAAAGTCAATCTCACAAAATGTATATAATGAATTATAAATTTACTAGCTGTGCCCGGCATGTGTTGCAATGCGTTAGAGTATTTTTTTTGTCAGAAACACAACATATCGCTAAAGTTTCATCGAAATCGGATGAATGGTTTAGGAATGCAAAGAGGACGAACAAACAAACAAACATTATTTTTTATATACTAGATTACTCCTTTTACTAATCATGATTTTTACGATTATTTCCTTGTTTATTTTTTCTGTATTCCTTGTGTAAAAATATAATCGTGTGTAAAAATAGTATGATATTAATCGTTTGATGTAAACATTGCATAGAATTTTATAGTTTTTAATGGTTTGTTTACTTATTTTTATTTTTAAGGTGAAAAGGGAAATGGAAACTGAAAAAATCGAAAAGGATATTTCGCTTTTTTTGCTTACTTAAGGTGAATTTCCAATCTTGGCATCAGAGTTTTTCCCATTTCACGGCGACCACCTAATTTGTATGTCACCTGTCGATAAAGCGACATATTTATAGCAAATCGGCGACATTAATCCATAAACGTTGACCGATACTATGATGCAATCCAGCCGCGTTGATATTTTCCTTTTTAAACCGAATCCAGGATGTATGGATATTTGCATGCATTATTTATCATAGATATTGTCGGTTCGCTCGTTAACAGAATTTAAATGCATTTTTATCTCACACTTGGAGATAGTTGCAGCGGTCTACGGCCTTTGTAATAGATGCAGTTTACGAGGTGGCAATATTTTTTGTTGATACGAGTATTGTGTACCGCACACAAAGCGTTCTAGGACTTTTCTCAAGAGGTTCTAAATTATGAAAATTTACTTTTTATCGGAAAGGTGAATGAGTGAATGAATAGTTGAATCAAATATTTATCAGTTTAACACTAATCTACACTTTCAAATTTAATAAGTATTAAATAATTAAAAGTTGTTATTATTATTTACCTACTTGAAAAAAAATATTATTAAAATTGATTAGGAGCGGTGATTGCTTAGTGGTATCTATTCTCAATTCACATTCGTGCGATTATGAATTCAAATCCTCGGCCCGTACCACTACCAGTTACTTAATTGAAAATTAACTCGATAATAAACTAAACAAACTTATTTTTTTTTTTAAATAGCATTAGTTCAGCGGTGACGGATAACATTGTGAGGAAACTTATGCTAGAGAATTAAGAACAAATCTAGAATATGTGTATCCACCAATCCACACTCCGCCCGCGTGGTGGATTATGGGCATTAGGGTCTGAAACCTTAAATCTGGGTCCGTGATTTACGGGGGGTGGTCGGTGATTTGTAGTGGGACATTATACACTGAAATCAATTAAAATTAACAAAATACTAGTACAGTTTGAGTTTTCCCAAGGCCTTTGTATGGAAGATCCAAAACTACAATAGGTAACTATTAAGATGTGTTTCAGTCCAACGAACCATAGCATTGGTTTTGGAAAATTAAAAACTGCATTGATTTTATTTAATTTTATATTTTTTTTTTATTTCATATGGTCTACTTTTAAGATACATAGATTACCTTTTTTATTTCGTTATTTAAAACATTTACATATTTCCTATACGGTAATTGTCACTTATAATGTAGTTAAAAACCATCAAATTTACAAGTAGGTATTCATAGGGACAATGTGTGCTGACAGCTGTACTAGAATAATCTGTTTTACAGCTGTCAGCTCCTTCCCTTACATCTATTCTTAGTACTAAGTTACAGTTATATAGGAAAACAGTTTAATCGGGTGGTAATTATTGTGTATAATATGTACGTTGTGTGTGTTTTATGTAAGTATGTCGTATGTTAATGTTTGGGAGTGTGATTTTAGATATCCGATTTTAGAAAATTTAGCATAGAGTCAATAATGTTTGGAATTGAGTGTGAGTTGATGTATGGATGTGTGTGTGAATAAGAGTTACAGATGCTAAAAATGTTAAGTACAGGTTGTTACGAATAATTTAGCGCATTGGTATACGTAAGGATTCGGTGTCATTACAGTCATGGTTTAATAACTTCTTATTGTCCACCAACATATGTTGCAAACAGACAATTCAAGTAGGTAAGTAACACGAATTGTACAATAGGCGGCCTTATTACTTTTATCCATATCCATTACAAATTCAAAGGCTACAAAGTTATATATAGATACTAGCTGTGCCCGGGACTACCTTCGCGTGTACTTTTGGACTTCAATTAGTGATTAGTTTATTATTAGATCAATAAACCAGTGTAAACTAATCAGCTAATGGATAGTAATGAATAGGAGAGAAAATCGGGTGATGTTAAGAAACACGGTACTCACATCTGATAGACGGATACGATCTTTGGATTCTCAAGCCATCACAGATGATATGACAATTTTCTAAAATACAGCCGGTAGCCAAATGTAGCTCTAATAAAATTCATTAAAGACTGACAGGACAGTGACAGCGATGACACACACGTACAGCAGAGTATTAATATCGATAGCGTAGAAATGTTATATAGGATGAACGCACTATCCTCGTAGTTGTATTTTTTATATTTATATTCTGCTGTATAGGGCCATAGCTATCCAGTATGCTTAATTCAACGAGGCCCTTTCGCCACTGTATTTAAATTCTAGTAATCCAAAATGAAAACCCAGTTTTCTTTATAATTCCTCGTTGTACCAATATATTGCTATTTGATTTTATCAGACGCGCATCACGACAATGATTTCCAATCAATAATCATTTATTTCGCAAGAACATAGGTTACAAAAAATGGTGTTAAAGACATATCATCCCAAGAGAAAGAGAACCCAAGAGATCCCAAGAGAACTTATAATAGATCGCTATAAAAAGTACCTATGCTATGCGTTGAACCAGAACATTACTACTACTGTAGGTAGTTAGTTTCAATAAAATCCATTAAGTGGCTTTTATGTAACGGCTTATATTGTAACATTCATACTTAATGATAATTCCCTCAGGAACTTTATAACGGATCTGGATAAAGGGAACTCTACATATTAACCAATGTCATAACCTATAATTATGCTGAGTTTCATTAAATTCTGTTTATTGACTTTTGCATAATGCGCGTTAAGACAGACAGACAGAAAATTCTAAAAAAGTCTATTTCGGGTTCAGTATCGTTCGTAAAGTGTACTCTACGAACGACACTGAAACCAAAAACTGTTTTCACAGATTTTTTTCAAAAATATTTCATATACCGACATCCTCTCTGATTTTAAAAGCAAATAGAATTTCAAACAGTATGCTCATATTTCTTGCCTCCGCAGGTAAATATCAACACACGGTTTCATTTACGCACGATACCATCTCATCAGCATATGGTCACTCCAGAGACCTTTGTTGAAGCTCATCACCGCACACGGTCTTCCGCTCTTCCATATAGCCACCACCTTCAAGTTCAAATCGCATCTTTAGGTTGTCGACCCACCTGACCGTAGGGAGTCTCACACTGAACTTCCCGGTACCTGGTCTCCATTCGAGGACTCGTCTACACCATTGGTTAACGGTCTTGTGACAGATATGACCTGCGCATTGCCACTTTAGTATGCTGATTCTATGAACTTTGTCGGTGACATAATTATTTAGCCAATCCGGTTACGGATCTTATCCTGCAAAGAAAGTCCGAGCATAGCAGTTCTGCATAGTTCGCTGAGTGACTGAACTTATGTATCAGAGAACTTAACGCTGAGTGAAATTATACTTACCGTCATAGGTTACGTTTCGGCACCATAGGTTATAAACACCATATTAAATACTAAAACAGATGTTTCAGATTAGACTTACAAGTATGTAACTTATCAAGAGTCAATCCCACGCGATTGTATTAATTGATACATCATTTATCTGACCACTATCAATATTAATGAGGTGTTTGTTTACATTTCGCATGTTACCGACCTATTAAAATAAATTAAGGGCGTACGGGCCCTTTCCCACGAGGGGTGTGATCGGAAACTACAAGTGGCGATAATTTATTAATTTGTTTTCTGCTAACGAGCGCTAATGCTTGAAGAGGACATGTTTTATGCAAGATGAAGCATGAGTTGTTTTAACTTATTTTGATTTTTGGAACAAGAATTGGATGTAGTTTTGTTTTGTTTCAAAAAACAGTTTTTATTGATATGTAAGTACCGGCTTGAATTCACTTCTTATTTTAATTATTTTTAAATAATTAAGCTGGGATGAATAGGTTAGAACTCAGGTTTATAAAATGCTCGTAAAACGATTTAAAAGAAACCGATATTAACATTTATTAACTGATATTTTTTAAACTGTTTCCAAACATTGTTTTGGTGAATAATGTCGGTAGCGACTATACAGTCTCCCTAAATGGCGGTGTAGGCGTTAGCGCAGTGACAGTTAGGTCGAACGTGAGCTTCTTCTAAAAACATAGGTGTTATCAAAGTTAAATATTTTTAGAAATTACATATGGATTTCTTTGTCCTTACTCTGATAATAAATCAAAGACATTATTTTACGAGTATGTATAAATCACTGTTAAATTATTAGATACATCAACTAAAAAACTCCTAAAATACATCAAAGAATAAGACATATTAATTGAAACCTAGGTAGTTAAATACTGAAATAGTAAATAATATAACTAGTTTCAAATTATATTTATTATATAAAACCGTCCAGATTTAAGTTCGCCAATCATTATCGATTCTGCAAAAGAACATGTTACTGAGATCTGACATTCATTGATTACCACAACACGACACACAAATTGAGGGTTCTAACATAAAACAAACACATAAAAAACACAACAAACACATTTCTAACATAAAAATTGACAATGAAAAGAGAAGAATACTTAATGATAAATTATTAGAATTTTATTAAACTGTAAGAACTTTTTTTTTAAAAATGTTAATATTCATCATTTTTTGTGCCTTCATACAAGCCTAGTGTAGTCCTAGAGATCACGTATGTGTGGTAGATATCAATAATGCATCGAAGTTGCAGTCAGGTAGACAAGCTCGCAATAACAATGGATCAAAGTTCTGCTGGAGCTTCTTAGGTGCTAAATGATAGAGATTAGCGGAAAATGTCTAAACGAAAAGTTTTCTTGATGGAAACTCATAATTTCTGTTTTTACAAGCTTTTATTTAACTTCACCTGTTAGTTTGTTTGGGTTGTTAGTTAAGTATGTTTGGGACAAATCTTGCAAGCCAAATTTGAACCATTTCCTCTAAACTTACGACTTTGAAATTTCGCATGCTTGTTCAGTTCTGATGACAATACACTAAAATGATAGAAATAACCTGATGCTGCAGCCAGGATTGTCTCGTCACGAGGGCACTCCTCAGCGGTTAGTAGCACGGACACGAAACTTTGCATATACGTTTAATTTTGATAGCTAAACATGATCTTCACCATGAACTGATGCTGCAGCCAGGATTGTCTCCTCATGAGGGCACTCCTCAACGATTAGTAGCAGAGATACATAACTTTGCATGTAGGTTTAATTTTGATAGCTAAACATGATTTACACCATGAACTGATGTTGCAGCCAGGATTGTCTCCTCATGAGGGCACTCCTCAACGGTTAGTAGCATGCACATGAAACTTTGCAAAACAAAACATGACTTTCTACCGTAATGATGCGTTACTTGAAGTGGATACATTGAGAAATATTTCTAACTAAAACGGTGTAAATAAAATAATATAAAGAAAACGTTTTTTAAAAACAAGCTTTTATGCAAGCCATGTACTAAAACAAATAAAATAAGTTTATATTGAGTTATTTGTTCTCAACAGGCTTGTCGCGCGAATTGTAAATGGTACCTACTTTTATGAATATTTCGCGACAAGCTTATATTATTTTATTTTTATTAGTCTTTATTTTATTTTTTAGAAATAAAAGATTTTGTGTTCTAAAAGGTGCATTCAGCAAGTTATTATTAGGTTACAAAAGGTGGACATAATGTTTCATAGCATTATCTCCCATGGGTTTTAATTAAGTTATAATTTGTAACTCACAATAAATAATTTATTTATATTTACATATATTTCTCATTCCTATAATTTATAAGTCACCGACATAACTCGTAGAATCGGCACGTTGAAGAGGCAATGGGCAGGTCATGTTTGCCACGGGACCGATAAACGATTGGGTAGACACTCGTCTTACTCAATCGTTTATCGGTCTCCCTCGGTCTCGGTCTCGAGGACTCCCTCGAGTTGAGGCCACGTACCGGGAAGCGCAGTGTGGGACGCCGTCCGGCCACGTGGACCCACAACGAAATTAGCCGGTGGTGGTTGGACGAGAAGAGTCGAGGATCGTGTGTGGTGCGAGCCTTGGAACATGCCTATATCCAGCAGTGCAGAGGCATAGGCTGATGGTATGGTATTATAATAAATTAATTGTAATTTTCAATTAATTAATCAGTTCCAATGGGTTTGGGGCTATTGGTGCATAAAATTATGGTCATGAATCCATTGGTGATTTCCTAGGGAAGGCCTGTGCCCGACAGTAGGACGCTAACAAGGCTAAAAAAAAGATTTAATTTAAACAAGATACAGTTAATTTTAATTATTGAACTAAAATTTTAAAGCCAGATAAATACATAAACTATTTGCAAATTAATGTTCTACACAAAACTCTAATTACGATCAAAATTTGGAGTATTTATAAATTGAAAATTATAAATTGATGAGTAATATTTGAAATATATTTAAACCCAATCAATGATATACTTCTAAAATATAGATACTTGCTATTAAAATAGGCATTAATTTCGTTATTTTCTTACCGCTACATTTTACGACTTACGCCCGACGCTCAGCTTTACCCTGATTGACAAGTAAAGCGCCACTAATCTAACATGATCTACTCTGTCCCCCGCAATGTATCACTTTGAACATCTCTTAGGGAAAATACAAGTAAACTCTACGGCCCTTTGTAAAGTTGTCATTGTTAAACGTACTGTACCTATCAAGAACATAAGACTACTTGTTTGTTAATGTTATTTAAAATTAGACATTTAGATTATTCTCGAAACTAATACAATCACAAAAGAAGCGACTAATGAATTGTTTTAGAAATGGATGTGTGATTGCTTGAATGCTTATTATGAATAACGAAAGCGCTTACAGATGGGTGCCCATTCTGCGATTTCGTATTGAAGTTTCAAATTAGTAGAAATGTACACTAGTTTTAAGAGATAAGTCCTAGATTTTCTGGGAGAAAGTGTTAAGTGATAACACCGTTTGGTTGTATGTTTTCATCACTGTTTTAGTCCTTATTTATTACTGCCAGTAGCAAGAGTCTCGTCAATTGTTTTGTTGCTGTAAAAATACCATAATTGCTGTATTTCAGAAAATTGAAAAGTGTTTAAATATGTTATTAATCACTTTTCACTTTAGTTATTCAAAAATACAATTGTTTTGTACATCATGATTTGCTGCCCATTTAGCATTTTTTGCTATCCATTTAAATAGAACCCAAAATATATAGTAGATTGTCCATCCATCGCTGTCAGCCTATAACATCCCAATGTAAGGCGTAGGCCTTCTCTAGTAAATCGCTCAGTGGTTTCGGGCCATAAACCACCACGCGTTTTTTTTTATGGACGAAGGCGGCAAACGAGCATACAGTCCACCTGATGATAAGTGGATACTGTCGCCCATAGACATATGTGATACATGCCAACATTCGTCCAGAATAACAAACGTTCGCACGACCCCGGATGCGCTGCCTACCTTTAGAGATATAGGAATGGATTTGGAGAACGGGTTGGGAAAATGGGAAGGGATAGGATGGGAATGGGCTCTGGCACATCTCACTTACTACCGAAACACGAACGTACATTAGGGAAATATGATAAACTGGGAAATACAGCACATTTCAAGGTAGTCTTCTGTGAGAGAGGGGTAACGTGGCCAGTCGAGTGCGCCCAGTGGCTGTTGGAATGCAGCGTGCACTCTCCTCCTCCTTAAGTCCAATGCGCATTGGCGGATACCTACACAGATTCTTTTAAATTCTCAAGCATGGGGACATACCCGCAAACTCACGAAGTTTTTCTTCACCGCCGAGCTAGAAATTGGTCAAATTAAGTTACTTTATAAATTTACATTCTACTTAGTTTTTGATCATAATCAGTTAAAAGATGGATCCCAAAATCTAGTATTAGGGATTTATCATTATCAGCTTTAATGATTTTATTTTTACTGATACCAATATATTTATTTATATAAGGGTACTCCAACAGTATACATATAACAAGATTGTAATATAAGACTAATCTTACTAGAGCGTATATAAATTACCCATTACAGGTGTACACAACGTATTAGCAGATATTTTGAAATAAAAATGATGTCATGGGGTAGGGTTACTATTTCAAAAAAGGTAGATGCCTGTGTATATATTCAGAATGCTTGTTTTTTTTAGAAAAAATGCCTGTAAAAAGGTATTTTAAAAATTATTTTATTGTAATGAAAAGTAAGAGTAATGAAATTACTATTGTTATTGTGTTATAGGCGAGCAGCATCACTGCTGGTATGCCTATGTCTCATGTTATAAGTTTTGTCATATCTCTTCTCCCGGAAGCCATTTGTCAAGTCTGTTCTTGAAACTGTTTATAGTTGGAGATTCAATGATTTTTTGCGGTAACTTAGTCCATATATCCACAACTCTGTTACTGAGTATATTTTGGCCTGCTTTTGTATTGGCCAGTGTACAGATAGAAACTCATTTATGGAGTCCAATAGGCCTGCGAATTGTCAAAATGCCTTCCAAATTTTCTGACCAATGCCGGCCGCTCGTCTGTCTGAAACTTTAAATGCCTGTCAAATGGTAATCCTAGTCATGGGTAATATCAAAATATAAAATTGGCTATCAGCAAGGTGCTAGCACGTTAAAGTGGTACTGGGCAGGTCATGTTTGCCACGGGACCGATAACTGATGGGGTACACGAGTCTTCGAACGGAGGTCACGTACCGAGAAACGCAGTTCCGCCTTTCCGGAAGGGCGCCTTCCGGAAAGGCGGAGCGCCAACGAAAAAGTCCGCCGGTGATTGGATGAGAAGAATCAAAGATCCTGTGTGGTAGTGAGCCTTGGAAGAGCCCTATATCCAGCAGTAGAGAGACATAGGCTGATAGTATGGTATAGTATCAACGAGGTATCAATGTCTTTAGGTTGGTGGATGACCAAATTGTCGCGGAGACTAATTTTACACAATGTTATCATTATGTAGACATCGTTAGCAGGTATTGTTTACTGAAGTATAGCAGTAAATCTGGTTTATTCGTAGATTTTAATTAATTAAACAGAAACGAATGCTGAAATCAGAAGTATCGGCACGTGTATCCTCTCCACGTGGAATCTTTATTTCTTCACTTTTCTGTTCCAATCTATTTAAGGTATTTTCATTTAAGTTTTTGCTCAGCGAGTACGTGACAGGTCAGGATCTTTCACATCTTTTCAAGTAAAGTGGCGTAAATAATTCCGCAGTGTTGTTACTGTTAAATATTTATTTTATTTTTGTTAGAATTAGAGAATGTGGGGAATTTTATAAATGAAACGGATAATACATTTTCATTTATCTTTATTTCATTTTCCTTCTTTTAACTAAAAATAAAATTGTGATGTTATTATAGTTTAAATATAAACAAAGAAATACGTTGTCTTGCTAAATTAAATAATTATTTACAAAAGTACACATATTTAACTATTACTTTGGAATGCAATGCGCAAATTTTTGGACGGAACCATTTATAGTTAAACTAAATTAATAATAATAATATAACATTTAACTTAAAACATATCCTTATTTACTTAATAATACTTACTGCATTTAACGAAGCTTATATTAAAAATACTGTTGAATTATTTATTTTTGAGCTCTCACATTTTTACACTAACGCAATAATTTATATTAACCAATTAAGTAAATGCATTTTTCATGACACAGTTTTTAAGGAACAACTTTCGCATAAAAGTTAATAAACTTAATAAATTAATAAGAAACTGATAATACATATTCATGTACCTGATAAAATTTATGTCATATTTTACTACCTACTATTTTTCTTTGTTCAATTATCTTTTCTCTGCTATAATACTTTAAAAATAAATTTCTGAAAACTGACAAAGATAATTTTAAGCTTACTTTCAAGTATAAACAGTTAGACCTAAAATTACAAAATCTTACAGAGATCTCTTACAAGATCTCTTAATTCACTTCCGACTTTTGTGTTTGAAACTGAAATTAAAATATACAAATAACTTTATATTAACTTCTAAATATTTCCATTTGATTGCACGTTCGAAGCTAAGCTTTTTCTCAATAGAACTTTCAAACAATTTAAACAATACGGCAGAATGAAATTGTAATTTTTAATTAAATAATAGGTTAAATTTAACATTTTATGTTAAATACAGTTACGGATACCATAAAAGAGAATAAATACTACTATATAAACAAAACTATACTTGATGGCCACCTGTAAGTGTTTATGGTATGTAGTATAATATTGACTGGTATTTATTTACATTGTATAAATGTTCTATTCACGAGACTTATACACAAGTTTCTTGAATTTCGTCGTGTGCACTAAAATGCTACATTTAGGTAACCATAGCTCTCTCAGCAGGAGGCATGGGCACCATGTGGTTGTATGTGAACCGTTGGCCGTAGTCTGGTAGCTTGAGGGTGGTGTCCGACCAAGGTGGACTAGGGTTCCAGCGATCCATACCGTCTGTACCTTCTAGGGTGAGTGGTGGAGGTGCTAGACGCATGCGTTTTGTTGGGTAGTCTAAACCTATAAAGAAAAAGAGTTATATATTAATGATGGTGTAATTTGAGATGAGCGCTGGATTAGCGCTTGAAGGTTTCCGGCGCTCAACACTCATTTTTACAAATCAATGAAGATTGCATTGTGTGGTGGCGGTTGGCTTTAGGACAGCAGCACCCCATTTCTTCCCGTTGGTATCGTAAAAGGCGACTAAGGAATAACAAGGTGTTTCGGTAGTGAGTGAGATATGCCACAGTCGATTTTCATTCCATCCTATCCCTTCCCATATTCTCAATTAATTCCTTAATCAGCAAAGGTAGGCAGTGCATCCGGAGCGTGCCAATGTTTGTCATTCTGGACTGATGTCGATATGTATCACGGATGTCTATGGACGACAGTATTCCCTTACCATCAGGTGGGTGGACTATATGTCTGTCTGCCGACTTTTTTCTATATAAAAAAAACTAGCGCTGAGGAGCTATACTACCTCTAAAAGAGTGGACTCGTCAATTTGTTTGGCCAGCGTGGCATTCTAGGGCCATAGGTACATCTCTCATGCATAACACAATGTACATGAGGATGCCCGTGTCCTGCTGTAAAAGATAAAAGTGCTGGCATTGATATTGCCAGTATTTATACTCGACGCTAACCACTTATCAGGTAAGTCGTGACATATTTAACATAAAAAACCTTTACCTTCAACACCTCCACTAGAACATGGCTCCGGCACATGGTAGTTGATCCTGGGGCACTGTTCGTAGTAGTCCCTCTTGCTGTGATGCGGGTACATGAACATGTTGCTGTTTACTATTATCTCGGGGGGTGGATCGTAATGATGCGGTGACCTGAGGAGGGCAATCACTTTTAGATTTTAGGGTTTTATACACATTAAAAATAGCAAAGCCAAGGCATGAGGAAGTACACCAGGCATGAGGACTAGCCAACGTCCTTGGCCAGAGCGTAGCGTTTAATCCATACATTTTCCAACTGGCGGCTGCCTACGAGCGTTTTTAAACGTCTACGTCTAATCGATTAAAGTTACTCTGATTGTTTAAAGTTACTCAACATCAGTAACACTCCGTCTTAGCCATAAACACTGTTTAAATTCATTGCTTAAAACCTTAAAATTAAAGTAAAATGAAGAAATATAAAAAAAATACAGACGAGTAAAACTAAAAAGTTTTTACTTCTGTGTAAATCTTACCAGTTTGATTAAGTTAAACAAATAATATGGATGATAATAGTTTCTTTTTTTATAATAAATGTAGAAATCTTTTAAATATTTGAGTAGTTCGTTTGTACTTATTACGTTTTTCCATAGAACAATGAGGAAGGAAAGTTAATCAAGCTATGCTTTAATTTTGCCTATCTTAGTTACTGTATCACGATGTGTATGAAAAGATTACTTAAAAGGGCATCAATGGTCAACAAACACGTCAAAACTAATACTAGATATTATTTTAAATTTAATCTCTTACACATTTTGTTAACACTAACCAAATTATATTTGCCGCTGTCAGTTGTAATGTTTATTCGATGTGACCTTTATAATTATTATAATAAAGAAAACCAACAAAGTATGTAATGGTAAAGATGTGTTAAGTTAACTAAATTATATTTGCAGTTATGTAAGTCAAAAGCTTTTAGTTTTAGATCGTATGCTCATGAATTTAAAGATTTTTATAAGTTGTATGATTGAAAAAGTAAGTTGGCAGAAGTAAACCCACAATAAATATGGTAATGAAAGGTGTCAAATTACGCAGATGGACGGACAGACAGACGGGGCGATGATTTTCATATTTATATTCAGTCCGTGATGTGACAGATACAAATTGTGTGTGTGACCTTGGCGTGTTTGTTAGTGATTGTCAGTCAATTATAGTTATGAGAACATTTAGCGAAATTAGAGTAGTGAGAAAAATGTGAGACTTGTCAAAAGGTTTTGTTTTATCAACTTTAAATATAATGAGCCGATGGTCGTTAAAGCCACAATGAAAACGTAAATGAAATATGCTTAACAAATATGTTCGTTATTATGTTAGAAACGTTTATCTGTTATTTTTTAACAGTTCCTTTAAGGGATAGGGTGAGTTAATTTTGCATCCCATAGCCAGTTAACCCTCTCATAATTCATTAGCGGATGTTTATGAGCGGCAGATTCCATTTATAAACGGGTGAACTATCTTGCCATTTACAACAAAAAACATCTATAAAAACTACCAACAGAATCACACAACAAAACTCACCGCTCTTCACTAATCGTAGATTGTGGAGAATGCGTAGAATAATCAACCGGTCCTCTCTCCGAATATACTCTTTCACAGCCACTGTAATCTTCCAACATCTTCTGTGGCACGTACGGCACAGGGTACCCAGTATACTCCACATCCTGACCTTCTATATATGGATATGGTTCCTGATATGTTTCTTGGTAACATTGGTCTCTTCTGAAAAACTTTTGGCAGCGAGGGTCAAGCATACCGCAGGGCTGGTTCTGGTAACCATAGTACTGATACAGCCAGGAGTTGGCGAGCATTATTGAGGCTTCTTCTTCACTATAGATAAAAGAGTTTAGATTGTCTAGAGTAAGATTATCTAGGTTGTAAAGTTTGATGGAATATTTTCTAAATTCTTTGGTAGTTCCCAAAATTCAAGTCAGAGAGTTACAAATGTTTTAATGTTATAGACAGTTATGGAATGTGATCCTGAATTATAGTTTACAATTTGAACGAAGCTCTTTGTTTTATGTGAAAGCAAAGCGAAACCACAATTTTTTGCAACCTATTTTGCGTTCGTAATCGAATTCTTATAGTGACTTTTACATTCATACTCATTGCTCTAACCGAAAGTTCTGGATTGTTCTACAACGTTTTCTTTGCGGTTAGCGTCATCTAGATACCTATTAAAACATTCGATTGGGTAATACTCTACTTATATCTCAATACTTTAGTATTTCGAATATTTGCTTAGGCAATACTCTACACGAAACGATACTTTTCAAATAATTATGGAGCACACAAAAATTGCAGATACAAAATATTGAATCTTACCAAAACGCGAGAAGAGTGGAAAACATTGAGGAGGCTTTTGCTCAGCAATTCGACAGTACACGGTCACACTATAATCAATTATTATTATAGGGTCAATTACCCTACCTTAAGATCTGGTTAGTGGCAACAATGAACTGTCTGGGCGTGTCAGCCGCGTCCTTCACTTGCAGCACCACATGTACCCACATGAACTGACCACTTCGCTGCTGTAGCTTCACCAGTAATATGCAACATTTGTCTTGTTCTGATTGTGTTACTGCAACAAATGAACATTCGTATTATCTTTATGAATACATGTGGGTACTTAAATTTACTGTCCTCCTTAGCAAAAAGGCACAAGTGCATATTGACGACATTCACGATAAGTGTAAAAAAAAATTGGTAATGTTTTTAATATCATCAGATCAAGCTAGAGTTATGGACAAAATAAAAAGACTATTGGTTATTCTAAGTGCTTATTTTTAATTTCCGAATTTAATATTACCTATGCTTTTGATAAAAATGTTAGTAATGCCTTTTCTTCATTGGAAGACAGTATAGGTAATTGAATAGCCACGTTTAAAAAAAATGTAAGATCTTGGCCCTATGGTGTCGGCCGGTTTGTCGGCCGTCGTTCTGTGGGTGGCGTAAAAGACTACTGAGGAATAACAAAGCGGCTACCACGAGCCCTGCGGATCTACACCACCTCTAAAAAAGTAGACTCGATAACCCACTTGGCCAGCGTGGCGTTTTAAGGGCATACATCCCTCGTGCACAAAACAATGTGCACGATGATGCCCCAGTGGATGACATAAGGGTTAGTTAAAAGGTCATAAAGGGTGAGATGATTAAAACTTCGAATGGAAATATTGCACATTATCGTACAAAAGGCGAGCTTAATACCTTATCGGTGAGGTTCAATTATATATCTTTCATTTTTAACTTATGCAATAACACCACACTCAATGGCCGACAATAGGATTCCCTGTGTCGTAGGTCCAAAGACACACACAGACGCAAAGACATACCCAGAGCTGAAGAAACATTTGTCTTTAAACAATTGAATGTCCAACGGCGAATCGAACTCGGGACCTACATCACAGCAGGGCGAGGTCACTACCAACTGGTCGTCTAAAATAATAAATATGTATTCAACTGTACTACGAAGCCTGTGGATGGACAATGACCTTTTTATCATTGGACAAATCTCATCAGTACAGTTTCATAAACTCAATATTATTATATTTTATAAAATGTTTACTTACTTAACCTATGTTTACTTTGGGCCTCAAGTAAGCTGTCCCAATGCAATAGTTGATACCATGAAACGTCCGTTAATTCTGACTTCTTCCAACCTAGGTGCCACTCACCACTGAAATAAGGAAAATAAATTAAGACTTATTTTATATGGGTTTGCGAAGATGCGATGATTCTATGAAATCTCTTATTGATATTGAACAGTATGTTTTTCTGAACAAATTTAAAATTTTATATTGAACTTTTTTCTTTCTCTCTTTTTTAATAACATCACACTTAATGTGTCACACTGGGATTTTGTGTCGTGGGTCCAGAGACACACACAGACCCGAACAAAAGTTTGTCTTTAAATAAATGAATGTCGACCGGGAATCGAACCGTCGTCGTTAAAAGAAGTAGGTACAGGTTGCATTTCTTAGAAAATATGTCGGAAAAATATTGGGGTACCTACTTTAGACATGAATTTGTAAGCGCACAATTAACAATGCATATAACAATAATCTTTATTTTTATTTTGGACACCTTTGATGAATAAAATAAAAATATAACGTGAACGACGTTTGTGTGATGCGATGTAATTGGCTAAAAGCCAACTGAAGGCGATGTCTCGCTAGGTCTGAATCATCGTTAATGTATTTTTAATCAATTAATCTTAGTCAGCAAACTAGATTAAAACTGTACCGCTATTCGATAAATTGAAACTCCATCGCCGCGAAAGTCCATTTAGTGTAGATATTTTTTGCTAACTGTTTAATTAAAATTTTGTATATCATTTCTATATTTATAGTAAACAACATTACAATTATCAATGCATACTTAATTAGAATATGAAATATGTCTTGACTGATAATTAAAAACAACCTCGCGTGAATTGCATAATAACCCTTTCACAAGAGGCGTTGTGAAGTATTTTTATTCCCAATAACAAATTCGTAGCGCATAATAATCTTAAGTTGTAGACTCATCTCTTTTAACCATCGATTTGAGAATAGATAACTAGATATGTTATGTAAGCACTTTAGGACGTTAGACTCTATTCAGTATTCTATGTTCAGTAGCTCTCGAATTCTTTTATAAAATTCATGTGTTTTGAAAATGGAACATTCTTATTAAGTAGAACTTAAGTTTTAAATTTAACTTTTTAACGAATCCCTCCTCATCTGCTTCACCCCCACTAGAAGTTGCTAATCAGGTTTCTTTGATAAGAACTTATGTTGTGCCATCTAGTATATTCTCATATCGATGCTTTTGACAAATCTTGATCTTGATTCTTTTAACTTTATTTTGAATATACAAGCTTGCTTGTTAATATACAAGTGTGATGACGTACTTAGTGTCAATGTGGAGTATCTTCATGTCCATCGCGTGCACGGTGGTGAAGACGTTGGTGGCGCCGTGCACGACGCACTCGCGCGTCTCCGGCATCGCGAGCGGCGTGCACACCGACAGGAACACCGGCTCGTTGCGGCTGCACAGCGGTAGGTACGACACGTAGTGGCCTCGAACAAGTACTACCTAAAACAAGTGATCATTATACCATACCATTAGCTTGTCTCTCTATTGCTGGTTATAGACTTCTCCCAGAGCTCGCCACCACATAGGATCTTCTGCTCGTCACGTTCAACCACTACCGGTAGACTTTTAACGATCTATTGAGAGAGCATCCCAAAACTGTGCTTCCGATATCTTCATTGTCGGTCAGCGGTGTTTTATGGTCTTTAAACCTTCCACGCCAAATGGCCGTTTTATAAGATCCTACAAAAACAGTATAAAATATTTTAATAAGTCATGTTTTTAATTTTAATGGTTTAGGCCATTAAAAGGACCTCTGAATGATGTACTGGAATATTTTACACTGTATTCGTAGGACTTTATATGCTTGAAATATTGGCCCTTTTTTAGATGTTTTTCCTTTTATGTACAATACAATTCGGTAACAAACATCTACAAATAGTGGAGTGTAGGCTTTCTCGGCCATTGTCCATATTAATTTAATCTTCTGGGCTACTTGGCCGAGGTCTTCAGGAATCTCTTCTCTTTCTTCCAAAATCTTCCAAACGGCTTCTCGAGCGCAACTTTCAGTTGTGCTCGAGAAGCCGAAGAGATAACATCTCTCCGAAAGTGAACGCAGTCGCCACTGAAGATGTCAACCGCAGTTGTTGACGAAACGTTTGGAAGAAAGAGAAGAGATTCCAGAAGACCTCGGCCAAGTAGCCCGGAAGATTCAATTAATATAAACACCTACAAAACTCTAAGAAACCCGTTGACATTTTGCCATATAATCAAATCTCCTTCATCTATATACGTAACTAACCGAAAAGAATAACGATTTTGGCTCCCGTTAGTTGTAAGTGAACCTTCATTTACAGTGGCTTTTTTACAACAACTAAACGGTACAACGGCTTAAGTACAGTAAAAAGAAGTAAGAAGCTTCTTGAAGTTACACAATAATTCAATTACAATAATTCCTACAGGTTCTAAACGGCTTGTATTTAAAGAAGCTGCAAAAAATACTAATAAAATGATCAGCAAGTCATGATCGACGAAACAAACTATTATTAAATAACTGAAATAAATAATTTTAAATTACTGAGAATGTCATCATAAAGCCGATGGAGAGCGGCTTCGCGGGATTCTAATTCTTCATTGCCACCAGAGAACCTAAACCTAACCCACCTTTAAATTTACTGCCCATTCAGCATTTTCTGCTGCTCATTTCATTGTTTCTGGTTCTAAACTATGTATCTACTTAATTTATATACTTACTTTCTGATCACCAAATCTCATTTGTCTTCTAGCGTTTCTCGAAACGTTCATTCTACAGAAGAAATGCCTAGTCTTTGGTACGTTTTCAGTCTCTCCGTTGCCCCTGTTCAGTTCCAGCTGAACAGTTTGGTGGTCTTGCCTATCTATTATGTCATATACACTGTCACCGTGTATTAATAAGTCCTCCTAAAACAATATTAATGTAATTTGAGGAAAAATTAACGAAAACGTGAAATCATTAAAGTAAAAAAATTGTTCTAGCAAATTGATAAAAATAGATTCATATTTTTTTTAATTTTATTTAAAATTTAAAATTTTTAGATTTTTATTTTTAGAATAAAATAAAAAAAAAGAAATTTCATTAATAATGCGAATAATAAAGATTAGAAATTAGCATTATTATTAATAATTACATCACCCGTATCCATAGACGTAATATGCAGTAATCTCGGTAACCCCAAAGAGCTCAACTGTTTGGGGACATATGTTTAAGAATAGTATAGAATAGAATGTCTTGATTATATATAAATAAAATAAGAAAAAAAAACTGTTTTAAAACACACAATTAAGAACAGGGAAATAAACTGCTAAATAGGATAAAGCAAAGGATGAGATAAACAATATGAAAGTAATGATACAAACCATTGAGTGCCCTAAGTACTCAGCTGCATTTTCCGATATGTATAATAGTTTTCCGTTCTGTGTCAACATCATCATAAAACCATTCATAGCCTGAAAAAACATTGTAGCTTAGTACTGATTTTTATTGCAGCACTTACTCATAAACTTGAAAAAACGAGGTACCTTAGAGAACCCAATATTAGGTGTGGGAGTCGGTTGTTCCTGATACTGATACGTGAAGTCGTGACTCTTGAACACTAAAACAGAAAGAAAGACGGTATTATGGGTGAAGTAATAGCAACTAGAGATAAGATAGCGGACTAAATGCATGTTAAACGTCTTAATATGCCTTGTCGTGACAGAGGTGAGTCGACAAAAAGTTTGGGAGACGTTTTCAAAATATGAGGATGAGATTTTGGATAACGATGCACGTGATGAGCCTAAAGATCTGGAGCATGAGAATGTTTTTGGGGAAATTTTGACTTGTAAGAAATACTTGAATCTGCTGATCTAATTATATCTAATTATTTTATGATAATAATTGACTAAACTAAGATATTGTTGATGTTTGTTATTATTATTAGAGTTTCGATTACAAAATTTATAGAAACTGTAAAAGTAACGTTCCGTTACACTGTTGTATTGTGGTGTTCTGTCGGCAATTATATTGGCAACTATGTATAAAAGGTGGTACTTTCAATGATTTAAATTTGTTGATGGTCCTAGATAGCTCAGAGTATGTGATCGTTTTAAGTAATTGTATAATTAAATATCTAAAGACAATAGAAATCGATGTGTGAAATTAAAATGAAAATATTTTGAAAAAACGACTGATTTATAGGGCTTTGAAATCAGCCTTAGAAAAGGACGGCGCTACTGCGCTAATGATGTTACAAATACAGCAGTGACATTAAATCAATGCCAGAGTGAAAGAAATTAAATAAACAAAAATGGCTTCTTTTTAATATGGATTTATTTTTCCTTCCAGTTTCAGAATAATCCTTGAAACATATTAATTTCATTACAACTAATGTACGATCGACTACAGTATTTGTTTATTGTTCTTTATTTATTAATTGCTTTTTGTAAATCATTACGAAAGATTTTGTATTGTAGCATTATCTCGCAGTCAATCTATGGGCTATGTGGGACATTAAATGATGCACGGTGTAAACAAATGTAGTTAGTGAGTATAGAAGACAGAAAAAAGATCTAGTGTAAATATAAAAATATAAATGAATATAGAAGAAAAATGTAAATATTAATATGTACATCTAACTTATAAAAATATTTGTAACGCCACACTCAATGACCAACACTAGGATTCCTCGTGTCGTGAGTTCAGAGGCACATACAAAGACTAACACGTCACCCAGATCCAAAGAAACATTTGTCTTTTCAAAGATGAATAACCGGTAAGAGAACCGAGATCTTTTGCAGTGCAAGCAGGATACCAGGACTACCAACTGGGCTAATCAGTCGTATATAGGTATAAAGGAATAATACATGTACGAATATAATCTATCATACAGTGTTATCACTTACCCTGTTGAAAATAATTCATTTTTCTCACATAAACGCAGACCAGGGCCATGAGCTGTAGCTGTGAAAGTCTTTGCCTGGTCGATGGGGGGAGAGGGAGAAGGTCTCGAAGGTTCGATATCTCTGCATTGATGAGGTCTCGTCGCATCTTGCTAGCTCCCTTTGTTGACTTGGTCGGTTCAAACCTGAGTACAAGGGATGAATAATTTATAGACCAAGCTTACCAACATCGAACGTCTGATTTGAAAAGTCTGTGGCATGGACCAATCCGTACTGGGCCCATGTAGTGGATTGTGGCCCGAAATTCGCTAGTAAATAACGAATAAATAATAATATTGTATAATATAATCTGTGCTTAAATAAAAAAAAAGGGACACAAATCAATTACAAAGTTTTTTTACAAAGTTATTATTTCAAGATAATTTTCAACTATTTTCTTAAAATGTTATTTACCAACATTGTATATATTTGTGTTATATATCATTAGATGCGTATTTTAAAATTGTATCAATCCATGAAATGAGTTTTACTGTCGCTGTTATCCAAAAACAAAAAATACACATAAGTCTCTTTTGCATAAAGGAAACCCTTATCATTAAAATAAATATATAGTAAAATTACACAAAATAACATAAATAACTTATCTTTTTAATATCTGTTGCCTGCAGCTTTGCTCAAATTGGCAAAACTAATAAGAAGAATGAAACATACGAGTATATTGCCATGCTACCTAAATTTCTATAGAGTAAATTTAACCAAAATTAATTCTGCATAGTCAAGTACCTATGCGGGTAGGTAACTAAAAATTAAGAAATAAAAATCTGTGTTGAAAATGTCTAACAAAATACGCAGGTCTCAAATTGAGCTGTGAATAGATATCCAATTTGCAGGTAGAAAACGCGTCTATAATCCTCCTGGTATTGTAATACTTACATTAAGGGTAAGAAAAATTTTACTATAGAATAGAGTATACTATAGAGCTCAGAAAAAGTCTTTAGAATTAATTTGACGTGACATTTCAATCAACCAATTCTCTAAAGCTATCAATTGTACTGATTGGTCGAATTAAACGCCCTGTTAAATTAATTGTAGAGAATAACCGTCCTAACTGTTTACCTGACTATTGAAAGATCTGGCCTAAATGATAAAATCTGTATTTGTCTATGGCACGTTATTTATGTCAGTAACGGTCATGTTGCATCTTAAAAGAAATTGTATCAAAAATAAAAAAAATATGTACTCGGATTAAGTATAGAGTTTTATAATAATTTGGTATTATATTTTTATTTCAATATAAAACCTAGAATACCCTGTTGTTTGCTTTAGAAATTTTAAATTCTTGAGATTTTTTTTAATGTGGTCCAAGAGGTTCTTAACTCCTAAGTGTCCTTTTTCAACGTTGATATCAATTTCAACTCTTCGTCATCTTCATCAGAATTCTGATATGAAAAAAAATCTTGTTCCGTCTTTATTTCTTCCCATAATATTTATATACCTCCACTTCACCTTTTCACAGTCTGTTTCAGCCATAAGCCATCATAAGTTTTATACCTTTCTACTTAAAACAAATTAAATACTTAACTTTTAGAAAATCTTCATCGTCATCTTAAAGTAACATATTGATATGTATTGACTGTAATGGATATGTATGGTATATGTAATGGAATTGACTGTTCGGTATAGAATTCGTATGTAAATAATTTTTAATATTTATTCTTTTCATCATCTGATTCTGTTGGGAAAATATTTTGTGGTTGAATCTCATCGATGACTATCGATGGCAAAGCTTGATCACTGCTTGATCAATATTTGATTTGCAGTGTGCAATCATTTTCATAATCATGTATGCTGTTACTATAAACGGCAATATCAAAATTATATTTACGGTTTGCGTGATAAAACAAATATAAAACAAAAAAGCCCCGAAATAGCGAAAATGCACAATTTCCTATAATATTTCTATAAACTACGAACATTAACTTACAACAAAGACACACTACAGTTTGGCTACAATAAATATAAATTGTACTTTACGTGCATATTATATGCAAATGAGAGGTGACACAAAAAGTGACACGTTTTTTGAAAATTTGTTAAAATAATTCAAATTCACATTAAATTTACATTTTTTTTTGTCAATTATAGGCAATTTTTTGAGATGTGTCATTTTGAGATGTGTCTATGATAACGAAACTACCATAGACGGTCTTTCGGTGAGGTAAGTTTTCCTCAATTCCCCCCTTTCTCTGTAAAACTGAGCTTAGATCTTTCTATGTAAAAATATAAAAGGCTTTTCTAGGATTCGTAGACAATGCGCGGATATAATGTTCCGGGCAGGTGTACGTTTCGCCGGCGCAGCTTTTATGATACGACGATTAGCATAATGTGAAGACTGATTTAGGGTTCACTATTAGATAACTATTTAAAATTTAACAAGCACCTTAATATTTATACAATTATCTATTAAGAATTCTGTTATTTGTGATATTATCTGAGAAAAGGGAGAAATTGTCGGTTCTAGTTTCTCAGATGTCAAGATTTTAGTGAAATCTTAAAATATAACATATATTTTATTGTTTTATATTAAAAATATGATGTTAGTGCATGCTTATATTTAAAAATAATCTTGAAGCAACGAAATTTTAAGTTAGAAAATCTTATCTAAATTCTATTCTATTCTATTATATCACATCAATAAGGCCACTTGGCTCACGTAAAATTTATAATCATTGTAATCTTAATCATGCGATAATTTTTAATGTCATTTAATTTACGACCACAGATTTGTTAAATTTTAATTATTTTAATCCAATTACAACCATATTAATGAATCATCAGGACGTCTTACGTGTTAAACATATTTTAGATGTTTGTGCCCTTTGCAACAACCTAATTAATATAGTATTGAACAATCCAATTAATTTAGTATTGGCCAATCGAATGTTGGCACAAATACAAACTCCTTTACAGCTCATTATCAATTTATTCAATAAGCGGCTAGGTGGCGACAACTGTATATGTATAGTTGTAGAACAAACCTATCCATTCAGTTAGAGCAACGAACATGAACTATAAAATGAACGTAATACCTCAAACTTTTACTAATGTTTTATCTGTATTCATTTTTTTTGAATTCAAACTTTATCAATGCTGAAACACTTTTTTAGATTGTATGCAACGTGTCACTGATTGCTCCTATCGTAAGAACTAAAATGACATATAAACTGAAAGCCGTCTGTAGAATTAAAATAGGTTTACTAGTTTTTACAATAGATTTTTTCATAACTCATTGTTAAGTTCTAGAATGTCTTTTCTTCTACGCGCAGTTACACAATCAATGCGCGCACGCTGCTCCGCCGCCGCCTAGGTGCCCTCTGCGTAATGAGTGCTACGAACGTTTTAGATAGAACAACAAAACCTGGTTGTAATCTGTTTGTTTGTACGTGTTTGTAATTTTTAGATGTATTTCCTTCAATAATTTTATTTTCCCTTGAACGAACGGTTTTATATGTTTTAAACTAGTTGATGTACTTTAGGTTGTGCGTTATTTCTATGACACGTTGTATTTCCTAAAAAATAATATTATTATATAAACCGGTAAAGGAAGTAGCTTTCCGCCCGGTCGGAGCATGTTAACATGCGCATGCGCCGCCGACCGACTCCTCACGGGCCGCGCGGCCCTTTCATCTCACCTGGGAGTCCTTTTTACGACTACCCTTTTGTTTTTATTATTTGTCCGAGTGATTAGACTTTTTTCGTTGTTAATATGATTGTGGGAAGCAACGATGATTGCCGCTTGTCGTAAGATTATTAATTTGTTTGTGATTTGAAGTGATTTGTGCTCTTTTTTTCAATTTCGTCCTGTAAAGGTAATAATTTAGTTAAGGTATTATTAATTCTGTATATGTGATGTTTTGATTAATAGGTTTTTTATTTATTGGTTTATGTCGTTTTATTGAATATCGGGGCAACTATTGCCGTCGTCCGTAGGTAGGAGTTGCGTGTTAACACGTACATGCGCACATACTATACATACAACACTAGAGCTCCGAACATTGGGCGGCATAAAGCCTATCCCGTGACTTGTCAGGGAGGCTACTGTAGATCGTGGGGCCTACCTACATAACTCCAGAAAAATGGACTCCTGGCGTTTTAAGGACGCTAGTTCCCTTTTGAAAGGGGGGCGGAGGATCTGTTCCTGGGCGAATTGTCCATTGTCCTAGGTTGAATCACTTCCCGCTACTGCCGGTAGGTCCCTGGGTCCCCTGAGACGGAGTCCTGGCGTTATATCCCATTCTTTACGTCGCCCGAGTGATCAAGCCTGCGGAACTCTGGTAAATCACTCAGTACCGAAACACGTAAGTACATTGAGGGAATAGGATAAAGTGGGATATACGTTACATTTTACGGTAGTCTTCTGTGTGAGAGAGGTAACTTATATACTTAGAGGTAACTTAGAACCCTTCAAATATATCGATTTCAATACAAGTAAAACTGTAAACGCATCCAACCTTTCAATTCAGGTCCTTTTGACCCGCGTTTTTTACAAAGACATCAAATCGAGAATGCATCGTTAATAGGTAATCGTTTACGCGTTGACCGCGTACAAAAACAGGCATTCCTAACATACTCGGCCGTGAAACGACGTGAAAATTTCATGGTGAATTTACAAAGTGAACCGGTTAAATCCTTCCTTGATACATTACATTCCCATTTCGAGGGTTAATGTTAGCTTTTACGTGGGAGTTGTTATTTGTAGTATACCATACCATACCATCAGCCTGTCTCTACATTGCTGGATATATGTCATCATGCATCTTCCTTTTAGCGATGACATAGTCATCATGGCTGCATTCGTGAACATTCGGAAACCAACTTGTGAATTCAGAATGGTGCAATTCTGGTCAACTTCGATATTACTTCTAGGTTTATCTAGTTTTGGATTTTGTCAAGCAAAAATACACTGACTATAGCTCCTTTCTTTGGCACGGTTTAAAATAATATTAACAGTATATATATTGGTATTTTGCAAAGCATCCTAGCCAAACCATCTTTTGATGGTAAGTGTTACCGCCGCCCATGGACATTTGCAACACCAGGGGGTATGCGGGCGCGCCGCCGACCTTGCAAAATCCTATTCACAGCTCTCTTGAAGAACCCCATATCGTAGCTTAATGGAAAGACCTCTTGAGGCAGTTCGTTCCACAGCCTACGGGTTCGCGGTTCAGGTGAAGCAATTATGCTATATGCTTTAGTATTAGTTTAATTATTTTTATTTATTTAAAAATATATTGTATATATGTACCTACTTAATAACATGAAATAAATAAAAAAGAAAAAGATGTACATAAGGCAAGCGTATCTCTTGCGGAGATTTCATCCAGCGGACCTGGGAAAATGAAATATAGGTACATACATACCAACATATACATAAACAATACATGTAAATGCATATAATAATATACTATATATTATATCAATATGGACTATTTAAGAAATATATATTTCTTATTAGTATAATTATAAGATTGATGTGTGGGAATGTAATTAGCATGGGGTACGATGGGACTGGCAATAGTGAATGAAGACAAAAGTCCTTGTTAAAAATTGAGAATAATCAATGGCTCCTTTAATCGCACGAACCCGACTTTGAACTCGTTGACTGGCCATCCCTCGGAATCCATGTTTTGGCACCGTTCGTTTTTGTTTTGTCACATTCAATGACCGACATTAGGATTCCATTTGTCTTGAGTTTAGAGACATACTGGTACATTAAGACAAACACAAGCTATTCAGATTGGAAATCGCATCTGGAACCTTTTGATGATTGTACCTCATTCTTTTCAGCCCTTGGACGTCCACTGCTGGACATAGGCCTCCCCCATTGTACGCCATTTAGACCTATCGGCAGCGACCTGCATCCAGCGGGTGCCCGCAACCTTTATGAGGTCGTCTGTCCATCTAGCAGATGGACGTCCTCGGCTTCGTCCGCCGGTACGTGGTCTCCATTCGAGAACCCTTTTGCCCCATCGGCCATTGGTTCTTCGAGCTATGTGCCCTGCCCACTGCCACTTCAGCTTGCTAACCCGAGAGGCTATGTCGGTGACTTTAGTTCGTCTACGGATCTCCTCATTCCTGATTCGATCACGTAGGGAAACCCCGAGCATAGCCCTCTCCATAGCTCGCTGTGCGACAGTGAGCTTATTTATGAGGCCCATAGTCAGAGACCACGTCTCGGTGCCGTAGGTCATCACTGGCAACACACACTGGTCGAAGACCTTCGTCTTCAAGCACTGAGGTATTTTGGACGAGATTTTGGACCTCATTAGTCCAATGCATTAAATTAGAAATATAATTAGTAATACGTTGTTGCATTTGATGATAATTATGTAAAAGCGGATCCATTCTCATCTTCGCTCAACAGATGTATTGTTGATCTAAGTTTCTCATTGATTTTTTTATTAATACCGAGTACATTCAGATAGAAATAGTGTTAATTCATAACAATAGTGGACTTGTTTTATTAGTTATTCCCCAAACATTTGTTTCATTAATATGTTTTTTTATGGAAAGAAGGCGGCATAAAAGCATACAGTCCACCTGATGGTAAGTGAATACTGTCGCTCATAGACATCAGCGATACATGCCTACATCGGCGGTTACCGGTGACTCTTGAAAGGCCACTAGGGCCACAAGAACTTAGACATACACGATGTTGAGGCAATCAGGTTTTTTAGCCGGTAGGAGTCCGGCACTACCTGGTACCATCCTAGGCTAGCCTTTATAAAGGCTGGACTAGATGGTACCAGGTGACCATGGAGGGTTATCCTGATTGTCTCTCCTAACATAAAAAAAAAAAAGCCTACATCGGCCCAGAACGGCAAACTTTGGTACGCCCCCGGATGCTTTGCCTACCTTGGAGATTTAAAGGAATGGAATGGAGAAGGGTTCAGGAAACGGACAGGGATAGGATAGGATGGGATGGCTATGGGCTCTGATACGAATATATCTCACTCACTACCGAAATACGTACGTACAATTAATATGAAATTATAAAAGAAATATCAACTTTTTATAATTTTTTATAAACTTTTATCGGTCATCATTAAGACTGTCTCTCTCATTGAATAACCAACCGTAATATTTATAAATACTTCGGTATATTTAGGGGTCACTTAAAGGCGTTTAAAGAGAACCAAACAATGTTTTCCTCCACTTTATTATATCAACTAATTAACTTGTTTATTTTTGTTTACCTGCACCCGTTAGCTCTGTAGAAAGCGTGACTGCCGCGTTAGTGCTGTGACGTATGTTTACGATAATACTTTACGAGTATATTTGACAGCGAGCGATAAGTAGACAGAACCTTGCGCCGGGGACACGTGGAAAAACAGAATTATTATTGCTAAGAATCCTTATTCATATTAAATAAGAAACTACATTCCATCACCATCCCTTTTATTATCGTCTGCTGGACATGGACCTCCTCATACACATTGTCTTGTGGATGAGGGCCAGCCACTCTGGTCAACCGGATCGGCGAGTTCACTCTTTTAAACATGGTGTAGTTCCTCAAGGATTGTGGTAGTCGCTTTGATATCTCTTAGCCGGTTTTTTAGGACAACCGCGGGAAGAGCTAGGATGATGTTATACTAAAGCCTGCGGACAGCACGCGGTCACATTTAAACAACAAAATAAAACAGAAGACATTTTCTTTGTTTCATTGTTTTATTTTTAAAACAGTCACAGATTTTACTATTTATCTATTTACACAGATTTTACGTCTAGAAACATGTGAAATTTATAAAATAAACTAGCGGTGCCAGACACTTCGTTCGCGTAATTACTACAGGAACTCGACAAAGGATCTAGATAATAAGTATCCTAAATATTAGCACGGTACAATAACTATGACTATGCCAATTTTAATTGAACTCCGTTGAGTATTTTTTTTTTTAATTTCAAACCATATAACGAAAATAATTATACAATATATCACATTGTAACCTCCGCCAAACTGCAGAAGAGTTTGACGGCAGAACTGCTCTCTGTTTAAATTAATTGCATTGTAGTCTATTATACAATTATATGTATATTATGACAAATGCTGTATTATGTTACAAACTATGTTAAATACTTTTGTTTAGGTCCTGATGTAATATATACTGCGATTTATTTTTTAAATGTATTTTCGTAACGCGCGTTCAGATCGATAGACAAAAATTAAAAAAATGGTTATTTTGGATACTTTATCGTTCGTAGAGTACACTGCAACGATTCATTTTAATATTTCATATACATATACTGCTCTGTTACGACTTTATTATATATATAGATGTAACATATATTTAACGTCGCCACAACATATAGGTAATGTGACGAGTGACGAAGTGACGAGGCACGAGTGTACGAAGGGTGCAAAAATCATGACCGAAACTAATGAAGGAACTGATTAAAAAGACAACTAAATTCAATAAACAATAAATAGAAACCAATTACTCTACTCAGCCTTTATTTTAAAATTCTTTCAAGTACATCTTTCTTGAATTTCAACAACGAATCCCTCAATACTTCAAGAGAATTGGAACTGTTATTGAATACTCGTGTGACTCTTTCATATGATTTTGTCCTAAATTCGATTTGGATATTTTTGTATGGAACTCGGACTTCTAGGATCCAACAGGACCTCCAGAGTATGTACCTGCAAGTAATTTTTAAAGCCCATTTTTTGCATAAATACGAGGCCGTCTTTCCACGAATTAACTTTAGGAGTTTCTTCTATTACGAGTGCCAAGAATCATTACTATAAAATAACGGTTTATTTTTTTTATAATTCTTAATTATTTTTATATATTTGAGAGCCCTGGGAGA
Source organism: Sesia apiformis (assembly GCA_914767545.1). Classification (NCBI taxonomy): domain Eukaryota; kingdom Metazoa; phylum Arthropoda; class Insecta; order Lepidoptera; family Sesiidae; genus Sesia; species Sesia apiformis. The sequence goes on along the minus strand of OU611967.1, from coordinate 9,802,631 downwards.
AACCTATATGCAGCAGTGGAGACAGGCTGATGGTATGGTATCGTTTACTTATCGGAAAATGTACACATATTTGTAAAATTAAAGTTTAACCATGCGTCTAAACATGTGTCATGTGCAATCATGCCCTAGTTTAGTATTTTTCTAATCTTTATTTATTTCAGTATACTTTATATGCATTATTTTGATTTATTTATATAAAAATGTTTATTTTCCCCTCATAATTAGATCCCAATTCCCAACACACTGCGGATTCATTAGGAGGTTACCGTAGCCTGGGACGTCCTCGGGCCAGGTAGACTGCCTACTTGAAGGAAGTCGCCGGTAGTGGGTGGATGAGAAGAGCTCAAGATCGTGTGTGGTGGCGGTCCTTAGGAGAGGTCTATATCTTGCAGTGGAGAGACGCAGGCTGATGGTATGTTATGTAAAAAGCTACGTAACTTCCTATATTACATTAAGTAAATAATAAATAATCTGCAAGATATTAAGTAAAACATTGTAAGTAACAAAAAGGTAAGTATAGTGTTTTATCGATCATTGGCAGTATGATTTAGTTACATGCGTTCTTTCGGTAAAGTTAATCGATAATTGGATAATCATAAATTATTTTAGAATAGATTGATTCTATGTTTTCGAATTCTTGATTCAACAAACACTCGTTTTGATGATTACAAAATAATACTGGCAATGATCACCGTATGTTGCGAATTTCTGCCGACTTTTTGTATTGGTACAATGGAAAACGTATAAATCATATTTTAAAAAAAATATTTATTATATATCAGGCATCAAAGGCCCATATAATATAGACCATAACCAACTGATATATACTAAAATAAATATTTCTTTATGGAAAAGAGGCGTCAGACAGGCATACAATCCATCTGGTGGTAAATGGATATTGTCGTCCATAGATATCCGCGATATATGCCAACGTTTCAGATCCAGAATGACTAACGTTGGCACGTCCCAGATGCGCTGCCTGCCTTTAGGGATGTAAGAATGGATTTGGAGAAAGGGTTAGGAAAATGGGGAGGGATGGGATAGAATGGGATGGCAGTAGGCTCTGGCATATCTCACTCACTACCGAAGCACGTACGTACATTTGAAAATAGGAAATGCAGCACATCTCAAGATAGTAATTTGCGAGAGAGGCTTAACGTGGCCTGTCGAGCACGACTCAGCAGCTGTGGGACTACAGCATGCACTCTCCCCCTCCCAGGAATCACTATCGCTATCAGGGGTTTAATTTGTCGGTTACCCCTCGGTTACGTTATTCTAATGTATTAGTAATGCGACCTCATTGACGGTTCTCTATCTTTTAATATTTTTGGAAAAAAAAAAAAATACTTTTTACAGCTTTACCTTATAATCAGATATTATAGCATGTTTCTATATAAACAAAATCTTTAAATAACTAAATATTATGTAGGATTTCTTTTTAAGAAAGTCATTAAGGCTATACTGAAAATAAGGTCCCTTTACTCGTATAACGTCATATTTGTCGTTTACAACTTTTTACCCAACAAGTGTTCATAATTCCGTACAAGGTTGCGTACTATTAATATAACTATTGTATAACACTATTGTAACGCTCGTGTCGCAAACTGCGTAATATATTTATTTGTTTAACACTTCGGTCGGTAACAGCGAAAATTGATTTCAGCGACTGAAAATACGTCTCTTATTTTTTTATAGCTTTGTTGATTTTGTTTAGATTTGAATATATGACTTTAACAGAATTTTAGGCAGTTACTGTACAGGTTTGTGAGTCTTCATTACTGTAGTTATTTTCTGTAAGTTATTCTCCTTTTTCTTTTGAGTGTTTGAGGCGTATGCATCAAAGTCCAAAAATAAATTAGAAAAAAAAGCACTTAGTTATTTATTTATTGGTTCTTTAGGAAAAGGTATTTTTATGAATTTTTATTTTATATTTTTATGTTACTAGTGGTACATAAGCGCGCCGTCTCAAACGTGTTCATCAGAGATTGCAATCCTTCAATATAATAAAGGGCAGATATCAAAGGGCTCCACATACTTCCCAATTCTTATTTCAAATTCTAACTTCTGAAATTCAAAGATTGGCGGATATGCCAATGTTTTGTTATTTTTTACTTAAATTGGTATTTGGTATATATAGCAGATTGACACGGGGACTGCTTGCCAACTTTTTCTTAAAAAAAATATTCTGCCGATTTTTATGTTGACCTTTGTTCTGTCGACTTTTATCCTTGTTAATCCAGTTAGAGACAGAAAAAAAATAACCTGAAACTGAAAATTAGTTATCTATTTCTTAAATAGCTAAGTTTACTTTTTGTTAAGAAATTGAATAATTGACTAATCTTCCTTTTTCATTTCTTTAGATGCGGCATGAGAAAATTGGAAATTGTTTAAAAATAATATATCGCACTTCGACGACGAAACTGAAAATTCTGAAAATGTAGTTCAAATAACGCCTACTTTCCTCAATTCCAATAATATATAGTTTACTATTATAATAAATAAAATAATAATAATTTTAAAAATTTAATAAAAACATGAAGCTCACCTCAGAAACATTTTGAAATTCAGAAAGTGTCCACAAACTACAAGTCTTCACTTTTATAATCACACCACTTCGATGTCAAATCAAATCAATTCATTTTAAATTGAATTGACATTTAATTAATAAACTAAACAAACATGACCACACAGCATGAACGATGAAGTCTAAATGATTGCTCAATCAAAGAACAACCCTTTCCACAAAACTCCACTAAACGTTACAATCTAACCATAAAAATAACCATAAACCGCACGTGGACGACATAATTTAACACCTATACAACCTCACAACGCGTTTAAAAACAAATCAGTCGAAAAAAAACTATTTTAAAATTCTAAATTAATGATAGCGCGTCAATTTATGCGTGAGCTTTTTATTAGAATGAGATTACGAGCCGATCCTGAAGCTCAGATACTTCCGTGCGCGAGCGCATCGGGACTACGACTATAAAAAGCCTCCACTAAGCCTCTCTTTCCCGCGAGCCTTATTTTGTTTTTTATTGGAATACACGCGCTGGAGTCCCTACGCGTGAAGGGGACACCTCCAATTTCCAAACTGTTTTAGACACTTCTGACTTGTCATTAAAAAAAAAATAGTTTAATTTGAACTGAAAAAAGAATCAACTGAAATACAGCTTCATTCTGAGTGTCTGCGCTTGCGCCAGAGCGAGATAGCTAGCTGTCACGCTGCACGTTTTTCTTGAGCGTCGTTGTTTCGCGCGAAAGAAATGGACTGAGTGGTTGCCTGCAGACGTTGGTTTAGATTAATGAGTGAAAGAGACGTAGGTAATGGTTTGGTAATTACGCTGTTCTGCGTAAACGAGACGAAACTATAATGATTGGGTGAAATGACAGATATTGATATTGTTGTAATAGGGGGCTATTTGCGCGGAGTGCTGCGATTTGCCGTGCGTTTACATCGAGATGCTGATGTTAATTAGATTTTAATGACAGCTGAGTAGGGATTCCCTATATTAGCTAGTACGGTGTTTTAATTAGAGACGTGTTTTAATTGATTGCTGGCGCTTCGTATGTAATATTCCTAGTATGTAGAAAACTAGTGACATTAGTGTTACTAGATAAAATTACGAATATGCAGAGAATAGGTTCTCGTGTTATAAATCTTATGCATTATATCGTATTTTAAGATAAACGTATGATCGCAAATTTCAATTTTTACTTTCTTATAATGATTTCTATATTTACTGATACGTGTTGTTATAAAAGTATGAAGTCAGAAAAAGTGACGATCGAGACAGCTTATATTATTATGTTTACGATAATATTTTTAGCAACAGAGAACTCTAGATAAAGGCAATATACCAGTAACTTTCTTTCAAAAAGTTTTATTTAAGGTTTGTTTTTGCCGTCTTACTAGTTTTGAAATGAAGGACTGAATCTCCGATATAGTCACAGTTTGATGATGCGTGAAGAGGTCATCACGAATTTACAATAGATCAATAAAAATAATCTTATGTTGACTTCAATATAGAGGTAAAATGCTTAGAATTTTTCTAATAATATTTATTTTATAAACATACATTACTTTTTTTAAACGTAATGTTTATAAACGAGTTTATTTAATAACTACATCAGTTTTTTTATAAGTGATGAAATAATGAACTATTGGGAAAATGTGATTTTTTAAAAAAAATCTGTTTAGAGAAATCATTCAATAGGTAGGTTTTATTATCATTACTAATAAATTAAGTTAATACTGATTAGGTATCTATATGTATATCTATCTATATTAGGTTTTAATAAAACGAGGGTCGGCACGTTCGGCACGAATTTTCGTTTTCCTTTGTTAAATATATACTTATTGATTGTCAATTAAACAAAGGGACTTTTTGGCGGGAACTAAAAAAGTGTAGTTGAGTTTTATTTAATTATTGTAAAAATTGTCTATTAGATGTTTTGTGATTTAGTAATGATAGTTTATTAAACTTAAAAGTGTTTTTCGTGCGTAGTGTTTGTGATAATCAAATGAAAGCGTGGGTCTGCGTTTTTCGTGTGCTTTCAAGGAGTCCTCTTCTGTCTTTGGTAAATCTACTATTATCCTGACTTAATTCGACGGGACTGGACATTGACAGGATACGTTTTAGATTTGAAATTGTTTAATGCGAATAAAACTTGACACTGGCAGAATGAGGTAATTGCATCATTGCATATTTGAAGAAAAAAAAACTAACAAAAGCATCCATGCCAAAGTATTGTCTTTATTGGAATCCCAAAAAAATCCAAGAAAGTCCGCACACTGACTTTACATAATACATTTAGAGCTGATAGTCTTGTTAAGTTATTTAGTATTGATAAAATCAAGCTATATTTTTACATTTTTAAACATGATTTAAGTCTCATACTTCCTTTCATGAAAGTTGTGAAATCGCAAGCTCAATCTCTTTGAGTATAAAAGATAAAGCGTGGAGCTTCAACGTTTTATAAACATTTTTTTCAGACCTTTTATGAAATCATTGAATACAACAGATGGAAATAGTTCTTACAGTATTCAATATTTTATTTTTTAAATTTTGAGAGTTTATAAGACTATTTCGTTTATCTCCAATTATTTCCATTACTAACTTTTCAATTATGTTGGAATTATGTATAGAGCTCTCCATTTTTAGTAAACACTAGCTGTGCCCGGCATGTATTGCAATGCGGTAGACGTTTTTTTACCAGAAACCTTCGCGGGCGCGCGCTCCACTACTCACCAAAGTTTCATTCAAATTGGATAAATGGTTTAGGAACGCATAGAAGACGAACGAACGAACAAAGAAACTTTAATTTTTATATAATAGATGAGTGTTAATAATAGCATATCACACCATTAGCCCGTATCTCTCTACTGCCGGATATAGGCCTCCCACAAGGACTAACACCATACACGGTCTTCAGCTATTCATCTCATTCAGCCACTACCGGTAGCTTTCTTCAAGTCTTCACTCCACGTGGCAGGGAGCCGTCTCACGCTACGTTTCCAGATACGTGGTCTCCATTCGAGGACTCGTCTACTCCATCGGTTTTGCGACATATACGATTGATATCATATATACTGCTATGATTAGATTAATAATATGATATCACAATATATATCAAGTAAAAAAGAAACAATAAATAATTGGATAAATGATTACAATAAAACTGTATTCGCTCGCAGCAGGAATAATTTGATAGCTGGAGATATATGAAATTTTATATTTGAAGTTCGAAAGTATTGGATTTACAATAAAAAAAATATACATCTTTCAATATTCGATAGCTACAGAAAAAATGATTGCAGCTTGAAGTTGATAATATCTAGACCTTCACAGTGAAAATACAAACATTAAACTTTGAAACTGTACCTTTGAAAAACAGTTGATTTCGACATATTAACTTAGTCGCATCATATATAAAGATATATAAGTGAAAAGTTTATTAATTATACACATATTATTTAATTTACACTACAATGTTTAAACGTTAAATTTAAAAGTGAATTAAGAAGTATCTGTTGGAATTCGGTAATATTAACCGTAGATTAAAAGTTATTTTTTTGCTAACACATATTAATGTAAATCACGCTTAATGTATGATGTCACAGCGAAAACACAAATATTAAACTTTTAGCCTTTGATATTAAATAGTTAATTTTGACATATCAAGTAATAGTTATTCTCTCCCCATGCAGGGATATTTTGTATAATAAAATATCCAAAAATCTTCCACTCAGTGGTCTTATCCGATAATCCGTGCATTTGACAGTCCACCACTGACCGCGCAGTTTTTTATCTTAAAAAAAAGAAAGAAAAAATGTATAAAGTTGGTGTGTATGTCGCCCCGGGCGGACTCCCGTACTACGCGAGATAACCACTGTAATCTCGACATCTACGCCCTAACACGGGAACACCTTGATGCTCAGACTCAGTTTGGATTTTATGAATATTCTGCATGAGATGCATTTTGAATTAAGGTATCAACTGGTTTGAATTAAGGTATGAATAGTGTTATTCAGGTCGTGAGGTTTAATTCTCGTCCCTTACCTCTGAGTTTTTACTTAAGTATGGCTATAGAAAAAACATTACTAGCTGGCATATTCCGGAGTTCATAAAATCAAGAGCTAATATATACATCAATCTGTCTAATCTGCACAGCGCCCGTGTGATTTAATATGGCCCAAAACCCCCTATCGATTTACCAGGGGTGGACTGTGCCCTGCAGCGTGACGTTAAACACGTTGGAAAATAATTGATGTGAATCTATGAAGATAGATTATTCATTTAAAATTCCTAGATAGCTTATATCTCTATATTAATCCTTGGGGGAGGATCGACGACTTCGACCATAGAGCATCTCACAAATTACCTAGCACCAACCTATCTCTTCCTATGGGTGACGTAAAAGACGACTAACTGATGCTTACAAGTATACTGCTATCACAAGCCCTGAGGCTGCATGGATTCGACAACCTGCTTGGTTAACATGGGGTTTTAAGGCCATACATTCTTCATGCACAAGACAATGTGCATGAGGAAGTCGCATGTCCAGCAGGGGACGTTTAAAGGCTGGTGATGGTAAGACTTGTCAAAAAATGTTCACTGCCAAATGTCTATATCTATATGGAAAAAATAATCTATTCTGCGGAAGAACAAAAGAGCTAACCTCGACTCGGATAACATCTTAACCGACTTATTTAGTACAAAATTCATCCGTAACTGAGCACCCAAGAACCTCTACGTTTCCTGGTACCGCCACGTAAGGATTTTTAGGGTACTTACGGAAGTACCTTTGTTTGTCACTCCTCCTCGTGTTTGAGTTTGATTAACCTTCTAAATATTATTATATCATGACTAACATATATCATAATAATAATTATAGTTTATGTAGATTTATCTGTATTTATGTAAGTTTATGTTTACATTTTTTCCTTACTATAAACATAGGCGAGATTTAGTGTAAAAATGTCATGGCCTCTGCTGTGGACAGCCGTGGTCACCGGCGCGGCTCCAATTGAAAATCAGCGTCGCAGTTCACGCTGCGACATGTGCTGAGTTGATACCGATTGGCACACCAATTCATATTCTTTTCGAATTGCTTTTTAATTTCACTTCAAGGGCATAGTCAGGATTTTATCCAGGGTGGGGCAAAGGCAAACAATTTTATCCAGAGTGGGGCAAAGTTAATAATTTTCTTCTAATTTAAATAGAAGCGGGAGTGGGGTGGGGGGTAAGCGCCCTAATTGGCACCACCGTGGTTAGGACATGTTTCATGTCATATTCGCATCAAAAGTGAAGTATTTAAAAACTAATAAATTATTATTATTTTTTAAATAAAAATAATTCATCGGTCAATCGTCATCACATCGGTCAATTACATTAACAATAAGTTTCCAAAGTCATTTTTAAAGTCATTCCTCCTTCTAACTTTTTAAAAGTTTGTTCATATTTGAAACAATCATGAAAACGGCATTAAGTAGGTATCTGCTTTTAACACAAATAATTACTGTAGTAGGTACCTATTAGAAGTTTTTAGTCAGAGAAATAGATTTTACAAAAACGTATTTGGAACCTCGACTTGATCGTGTCCGACTCACACTTGTCCATTTTTTATTTTTGATGATAATCGGTTAGCCTAATAACAGTCGGCGTCTTTATCTATTGTTTACATTGGGGGTAGTTAGCGTACGTGATTTTGGGAGTCATGCCGGCCCCTTTGCCGGACCTCCCTGGGGTTATTGTTAAATACATCGTCATTGTGGCGGGTTGACTGTTATACAGAATGAGTTTATTTGATTGAAATGACAACTGGTTTTGTTCTATTAACTTGTTACATATTTATAATTTTACTAAAATCAATACTTTATAAAAATACTATCTCGTGTAATGGGAGGTCTGTATTTAACAGCGAATGTGTGTCCATATAATTTTAACAGTTTTTACATGCGACTATGTTCGCGTGGTTTACATGAAAAGTAACCTATGTATTAATCCGGATTGCAATCCGGATTGCAATTTGCCAAATTTTAATGAAAATGGAACCAGTCAAAATGGAATCAATGTCACACTTTTCTAAGACTCAGTATTAATTAAAATAATTGGGAAACTAAAAATACAATCGAAGATTTACGAGCGTGTAGTAATTTAGTGATTTTGTTGTAATATAATAATTTCACTCTATTCGAGTTAATCGTTAAGAAAACATAAAATGGCAGTCCACGAAGAAGTGAGCGTGAATAGATATTGTAACGAACATATTTTTTTAATAAAAATCTAACCCCGCTGTATATTCGGAAGGGTGCGCGCGCAGCACGTGTCATAGTTTAGCAGCACGTGAGTCGCGCGCTAATGACCTAAATGTCACTCCACCTAGGGCGGCTGCGGCGGACGGACGTGTCTGCTGGCATTGACGATTGTCTTTGATGTACCGCAACCGCCGTCCGTTATTAGAACTAAATTTTAGAGACAATTTCTTTTTATGTGCACAACAGACGTGTACATACCAAGAAATTTAATCTTCAATAATAAAATAAACTATTTTTTTTTGTTTGTGGCATTTTCTCTGTGAGATCTGAACATTATAATGTCATTCGATGTCTGATTAGTAGCTAATAAATATTGGAAATATTTTTTTAGTGGTCCTTTAGCATTAACATTAATACTTATAGTAAATATAAGACGAACAACATTGATAAACGCTGGAAAAAATGTGTCACTTTCCCAGCGCATACAGGTATTTCTTAGTGATTTGAATTATTATTTGTTCTATAATTTTATTTTTCATATCTCAATAATATAATATTATAATTTATTCCTTCAAAAGCAAATATATTACTTCAAAAATACGAGGGTTCTTTGATTCGAAACAATGACCAACTAATGAGAGGCACGCTTCGGCGAATGCAGAGATATTGAAAGGCTTGTTCCATCGAGAGCTATAAAAGTAATTTTGATTTTATACGTGAACTCGAATAAATATGGCAGTGATATCCCAGGAGTATCTGGATTCGATTCACACTCGTGTGATTGTGAGTACAAATCCTCGGCCAGTACCACTGAGTTTCTACTAGATTTTAGTCTCTATATATAAGTTCATAACAGATAAATTCCTGTCGTCAACTTTTATGTTTTCTTTTATTGAATTCAATAGTGTAATTAATGTATTAGAATTACATAATTACAAACTAATACACACTTACAATTAGTGTTAGTATGTAGTAGTATGTATATATTAGAGACCAGTCAACCTTTAGGTTGTTCATAGAGGTTCATTGGGATTTATAGTGTTTTCATTTCAAGCTTTTGTAGTTAATAGGAATTATTTCTAATCTCTAACTCTATTATTAATGGAACCATTAATTTCTGAAAAACTAATGTTCTTTTTTATTTTTAGTGCGTAACCTATTCGTTACTGCTTTAGCTATAAGTAGCATTCAGTGTAGCACGACATTACAATCGAGCGGTACGGTGCATTGAAACTTTCTTTCGTACTGTGGTTTTACGACTTATTGTATTGCACAGGTGGTCTACCGACGTGAAGTTAACGATTAACAATAAGTTTTTACTCATTAATGTCTTGATTAATATTGCTATTTTATAAGTTATTTATTGATGGTGCTTTACCGACACTTTATTGGTTGTATAAAGTATCAGCTACAAAAGTGACCAATAAGATATTTGTAGTTTTGTTATGATTTAAGTTTTTGTTATATAAATAATATTTTATTTTGGTTTCAAAAACTGAATGGGAAATTTCTGAAATCTAGCCGGTTACATCTTATGAACCCTGCTTTAAAATGATGTCAATTTGATAAGAAAACAACAAGTTATACGTAAACAAACTAAGACCATAGGATTTCATTTGATAATTCTTTCCGTAGCTCGCTGAGCAACTTTGGACTTATGGATACCGTCAGAGGCCAAGTGGCAGGGCGCAATTGAAGACTTTCGACTTCAAGCAATGTAGTAAACCATACCATGCCATAATTTTCACCTGATGAGAAGAGCTGATGCCTTTGCCCATATGATGTCCAGCCAAGCTGGATGCGTCTGGCGGCTGAAGTTGGACTTGTTAAGTGGTCTGACCAACATAGATATAATTATTAACAGTCTGATTGATGGCTTTGGTAAAATTTCATATTGATGTCAATTACTTAAAAGTTTAGAAAATCATTTACTAAGGCATATTTTAAGTTATGGCACGTTACCATGAAGTTCTCTTATTCCAAATATTGATTTATAAAAATATCCGACAAATTTAAAAATCTTTATAACACACAAGACCTTCCACAGCGCTAATTCTGATTAATATTTTACCCTGTCTAGCGTCGAACCTATAATTTTGTTATTAAAAATTACATTAATTTTTTTCACTGAAGTGTTAAGATCATTTTCAACATGCTCTTGTGATGGTGTATTTATTTTTAGTTCCTCCCCCAACCCTGTCTCGCTTAAACCTTTTTTTGAGAGATATTTTTATAATGTTCAATCTTAAGGTTGGAGGCTATTCTATAAGATACTTTGATAAATAATTTTAAAAATATGTAGTAAAAAATGAATGTAAGTATTGAGATCTGTGGTTTACTTTATTGAGAAGGTGAAAACTACCTAATTAAATATACATGATAATATATATGTGTTTGATATTATTGTAATCTTATTGTATAGGTTATAAGGTACGATAAGATCGGCATGGCATGGCATATCTTGTGAAGACAAAAGTCCCAAAAATAAAAATAAATTAAAAAAAAAAGGTAATACATAAATAATGAATGTTCAAATATGAAAGTACCAAGTTTAAAAGTTGATAACGACTTCAAGAAGTCCTAAAATAAGGTATATAGAGTATTAAAACAGTATATCATAGCGTGTGTCTGTGTTTGTCTAGTGCTGGATACAGGCTTCTTCCAAACCTCACTATCATAGATACTCGGTCTTCTTTCTACTCTTCTCATCCAACCACATATGGATGCTTTTTAAATAACATAGATCTTTTTAAAAAAACCGACCTTTGTAGTCGGACTTTTGTATTTAAAATAATTTATTTTATTAAAGGATAATATGGAGACTAAAAGACAGCAATCTGAAAGAAGCAATAAAGAAGCCTTTACGGGAACATTATATGGCCCACATTTTCGTTCTAAACTTCATTTAAAAAAAAATGTTTTATGGACCATAAGGCACCAAAAGTTAAATCTCTAAAGGTTCCTAACACCTAAACTGCATCAACTGCGTCACAGAATAGTCCACTGGCCGTTAGTTACATGGTAAGTAAAGTGGACCTTACTTAGAATGCATTTTTAACAACAGGGCTGCAGCTCCGGATTTTGAACGTATAATTTTATTTGTTGTAACGAAATTGAAAGATTACAAGCCATGGATTTAGGATTATAACCTATTAGCGGCTGTATACAATTGAAGGTTGCAGATCTTTCGCGGAATATGAATGTATTCTTAGATGACTCATGGGAACTGTGTTCTACTGTATTATTTAATATGTCTGATTTCGGATTAGGCTCTGTTTTGTGAACTACTCTGTATATCATTAAATATTTATCTAAGTTTGGTGGAAAAGCCATTATTAGGAGAACGTTAAATCTTTACAAATTGTAGGAGTAGGTTGATTTTGAACTCATTAGCCTCTGTGCCAGAAATTTTTCATCTCCTTAATGTACTCGTATGCCTTCTCCGGCTTACTAATATTTTACCTAACGATGAATTACAAAAAGTTTTAATTTATTCCGTTCTTATTTCATTTAAGTCCATTAGTTCCCAACCAGTGGTGCACGGACCACCAGTGATCCGCAAGAGCTAAAATATGGTCCGCGAAAGATTTTAAATTTCATTTTTATTCGTTTTAAAATTAAATTATTAAACCCATGTTACGCGGGCGGTGTAGCGCTGCGTGCCGGTGCGAGCGCGGGTGGCGGGGGGAAGGCAAGTGATAGACGTCACAGTATGACACGAGCCGGTCAGTCAGTCGTACGCTTTCTTTTGTCTTCTTCGACGGTGTCAGTGTTTCTATTTGGCTGTTTAGTGGTTCGACGGCATCAGTTAGTCCCCCACATTTTTATTAATTTATGACTTATGTTAAAGAGGTAAGTTGACTCTGTAAAGTCATCTGCAAATGTTGGCTGATGAATTCAATCATTACTTCCCAGAATATAACAAAACAGAAGCTAAAGTTGACCAAAAATTGATTTGCAACCCTTTTAGCATTAATGCTGGAGAAGTTGCAGAAGAAATCCAGGAAGACCTCATTGAATTCCAAAACGTTAGGAACTGTAAGAACGTATTTGAATCTAATTCTCTTGGACAGTTTTGGTGTAAAAAAGCAATTTCATACACTAAAATTCGAGAAATCGGCTTGCGCTATCTTATGCTTTTCTCCACAACTTATTTATGGGAACAAGGGTTTTCTGCTTTGTTAATAATTAAAAATAAGTCCAGGAATCGATTGAAAGTAAGTGATGATATGCGTGTAGCTCTGAGCAATAATACCATATTAGCCCCAGGATTACCGAACTTGTATAGAAGATGCAAGCTCAAAAATCACATTGATGCAAACCGAATTTAATTTTCTACTAAAAATGTTATGTTTTCTATTATAATGGTACTGTTAATGCATGTTACTTTTGAGTTTAACGAATATGATAAAAGTTTTGATCAAAGTTTATTTTTAGATTGACACAGTTTATTTTTCTTGAACCTTGTGGTCTCTGCTAACAATAAAGAAATCAAAGTGGTCCCTGCTCAAAAAAAAGGTTGTGAACCACTGATTTAAGTAGATTAGGAACTTCAGATGTATAACCCTTCGGATATATGTATGTCAATTTTACATCCTAACATCATCTTAAATCCTAATGTTTCTTCTATTGATTAATTTAATACAATTTGTATATGGACATATCTAGATAATTGACCTGGAGAAAAATAAGGAAATAAAATAAAAATAACAATAACATTTTGGTCAAGAAGACTTGTTGTTACCGTAACTACGTTCTTGTTTGCATTTTTCTATGTAATTCAGATATCCTGTGTGCTGTACTTTCAGAATACATATGGTTATATACCTACATAATACATAAGTATATCGTGCAAAAAATAAGAAAATTTTGGAGAAACTATTAGAACAAAGATATTCAGCTAAGTCTAAGAAAGTTTGCAATGTTTTAGTATCCACTGTTGGACATGGGCTTCCTCATGGACATTGTCTCGTGCATGAGGGGCATGTAGGACCTTAAAACACCACAATGACCAAGCGGGTTGGTGAATCCACTCTTTTTGAGGTGGTGTAGTTCTTCAGCGCCTGTGGTAGCCGCTTTGTTATCCCTTTGTTACATTGGCTGGTGCTATTGTGAAGCTGGCGGGCATTATTTAGGTATGCTTGAAAATTGGTAAAATTTATAGTAAGGTGTTCTCCTTCCTGTTCACACGACATGCGGTTGCACCATAAAATCTTTTCAAGCTATTAAAATAGTCGTTAGTGCTAGACGCCTTAAGACAGTAATAAGATTAAACAGCCGAGAAGTAATTAGTGTAAAAAACGAATGACTGAATTTTCATCATTATTTCTTGACAATTATTGTACTTTCGATAGGTTTTAAATTAAAATATTTGTTTGCGTTTCAAGATTTATGACATAAAAAAACGCTGGAAGTCTTAATCTTATATTTTATTAATCCAGAAATAAAAAAATAAATAAAAAGGGAATAATAAAAGTATTATTCCTTTTTGATTTTACTTACGTATTACTTATTCTTTAATAGTTTCGTTTAGTTTTTTATATTATTGTATTTTTACATATATTGTGTAATACTATTATTTGTATGTAATATATTATAGCGCATTATTATTAATTTAGAAATTATATAAAAAAACACTAATCGATATTTTGTGATTCAACCCTGGCAGAGGGTCGGCGGGCGGAGCGCAGATGGCGCGATTGCTGCACTGTTTACCTGCTAGGCTCAGCAAACAACCACCGCCGCAGTAAACTGACCTTAAAACCTTTGAACAAAAAAATCGCATGAATTTTGTATGTATGAGAGAATGCTTACGTAACGTGAAAAATTGTCTTACAAAAATCGTACTCACTTGTCGACGGAATGTGACAGGAACCAAAGAGGGAAGTACTGATGAGTTCGTTACGGATAAACCGTTCAGATGTGGGTATATTTAAAAGTATTTTGACCAAACCCAGCTAAAATAGAGTACGACTCGTTCATTGAGCGGTGACGCTAATTGTAATTTTGGATGGGTTTAAATACATTTATTTAACCACCAGGTTAAATAAATATTTTTCGATATTATATAATATGTTGTAGACTGGTTAAATTTATGACAGGGCTACAACAGGATAATTTAGGTATAATAATATTTTGTAGAATAACACCTGTGTTGTAGATAGTCAAGCTTCGGGAGCAAGAAAAATGCTTTTTAATTACTGAAACTAATATATTGGAGACAAGTGGCAGTGCTTGATGCCAGTATTCATCTGCATCCTTAATTAAATCTTAATACAAATGTAATTTCTTATCGCTAAATGCTAACTTAGCGCTAAATGTTCCTAAAACTATGGGTTCGGCCGGCCACCCAGTTCTGCTGACCAAGCCATCAACAGTAAGTTGATTGTGACGTAACGTACCATCAACAGTAGGTGACGTAACTAGATTGTTTGAATATTGTTGTGGTATATGTTGTGTACATGGGCGTAGCCACGGTGGGCAGGTTGGGGCGCTTGTTATAGAGAGTTTTTGTTAAAAATCCTGGGATAGGAAAGAATAAGTAAGAGACTTTATGCATTACACTGCCTCCATTTAAATTATAAGAATATTGTTTGCTTTGCCCCACCCTGGATAATATTCTTTGCTTTTGCTATAGGAATAGATAGGTAGACAGAATAGATGGCGCTTCAGAATAGATGGCAGACGAGCGTGCGTGCCATATGGTGCTAAGTGGTCACCGCCGCCCATGGACAGCTGCAACACCAGGGGGCATGCGGATGCGCTGCCCACCTTGCAGAATCCTATTCACAGCTCTCTTGAAGAACCATATCGTAGCGTACCTCATTCCACAATTCATTCCACAACTTAACATAAAAAATACCAACAAAGAAATAATATTTAGGAAACTGGAACCAAAAATAAGGTCTTAGATAATGTCACATTTTATTAATCAATCGACTTAATCTCTCTTACGAGTAATCGAACAGGCTACATGCTCAGGTATCGCCACGGAACAGCTTCGCAAAAAGAATGCATCGTCCATATAAATCGTGTGCGTTTAACCCAGTCCTTGACCCCACGAATCCACCTGTTTCGAACTTGAACTTTGGGTCTAATCAAGGGAATGGCTGAGGGAGAGTAGGGGGATGGTAAGTGAAGCGGGGGGCGTCCACTGCCCGTGATTTAATGCCCTACTCGCTAATTATGGCTTGTTCAAATTGTAGCTTTCTCACGGACTGTCTGGGCCGATTGCACCGTGTATTAGTTCAAATATATTTTAAATAAATGGTCATTTTTTAAACCAAATGGATATTTACAATTTATGGAATCAGGCGTTACTTCGACCACCACTACACACGGTTTTCAGCTCCTCTCATCCAGCCACTAGCGGGATCTACTTCAAGTCACCATTCACCTGGACGCAGAGTGTCTCATACTACATACATTTTCTGACAGTACATCGGCCGCTTCTTCGTGCTACTGGTATCTCTGAGCGACTGTAATACCATCAGATCAGCTATTTACTTATGTTAAGTCTTTACCAATGAAATTATATATTTAATGAATCGACCTATTGTCCATTAATATCAATGCACTTTTGCCACTTTCGTAGAAGTTGATTGATGCCCTGCTATAGAGCTCCAGGGGACGGGAATCGATGAATTCTCTGAAGGCGTTTTTCACTGCTTCATGGGAGTTGAATTTTTTCCCCTGTAAAAAGTTATCCAAACTCCGAAAAAAATGAAACCAGATATTTATATGGACGGGCAAGGTCTGGAAACTCCTATAACTTTGAAACTGTCGGTTGTACAGTGTATGAGCGAGCGTTATTATCGCAGAAAAGCATTGCACCAGAGTGAAATAAAAGACAAGTTTCATTAATATTAACGTAACTTTAATTCCTTAAACTCAGTTTAACATTCGGTTATATTTTTGTTAGCGCCCCATCAAGATGCGCTCGATCCGCAGAGTACGTATTCGCTATACTTATTCTGTCTGCCCAACCTGTTACCCGGTCAACCTTCGAGAGAACTCCTTCTCTTTCCCACCATTGTAACCTTCAATACTTCTGTCCTTCTCACACGATACCAGGTCAGGCCAGAGCACATTACCGTAATGATACTTAAACACATATTTAAGTAAAGATTCTTTTTTCGTAAAAAAGTTGTTACGCGTTGTATTCGTAGATGTTTTGAACTTGTTTTTGCGATATTATGAAGCGTATGGTTCTGAAGTTTATAAAAATATTAAAGTTTGTTTTTGTCGACTGGCATTTTTATGG
Organism: Sesia apiformis; assembly: GCA_914767545.1. Classification (NCBI taxonomy): domain Eukaryota; kingdom Metazoa; phylum Arthropoda; class Insecta; order Lepidoptera; family Sesiidae; genus Sesia; species Sesia apiformis. The sequence goes on along the minus strand of OU611967.1, from coordinate 9,785,604 downwards.
TGGACATCCTTCAGTGTCATCTATATGAGAGAATACTGAAAAAAAAAATGACGTGTATTATTAGTGATTTTCAAAGAGATTCAAAATTTTTTTTATAGAAAAAGGTGGCAGACGAGCATACTGTCCACTTGATGGTAAGTGGATACTGTCGTCCATAGATATCCGCGATACATGCCAACATCAGTCAAGAATGACAAACGGATGCGGTGCCTACCTTTGCAGATTAAGTATTGGATTGGGAAAATAGCGAGGGATAGGATACGATGGGAAGGATACGAAAGCGAACGAGGAGGGATGGGATGGGAATGGGCTCTGGCATATCTCACTCACTACCGAAACCCGTACGTACATTGGGAAAATACGTTAAACTGGGAATGCAGTACATTTCAAGGTAGTCTTCTGCTAGTGAGGGGTAAGTAACGTGAACAGGCGAGATTCAATATCGATTGCCCCTTAAGGCAAATGAGCTCTCGGGTAGGAAAAATGTTAAAAGTATTTCAACGGAAATCACAAGAAATCATAACTAAGTAAAACAGGAACATATATACCGGCAGCGTAGGAAAGTCTGCGTGAAGGTAAGTTCTGAAGGTAGGAATGGCTTATTTACACAAGGAGAGCTTCTCGAACACGAGATTCTCGAACATCGGCCAAAAGCTAGTATAAACGACTGATATCATCATCTGATCACTGTTATCCCTCTTAACATCGAGTTTGTATCGTCATCTCAACAGTTATAGGCGAGTGTATGTAATTTGGTCGCATACGAGAATGATATACAATATTCTCGCGCGAACCGTTCGAGAAACTCTCCTTGTGGAAAAATGAGCTTCTATTCAACAACATCTATAGCATGGAACTGCTTTAAAAGCAACAATCAGCCGATGAAAATTCCCAAACATTTCCATTCGTTTTTTCTCACGTCCTTATAGGCGCCCTCTACACTACTGGCTGCCACTGCTCGCATGCAAGGGGGGGGGGGGGGGGGTTCACACCACTCTCCATACAAAATATTAAACGAGAATCTAAGAAATAGCTATATATTGGTGGACGTTTATACCTTGATTAGTGTCACATGCATACTCCAGAAGGTCACATACGTCGAGGAACGTCCTCTTCTCTTCCCCTAACATTCCGCAGATAGGTATGGTATCGTGGATGCATGCTTCCGCTAGACTGCAGAACTGGTCTATTTTATTCTAAAAAAAATAATTTTACTGTTAATTTTTTCCAAAAAAATTAATATACTTTGCAAATTTTATCTAATATACGTAAAATTTAAAGAATATAAGGGTACAATGTATATAAGTATCGAGTGATCGAGTGTTCGCACAAATTCAAACTTCCTTCATAGCCCATTATCAACTTTTTACATAAGAGACTAGGTAGTGCCAACCGCAAATATAACGTTGTAGAACAAACGTATTCATTTTCTTTCTTTTTTTATATATCGCAATGGTGCAATTAGCACATTCTTCCAGTGTCAAGAATTCTTCGTAAATAAACAATTTTAAGTCTAAAACGTATCCTGTCAACATCCAGTTATCCAGTTCCATCGAAGTAAGTCGGAAGTCAATTTGTAAAGTGATAGTTGGCTTACCGAGGACAGAAGAAGACTTCTTGAAAGCAGATAAAAAACGGCGTTATGCTTTTAATTGTCATCGCAAACATTACGCACAAAAAACACTTTGAAGTTTAATAAATTATCACTATTAATCCACAAAACGCCATAAATACCATACATAATACACATTTTCTATAACAGATCAAATAAAAACTCAACTTCACCTCTCGAGTTCCCGCCGAAAAGTCAAACGTCAAAAGTCGTCCATTCAGTTTGGGGAACGAAAATAAATTTTAAAATAACGGTAATTACTCGTTTACTAATGCAGTCATGCAAACCCTCGGTTGCAAGTGCTTTAATGAAAATTTGTTATGTAATTGTGTTAAGCGAAGTATCATAGTACGGTGATGTTAAGAGTATAAAAGTAAAATCCAAAATTACTTTATTGTGTCCAAGGGTTTTACGTTTTATTTATAATTATGTTGTTCTCGTGTGGGGTAATGTAATTTATAAGCCTTATTTACACACGGAGAGTGATTCGAACGAGTACCTACGAGGGGCGTTCAATGTATTCTCGGTATCGGGGTGATATACTAATGATGAGAGTAATTAAATTATCTCATTAGTTAAAGACACTCTTTGAGGGTATAAATATAAAATTTAATTTAATTGTCACCATTAGTATTCGTGATATCATTACGAAAAGGCAACTAGGATGACTGATACGACAATGTTGAAAAAAATCGAGCATCGCGCTGTGATAAAATTCCTTACAAAACAAGGAAAGGCTCAAAAAGTTATTCACGAAGAAATGGTGGCTGTTTACCAAGATTCTGCTCTTTCATTATCTACTATTCAGAAGTGGTCTAGTGAATTCAAACGGGGTAGAGAAAGTATTGAAGACGACCCCCGTGCCGGTGGGCCGGTTAGTGCCGCTACTGAAGAAAATGTCAAAATCGTTGAGAAACTTGTACTAGAAGATGCCCGTGTGAGAGTGAAAACATTAGCAGAAAGGACTAAGCTATCCGTGGGTACCATTCACACTATCCTTCATGAGAATCTGAATCTGTCAAAGGTCAGTGCAAGATGGGGGCCGCGAATGCTCACGGCGCTTCAGAAACAAGTGCGAGTTGAGTGTTGCAAGGAGTTTTTGGAGCTCTGTGGTGAAAACCCGCATAATATTTTCGATCGAATCGTTACCGGTGATGAAACGTGGGTTCATCACTATGATCCTGAGAGCAAGCAAGAGTCCATGCAGTGGCATAAAAAAGGAACAGACCCACCGAAGAAGTTTAAAGTCACCCCATCCGCCGGAAAGCTCATGGCCACAGTGTTTTGGGATTCTAAGGGAATCTTACTGATTGAGTACACAAAAAAAGGTCAAAGTATTACTGCCGCATCTTACGCAAAAACCCCACGTAATTTAAAGGAGGCAATAAAAGAAAAAAGACGCGGAAAATTGACAGCAGGTGTATTGCTTCTTCACGACAACGCGCCGGTTCACAAAGGGCGCGCTGCCAAGGCTGCTGTGCGGGATTGCGGGTTTGAAGAAATCAATCATCCACCCTACAGCCCGGACCTAGCCACTAGTAATTACTTTCTGTTCCCCAACCTTAAGAAAGATCTTCGAGGTAAGCATTTTTCCGACGATGAAGAGTTGAAGGCGGCAATTAATGAACATTTTTCAGACAAGGAAGAAAAATATTTTTCAGAGGGTATTGAAAAGTTACTTTCCCGTTCAAATAAGTGTATTGAGGTGATGGGGGACTACATTGAAAAATAAATTTTATTCAGAATTTTCTGCTTATTCTTTCATGCCTATACCGAGAATACATTGAACGCCCCTCGTACATTAAAGAAAACCTGTCATGAATATACTTGCCTAGTGTAAACAACTGTTATCATCGAGTTCTTAGCATAATTGCAGGTGAGAATCATATGAAGTTATCATATTATATCATATCATGGTACCTTATCATATCATCATATGCCTTGTGTAAATTAGCTTACACTCTGGCACAGTAATGTGGTTCTGGCATAATAAAGTACCTATAAGGTATTATTAGTAAATAAATAATGAAATATAACATAATCTTACTGAAGGCGTTGGTGCGTATTCGGAAAGGTGCCCGCTTACAGAAGACATATAGAACGAGCATAATATATCTAAAAACAATAAAATTTGAAAAAGTTTATGTAATTGAATCTATAAAGGATATAGCGGTGGCAACTAACTATAATGTACGGACTTATGGAATACATACTACTTTTACCTAATGTATCGAATTGAATTATCACCTAACTAAATTTTGTAAATCCTGAACAAATCGTTTCTATACTTCCAAAATTATGATGCAAGAAATATTTCATGAAATCCAAAAAAGGGAAATACAATCCCAAAATAACAATAATATATTCTTGAAATTGGGTTCGCTAAAGCTTTTAATTGACTTGGCTCGACTTTCTCTAAAATGTGGGTACTATAATTTATTATACTACGTAACAATTACCTAGTCTGGCCGTAAATACAGTTACAATGAAGAAAAATAATTAAATTACATTTGAATTTGGAATCTGTCATTCTCACGTAAAAAATATATATTTTTTTATTATTTTGGCGTCAATCATTATTAAATTTTGTACTCCTATTAAAATGGAGTGGGGCGATCACAAAAACTGTATTGCTGTAATTACATTACACACAAGTGTACATGGAGTTAAATGCAATTTTTAAAACTCCATCCGTTTGGTATTAGCCGAATGTTTGTGTACTGACCTATTGGTAGGTACATTGAACTGTTCTCTGTTTGTGACATAAAAAGGCCGGCCGTCCACGCACTATTCATACTAAATATACGATTAAAGCTGTGAACGAGAGAATCCGAAGAAATCCCGTCTGGAAGCAAAAGATATTATCCAGAGAGATGACGTGAATCACGTGTTTTAAAAGATGATTTAGGACTTGCTGCTCACAAAAGACGTACTGGTCATTTCTTAACTGATAATTTAATTTAAAGAAAAATAGGATTGACAAATCAAAATAATTTCTTCGGCGCTACGCAAAGGGACAATTTTAATTTACAAATCTTATTTACGGACGTAAAAATGTTCACCATTGAGGCACATATTAACAAGCAGAATGATCGAGTTTATGCTCATAACTCTAGAGAAGCTACTCACTTGGTAAATAGGGTGTAACGTGGCTATTATCCGGCTTCAGTGATGGTTTTGGTGGAGAGTTAGCTGTCAAAGAGTTATTGAAGCATATTTTTGTGAAATAGGTATTAAAACATTAGTTCAAGTGTATCAAGATACAATTCTTGAGAAGGTCGTAAATCCTCTTAATAACACGCTGTTCCATAACTGAGACTGGTCCTTTCTGCAAGACTTAACACCTGGTCATATGGCTCGCTCAATACAGGCGTGGCTAGAAAGGAATATTGCCGACATCATTCGAGCTGAAGACTGGCCATCATCTAGTCCCGATGTTAATCCGCTCGATTATGATTTATGTCGGTTTTAGAGATCATGCCATGCTCTAAATGCCATCATAATATTTAATCCCTTAAATTTTCCATAAGGGTGGCAGTTGCCAATTTTCCCATGGAAAGGGTGCGTGTTTCAATCAAATGATAAATCAAATCAATTGTATAAATTGTATGTTGTATGTTCAATATATCAATCAATGTATATCAATGTAAATCAATGTAATCAATGTAAATCAAATATATCAATGTATATATCAATTGTATGTTCAATCAATCAAAGATTGTATAAAAACAAATGGTGACCATTTCGAATAAACGTTATATTTTTAAAATATTTACATATTTATTTCTAATATAACAGAAATTCTTCTAATAAAATGATAATGTATAAATAAAAATATCAACGTTTTCTTTGTAACAATATTTATGGCTAGACTAGGTATATATTTCTTCCAAATGTATATAGCGAAATTTACTTTACCGAGAGTCGAGTTCCATAGTTTTTTTTTATAGTAACTGGAATGACATTAATCATTCTCTCTCATCTCGATCGAAATTTTAGATGAGCGGATTCAGTTCACATTTTCACATCAGACATTATTATTGAAACAGTGTTTATTCAACGGATGTTATAGTAAACGTATTGTATTATCATTTACTCACAGCACGCTATTAGTGTCAACCACATTCCAGTGCAGTAATGATCTACTGATCCAGTGACTGATAGTGATAATATTGGGCCGTATGTGATTTGGTATTTGTTATTTGTAATATATGTTGGATAGAAATCCAGTCAGAGATGTTGCACCTATTTCGATTGCATAAACAAATGATGACTTCTAGCTTCAATTAACGATCAAACATTAGTTGGGTCAAAAAGAAGTATTTTTCAGGAACTTTTTTTATTACTGTTACAAGAATGGAGTCATTAGCAAGAATTAATGCTGTGGTCGGAGTTATCTCACATAATACTTATCAGGGGTAGAGTTTCTGTGCCTGAGAGATTAGATATGTTTCAAATGGTACATGTACTGAGCGCAGGTCCTGGGACTCCCCTGGGTCAACAGTGGGTCCTATCCAAGCACCCCCGGGTGTAGGCCATGATGTCTATAGTGTTCAACCTGCTCGAGCGATCTAACCCACCGGCTAGATTCCTTTTGGGAAAGTCCAGTGAGCGACCAGACGCAGACGTCGACTTAGGTGTTTCCTAATACTTGGTATCGTATTGGTTTAGTAGCAAATTAAAATTAAAAATAAATAATGAGTTTAAGACTTTCAATCACTGCGCTCTGTCCGTCAGTTGGGTAGGCCTGCTATATATCAAGTCACTCAGTGAGTTCAGTTCTAAAATTTTAGGTTCATGTTTTGAAGACCTTCTCCTATATTTTACAAGTCATTAAAATAACTAAATGAAAGATTGACGATATTTCTAAGATCAAAGTTGTTTGATGTAATTCGCTCTCACTTTATATAAAACTAGAACAACATTAAATTAAATTAACATTAAATCAAAAGTAAATCTTGCAAGTATAAATTAATAGTCAAGGAAAGGAATAAGAGAATGGAGAAATATTAAATATATAGCGCGCACAAAAGGTTTACGGCCGCTGGCCGAGATAAAATTTAGTGTAAGCGTGTGATGTATTTCCTATTCTAGAACCATTGTTAGGTTTTGTTATTGTAAACTATCAACGTCTAGTACGAACACTAGATCATAATTGTAGTTTGGATATAACGCTTGTGTCTGAATCATGATATTTAGAACACTTCTCGCTAGTAAGTCTATTTTAAACTAATTATTACGTTTTGTTAAAATTGTTTTCATAACTATCTCTTAAATTAGAAAAAAAATACGTACATGGCCTAGTAGACATACAGACGCCATATAATTTGTTTATGATTCTAAATTAATGTATTATCTTTTGGGTTTCGTGTTTAGCAAATTTGTATAAGAAACGAAAACTTTCAAGTCAATGAACTTAGAATTATGAATGGAATCTATGTTTTTTGGGATTTGGGATAGGTTCTGTCATAATTTGTATAGAGAGAAGGTATCGGAGAAGCAAATGATCCATTTGGTCAGCTATAGGCATGCTATAAGGCTATATATTATAGATTTGGAAAAAGGCTTTGGGAGGATCGATAATAAGGGGAAATCAATATAATGAAGAGTTTTCTTTAAGCCATCAACATCATTTACAGTCTTCCGTTGAGAAATAATGTTGCCTGCCTGCATTTTTTAGTAAAGTGTGTTTTACTTAATACGATTATTTTACTCAATTATTTCAGATTTTATATTATTGGGTTTACCCGCAGAAGTTTGGCCGCACGTTGAAATAGAAGCTGAAGATTACTTCTTTCCTCTAGAACCAGTAAGAAATATATAACACCATTAAATAATACAATCCCCGTACTCTTTTGTAATCCCAGGATTTGGGATTTTTCACAGTCAATCCCGGCATAATCCGGGATTCAGCGATTTCAGTGTAAACGGAATAATAATATTTAAAAAATATACATTTTATTTTTTCATTAATCAATTTATCGCACCCTGTGGATGTGATCTAGGTAATTTAACTTTTAAAACCCTAATCAGCCCCGGTAAATATCTCTGCCAATTCTGTGACGGGCAGTAAAATGACTTACAGGAAGAGGTAGGCTATGCAATGAAGTAATACAAAATAATAAAATCTATATGAATTTATAAAGCTATGAAATGAGGATCTGCGCCATAAAACTTTTATTTATATTCGAAACATATTCTGAATTGAAATGACTGGAATTTTTCAGGCCTTATGAATTAAAAAAAAACTAATAACGATAATTATAATTAGAATATAAATAATAATAATTTAGAATATAAAATGTATACAAAATGCGAAAGTTTAATAAGTTATAATGAATTGAATTAATAATATTGATCAATTTATCAAATTTTTTTTGTTAGTAATAAAACTAATTTAGAATTTTTGGAACTCAACTCGCAGCACTGGATATTCCAATCCTGATTTCAAATAATTCTAATTTTTGTCAGGTAATAAATTATTGCAAGATGGCGGACCAGTGCCAGCACGATTTCGTTCCCATCTGCGGCCAGGACTCTCTTGGTATCTCGAGAATGTTCAACGACAACTGCGATCTCTTTGAATACAACTGCGATGAGAAGAAACGTAAGTAATCGTAACTAGCCCATTTATATTCTACAGTTGGACATGCCCATTATCCTGTGCATGAGGGATGTATTTTCACAAAACGCCACGCTGGTAAAGCGGGTTTGCGAGGTCACTTTATTAGAGGTGATGTGGTTCTTCGGGGCTTCTGGTGGCAGCTTTGTTAGTCGCCCTTAGTCGCCTATTACGACACTTCCGGGAAGAGATGGGGTGATGGTACTCTAAAGCCGCCACCACACGGCCAATGATATCATATAGTATTATTTTTAGTCTATATTTTTAGTTATTTCCTGCTTTTATAACTTATTGTAAGAGGCGGACTTAATGAAGGCATTCTCTAGCAGTCGACCGTTGGTTAAAATGAGATAAAGCGGGTACGGTAGAATTATACAGTGAGCTTAATTCATATGTATAATATAATAATAACAACAACAATATTTTATTAATATACCTGCTATTTTCCATTTTAATTGCATTTTTTACTTTGTAACATACATATATGTATTTATACATACATTATTTTTCACATTTTTCACATATACATTGTACATATATTATTTTTCAGAATATCGTCACGTCAAAATGGATGTATGCAAATACGTAGCAGCTGCCGCTGATCTGATCCAAGAGTAGTTAACATGTTTATAGGTACATTAAATTATGCTTCATTACAAGAATACATGAAAATAACATTTCAAACATTTTTGGAAGTAACGTCCTTTGTTCAAAGCAACTATATATACTCACCGATAAAACGAAACATCTCCATTGACTCGGTTCATCTTTTGAAGAACTTTTACAATTGATTATAGCGTAGATAGGCATTTTCGAGCTTTGTAACAACTACGAGCAGCGTAAAAAGTGTTCGGAACTTCGGGACAAGCAACGACGAACAGCTTGCGTCATTTGTCCCTCTATACCTGTGGCGTTCAATGCTGCGCCAATTGGAAAGGAACGATATTGTGACTTCATGTGACCTGGTGCATCAAACGTGTTCGAACTATATCGAACGTGTACGAATTACTGTTCGTATACTGAAGATGTTGCCCAGAGGCCAATGTGACATTATTGTAAAAAGGGGGGCCTTATTGTCGGTTCTAGTTTATCAGAGACTTTGGTGGAATTGAAAAAAATATTTTTTATTACTGTATCTTAAAAATCAGATGTTAGAGCATGTTTTTATTTAAAGTGGTTCTTGAAACAATGAAATTTGAAGTTAGAATACTGAATACTCAATACATTTATTGCTTTCATATGGTTACAACTAATATATTTTTCAATGAGCCCCTTAAGGCGTGGCGATGGAATGGAGACAGGCCCATGTTTAAATATGTAATTAGGTAAACAATGCATTTAATTTTATTTTTAATTTTAAATTTTATCTAATTTGAATTAGGAAGTTAATAATTATTAAGTATTAAATATTATTATTATTTAACATTGATCATTATTATTTTCATAACTATCATCATCTTCATTTTAAATATTTTTTTATAATAAGATTTTTTTGTATGGTAACATTTTTCGATTAAAAAAGACTAGCTTTATAATATTTTTTAAATCGTTTTGTTCACCTTTTATATGAGACAGAAATTTATTATAATTTTGAATATATGGACCTGTACTTTAATTTTGAATTTTCAGTTCTGATTGAGGTAGTATAAGTCTGTTTCTTCCTGGTCTAAGTTCATAACGACGGCGAAGGTCGTCTAGGGTCTAGGAAAATCTCAACTAAATCTAATAAATTTATACGAACGCCTTGCTCACGTGGTGTCACAAATGTTTTCAACTGGCGTTTATTTTTTTTCGTATTTTTTCTTGTTATATTTACAAACAGAAGCGTTCACATTAATCAGTCGCGGAGTCGCGGATACACTGTCCACGTACTGTGTACGTGGACACAAAGAGTCGTGTAAACATTGCAAGTGCGAGTAAGTATTTGACTTTACCTACTCGTACAAACTTACACGCTGACCCCTGTAACGTATTCTAAGAATTTCATAGAAGTGGTAACTTAGAATATATCTTTTTGGTATATATATATATTTCTATTGGTCGGATTATACATGACTATTGTAGTGGAGCACTTGAAACCAAAGCATAACATGGAGATTGAAAATATATAATAATAATAATCATATATTGTTTCTTAAAATTCATGCATGCAGCGTTTAATATAGTAAATTGACTTGACCGACTCGTGAATCGTTTAGATTTATAATGTTCTGATCTTCACCATTATTGCTCCATGATAACGCAAGACCTCACACTGCACGAGAAACCGTTGTAACTCTACAGGAGCTGCAGTTAGAAACCATACGTCATCCTCCGTACTCGCCAGACCTTGCTGCAACGGACTACCATTTTTTTCGTGATTTGAACAATTTTCTACGTGGTAAAAAATTTTCTTGGTAAATTTCGTGGTAAACCCCTAATATAAGGGGTTAAAGTATGAAATTGCCGATTTGTACTGAAAAATCAAAACTCGTTTTTTTCTAAAATGTAACATATTTATTTAATCAAAATATTTACCCTCATTATCTATACATTGTTGCCATCTAATCGGAAGTTCATTTATGCCTTTGCGATATAACTCTGGGGATGTAGATTCGACAAACTGTGTGAAAACATTTTGTACTGCCTCTTGGGAAGGTTTTATGTCAATGCAAAGTATCTATTCCTATAAAACGGCAAATTCATACTTTAACCCCTATTATATGTACACATATTCTATAACTAAGGCAACAGAGTGAAGTCCATTGACACTCACACTAGGAGCAATACTGTATTATGGTGTACCAATGGTCTCCCTTGGATCTGCATAATCTGCAGTATACACCGTCTCGTTATTTACACATTATGTAGGCGTAGTGCAACATTAATTAATAAGTGTGTGTATGTGGTTGTGCACGTGTGTATGTGTGTGTGGGTGTGTGAGAGAGAGGGGTGTAAGGGTGTATGTGGGTATGATAATAATATACTTGTTTATTTATATACCTTGTTATTATAGCCATCTATTTGTATACTTTTTATATAGTAAATCGTGTCTAAACTCGTACAATTAAAGGTTTTTCTTTGTCTTTTATTTATACTCGATGTTCCGCCACGGATTACACCGGCCGCGCCCACGGATTGGCTGAGTGTCAACTGCGTTGACTTGACATTGGGTTGCGTTGAGTTGACAAAAGTTACATCTATTGTATAAGGTCGGGGAAAAAGTTTCTTCGTATTTTATATACAAATTCAAGCAATTTTTTTAAACATTTAATTATAATATATGTATGCAGTTTTGTTCTATAACTTGTTGCCATCTTGTAGGTACTGACATGATCTCGTTGCTGTAGAAATTTTGGGATTTTTGGTCACAAAATTGCGACAAGTAGTTTTGGCAGTCCTCTCTTGATGTTAACCTTACACTACCTAAATAATTCTGAAGAGACCGAAACAAGTGGAAATCTGAGGGCGCAAGGTCAGGGCTATATGGTGGGTGCATCAACACTTCCCAACCAAGCTCTCTCAATTTATGCTGAGTGGCCAAAGATGTGTGTGGTCTGGCGTTATCATGATGAAAGACTACACCCTTTCTGTTGATCAATTCCAGGCGTTTTTTTCTCAATTTCTTGCTTTAGTCTCATCAACGGTTGGCAGTAGAGATCCGAATCGATGGTTTTGCCCGCGGTAAAAGCTCATAAAGAACGATGCTCTTCCAATCCCATCATACACACAACATCACTTTATTGCGCTTTAATCCGGGTTTCGCCACAGTCTGTGGAGCTTGGCCGCACTTAGACCATAATCTTTTCCGCACGTTCTTGTCGTAAGTGATCCACTTCTCATCACCAGTGATCAATATTTTCAAAAATAGTTCGGTTTCATTGCGTTTTAATAGAGAATCGCAAACGAATACACGGTTCATTAGGTTTCTTTCAGTGAGCTCGTGTGGTACGCAAATATCGAGCTTTTTTGTGAATCCAGACTTTTTCAAATGAGTCAAAACTGTTTTGTGGTCAATATCCAGTTCATAAGCAATGTCGTAACTACTTATATGCCAATCTTGTTACACTTTATCACAAATGGTATCAACTTTATCGGTAACAGGGCGACCGGAGCGAACTGCATCTTTAACATTAAGATTTCCTGACTGAAAACGCTTAATCCGGGTTTGTGCTACTCTTACTGACACTGCATTAGGTCCATAAACGGCACAATTTTATTTCGCGGATTGTATCGCATTTTTCCCTTTTTTGTAATAAAACTTTAAAATGTATCGAATTTCTTCGTTAGATTCACTCATTTTCTTGGACAGACAATTGAAAATTGGCGGGAAACTGGAATTTTGAAAATTGGATTTTTTGAAATGTTACTTTTTTAATGGTATCATAACCAGCCAGGTACAAATAGTTCAATCAAAGATATTGTATCACAATTTCATACATACAAAATACGAAAAGACTTTGTCCCCGACCTATTAGAATCGGAGTAGCCAACTTGTAAAGTGGTGACAATGGCTGCCCTACATAAAACTGAAACGTCTGAACCTCGTGAATTGCTTAGCGGTATGTATAAACATATGATTTCTGGAACCTTTTTTTATTTAGTTTAGAAAAGGCGTTTTGACAAACAGACTAAAATATGTACATCATAAAAACATATACGATCCTGAACATAGTAATTCCCGCTAATTCTTGCTTGCGTCTTCATAAAGATAATCCTGGAGCGTGCGCACCGTCCCATTACACGGCATCTCAGACGTTATGAAAGAAAATGACGGCTTTCATTTATATTTAGACCTCAAATATATAATGAAAAAATTAAATTAATGTACTAATTAATATATGTAAGTAATTAATGTGACTTTAATATATCGCATCCCATGCCGAATGGTGTCGGTCGATTTTAGAAAAGCATCACGTGTAAAGTGTCGTAAAGTGTAACTTTAATTGTAAAGTATAGCAATCGTGTCAAATGCCAGCATGTAGCTGAAAACCAGCGCTGTAACCCTCTTTGGTGTTGCAGCATATGCTGAGCTACATATCTTTTGGTCGACACACAATTACACCGCACTAGCTCTTATCCATCCTGTATTTTGAATTTTATGTATTATAGTGTTTTGGGTGTACAAATAAATGATTTTCGTTCTTTCTTTCTTCTTTCTTTCTAAAGTTCTCCTAAGTGTACCTCGATATCAATGTTTGCCTGGTGGCATTCATTGAGAGGTTACTCTTGTCCAGATGGACAAGAGTAATGGATTTTGGCTCCAGAGAGACCTCTAGAGACAAAAGATTACATTACATTACATTAAACCCTTTAATGGTAGAATACAATACATATACAGAAATAAAAGTCATACACTTCCAATCAAAATATCGGAGATTACTTGCGTCCTTTTCATAGCATCGGTATGTCTATACGTTTCAGATGGAACGAAGTACCCGGTAACACAATGCTCCATTAATAACCGACCGATAACACTCGCACTATGCGTTTATAGCGTGCTGAAGGGAGCCACACATTGTTTAGTGTTCCGATAACTAAGGAGTTAATTGAAGACGAATGGGGTTTTATTTGACAAGTTGTAAGTATATTTTCAACAAATTCACAGAAAAATACGTTGAAATGTATTGCATTTTCTACTTTATCGTATTTCCCGAGAGTTTCGGTAATGAATGAGATATGCCAGAGCTCATTCCCCATCCGATCCTATCCTTCCCCGATTTTTTCAACCGTTTTTCCCAATCCATGTCCCCATTTCGCCAACCTGGCCAAGCGGGTTGGCGAGTCCAAACTTCTATAGGATGATAATATAAGACCTTATTTAAAAAAAATTATATATCTTGAGTTTCCATATATCATGTATCACTGTAGTAGAACCTCCCAGAAACTCTCAAAGAAACAAATGGTCGTCCTGCCTGTGACGTATGGCGATCACGCGCGAAACCAATACCGACCCTAAATTCTGTGTGGATATGGTTGCGATTAATTTGTTCCTGTCGAATAGGTATTGAATTGACGTTCAAGCTGGGTAAGATACGAACTTTAAAGATCGTGAAAAGTAGATGAAAACAATAGCAAATAGAGTTTACGACTATTTTTGAAAATTATATAAATTAACTTGAGCTAAATACAACCTGTGAACACAATATATCTTGAATATTGAGATGAGCTTACGAGTTAATTGATGGACAACAACATATTGTAGTTAAGGATTAGGGGCTCTACGAGTCAATAAAGTCTCGTATCACTGCGACCATTCCTTTTCTATTGTTATCGCCAGCCTTCTTGTAGTTGGATTCCAATGTCTATGCCTGCTGATATCGCAGAATATTGGTTGCAGGTGTTGTTAGTAGTAATATGTGAGTAGCAGAGGTACTAATAGCTTCCTACTTAGTGCTGCAAATGAACTTTAAGAACCTTAACCGTTTTAGACTAGAGTGTTAACCGCCCTTGGGGTTAACAGCCTTGTTAAAGACCATCCAAATGTTAAATCAAATGTCTCGAGTCTTACAGGTCTTACATTAGCGCTCACTCAACACTAGGGCGTCGGCGCTCAACGCTTATCTTTACAACATTATAACTACCACTTTCCTATCTCAAAGAGCGCCGGTGGTGACGACATGGGCTAATGGTACTGCATATCATACCATTATTACATGCTAGTAGGTATTCTTGCAAAATAAAAATCATTTGTGAATTTGAATTATACTGACATTTAAACAATACTCACATTAGGCTAATAATTTGCAGATATGTCACACCTAATATTTATGACATTCATAACAAGATGAAAAAAACACATGCTTCCTCTGTACGGAAGCGCACCAAAGGTTGTTGTCAGTGTTTGCACCCTGATACAGTTTCCAGTTTCGGAGTTATTTATACCGAGTGTATTTGTTCAGATGCCGCGCACGCGCACCGCTTCTATTACCGGGTATGTGATAATACGAGTAGAGGAAACACCGAATTTTTGCCTTTGAATAAATGTTAAATGTGCTATGGTTATTTACTACACTTTAAAAATACCGAAGACTATGTTCTGAACATGTCGGTTCTGTTCCATTGCGGCCCGTTTCGACCCGCCCCGTTTTGTTTCATTTTATTCTATTTGATTTTTATTTCTTTTTATTTAATTTAATTATTTTAGGAGAATTTAGAGTTAAAAAAGGATAATAGGCTAACAATTCACTACAATAAAAGGTATTTCAGTTTTCACAGATAGCAATAAAGTAGGTATATTTTAAGATCGAGGTTAAAAAGTATACATGCATTTACTACATGCGTCGTATATATATTGTAGGCTATCGCATCGTATATGTATTATACATTTATGGTAGACGGTTTTCATATTGTTTCCGAGGGCACAAGACGATGCAACAGTACTAATAACTTATGTATTTTCATATTACGTCAGTTTTGTATGGCGATGCGCTCTTAAATGACCCAATAATTTATTAAGTTTATATGTTAGTAGTTTTATTAGAAATGGAGTGTTTAAAACCTTTTACTTATTTCCTTATTTCCTTTACGTCTCGGAAACCGCCTTATATACCTTGTATATTGCGCGATGATAGATTTTAATCAGTTGTTGTCCGCAGTTTCGTCTGCATTGACCGGGGAAAAAATATTTTGTTAGTCTAATTGTTATTATAATTGTTTTTTTTTTGCATATAAACAAACAAAGCAATTAACTGGTTATTGTCAATATTAACTGATGATAGTCCACCTGATTATCTATAGATCTATAAATAGATTATCTTTGCCAACCTGGCACGAAAGTATTGTGGTTGTGGCGTGATTCTAAAGGGATCCGTCTGTATTAAGCCTAAGTTTATCATAGTACCAGGTGTTAACGTCAGTGGACAATAGGTCGGATACATGTGAAGGCGTACTTTTGTAAATATTTGGGTGTCAAAATGGAAAGGTTACGTCAAAAATGTAACACACGGTAGCGCTGACAAATTATGGTATTTACTGAAGTAATCAAGCTTACATTAATACTTTGAAAAATGGAATAGTTATGAAGTAAATCACTATAATGGAGCATTTTAGTGATTGATTGTAATTTTTCTTCGCAACTGTTGCAAAGAATGTCCAAAAAATCAAAGTTAGGGAAATACAGTTCATCATACAATTAAGCCCTGCTGTGCAGCATTGCATCAGGGTAGCGTCAATGCTGCAATCCCAAAGCCCAAAGCCCAAGGCCCAAAGACATGCTGAGAATTAGAAAAAAGACTAAATTAATATAAGTTTAAATTTTAAATTTTGTGGAATGATATTTGTAACTGTGATTCTCAAACTAGGCAGAACCTGTGCTTCGAGAGCCAGTGCCTTCCCTTTTTTGCAGAGTAGTCCAATTAGACGGGGGAGAGGTTGCCGGTGTTGGATGCGTGCAGCATCCAACACCGGCAATTTAACAGAAGCTGGAAACTTGACTGGCCACGTTACTCCCCTCTCACAGAAGACTACCTTGAAATGAGGTACATTTCCCACTTTATCCCATTTCCCCAATGTACGTACGTGTTTTTCTGTAGTGACTGAGATATGCCAGAGCCCATTCCCATCCCATCCCTTACCGTTTTCCCTACCCTTTCTCCAAATCCATTCCTATATATCCAAAGACAGGCAGCTCATCCGGGGGTGTGCCAACGTTTGTCAAGTTGGACTAATGTTGGCATGTATCGCGGATGTCTAAGGTCTTACAGTATCCACTTACCATCAGGTGGACCGTATGCTCATTCTACCATTATGTCCATAAAAAAAATATGAAACTTAAACAAATATTTGTACACAGTAATGAAATATATACGAGATGGCTGACAAGCAGACAGACAATATCATAATTGAAAAAATATCACTAGTCCACAAGTCCGCAAGTTAAAGCAAACCAAAATTAAGTTTTGAAAAAAGCAGATGGAGATCAGCGAAATTTCTAAAATTTTACTTTAGAACCCGAGACAAGCACCCTAAACTATGTAGTAAGGCGTTAGATACTCCAGTAACCGTCCGCGTAAACACAACGCGCTTGTTAACCTTAAAAGTTAACAAGGATCGACCAGCACTTAGCCTGGGCATGTTAATTCGGTGGACAAAGTGAAGATTTATTTACATTGTCTAGTTGCGGGTTAAGTGGGTTAATTGTTGATAGAGTGTCCGTAGCACCTGCTTTATGTTACTACGAGATTAATTTCAGAATAGTTCATTAATAGCTAATGTCATAAATGGGAAACACGATTTGCTTGTTTTTTACTGTTTCTAATATAAAATTGTTAAGAAATTACTAAGCCAGGAATTGAACCTAAGGCACTCAGTGAAATGGTCAGTTAATAAATCCATCATCACCCAATAAATGCAAACAATACGTAGGCAGTACCCGTCGGATTATTCCCAAAGCACACGTAATTAAAGATACGGCTCAAATAAATAAATGTATTAGCGGAGTGAGTTACGATGCCTTGCGGAGTCCTGCTAATAAAATAAATGAAGAGTCGGCAATGGGAATCGTAGTGCGCTGGACATTGCCCAGTGCAACAACCACGTAAGTCCGCCTTGGGATTATTTCGATCAAAAGACCTTTAGATAGATGGATAAAGTAACCTTTATTGCACATGAATTACTTATTATTTTAAAGAAAAAGATCGTAATAGCAATTAATTTAGTTAATGAGATTAAGTGCAGCAATACACGTGTTTATATTAAATTAACATTCGTATTAGTGAAGTTGCAATACTTTATATTGAGGCCTATTCTCAAAACATTTCGTTTGGAATTTACATTTTTATTAAGTAACTAGCGGTGACATTGACTTCACGTGAACTTTAGAGTTATTTCCGTGGAAACCCTATACTAGATCTGCATTAAAAGTACCCAAAATTTCACTCCGCTAGATAAGCTATAACTATGCAGAGATTCGTTAAAATCCGTCTACTGGTTTTTGCGAGATGCACGTTCAGACAAACATACACTTTTTCAAAAAATATTTCATGTACAGACACGGCTCTGTTACGATTTTATTATATTTATAGATAAGTTTTTATTAAGTAACAAACAATTTATTGGACATTACTCACTGCTCGCCGTTTTATCCGTCTTTATCAGAATACTATCCTTTATGTTAGTTAATCTATCCTACGGATTAACATGTATCCCAAATTTGGTAGCGATTTGTTGTAAAATTTTTAGGTAACAACAAATAAACCATTTTCACACTTTGTAATTTCAGTTAAGATTAAAAGTTAATATGTGAAACTGTTAATGATAAAGTGAGAAAAAACTTTAAGTGGAAATAAATAAAACTTGAATTAAGAATTTGTAAAAAAAGGAAATCACTTGTATTACTATGAAAAAGGCTGAAATTGAAAAATTGCAATAGTAAAAAAATAAAAAAGTTCGTACCCATAAATCTAAAAATACAGACTTAGACTATTTTGCTTCACGTCGGGCCAGAAGAATCGGTGCGGCCTCTAGAGCAATTGATTAGCCGGTGCTCTTTGTGGCTGAGCCGACGCTCACAACAATTTGCTCGGGGCCGACCGCCCTAATTTTAATGGCCTTATAAAATTTATATTTAATGTATTTATCATGTGTGCGATTTGAGTGGATAAGCCTTTTGATCAAAGAAAAAAAAAATGTTTACATGTCATCATTCCAAAGACATCAGAAAAAATATTTTAACCATATAATTCATAATTATATATGAAATGCAGATAAACCTTAAAATATATTCATAACGGAATCGTAGTATCTATATAATCAGCTTTTCCTTACCCCTAAATAAACATAAATTGTAAAACAGAATCGTAAACGTTTCGAAACAATCTGTTTCTATGATCGTTGTTATTCATTTTTTAAAGGAATTTTGGCTTTCTATAGACATGCCAATCTCATTGTAGCCTTTGCTAATTACACTTACAATTATTTTAACACTGTCATAATATAATCTTAATTCTACCTGAAGACTATAAAATATGAATATTAAATTAGAAAGGGAAGGTCTACTCACTTCTCTCGTAAGATTTAAAAGCCGCTTATTGTTTTATTGCGCGCACACACGCCGCGCGCGCATTAAACGCTGTACTGCGTTATGCGACGAGGTGCCTCCAACAAGGGAATATAGTGATAAACACGCACTAACATGCCGTCTGGGAACAACATAACATTGAATGTACTGGGTAAAACAAATATTTTCTTGAAGATCACATTTCTGAGTTTATGGACATAAAATTCTATTTTACAATTTTTTTAGTTAATTTTTTGTACTCTGTATTTAAGCAATTATGTAGAAAGATTTTACTAGAATTTCAAAAATATTGGGCTTTTTAAAAATTTCAAAATAATGGTTTAACTGAAGAAAAACTTGTGTGCGGTGTCAGCCGGCTTTAGAGTATCACCACTCTACCTCTTCCTGTGCGTGTCGTGAACGGCGACCAAGGGATGACAAAGCGGCTACGAGATACTCTGAGGAACTAACTAGATAGATAGATAGATAAACTCGTTATTGACACCAATAATTGTTGCCAAAAGACAATTGAAGTAAGTGACACGAAAAGTACAATAGGCGGCCTTATCGCCAAAGCGATTGCTTCCAGGCAACCTGTGGGTGGTAAGGATAAAACTACATTAGCTCAAAAGCGTGGACTCGCCAACCCGCTGTGTGGCCACTTGCCCTCAGATAGACAGCCTGACTTGTTGCCCTTCAAAACAAAGCTAAAGGTTGTGTATCACAAAGGGCTGGGAGTCACCTGCTCCCAGATAGAGTGCCTAGCTTGTCACGCCCTCTTTATAACAAAGATAAAGTCATGCGACAAGAAATAGTCTATCTAGTTAGTCCAGAATCCTAACTATTGAGGAACCGACGCCGACGACTTGAAGAAGTTCGCGCGCGGTGATGCGAAGAAAACTGCCGAAGATTGTGTCTAGTAGCGAGCCCTGGGAGAGGCCGATATCCAGCAGTGGAGAGCTGATGGTGTGGTGTAGTAACCATTGAGTATGTAGGTATACTTCGACTACTATATAGATAGTCAAACGTCAAATCATATTAAACGTATTTGTGGTGCATAATTTGGACGCATTAGTTAAAATCGTGAGCCGAAATATTCTGTAGAATTTTTCATGACAATATTCAACAAGTGACGCGTGCGCTCAAAGATTACCCGGCGCGCAATACAAGCAACGCAAACATGTGACACGAGTATGTGATGCGCGTCTACATGAACTTAGCCCCTTATATGCACAGGGGACAATTTATAGATGCAGTTACACTTTTCATTAAGATCCTGCAAAGTACATTCAGTTCATTGAAGAGGGCCACAATGCGACACGTGCGCATTGGCCCGGACCTACCCCACGAGTGAGCGAACGATCGATGGGGAAACACGCAGTGCTGATGCCGCGCGCATGCGTCCTACTTGCTGTACCATTAGCTACACAAGTGTTTAAGTAAAGTTTATGAAAAAAATTGATGAGGTAATCGGGTCACAATTTTATTAAGATATTCTTGTGGCTGTCTGATAGATAACGTTAATTTAACGTTTTTATTGAAAAAATAAAAATATAATATTATTATGATAGACAGAGAGTGAAAACAGAGACTTGAAAAAGCCAATTAATCAATTAATAATTTAAAATGCATATTAAAGAACGTTTAAACAAAAAACAGATGTATTCAGATGCTTATCTAAATTAACCTTTTATTCGATATAATTTATAATATGTTATATTTGATATGTATATTAATATACATATATATATTGGTATATTAATTGAGAACCGTTATATTTCTACAAAAAAATCTATAAACTTTTATATTTTTCTATAAAAAAATATTAGTATCGTTCAAAGTCGCTTACTTTTTCATAGAACATACTGCGTAGGACATTTGTCTTCTAGAATAGATTGTAGGTTTTGTTGATTCAAACGATAAACGATTATATATTTAAACGCAAAACGTACACATTCAAAAATATATTATAAAGCATTTTTTATAGAAAAGGTGTCAGATGAAGGCGGAGGGTATAATGTCCCACTTCTCGACACACGACTCCGATTATATCACGAGGGGGTTTCGGATTATAATCCACTACGCGAGCGTACACTGTGAATTGGTGGATATACATGCCCGAGGTTGTATTGTTTTATTCTAATTCTCAGGCATTATTTAATAGAAACTCATAGTACGAGCTGCTGTTTAAACTCACGTATGAAAGAGAGTCTAGATTAAAGCAATTATGGTTCCGGAAAAAAATTTATGCACTGCATGAGAAATTTATTTTTTACTGTATACCTATTGTTGTAAAGATAAATATTGTTGTTGTATACATATTGGTTTTGTATATTTTTTTGGATACCTATTTATTTAAACTTTTGTGTCACTTTCACCGTATTGTTTGATATGCAATAGTGATTTTACTTACAATATTTTGATATTAATATTTTAATTTTAAAGTTTTACATTTTTCTTCCAAAAATAAATCCTAACTACACTTGCCATTTAGTATGTCAATAGCGAGCATTCACGCCTCCCTACTAATGTACTCGTGTTTACGATATAGATACTTGCCAATGTTCCCGGTAATGAGCGAAAATACATACTCGTAGCTCTGGCAGGGGTATTGTCGTAGCAATTACGTTGACATCGATGTCTTTCCAGGGGTTGTAAAGCATGATGCAATAATTAAACACAACATTCCTTAAATTATGAACATTTATTTTTCTAAAATAAAATATATTATGTAATTGATTATTTATTATAAGTATTCATGATACTAAACAAATGTCTTCGAGGGACCCACATAAAACGTAACAACAAATAATAACCAACAAATAACATTAACAAAGAAAAACAAAACAAACAAAGGCAACAAAAATATAACAAGTGATCACTTCCGAAACTAGACCGAACGCAAGCGCACTCCGACACGGAATATTTTTTTTAATTAAAAACAAGATGGCTGGCGGAGAAAGGTGACGCGCTCCTGGTGCGACGAGCACGTGAAACGAAAAGGTGTAAGTTTATTTTTGAGATACGCAATTTCTCTAATATATATTTCATAAATTGTAACTGTTTATAATTTGTTTTATTTATTAAAATAAACATATTTTAATTATAATAACACTGGGTTTGGGACATTTTTTAATAACAAAGTGGTATTTTATAGAAAATGTTCCATAATATTTATTAGTTTTTTATTATAAAGTATGTATAGTATTAGAATAATGCGAAGTAAGTAATGGTAATATATACGACATGTAAATTCAATGAGTGATTTTCCTCAATTTCGTATTTTTTTGTGATCTTTCATATCGAAGTATTATGATACTCTAGCGATATAAGGATTGCGACGGATTAGTATTGATTAGTGATACTATCGCTATCAAATGGTAACGTCAGGATGAAAGTCGAAGCAATATGAAAGTGCTAAATGGCACGCAGTATCAATGTAAAATATATTTTTCTTAAATAAATTCAAGCAACGGAATCAGGTACAAAATTATTCTGTATTCAATTTAACATTCTCATTCCAACGAACATGTAATCAATCAAAATTTGGGAAAGCTCTGCGGAAAGCTCTAGCGAAAACTTTGTGTGCGTGACATTACTGCGGCCGGTTTCAGTCGCGCTTTGCGGTAGCCGCGACTACCTGAAAGCTCCTGGTGTGTGCTGAAACGACGCTGTAAAAGCTTGTAAAAAACTGAAAGTAAACCGTTAATCACATTGTTGTAAGAGTATTGAGTGAAGTGAGACAGAGAAAATGTAAGTATTTTTAAATATGTGTGTAATGTTGGACTGTAAAATTTACATAAGTTGGGGTGGAAACCTTAATGAAATTTCAAAAAAATATTAAATTATTAATAAATATTATTACGTACACATATTTATGCGACTTCTTATTTATTAACGAATAGTTCATTTTGAAAAAAAAGTAAGAAAAACTTTATATAATTTATCTTTGTCAAAGAAAGCCGCAAAACAGAAATGTTTATAGTATGTAAACAAATAATAAATCTATCATACTTCTAGAGATATATGTCTATCAGATTTTATTTATAAATACTACATAATTCAAATTTTCTGTATGAAAATGAACATCAACAAAATGACGACGCAACTTTCCTTACCTCTAACGGAACTGACATACCGTACAATTATTCAAACATTATTTATGACAGATATATATATATATATATATAGATATAAGACTATAAATTATAAAACTAGATTATAACTAGATTTATAAAACCTTTGGAAACGATTTCATCAGCTTGAAATCTAATTACCAGAATTCTTTATCCGTCTGCTTACTAGTGACTTTAAATCTGTTTCTACAAAAGTCACCTATATCTAAAGGATGTTGTAAAATCAACGTTACTATTACGACTGTAATAGTAACCTAGGATAACAAGATTTTTGACAACAATCCCCTTGCGTTATATTTTATTAAAAATACCCTATAACTTTCCCGCGCACAAACGCGATACAAAGTAATTATATCTCCCGCCGTGGGTATCGTATAAGGCGACTAAGGGATGACAGAGCGGCTATCACAAGCCCTGAGGAATTACACCACGTATAAAAAAGTGGACTCGCCAACCCGCTTGAAGTTCGCGGCGCTTTAACGCCTATGCATTTGTCATGCATAAGACAATGTGCTCGAGGAGGCCCCGTGTACAGAGCAGTGGACGATAAAAGGTCTGGTAACGTCGGAACACAGTAATGACAGCCCTAATAAAATTAGCCCAGTAAGTCATGAAATCAACGAAATCGCCACGAATAGACAGACAGACGTTGTTCTTTATATCTATATATAGAGATGTTATTATTTGAATTATATTTTAGAATAGTAATTTTGCATCCGGTTTAAAAGCTGAGCTTTTAAAAAAGTAAATTTTGTTACAAATGCAATATAAGGTAATTATCCTAGATAATATTCAGGAGTGTCAGAAGCATCGTGTATATGCATTATATTTTTAATCTCTCTCTCTAATTTGCTTGCCCTAATTCAGAGGTGGAATATGGTCTACCCTTGTTAAAAACAGAGGCCCAAGTGAATTTTGATGACATTCGAGTAAAATGCAAAAAAACAATAGTGAAGTTTTCTTTAATAGAAACTTGGAGTTGTCGCTGTTTATTTTTAATTTTTCCGAATATAATGTTACTTTGCAAGATATTTTGTCCAAGATACAGATTTTTTTATAGTTGGGAGCCAGGGTTCAATTCAATTCGTATCATATACGAATATTTAATAGAAATAAAGAATCTTGAATTACTTTTGTGAAAAATGTTTAAATTTTTTAAAAGGATAGTAGAGTTTATATAATGCTAATAAATCGTATTGTGTAAGATATTTATTTTTAAAAAGGTTTGTTTAAAACGTTTTATTATAATATATGTGGAAAATAATTGTTAGAATATATTTTTTTATTATGTCAACACAAAAAGGCGAGTGGATTTCCGATGTTTTGGCTGTCAAGATAAAAGGAGGGATGTCATGGTGGAAAGCAAGACTATAAAGTAGCAGATTATATATGATTCTGGGCCTGACCGTTTTGTACCTAATTTGTATTAGAAGCTAGAATATACGAATTTAAAAGCCGATATGTGTATCACTGGATTCCTGCGTTCTACAATTGTAATATTAACATCTATGTATCTCTATTCATATGCAGCAAATAAATTATTTGATTTGATCGTTAGTACGGTGTAATAGGTGTATGTCATGAATTATATTTTATTATTTTAATTTTGTATCCAAATAATACTAGTTATGACTAGCTGGCTTTAAATGAGCTAAGTTTTGTTACAAATACAAGTATAAAGTAAATTCTATATAACGTACAGGCGTGTCAGGAGCATAATTAGGTGATTCATACCGTTTCAAGTCGTTAGGCTGCCCCCTTTGGCACACCATACCACAGTAAAGTCGGTTGGCATTCTGCCAACATTTCTATTGATTGACATAGTACCATTATCTAACCTAGAATTAAATGCATTGTGTGTCACAACATTACTTGATTAAAATCGACAATTAAGTAAATGATAGTAGGTATAGTTCCAGACAATTAAGCATATACTAATATAATTAAGTACCTACCGTGAAAAATCAATTATGGATATAAAAAGTTGAAGCAATGCTGTCCTCCTGCGACTAAATTAAAAACTATTTTTTCTCGTCAATAATTTTGCTTGTTCATCAGTGTTAAAGTTCTGTGGGCCCATGGAAATATACAGTAATTTCGCGTTTGATCCGTTTTAGAGCATGGCGAGCTCTAAACGTCATGATAATATCCCCAAAACATTCCATGACGGTGGCAGTTGCCAATCTTCCCATGGAAAGGCTGCGTGTTTCAATTGACTCTGTTGGAGTAGACAGAGCTTTAAAATCTCGAAAAAATGTATACGGGCAATATGTGGGACTCGAGACCACGTGACAGTTGTAAAATACTGTTTCAATTACTAAAGATTTTACCTCTAGCCTGTATGTACATTAAAGACACATGTATACTTGTATGTATAGTACACATGTATAGCCTAGCCCTAGAATAAAAATATTTGAAAGAAACGCCTACTGTATGCCCATTATATTCTACAACAAGTTGCCGCAAGCAACTAAAGAACTAACCTCTATCACTCTTTAAAAGGAAAATTTATAGATGGCTATTAGAACACAGGTTTTATTCTATTGACGAATATTTGAATTTTAAAGATGAATAGGCGTATAATTGGTAAAAACTTATGATAAAATACAACGATAATATTGACTTTATGTAAATTAATTGACCGTTAATTTATATATTCTGATAATTTTTAATTCGCTCCCCACTGACATAGGTTACTTATAAACAGCCTCAAGACGAGGCTTTAGGAACACTACATCAGTAATTCACAAAACTAATAGTATTTTTTTTCTATATTTATATTATTTGTATGCATGTATTATATTTATGTTATCTTATTCATATGTATGATCTTTATATTGAATATCTATTTTTTTAGTACGTATATTTATATATTTTATCATATAAGTATATTATCAATGTATTATTATATTATTATTGTTATTAATTATTGTTACTCTATATTGTTATTTATAGAGAATGCCTTAAGGCATTAAGTCCGCCTCTGTACATTATACTGCATAAAAAAATAAATAATATTGTTTCAATTTAATTTGTTGGCACACCTGAAAGTGTACTTTTTGTTTTGTCTTGTCTACTCTTGCTTATCTTTGACGTTTTCTAACATATTATTACGAGTATGATTTGCGTGTTACTCTAGCAGAATACAATGATACAATCTGTAATAATTATAACACATGTAAACCATGTATTATTGAAAAATAAATAAATAAAAAATAAAATGAAAACTGGCCACAACTTTTGAAAGATTGTATAGAAGCAAATGATGACCATTTCGAATAAAAGTTATGTTTTTAAAATGCTTACCCATTTATTTCTAAACTAACACGCATTCATCTAATAAAATTATAATATAAAAAAATATCAACGTTTTCTTTGTAACAATATGTATGGCTAGACTGGGTATATACCGCAATAATATATTATATTAGTTTGTATGATATATGTACTCGTACACAGTAGCAAAATGTATTATATTAGTAGGTATGCATGAACGTATATCTATTGTATATAAAGTATGCGTGTATGTGTATATGTTTATATTTACTATATTATGTATGTCATTATTTTTATATGTATATTCGTATGTATGTATATTACTATAAGAGTATCTATTTAAACTAAATTGCATACGCGTTTATTTTTTATTTTTCTGTTTGATCTGGTGGTTGACTGGTAGAGAATGCCCCAATTAAGTACGCCATTTGTATAAATAAAATACTTGTGCAATGAAGTTCAAATAAATAAATTTAATTGCAGGGCAGCACCAGAGGGAGGGACCCCGGGAGGATTGGCCACAGCTGAACTTCAGACTGGACCAGATGGCGAAATTATTGGCGGACCACGTACGCCGCAGCAGATAGCAGCGCAGCGACGGCTGCAGCAGACCCAGGCACAGGTCGATGAGGTACGCCGTGAGAATGAGAAGAATATACCTACAGTACAATACAATAATGCAACTAAATAATAATGTAAATAAATTAATAATAAAACGAGACACAGAAGTTGTGATAGAGTCCCATTACTGTCCCATCCTTGTCGCCTGTGAAATAATTTGTTTAATTCTTTTGGTGTTTCGCTTGAGGTTTTATTATTGTGCATACGTGTTCTAATCGGCATTAAATCTCAGGATTCCTTAGGACAATATCATTTTCAAATTTACGTTCTTCTTACATTGACAGTTCTCTTTTTTCTTGTGAGGTGGAAGTGAAACAAGGTTCACATGTATCAGTGATGTGTGACTACCGTTTGTTGCGATAGTGGTAAGGCTCGATCATATATGGTTTTTGAATAACTGACAAGGTAGATGTTATGCCAGTTAATCTTGTAGTCTTGTAGATGTATATGTGAGAGGAGATTTAGATAATTGTAGAGAATATAAATAATTTTATATAATGGCAGCCCATATTTATTCCGGGATCGACAACCGATAGGGTAGAAGAGTTCTCGTACCGATAACTTGTAGTTAGAACTAATACGTTTTTTTATAAATTCCTGAGTAATATCAAAACTCATCCAGAGTAGTTTTTTTATTTTTAAATAATTGTCTTCGCAAATTTTCAGGTAGTTGACATAATGAAGACTAACGTAGAGAAAGTACTTGAGAGAGACTCGAGGTTAACAGAACTGGATGATAGAGCAGGTAAAATCGTAGGAAACACCTTTGACATTGCTATATTAAATCAATTTGCCGCCAGAGTTGATATGTTGTTCTTTGACAAGTAGCTGGTAATAACATTTTCATGTTTACAAACCACTATCTAAATTGTTTGAATTACAGATGCTTTACAGCAAGGCGCGTCACAATTCGAACAGCAAGCGAAAAGCTTGAAGAATAAGTTCTGGCTACAAAATCTAAAGGCAAGTTCAGGGCCTATAATTAATCTTTAAACTCACGTTATTAAGTAAATCTATAAAACATCATAAAGTAAGGAACGAAAAGTATCGACATTACATTCCACTTTGTAATTTATATTTCCACTTCAGAAAACATTTTTCTTTTGTTTCCTATTAAGTTTCCTTTCAATATTTTTTTTTTCGTACGTTAGCTATGTCCACGAACTTACGTGTAATAATAAAAAAAATAAAACTAATAAGATTAAAAACGGTATATCATAAACAAGCTGTAAAAATATAGGCTTTGTTAAAGATATATTTGGTAATGTTGAATTGGTAATCATTGTTGAAATCATTAATAACATGATTAATTATGTTCCAGATGATGATTATTATGGGCGTCATCGGAATCGTAATTATAGGGTTACTGTTTGGTAAGTAATAACAGTCTTACAATTTAGACAACAATGAATGTTGTAATGTGATCGAAGCTTAGTATAGTATCGATCGAAGCTGTAATGTGATAGATGTGTTCTGTGTATGCATCGGGCGTTGAGAGATAAAATTTGACTCGCTTTGAGGTAAAAAGATAAATAATATCCTGTAAATAACTTTATTGGCTTCATTATTTCTATGTTCGTTTATTTATTAAATGTATTGTGATGTCTTACTGTTCAGCTGTACAAATATATTTAAAAATCATAGAATTATTTCAAATCAATCAATACAAAGTTCCAAATCAAGGTAAAGGTCTTTTCTTGTAGTTAAGACAAGCTAAAAAGGCCTTAAAACGTCGCGCTAGCTATAGCGAGTTGGCAGAACTTATGGTAGCTGACCCACGGCTCACCAGGCAGGGTGGTTGTCGCCTGATATGGTGTTGATATTTATTGAGCACTACCTGGGGGTCACGGGGACACGAGTGGGGTATGGAAAGGATATGTACTACCAACACTTGCTAACAATACAATTGTTAACATGAGTCAAATTTTATCTTCACTAGCCTAACATGTTGAATGTTACAAATACATAGATACTGCATCAAAGAGGTTATCAATCAGTGTCTGTATTATACAATAAACTTGTGTGTACGTATTCTCTGTGTTTCGGAAATGTTACCATGTTAATTTTAATTTGTGTTTAGAAACGCTTAAAGTATAGTTTTTATTGGTTGGTCAATCGCTCTTCTAAATTCTGAATTTCTGTCTTTGCTTAATCTTCTAGCAGAGATTGGCATTAGCGGATTTACGAGTAAAATACTATATTATGCAAATGAAGTGAGAGTGGGCGTCATTTTATTGGGTGCAAAATTAATAGCATTTTGGTCATTTTTTATTTCTAGTTTTGGTAATTTCTTCAAAATAACAAAGATCATACAAGTCGTAATATGTATTTTGCACTGAGACATCTTCTATCTAAGAGGAAGAAATACGTTTGAGATCGTACAATACGTCTCAGCATCCAATCTAATTTTTAGCTCTGCATTTACTGTAGTAAATTTTCCTTATTGACAACTGTATGTGATACTACGGGGTTGCGTAGAGGTTAGTCGCTTCGAGGCATATGTTCTGCTTACGGCTGTTTCCAGGTGATAACATTAAACAAATGTTTGGTTAGTTCGATACCGTGGCGCGTCATCTGTGCCGAGCGTCTCATCCGGAGTATCGGGCGCAACTGCCAATAATACTTTATCGGCTGTTACTAATAATTGTGAGTAAGATAGACCTTCCCTCTACTTTTAAACTTCTTCCTTCTCTTCTGCTTCTGCTTGTATGCATGTTTCAAGAATTTTGCACTATGTCAAGGTTAGATATAAAAAGTTTTTTGCTTTTGTTCTTATTGTAGTTTGATTTCATTAGTTAACATATTCATTGGTACTAAGGTTTGATTTTTGGTAAGTATTTTAATCATTTTTAATCTATTTGTTTATATTATCTAGTTACATGGAACATAACGTAGTAATCAAATGGATAAAACTTCTAACCAAATCAAAATTTTTGTCTCTTATTAGTCCCACATGAACATAAATTTGAACTCTATACTCAGACAGGTCGCCTGTCCAAGTTAAATCAGCCATCAGAGGCTGCAATATTTTTAAAGCAAAAAGACATGTTTTTTATAAGAAATCAGCCAGATATACACCATGAAAACAATGTAGGAAGTTATCTAAAGACCGGTATATCAAAACGGGATTAGTGATGGTATTGAAAATTGGATTGATGAGTTGGCTAAGTGATTTGCCTTATTTGAATGGGTTCTTGATTCCCTTCTGGTGACAACTCCTAGGTAATTCCTTCGTGATTAGTTTCGGTTTCTATAGGGACAATATCGAAAGTGAGATGTGTACAATCACAATGTACTACCTACCTACTTTGAGTCAGTTTATTAGAATTTTTGATTTTTTTTACCTTCATTGACAATTTTACAATTAAAGACATCAAGTAATCGTAGTTAGGCATTTTAAACATATTTTACTACACAAGTCTTTTATATCAATATAGGTATTAATTGCACCTACATTTGTGCTTCGTGTGATATCATCATTAAACTTGATATTATATCCTAATAAGAACATACGTACATATAGTCTTATGTTTTTATTTGGAGATTTTTGTGTAAATTCAAAAATAATACAGAAAATCAATACATTTATTACAATTTCACTAGTGTCTATATCATTCAAGTCATTAATTTTGTTTTCAAAGGTGATAAGGAAGATATAATAATATACCTTATACGTATTTATTTCAGGAAAATATATGTAATCAAATTATTCATCATGCCCTGGGTTCCACTTCAAACGAGAAGCATACGACCTGAAGTTACTATTTATAAACTACTTGCATTGTTCCTTGTTGAAAATTTGACTTGACGAATAAATAGTTAAAATTTATAGCCGAAACGAGAAACAACAAAAATTCGAAATGTCAATATAATAAAGACCCAAAGAGGAAACCGTTTCTTGTTCACATTTATTCATTAAACTGGACTTGTTTAGCTGCTCTAATCACAGCTAGCTCATGACCACGGTTGAGTGTAAGCCACTCAGTACATCGGATAAAATAAAATAGGTATAAATAAGTTTTTATTTTATTTGGCATATACTTTATTTTTTTTTTTTAAATTAAAATTAAATTTTAAAGTTTTAAAATTGTCAAATCGGACAAATGTGTTTCGGTGTTACCTATTTCTATTGTTACATCTAATGAGAGAAATAGTTTATTTGTAAACATATAATTTTTAATATCGGCATTCTGATTAATTTTAACAAAGTATTGATTTCAGTTTTATGTATTATCGCTTTTATCTATTATATGATACCTTTTTAAATTTCGTAGTTACATTGTTATATATTACATAAAGAATATTCTTATACGTTCCTGAGATACGAGTATTAAGAGTATTTTAGTAAATTAAAAAAAATAGATAAAACATTAGCTTTAAATTCATGACACATTATTATGAAACGCCGTTCTTCGTCTAAAATTAATTTGCGTGCCTTGAAGTATATTATCTATTTAGAATCCAAAATTCTACTCAAACGGTCGTTTTGTATTATTTAGCTGTATTTTGTATTATGCTAATTATCTTTAGAATTATGCCATTGAAATATCGCAAAACCTGAAAACAGCATTGAGAGTAGAATCAATTCTCCCAGTTTTTACAATACGTTTTTTTCGTGATTTATAGTGCAATTCTAGTATGTCATTCATTCTACGCGTCTCGCCTGAGCCGCGAGTGCAGGCCGCCTGGGCGCTCGGTCTGAGTAATGAGCACTACGAACGTACTAGACAGGACAACGAAACCTTACATGTTTGTAATTTCTGATTTATTCCCTACGTCAATTTTATTTGTCGTTAGAACGGTTTTATATATTTTAAAATGGTTGGCAGGTTGTAAGTTTTGCGTTATGTCGGTGACTAGTTGTATATGTGCGTATTTGTTTCATATTAGAAAAAATAAATGACCTATTATAAAATGCTCTTAGTGGCATTTTAATCGATTTATTAGTGAGTGAGATCTTCCAATGTAGTGGAATCTATCTGTTATATAATGTAGAATATATATTTATACAACTATAGAGTAAAAAAATACTACACTCATTTATATTTTCCTCAATTATATGATACGGAGTTATTTTTTGTTTTATTTTGCTGGAACATATAAATATATAACACCAAACTAGCAGAAAGTGTAATAAAGAAGGAATTGGTGTTAAAATTTAGGAATAAGATGATTTTGTTCTTAGGGTTTATATTTGAAGTATATTTAATTTAAGTATACTATATTATACACAGATGTGATTAAACTTATGGCTATTACTCACTTGTTTATATATAGATGTTGTACTTTTCAGATCTATGAATTATTATATA
Source organism: Sesia apiformis (assembly GCA_914767545.1). Classification (NCBI taxonomy): domain Eukaryota; kingdom Metazoa; phylum Arthropoda; class Insecta; order Lepidoptera; family Sesiidae; genus Sesia; species Sesia apiformis. The sequence goes on along the minus strand of OU611967.1, from coordinate 9,753,047 downwards.
AAATTATGCAAATCTTTTCATGACGTCTTGTTAAAATGTACCTAATAATCACGATCAATTTGGGATTAATTATTGAAACTGATAAGTATTTGACTATATCAAATCGCTCTTTATTTGACAACTTATAATAATATGATTATTTATAATCCCTTGTGACACTTGACTTTTCTTTTTATAAGCCTTCAATTACATAGGTAACAGAATATCGGTAACGCTGGTGCTGTAGATGTTTGAAAACAACGGTCGCTTACCATCAACAGGCTTTCTACTCTAGCCAAATATTAAGTAAAATGAAAGGTACACTATAATTATAGCTTTATAAAGCAATTGTAAGGTTGTCTCCATTAGATGCTTCAATGTCAATTATACAATTTACTAATCTAAATAATTATTATTCTACAATTGTCATGATAGTGTGTCGCTTCTTATAGCTACGAATGTATAAGGTCTTACAAAAATAGTGCAAAATGCAGGGTGGCTTGTGGACAAATTAATGTTTGAAAAATAAAAATAACAGTAACATTTATTAATTACTTATTTATTATCATTTTTTGGGGAAAGATTTTCCTTGCAACCTGAATACTCTGTATGACAAGTGGCACCATTTTAATATGTCAATTAGTACAAAACTATCTAAGACTATCATATCTAACTATAAATTAACATGTAGTTCGTCATATTTTATTGTATTTAAAAATAAATAATTGGTGATTAAATTAGTAGTATGTGCATAATACTTTACGTAGTTCATACCTACTAACTAGAAGCCGACGTGCTTTAAAGGTGACCTAACCGAGAGAGTGTGGATAGTGTTATGCACTTAGGAGTTAATTAATCACCAATTATTTATTTTTAAAATAATAAAAAATCATAAAAAATTACGTTAATTTTTAGTTAGAAATAGTTTCAGTGCACTGATTGACATTTAAAATATTTTACACATTTTTTTAGGAGCTTTTATTGTTTGATAGTGAATTAGAGATTTACTCGAATTACTGTGTCAATTTATATTACAAGTATATTAACTATATCTGTGAAATGAGTGAGTGATATTTATTGAATTTACAATTTATGTGGAAATTTATGAAATAAAGAAAATTTAAAATAAAATTATATAACAACGTTGTACTCTCAAAGGACGATGTAGGTACTATAAGGTTGTAACAACTATGTAGAAGCTAAAAACTAAGAGAATAATAAAACCAAAACCGTTTTATTCAAATATGAAATTCTGATGTAAACATAAGATATACAGAGTTAAGTACAAATACTTACTTGCACCCTCTTTACGCCGATTTTCTTCTGTTTAAAACTAACATCTTTGTATTAGGACTTTTTAAACTTCAGGACCTTTTTCATACAAACCACTCACTCACTCGCACCGATTTACATAGATGTAGTACGCGCCACCAAAGAAGTCCCGCGGAATTTAAGGGAACTAAATATAATAAGTCGGCCATTCTGCAAAATAAATGTTATTATGCCCGTTTATAATTTACTTCCTAATCTTGGCACATTTTTATTGGTAGGTAGGTGTAAATAAAAATACATAATTTGATAGGGTAAATTAAAAACCAATAAGCTGGAAACATTTTGTCGGCCGATCACAGCACCGCGCCTACATGACTTCTTTTGTGACGCCCACTCTAGGTATTTATTAGTAGCGGTTTCACTAGCAACCGTTTATGAATGATGTAGTAATGTATAGGGAGTAGTACAGAGCAACAAAGACAGAGACTTCATTTAAAAAAGTAACATTTTATTCTAAGAATACATAAAATTCAGAAAAGTCATAGAAGTAAAGACATTAATTTTATTGATAGAAATTCTTTGTTAAGAGGTTGCAGCAATTTTTTATTCAAACCTTAATTTTCTTAAATATCTTATTCTCTTGACTTAACTTCTTATTTCTTAATTACATTAATTAATGATTTCATTATAATTAATTTAGGTATACAAAAATTGTAAGTACAATAATAAAAAAATATGGTGCCATTGACAATATTAGTTCTTTTATAATGACTGTGAATTGGAATGATAGATGTGTTAATGAAACGAAGTTGTGTCGTAGTTTAGAATTATAATTATTTGATTGAGTCGGTGTTGTGCTAGCTTCTCTTTTATTTACTAATAAATATTTATATGCAATCTATTAATCCATTTACAATAGTAATAGTTGTAAAATATTCTAATTACGTACGGTGTTAATAATTAAAGTACCATCTACATATTTTTTACTTCATATAAATTATAATAATTTGGGTCTTGTTTTAACAACTAAAGTGTTGATGTTTTTTCCATCAAAACCTTAAAAATCCTCGATGATGAAAATTTTAACATATTTTATTGGACTTACCTATCTATACCTATCTACTGATGATAATGTAATACACAGGATTAAATAAAAAATACTTCTTAATACTTCTTTTGTAAAAATCAACAACTTTTATTTATTTATTTATTCTTTACTGCACATATCACTATGTGCAGTAAAGAAAAAAATCATAAAAAGTGCAGTAAAGAATAGTGCTTGTAGTACAGTAAAGAATAGAATGTGCAGTAAATAGTGCTTCGGCACTATCTCCCAGTCAACCTTTGGGCTATGCAGAGATGGTCTGGTAGGTGCAATAACAATAACAGTAAAAAATAAAGGAAAATACTATAATTACAATGCTAAATAACGCGAACATATTAAATGAATATGTAATTCCATAATACATATAAATAAATATAAACATATGTACATAGATACATACAAATATATACAACGTTTGTTCTACAACTTTTTACACTTTTTATCACCTACCTAAAAATATACCTAAAAATGTGATCTATTCGGTGAAGTGAAAAAATACGCAACGTTTTCAAACTGACCTTTGTCATACGTAGTGTATATACATGTGTATACATATATTAGTGTATCAAAAACAAAAAAATCTTTTTTGGAGAGAAATATGAAGTTCAATAAGAGCTGTAGTCGTAATAAAAAAAAAGCTGTTAGTTTTAATGATGCAAAACCAATGTTTAAGGATACAAATGCAGTGCAACCCCAGCCCTTTCAGTATCCACTGCTGGACATGGGCCTCCTCATGCACATTGACTCGTGCATGAGGGATGTAAGCCCTTTAAACGCAACGCTGGCCAAGCGAGTGGGCGAGTCCACTCTTTTAGAGGTGGTATAGCTCTCCAGGGTTTGTGGTAGCCGCTTCGTTATCTATTAGTCGCCTTTAATGACATCCACGGAAATAGATGGCGTGGTGATATTCTATAGCCAGCCCACACGGTCGAATATAATTTTTAAACACATGAAATTCTGATATTTGAATGCGCTCAAAAATTTGCGCTCAAATGTTATACCCTAATCGCCTTTTACGACACCCGCGGGAAGAGGTGAGGTGATGCTATTCTATAGCCGGCCCACATCACACGATACGTTTAAGAGTACAAGTACATAGTTTTTTTATTTAATCCTGTATAAAATTATTTTTATTCAAAAATGATATTTTATAATTCAAGGTTGCAATCTACAATCAATTTTTCAATTAATTATTTAGTAATTAATAAGTAATTCAACGAATATTAAAAGTTTTAGATATCTAGCTAGGCACCTTTTAAAGTAAATATATGAATATTTATAACTATTTTAATATGTTAATAGTATTTCTACTCGTATTATTATTTTGTTTCAATTGTTAATTTCCAGCTCATGTTGTGATCGAGTATAATTTTATTACGTATACTCTTTAGTGAAATAATAATGTAAATAAAATTTAAACGTAAAACAACTTACCGATTATGAATATGGTGTCTAAATACACGGTGTAACATAATTTAGTTTCATTACCTTAGAAACCTTTAGCGACTTTTCCTTTTTCTGGTTTTATCTCTATTGATTGTACCAAACTTATTCAATGATAAAGTGTGCTATAATAAAGCGATCTAAAAAATCCAAAAAAATAAATTATTTGAACTTTTTTTTATTTATAAACATACAGTCACAATTTGTACATGGTTAAATTAAACCGATTCGCATACAGATCTAATGTTTGGTAACAAAAAAACAACATTTTCTTATGTTAACTGACTAAATAAAATTTCACTAGCTCCTTTTTAAAATTGAAAAACAATAGCTCGAAAATATCGCTATCATTTGATTCTTTGCTAGAGCAATAACACATCTGATAAAAATATTTTTTACATAAATACTCGTAGTACTGCTCAAAGGGGTAAGAAATGTTTGCGTGAACGTGAGGAGGCTCATGGCAATCTAAAACGAATTTTCTCTAGTAAACTGTGATGGAAGTCTAATGTTAAGCGCTCTTATAGATATTTGGTCAACCATCTTTCGTCATCTTCTAATTTATTGCTCTGTTTTCTATTTTCTCTTTGGTATACAACCATTTCTAACAATTATTCTTAACAATGAATCCAAATTAGACTATGGTAGGTAAATGAAATAATTCTGGTAATGAAGTACAATTCCGCTTTCTCATATTTATAGGTAGATAACTTATAACTATTGAATGAAAAACAAGAAAACTGATTCAAGGTAGATATTTATAACGTTATACAACAAATTGGTGTTTAGGTGTACTTACCATATAATTACATTGTTAAAGTACTTATCTTTTCCAACAGCAAGGATACGATGCACAATTATAATCTATTACACGACTGTATTATTTACTAATAAATAACTGTTAACAATTTAAATACTAATTAGAGACTTGAACATTTTGAGACCGCGCCAAGACGACAACTGAACTCCAGCCGAGGTCAACGTCGTCACCCTCCACTTTTGCGGCTGTCATTCGAAAATAACGCCATCTCGTACAGTTTCTTAACACTTATTACCAATTAAATAATCTTGTAAAGGAAAAGAGAGTGAGAGTAATTTTGTCTACTCTCCAAAGTAGCGATACCATGTCGCTCAACAGCTTTCAATGAATATTTCTTAAGCTTTCAATTAATATAAGCGTATTCACAAGGAACGTGTCTCGATATACTGATTCATTAAGACATATTTTACAAGCGAACAGCATAATAAATAATAAATTGCTGGTAAACAAAGTATCAAATAAGTCTAGTCCTGAGCCCATTAACTATAGGGCACCGTGTGTTATCGGCGAAGCACGTGAAACTTCCATAATTTAATATTTAGCAACGAACAACTACGCGCAATCTGGCACGACGTTAACGTGTTAATAGTGCAAGACAACGAACAATCTTCGTAAATTGATAAATTTAGTCCTGTCGCACTGAAGGCGAACGAAATTAAACATCTACTAAAAGCAAAATAGACTTTACGCTCGCAAGCTAGAATCCAAGATGGCGCGTGGCGGGTTTGTCTATGGTCGATTTTGCAAGGCGCTTCAAAGAGTAGAGCATAGAGAATGATGTGAGAGCACGTTGCTTTCTCTTTGATACTTGGCCGCCATTTTGACTTACAGTAATGGGTTGGTATGACGTGAGTTATGCACTCGTGTCACTAGGGCTTAAGTAATGTCAGTAGTGTTCTATTAATGTAGGGTTAAAATCAAAGGTTAGATTAAATTAAAAAGACGATGTGGATTTATTTATTTTAAAGGAGTTTTGAAAGTCCTTAATAAGTTCTGATTTTGTGTTTTAATATATTTATAATTATAACTTATGATTATATATACCTATAATATATAATTACAAGTGCTCTAAAGCTTCGGGTACACGGTGTCGATTGGTCACAGGATTAACTGGTCCCCAATAGCTTGGAAAGGATTATAGGTATGCGGTTGCTTGAAGGTGTTCACTGTTGATTCAACTACTCGCTCAACCAGCTGTCAAGTCATCTTGACAAGCAACACCGTAAGGCCTATATTTTTATTGTGATTTATGTTGGTTTCTCAACATTTTTCAACAGTTAATCAAATAATTAGAATTATTAACAAATGGAATATTCTTGAATGGATATGCAAATGGGATATGAAACTTTGCTGAAAACAGCGAAAAATCAAATTAAAGATTTACATCAAATATCCAATTTACGAATATATACTTATTATGTGCAAATGATAGCTAATGTAATTATACATCAAAATTTTTGCCAATTGCCATATTTGGCGAGAAGAATGAATATAAAACTGGCAATGGTGACTATTTAGCTCAGGTGCCTCGATGGGCGTATCAACATTTTCCACTCTTGACTGATGTAGGTAGACATGTATCGCGCTGATGTAGACAAGTGTCTATATCAGCAGATGGGTACGTACCAGTATATACCTTGGTACGTACCAAGGTAAGTACCAGATGGGCTGTCTGGTTATTTTTTCTATAAAGCATCCAGATTTCTTTCAAAATAGTCCCGGGAACAAAAAACTATTCAATCAAACATTAAATCGTCAAGGGGTAGAGGGTGAAATTTATGCCACAAGTAATTTTTAAATTTTGACAAATTTTTCTTACTTTTTAAGTACAAGCACAAGAATTGATTATTTTGCAACTATAAGTAACATTACATGTCAATTAACTCAGAATCACACAGACACACCATTTATAATGGTTCATATACACTGATATAGAATTTATAATCCTAACTGGTATATAAAAGTAATGATGTGTGATTTCCGCAGGCTTTAGAATGACACCACCCCAACTCTTCCCGTGGGTGTTGTAAAAGCCGACTAAGGAATAACAAGCCACTACCGCAACCCTCGAGGAACTACGAGTACACCATCTCTAAAAGAGTGGACTCGCCAGCCCGCTTGGCCAGCGTGGTGTTCAATGAGAGACATATATGGTATATGGCCAATGGCCATATACCATATATGTCATATATATGTCATACATACCATATATACATATCATATATACCATATATAGAGAAAATGTGCATAAGGGGCCTCTTCACGCATATTGTTTCGTGCATGTCCAGCTTTGGACGAAGAAAGGGCTAGTTACGGCACGTGCCTATATAAAAAAACAACGTCTACTTGTTTCTTTCTTCGAAATGCTTTCATATATCAACCTTTGGACAAATCAAGGTGATATTTTACACGGACTTTCTTAGGGATCACAAAGAATATAGGCTTCAAAATTAAGATTACCGTGGGATAGTGTGCACGTGGACGAAGTCGCCGTCAAAAGCTAATATTGAATAAAACAACTACAAAACTTAACATTAATTTTATTTTTTCTTCCATTAAAAGGGTCCTATTTCTTTCATCCCCAAGTAATTTTACCGGCTTATAAAGTAATGCAAAAATGGAGTGCGAACACGATATTTAGTTTCTCAATTAGTTTCTCTGTGGGAACTGTCTAGGAAAACAAAGGGTGTTGAATTTCAACTGTTCTCGAATTGCGCGCGAAATCGGTTACTACAAGTTTTTGCTTCTTTAAATATCGGTCAGAGGGGCACTTATTTTATGTTTCAAGTGTTGTGAGTAATAAAATTATAACAATTGTTTTACAGTTACTTCTTCCGGGCTTATTATTATCTTCTTTATCTTTTTCCAATTAAATGTTTTAAATATAAAGATATATATAAGTCATTAGTAAATACAACGTGTAATTGAAATAACGCAAAAGCTGTGATGTCGTTCAGTATCGTAAGTCTACCAATTTTTACAATAGGTTTATTTTTTTCATAACGTCTTCTTTATTTCTAGTATATCTTATATTCTACCCGCAGTTGCATTCTACGCGTGTCACCAGCGCTGTGCCCACCTAGAAGTCCGAGAATTACCCTGTAGTGAGTAATGAGCGCTACTAACGTTTTAGATAGAACAACAAAACTTTACACGTTTGTAATTTTTCATTTATTCCCTAAAATAATGATACCATATTTTTTCTAAAAATAAGACATTTAAATGAAATAGACATATTTCTGTTGTCGATTTTTTTATTATTAAGGAAAGTTGGCAGAGAAACCTGTTGGTAAGTGGATAGTGTTGCCCCTGGATATGCGTGATACATGCCAACATCAGTCCAGAATGATAAACGTCGGCATTTCCTCGGAGAAAATTTTTGTTTTGGAATTTTACTAATGATTAACAACTAAGTTGAGAGAAATTTATGCCATTTACATGTAAATACCCAATTTGTCTTGGTTTCTTCCTGCTTCATTTGAAATTATGCATTAAATGCTACTAAAAATATTTGACACACAATTTTGATTGTTGTATAAAAAGTGATGCCGATTGGGTATTTACCCAATTTGTCTTGGTTTCTTCCTGCTTCATTTGAAATTATGCATTAAATGCTACTAAAAATATTTGACACACAATTTTGATTGTTGTATAAAAAGTGATGCCGATTTTAGGCGTTTACTTCATTGCATTATGATTTTTTTATTTATTAATATGTACCAAAACTAATACATGACATGTTGCATACTCTGTGCCCACATACCTGAAAGGTTTGCTTGTGGGGGCACATTCGTATTCAAACATTCATATTCATGTAGTCCTGTGTTGGAACGACTTCGAGATACTGGGGTAGGGTTTAAAGGATCATAAGGCTCGTAGATCCGGAGTTGGCTCGGAGATATTGAATTTAGTGTGAACACTTGGAGCATTATTTAATTGAGTGTCAAGCGGTGAGCAGCGGCGCTCTCCTTCGGGTGAGAGGTGACGCGCACTGAGTGACGAGGTTAAGGAAATCTTGGAAAAAATTTTTAATAACATGTTAACCGGATTTTTAGAAATTGAGCAAATTTATATAATTTTAAGACGCATAATCCTATTCTGATACATTTATATGAAGTGCATTATTTGAAATAAAATTATAAAGTCCCTCTTGAAAAGAGGGGTTTTCGGGGCAGGATGAAAGAGCCAGTATGGTGGCATGTCAAAATGAATATAAATATTATTCTACTTATTTATCTAATAGACGTAATGTTAAAAATCAACTTACCAACTTATCTGATTTTGTTTACGTTAGGCTTTTATATATAATCATATTTCAATGATTAGTTGGCAGAAGAGGACAGGCAAAAGTACATAATGCCAATAAAGTAGAATAATAATGCATTATCATCAGCCTATGTCTGTCCACTGCTGGATATAGGCCTCTACTAAGGCTTGTCACCATACATGATCTTTGGCTATTCTCATCCAGCTACAAGAGGCGAACTTCTTCAAATCGTTGGTTAACCTGGATGGAAGGCTCCCTCACTACGCTTCCCTATATCAGGACTCTATTCGAAGACTCGTCAACCCTGGTGATTGGATAAAAATGCGTTATTATCACAGATTAATCTAAAAATCTTAACTTTCTAACCATACAATTTTCAGAACTGAGCTCTAGTTTGTTTAAACTGTATTCGCAGAAACTTTTTTTTATACTTATTTTTTCTGATCTTGTACGCGTGGGCACAGTGTGCGCTGACAGTACGCGGTAATAGGACTGTCAGGTGTTTGAAGAGTACATATCGTTGTTTATTTTTACATTCCTCGCTCTGTGCATTATGTGTAATGCATATTTATTGTTGACCTAACGATCTTGTAATCTCTAGTTTTGTTTTTTTCTTGTAACACTTCAAGTAGATATGTACTTCTGAACATGACTTGTCAAAGTTATGATGTATTTGCTAATATTGTTTATATTGGATTTGCCTAAACGAATACAAGTGTTTGTTTTTCTGTTGAATGAACCGCTTAGGAGACTTTAATTGCTTAACTGACTTATGATGTATTGAATTTTTTAATCATTTTAATCATTACTAAATGAACTTATTTACATATACTATCGTCATCTACTTTATACAAAGGGTCATTGAAATAACGCAAAACCTGAAAATAGGTTCATAGCTTTTAAACTTTCGGGTTTTGTACACATTTTATATTGTAAATCGGGTCTGAACGCTTATAAAACAGGTATTTGTTTAACCTTTATTTCTACTCGACGTTTCGGCACAGGTTACACCAGCCGTGGCCACGAGTTGGCTGAAGAGGCGGCTAATCCAGGATGGGAGCTGTGAGCAGTGTTATCAACTACCCACATTTATATCCTGTATTTGTATTTCTATTTAAGTCGACGACAGTTTATATCCATCTTCCCAGTTGAATTTTTTATATTTCTTAATTTCCATCACGTACAATCCTGGCATAAAAGTGACGTTCAGTAGAGAGGATTTCTGGAGTGCAGAGGTCTATCCAGTGATTCATTCCAGCGTGGAGAATGTATTCAACTATTGCTGATATACTAATTTGGCGGTTTCTTACAGCTGCGGCATATGTGGTCTACACACTCTCACTTCAGCTTTTTATTTTACAGCTTTTAGGAAGAAGACGGCAGACGAGCTTACACCTGGTGGTAAGTGGATACTGTCCTTCATAGACATCCACGATATATGCCAACATTAGTCCAGAATGATAAACGTTGGCACGACCGCGGATCGGCTGCTTACCTTTGGAGATGTAGGAATGGATTTAGAGAAAGGGTTGGTTGGGAAAATAAAGTGGGAAATGTAGTACATGTAGTAAATGTTTTTCTGTGAGAGAGGGATAACGAGGCCAATCGAGTGCGCTCAACGGCTGTTGGATTGCAGCGTGCACCCCCTCAAAGAGTCGGCTTGTTGACTCTTTTAAATATATTATTTTTAATATATTTTTTTAGAATATATTCTCTGAAATTTAAAAAAAATGGAATGGATTAAATTTAATTAAAGTCAGATTATTTATTCAAGTCAGGGATATTACATATAGAACTATCAAACAGAGTGAAATTTGTACAAAGATGATACTTTATTGACAGTTCTACATGTCATATCCCTGATTAGAATAAATAATCCGACTACATATTTTTTTTATATGTGGCAGCAATGGTGCAATTAGCACATTCTGCCAGTGTCAAGTTTTCTTCGTAGTAAACAATTTAAAAGTCTAAAATATATCCTATCGATATCTAGTCCCGCCGGAGTAAGTCAAGGAGTCTCGCAGTAAACCGATAGTAGCTTTACCGAGGACAGAAGAGGACTCCATGGAAGGACATGAAAAACGCAGTTCCACGTTTTTGTTTGTTAACACAAACATTACGCATAAAAAACCACTTTGAAGTTTAATAAACTATCACTATTAAACCACAAAACGTATGATACACAATTTTTACAATTAATCAAACAAAAACACAACTTCACTTCTCGAGTTCCCAAAAAGTCCCTATTGTTATTCATTCACATGCTTTTATTAATTTCGTTCACAGTCTCTTCATGAACATGACTGATATACGTTGTTCTCTGTTACTATACACATAAGTACTTATACTTACAAGTATGTATACCTAGTTAAGTCCATTGGACTTAGACAATTTCATCTCCACGGCTCGTCCCAAGCGCCTTCGTCGGTCTCGGATTATGTGTGGCCTGTAGGTAAGAGCAAATTGCGATTATTATGTTACAACATAACGAGGTGTTCGCGACTTTCCCTATAATCGTCCGTAACCGGCCACTTTGTTATGGACCATGTAGCTATACCCTCGTAAATGCATGTTATACTCGGTTTAAAGTTAAGTATAAATATTGGTTTGTACTATGCGTCTTGTTAAATATATATTGATAACTCTCCTATAGCATCGTCCCTATAACATGGTTCCGGACTAACTACAACGTTAGCAAAGACGCTAGAAGGTTCTTCAAAGAATGAATAACATCCAGTGTTCATTTCAGCAGTTTATTCATACGTTATAACGTTTTTATTTTATTTTTATTACTTGAATATATTCAAGTGTGGCCATTTCAAGTTCAATATTCAAGTTCAAAACACTGAAACAATAAATGGTACTTAGGTAACTAAGCATTAAAGGTACACTGTATAGTCTATTTAAAAAATAATTCTATTTATTTATAAATAAGATGTTATTTATATATTTATAATTTCGAATTTCGGTCATTGACATGAGGCAGCCAAATTATTCCTGCTCGTGGCGTGCGCTTTATCAGAATGAGTCAGTGAGCAGGCATTTGACTTTCGGAGCGAATTTGAATTTAGGTATACATTAGCGAATTCTTAAGAATTAGTTGCAAGAAGTTTGGTAAAGGACAATACTTGAAAGAATATTTTACATAGCACGGTAAGATAAATTACGAAATTTTTTGTATAACACGGCTAGAACCTCATATAACACGTTGCCACGATGTATCCAGAAAAAAAAAGCAATAAATTGTATAACAGGAATTAATATATGGTATATCCTCGGCCCGTACCACTGAGTTTCTACATTAGTAACGATTTTTAAAAATTATAATTAACATTAGCTTGGCGGTGAGGAAAGCCGCATGCTCCAGAAATAAAAAATAATCTGGACTATGTGATCCACCAATCCACTTTGGGTCCGTGTGGTGGATTACGGCCCGACATTTAGTAGGGGAAGCCTGTGCCCTGCAGTGGGACGGCATAGTATGCATGTGTATCGAGTATTTAATGTCGATAAAACTGGGCGTTGGCGGAAAAGTATGCCTAATTGAATTCGAAATATCGATAATTGAATATCGAAAGAAGATAGAACTGCACCCGGATTTAAATAATGAAATAATGGAATTAATTAAATGGATGTAATGGAAGTCTGGAACAGATATTCAATTAGAAAAATAAATAAATCGAATAATCTTCAGGCTCGTTGCAACATACCCTTTTTCTTGACTGAGCGCCACCTTCACTCGCCCTAAACTAGCCATGTCCGGTGACTTGAAAAAATACTAGGGTCACAAAAATTTAGTCATTCCCAAAAAATCTATATACAGTAGATTGTTCCTGGAATTGCCCTTTTATTCGCCCTTTGCATGACCCTTTTGCAAATGATTATTGCCGTACGTTTAAATAACAGGGAGATGATATGTTATTTTATTGTGAGGATCAACGGCGATAACTCAACAAGTTTAGATATACCAATATGTAGGGCTGTCTAAAAATTCACAATAAAATAAATTTAGTTGGGATTATAAATTATAGTAGGTATCTCAACAAGTTTAGATATACCAATATGTAGGGCTGTCTAAAAATTCACAATAAAATAAATTTAGTTGGGATTATACCTACTTTACTTCTAATAAATTATATTTGCTTTCTATTTCAAATTGGCATAGATACCATGGATTAGTAGAGTAAATTATTTTATTCAAGTTACTCGATCTTGTATTTTAGGTATCGGTCTTACATTGGAAGCGACAGAAGTTACGAAGGATATAAAATTACGAAGGTGTACTTACCATACCACCGGCCTATGTCTCTCCACTGCTGGATATAGGCCTCTTCCAAAGCTAGCCACCACACACGATCGTCGGCTCTTCTCATCCAGGCATTACCGACAATCTTCTTTCAGTGGTAACCTGGCTTAGTGAGGTAAGATAAATAATTTGTAATTTTTTGTAAATAAATTCCAATTGCTGAATTGCACCCGTAGTGGATGACAATTTTGCCTGATTTGATCATGAATTCTGTTTTAGACTCTACTTACTCAATTGACAGACATCGAAATTTGTCAGGTATAAAAAGATTACTAATATTATACGACTATTATTATACGATTTACTAATAAATTACTAATACAAGTATTAGTCCAAGTTCTTATTCAGTTCTTTACATTACAAGTTTGTAATCTAAAGTAAATATTGTTCTCAGGTGGCATCAGTTTTTGTGCTATATCTATTTCATATCTTTTGGGTCTAGTCTAAGATGAAAAAATCCCTAGTTCAGGGGAGAACGCACGCTACAATCCAACATGTTTCGGTAGTGAGTGAGATATGTCAGAGCCCATTCCCATCCTATCTCATCCTCACTTTCCCAACCTTTTTCTCCCAATCCATTCTTTAATCTGCAAAGGTAAGCAGCGTATCCGGAGCGTGATGTTGGCATGTGCCGCGGATGTCCATGGGTATCCACTTATCATCAGATGGACTGTATGCTCGTCTGGCGCCTTCGTCCATAAAAAAAAACACTAGGCTGCTGTTCATGGCAACTCATAATACGCGGCTAATTAGTACGTAAGACATTAGGAATACTGTACCGCGGCAACAAACGGCTTTGTGAGTGCAATTTCATAAAAAGTCTGTTAACCCGTTTGTTTTACTGAGACTTGTGTCCTTACCCTCAATATTGAGGACCAGGACTGCCCATGAAACTTCTCAACGATTATTTCCCATGTGATCTTTAGATCGGCTTGTTTACTGGAATGTTAAGAGTATTTATTGACTACTCGATCAGTCAATTCAGTCATAAGGCTTCACTATCATCGTCTTTAGCCTTATTGCCTGTTGCCAATAACAACGACTAATCCCATTATATCCTTATTCGCGATCTTTTCATGGTGTGGTCTAGTTCTTACTGCAGTAACAATCAGCGTCCAATCATCGCGGGCGGATCAGACGCCGACAACATTATAAGGGGAACAATTTTAAGTATTATTGTTATGTGATTGCATTGTAATGCATTTCATATTGTTTGACGTGCAGCTAGGTAGTGATGGATGTGGCGATATTGAAAAGAACCGAGAAGTTTTGTATTATAGGATTTGTCTTATAGAAACAAAATCTTAATCATCCATGTGGCTCCAATGGGTATCGCCACATATAAAATATCTATTTACCAAAGAACAGTAGGGACAATAAAGTATTCTACAGTAGTATCCCTGGAATGGCAACGCATTTCTTTATTTCCTTTTTTCAGACTTCAACGAGATTCAGCAACAGCTGCCACGACGCTGAACCGCTTCGCATTCACAGGGGGCAGACTTAGAGCAGTTTTACTACCTACCACTGCTTTACTGTGTAGATACCTGTGCGATTTTATTGCATATATGGGTTATTTGTACTGTTATACCTTATATTATACCTTACATGTGAAATCAATTCCCTAAATTTTCCCCTTAGTGTTATTCTTTTCCCTGCTTAGCCTAGTCGATAGTTTGTCGTCCAATTGTTTTAAAGAGACTACAAATTTATGGTTATAAAACTGCCAAATCCCATCTTACCACATACATGTCGGTAACATAACAAAGGGGAGCTACCGAGGCGCGCTACGAGTACGTGCCAACTAAATGAGATGGGAGCCCGCGTTTCAATCGGTGTCGTTATAGTTCCCATACCATCACAGCCGTGCGGCTGGAAAGAGCGCGGAGGCCGAGGGGCGCCTTGACTTGGCGCTTTGGCAAAGATAGTTTGGATACAATAGATATTTGGGCGCGCAAAATATTTTGGAGTGTCGACGTTCAAATGAGTATCAGGAGATACCTTTTCTCTTAAGATAGTAAGATATTGGCTTGTGGAAGTTTTTTTGATTGTCAAGAAATTTCTAGGAAACAAAAAATATGAATATCGATTTCGCACGGGGCGCCGAGGCCTGGAGGGGGTGCCGAGAGGCCTGGAGGGCGCCGAGGCCTGGGAGGCGTCGGGCTCAGAGGGCGTCTTAAATTGGAGGGCTCTACACAGAAAACGGGTGCAGCAAGGAGGGGGCGCAATCGACTATCTTGTACAGGACGGTGAAACCGGTAAGGCCGGCCCTGCATACTATTATCGAATTTTAGCTTGCAATTGAACTAAGGTATCGTTGAATTGCTAATATATGTTGTTTGTTATTTTACTTTTCTTCTTTATATGCTTCATTCAAAATTACTACGATATAAAACATGTATATTGTTTTGTAGCATTGTTTCAGGGATAACGGTGCCGGACAAGCAATTAAAATATTTACGATATTACGTGTTACGAGTGATAGATTAAGTGAAGTTTTATTGTACAATTTGTTTTTTGTATTCTAAATAAAATAAAATAAATAGTATGTGACTTGCAGTACATAATTTTTGCACACATATATTTATTTAAGGAAAACCTACAGTTACATCCGTTGCAGATAATCTCATCACATGTGAATATACATGGAATGTTATTGTTGTTGCTTTTTTTTTTCTTTGGAATGGCTAAATTCTTTTGGTCCTAATGGCCTTTCAAGAGTCACCGGACATGTATGGTTTAGGGCGAGCGCAGAAAACGCTCAGCCAGGAGCAAAGAGTGTGTGCAGCAACGAGCCTAAGGGCTCCCCCGCCGGTAGACCGGCGAAAGGATCGGAGCTCGGCTTAGGCGTCGATTTATTGTACTTATAGTGAATTATTACGATAAGACATTACAATAAGAATGATACTACGAGATTCTGTTCGATAAATTTTTATTAAGAAAATGAACTAAACATTTGAACTAAAATTTTGATTTTTGGCGAAAGTGGAGTCAGGCTGATGGATGTATTTTTTTTTTTTTCGGAATGGCGAAATTCTTGATGCCCTAGTGGCCTTTCAAGAGTCACCGATCGGTCTTAAATCTGATAACAAATACGTACTAAATCTTCCGAATTTTTCAATTTAATAATGCAGCTTGATTTTATTCAGTTTTCATTCTATTTCATTTAATCCAAGTATTGTCTTCAATTGTTTAGTTTATAGCAATCGACTCTATTGTGCGTAGTAAGTAAGGCAGTTAAATTTTATTGTACGGTCCACTTAGGCGTCACGTGTAGTTGGCAGAGAACACTGCCACTTGGTTCTAATAGTACCATCGTTATAGTAAATATTGAATGGATTTTATTTACAAAAGTCTGCTCAAAATATTTGTAGAGGACATTTTTGCTGGAATAAAACTAACTTTCGGAGGCGTTTATTATGACCTCCTTACAAAAAAGACGGGAGTACATTCAGATGACATTAGATAAAATGCAAAAGGATTTGAGAAAATTTTCATTAATTTAAATTTTCATTAGATACTTGGAGTTTTGGATAAAACGAAATGAATAACAATGGTATATTCTCTTAGTTATCTTTAATTTCCGAATATAATTAAATAAATGACGCCACACTCAATAGCCCACACTAGGATTCCCTGTGTCGCGGATCCAGAGACACATACAAAGACAATCTCAAACACACACCCAATTCCGAACATACATTTGTATTTGTTTTTAACAAATATGTGTCCGACGGAGAATCGAACCCGGGACCTTTTGCACGGCAAGCAGGTTCACTACCAACTGCGCTAATCGGTCGGCCAGTATAATGTTACTTATGCCGAGTTATGCTTTCGTTAAAAATGTTACAATGTCTTTTCTTCTCAGGAGGGCACTACGAGTATTTCCCTGTTAGTTTTTAATACGAACAGGAGACAGTGCTCAGGATTATACAATTCATTCCATTCTAACCGCAGTTAGTAACAGTTAGTAAAAACTAACTGTCAAGGTCCGCATTACTATGCAGGATGTGATCGAACCTTATCCGAAGTATTTTCATAATTCCGTTCATAATTGAGTTCCAATTTTCATTGACATGAAACGAATTCTTTTTGCAAGAAGTTCAATTTCTTTAAGTTTTCACCCAATTTTTCATATAAATTCATATAATGGGTACTCCCATTATTTAAGGCTATACATCAAAATGCTTTAGCTTATAATTGCGTAAACTGGTAACCATAATAAATGTTGCTGAAGATTTTAACCCGTATAATAGCAATAAGTTAATACGTCTGAAGTATGTTCACACCTACATCTTGTAGGAGATAATTGCGTACATGCGTCCCGAGATAACCCCCGAACTTAGTCGGGTTACGTTTATCTGTAACATACAAGTGATATATCTCGTAGCAATTATACGATTACGATCGTTTTAATTTATCAAACAATTGTGTGTGAATAATTAAATTTAAAGCTGCTCTTTGCACGTAATATCTACATAGAAATACCATATAACTTACCTATTGAGTGTGTATTCAATAGCGATACTCGTAAAGAGTTTGTTGAAAGTAGGGAAGAGTTTAAATGGAAAAGATCAGAATTCCTTTATTATTTAATTTATCAAGATTTACGTGTACCCAGTTGTTGAATGTTAAAATATTTTAAGTATTTAGACTTACTTAGTTAGTATTATTAGTATTAGTTACTTAGTACTTAGTTATCTTACATAGGTACATTGTATAAAATAACACAAGTCTTTTAACTCATCCAAAAATAGTAACCACAAAACACAGTGGCTATATCTGTGAGAAATTTTGATTGAAATAATCGTTGTAGGCGGAGAGTGCACGCTGCATTTCCACAGCCGTACTTATCCTTACTTAGACCTCTCTCACAGAAGTCTACCTTGAAATGTTCCTACTTTATCGTATTTCCCTAATGCATGTTTCGGAAGTGAGTGAGATATCCAGAGCCCATTTCCATACCATCCTATCCCTCCTCATTTTCCCAACCCTTTCTTCCAATCCTTTCCTTAATCCGCAAAGGTGGGCAGCGCATCCGGGGGCGTGCCAACGTTTGTCATTCTGGACTGATGTTGGCATTATCGCGGATGTCTATGGACGACAATATCCATTTACCATCAGGTGAACTGTATGCTCGTCAGCCGCCTTTTTTTCTATAAAGAAAAAGAAACTTAACTTGAGCTAGTATGTCTATAGTCACAATAAAATTCCTTTGCTCCAATAACATTAAAAATAGTTAAACTTTAAAACGGATCTTCTCTGTAAATAGATAAGGTATGCTAAGTGTTTATTTACTTTCAAACGTCACCAACTGCCATAAATATTTACCACGATCTCCGGTGCATTTGAGACCGCATCGAACTGCTAATTTGTTGGTCTTAATTTGATTTTATGGGCCCGTTCCTTACACAATTATTACAGAATGTCTCTCGGCTGTTAATGTTATGTGCGGTCGTTACTCGTACGTATTAGGCGGTTTGATTCAGTGCACCGTGTTGGGTTTACTTTTTATTGAATGATAAAATAGAAACTGATACTTCGATTTCTAATTGAAAAGTCGGCTCCTTTTTAAAGGCTTGTATTTAAACGGGCAGTTAAAAATACTAAACGGACAGCAAATTATAATCAACAAAATAAACTATTTTTGAAGAACTAAAGCAAATAACTATACATTAGCAGAACTCTATTACCAAGTCGACGGAGTCGTCCTCTTTATTGTGACCAGAGACTAACTAAACCTAACCCACTCTTCAAATTTGCTCATTAACTCATTCAGCATTTTTGCTAGCCATTTCCTTAATTATGTCCCATTTTTTAGTCGTTATGAGCAGCTTCGTTATTAAATACTTCGTTTAGACATAAATACCGTTACAATGAAGAAAAATAAATAAATTAAATTTGAATTTGGAATCTGTCATTCTCACGTGAAAAATAAATTTTTATCCTCATTTTGGCGCCAATTATTACTAATATTAAAATGGAGTGGATTTAAATAACCAAAACCGTGTTGCTGTAATTGCATTATACAAAGTAGGCATGGACCCAAATGTATTTTTTAACACTCGCCATGCACTTGGTATTAGTAGAATGTATGTGAACCAGGCTATTGGTAGTACATTGAAACGTCATCTGTTTAAGACAGAAAAAGTCTGCCCGTCCACACACTATTGTACTAAACAGGCGATTAAAGCTGTGAAGGAGAGAATACAAAGAAATCTCGTCCGGAAGCAAAAGATTTTATCCAGAGATATGAATATAGCATCCAGAACTATGTCACGTATTTTAAAAGATAATTTAAGACATGCTGCTTCAAAAGAAATATTAGTCATTTCTTTACTGATAATTTAAAGAAAAATAGGGTTGACAAATTAAAACAACTTCTTCGGCGGTATGCAAAGGGACTTCACAGACAAATCTTATTTACGGACATAAAAATGTTCACCATTGAGGAACATTTTAACAGGCAGAATGATCGAGTTTATGCTCATAACTCTAGAGAGCTGCTCAATTGGTCAATCGGGTGCAACGTGGCCATTATCCGGCTTCAGTGATGGTTTGGTGTTAAGTACCAAGGAGTGACTGAACCATGTTTTAGTCAAAAAGTATTAAAGGTCGACTCAAGTGTATCAAGATACGATTCTTGAGATGGTCGCAAAGCCTCTTAACAACACCCTGTTCGATAACTTAGAATGGTCTTTTCAGCAAAAGGTATAGGTATGCGTATGAGTATTGTGATTTACAATGTGCATTATTTAGTTAATAGAAGAGATGTTCTAGTTAGTGAATTATATGTGAGTGTCCAAGTCATGAATCGTGGCTTATCCTTTTCGACTTTTTTGAAATATTCATATTTTTCTAAGATGAATAACTGACATTTTTTGATATCAATTGTATTGTAGATTTTTATTATTCCACAGTCAAGTACTCACGGATTTTGGGCAGCACTATTTATTGAAGAGGTTTGTGTAATTTGTACTAAACATAGATATATGGATCTTTTTTACTAAACTTAGTTCTGTAATTGATTGTATTATAATGAATATTTTCTTACTGTACTTTTTGACTTAAAAATTGACATTTTTTTGTCTCTTTAATCCTTATTTAACCTTTCGATTATTTCTTATGTTTATTCTTTACATTCTTACATTCTTTACGTTATATTTAATTTCTAAATCTGCCCCTATTTGCTTGGACATCTACATATGTATTATATTCATTAATTTCACTTATCATTCTCTTTGAAAGCACCAACTTAAGCTACCTTATTAACTTTATCAGTTGTTTTGTCATAGTCATATCGTATGACGCAAACTTTAGAAAGCTTCTCGGTAACTCGTTATTTTATTTTGCACAACTAACAACTTCATCTACTGAAATACGGCGTTAATTAAACTTCGTATAAAGATGAATTGCCAGAAATATCATTGTCTCTCTCTTCCACGTAGGTATTGTGTCTTTTGTCTCATTATTTTAATAGTATCGTTGGTATGACAACATTGGTTACCAACCTTTGGTCTCATTGATTTTTTTTTAATGAAAATCAATAATAACTTTGCAGGATCTATGTAAATGCCATATTTTAATATATGAAATAACATAATAGTATAGAGGCTACAACCACCTTATGATATGTCAAAATGTTTGGAACAGAGCAGCAGGCTATTTTTTCAATCGGAATCATAATCATCAAGGATCTCATCCACGATTCTGATTGGAAACTAATTAAAAGACAACTTTGGTATAAATCCATACCAGAAGGGCCTTTTTTCCCACGGAGCTCCTTCGCACTCCTCCAATTATGTATTATTACATTCAATACTCATACTGCCAAATCAACTGTTTCTCGTTACTAAAGACCGGTCCACATTGCAATACTTCATGTTTTATAACATGGTTTTGTTTTAACATCATACGAGTATCGTCTGATTGCTATTGTGTCATATAAATAGTTATTATCTTATAATATACATAGTGTTACAAAATGTTTACTTATCATGTGTGTTGTTATATAGCACATATTTGACAACACTGTTGATGAGTCTTGGTATATTTAAAAATATTAAAACATAATGTTTGATGATGTATTATGTTATAAACAAAATTATACGTACATATTATACGTTTAGCATATCCTTTACAATCCTCTGCACAAATTCATAACATACTTAATTGTTGAGGACTCCTTGTCAAGACCTTTTTAAATAAGGTTTTATGAACGAGAAATATATGAATTAGGAATAGCATTATTATTCATGAAACAAGTCATAGAATTAAATATACTTCATAATTGTACCCATTATTTATATTTTTGTAAATAAACCATTCTACAAGTAATGCTTTATTTTTTTAAATATATACTTTATTGTACACACAAATGATAAATATAGTATCAAAATAAAACTTTTATTAAAAAAAAATTAACAATACATGGGACCTAAAGTAATATAGGAACGGCTTCGGTAGTACGGTTAAACCCGGAGGTTTTTATAGTATCTATAGATTTAAAAAATAATTAGAAAATACGGCGTACCTAAGAGATTTTTACTCGTAAAGCTGGGAGAGCGATAAGTGAGCAATAAATGCGACATAGTGCGTTCCTACAGGAACTATCATTTATTTACTCAGCTTACACCTCAATACTTATAATAAAAAAATCGTCCAAAGGTTTGTAACACCTGGTTACCCAGTATGAGTAGCCGTATTTGCACATTCGATAACATCGTCAAAGTGACATAAAATTGTGCCAGCGACGCTGAGAGTAAGCTGCTGCCTCAACAACGACCTCTTGTATCAATTTTAAAACTTATACTGGAATCGACACATTGCGAAAATCCCTTAAGGGCATGTGTATGTAAAAAAACCATGCCGGGCGGAACTATCTGGCATACTAATAACTAGCAAGTATGCAAGTAACTATGCTATGCCAGTAAAAGAAGCAATTACTACAAACGTTTTGTGAGTGCAAGTTCAAACCCACAAAATGAGGGCTTATAAATTCGTAGCTCCTCCCCGTTTCCCTGCGGGGACACATGCACACGACAAATCAATCGACTTTGCGATCTACGAGTACTGGCGTGCAAAATTAAAACGCAAGCGTCTCACTGACAAAATCTGAATACACATTCCACTGGTGTGCTTTTGTGCAAGTAACAGTCATGTGTATCACGGTCCTAACAATGATTAAGATTTTGGGTGTTTTTTGATAAAATACTGCATTTGTCAAAGATACATTTCGTCAATAGACTTTGTCTGTCAAAAGTGCGTTTCGTCAAACTGTTTTTAGTTAAATGTGCATTTGGCTAAAGTGTAAAGAATCGACATTTTCTGAATTTTCTGAAACAGAACAACATTTTAATGAGATCAAGACATTTGAAAACCTCGATTGAGCAAATGTTCAGAGGAGGAATTTAGTACCTTATTATTTAAGGATTTATTAAGAATGACAAGAGTAAAAAAGTCCCAGAAGGGAAGGCGCCGCCGCGTCGGGATTCCAAATGAGCGTTCTCAACTTTACGCACACTTAAACAATGTACATGTACGAGCACAACCACTACTAAGTGTAACCCGCCTTCGTGAGATAAAAGAACTATATCTTCTAATTAGTCCCATTGATTATAAGACTATTGAAAATTTAAGTTCCCTTCCAGTACTTCAAACATCTTGTTCCTTATACTCGACTTGTTGTCAGCCCTGTACGGTAGCTTTAGTTATAGGTCACGTTTCCGAGACAAAGCCTACAGGGTTTATGTCTTAATTTAGAGACCACACCGACAAGGGACAGTGTTAGGCATTCAAGGTATTCGAGAGAAAGTGCGGCGAATCATGTAACTGGGATATAAATAGGTGAGTTATGGTTGTTTGGTACAAATGGCGTATAAATAAATTGATTAATTATTTAATTAACGTTATATATTGGGAGGGGGAGAGTGCACGCTGCAAGTCTACAGCTGCTGGGCGCACTCGATTGGCCCAGTAGTTACCTGTGTTTTACAGAAGATTATCGTAAAATTGCATTTCCAACTTAATCTAATTCGCCCAATGTACGTACGTGCGAGTATGTGTATCGGTAGTGAATGAGATATCCTGTCCCTACGCATTTTCTCAAACTTTTCTCCAAATTCATGCCTTCATGCCTAAAAGGGTAGGCAGCGCATCGGGGAGCTGGATATAGTCTGTCGGTGCCTGTCCCAAGATCTACTACTATATTCGGTCTTCTTCTCCAGTCACTATCTTGTCCACCCGCTCGTCTGCCATCTATTTTAAAAAAATATAATTGTTTATGTCGTAAGTCGGTCTATTTTAAAACTCTAAGAAATTAAATTAGTCATCAAAATCTATTTTTTATTTACTTATTGTCAGATAACTCTCTACCGAGATAGCTTAGGAGAGCGGTGAGCGCCTAAAGTTCAAATCCTCGGCCCGTCCCACTGAGATTCTACTTACTTTCGATTTTTTAAATATCACTGGCTTGGCGGTGACTGAAAACATGGCGCGTGACGGAAACCGCGTGCACGAGAAATAAGAAATATCTGGAATATGTGTATCCATCAATCCGCATTGGGCTCGTGTGGTGGATTATCGCCCCAAACCAGTAGCCCGAAATCCCGAAACTAGGGGAAGCCTGTACCCTATAGTGGGACGTTATGGATTATTATAGTAGTGGCACTAAATTACTCAGATATTACGTATTGCCCGCTAATCATGGCCAGATACCAAAGTGCTGAGATTGTTAATTAGCAGGCTTTCAGTTTAAGTGCTGTGCGCCGTATTTACGACTTCTAACAGTTAAATTAACAACTTTTCGTGTTTACAAGCCGCTTTGCGCGTTACATTTATTGTTTATTAACCGATAAACATTGTTTAGTTGTATACGAGTACATATTAAAGTTATGTACAAATGCTGATACATGTATAAAGGCGACCTCTAAAACATGTACAATCTATATATATAGTAAAATATATAGATGCAATTTGATAGTATATATTTTTAATAGAAATAAATTTACTTGTTTCTGGCGATCCTGTGTCGAGCTACTGATAAATACATATGTACATATTTTAATAATCTGAAAGAAATAAAATATAACTTGATAAACTTATTACTGCGCATTTATTGGTAGGACATAGATAAGAAAGAGAGTATGACATTGACAATACGTGTCACGGAAAAATCGCAAAATGTCAATCATTTATTGTAAAAACTGGTGGAATCGATTCTACTCTCGATACTAATCAATCTATTTTCAGTTTTTACGTTAATTCATTGATACGTTTGTATAAATTAGAAGAGTCCACATTTACTGTGTTCATTATAAAACACTTCCTGGGACTGATTAATCATAATTTAATATTTTTAAATTTATATAAACATTACTTTAAATCGAAACTTAAATTTGGCCCTAATTTCTTCTGCATAAACTTAAATTAAAAATAAACTTAACTTAATACCTTTACAAGGGGGTCGTAGATGATCAGGAAAAATTAAGCACCCAGATACGAAAAAGCATTTTATAAATTAATTATCTTATTTATAATCAAATGTTAAACAGTAAAAACACAATTAGGACCAAATCATTAGTAAGGGGGTCGTGAGGTTATTTACTTTTATTATGGTCTCTTTATTGGGGTCGCGACACTAAAAAGGTTGAGAAACGATGTTTTAGATTATAGACAATCCAATCAATACCGATATAAGCAATGTCCACTGTCAATGTTCAGCGCAACGTTAATTGAGTCCTACACCTGGCACAATTAATCAGCATAGTTATTGTTTAGCGCTTGTAAGCGTCACCCGATATTCGCTGTTTCTAATTATTAGTTCTGATCCAGCTTGAGGCGTGAAATAATTCTGTCCGTGCGGAATTAACTGGAATTGTCGTGTCTTTAGTGTAATTACATGAACTACGGGCACCCAGTAACTGTAATCAGTAATTCTACAAGCAAACTCTCGTCACTAAGTGAAAATTTGATACTAAATTTATATAACTTTTGTGATTTTCCCGTTTTTACATTTATCAATTAAACAGGTCTTATTGTGTAATTTTATTTCTTTTTTTATTTAATTCGCCGAAACGTCAAATGAAGTATAACACGTAAAAATTACGCGATGTTTAAAATATATAACGCTACAATCAATAGTTCATAGTAGGATTCCCTGTACCGTAGACATACACGCAAAGACATATACAAACAAACTGGTGTCTAAACAAATGTTTGTCTGTCAGCACTACCGACTGAGCTAGTTTGTCGTCACGACGTCAACTATCGTTAGGGATGACTTTACTGGTAATTTAATGGAATGAGATTTACACAAATATAAAAAAGTGGGCTATCGGTCTTGTGGGACCCTATTATGAGTGTTCTTGGGGAATCCTATGTTGAAACATAACGGAAAGTCCTCCTAGGACAGTTTGTTCCACAACCTATGGATTTGCCTTGTAAATTGGTGTGTAAACTGTACAGTTCGCGAAATCTCTTTATCGTGGAAAGGTAGATGCACCACAATTTGTTGATAGAAGGTGCGCTTGGAGAAACCTGAGGTTGGTATTCGTCGAACAATTCAAAGCGCTTCCCCAATTGGATACCATTCTGCATCTTGGATTCTTGCATCCAATTCTTGCATCTTGGACCATTCTTGGATACTGATCCAAGTGATAAAAATGAAATTTTACAGATTTTGTATTTGTCTTTGTACCTACTAAATTTTTGTTCCTCTTTATTTTATTTCGGAGCTTTTACACCTTTATGTATGTCAGCCCCATTGTACACTAAAGGTAATAACTAACTAATTTTCTTAAATCCCTACTTAACTCTAACTTATCTATGACTATGCGACTCTCAAATTCGCATAGCGTTCGATGTTGGCTCGGACAGAATTATATGAAATATCCATACAATCACACCTATTCAAACTTAGAATCCCTATCAGAGCCTTCCTCACAGGTTCGTCCCGGGAATACTTCACTAACAGGTGTTGGACATCATCAATTATACCACAACTTTGACAATTAGGGGATTTCTTTTTCGTAAGGTAATCAAACCTGTTTAGTGGTATATGCCCAGACCGCAACCTGAAAGCTATGACAACCAGGTTCCTATACAATTTAGACTCCAAAAACTACTGTAACCACGGCGGCTCGGAATGGAATTCTCAAGATCGTTCATTAAAATATTCTTTCCACGCTACTAAATTATCCTACAAGCCGCTTGGGCTACTTCTAATATAAGTTTCTAACTAATAATATCTTCTAAACTAATATCCTGTAAAATATAAGTAAAAATTGTACATTACGCCAAACTAAAAATATTCAATTTGGCGGTTGGACTAGTTCTGCATAATTGTATCCCTTTGTAATACGGTAGAACACCCAGAGGGATGTAACGTCCCTCCCGACGCTGAATGGTTGAGATTGCGCCTGTCAGAGTGGAATTTGCTAGCAATAATGGTTGGAATCGAATGTTTTTGGCTACATTATCGTCTTGTCTTGTCGTCTTATACGCCTACTAATAAATACCAATAATAAAATAAAAACCGTTGTAGTTAAATCGTCTTACACTTTCAACTTAGTTGGCCCTTGATATAAGTGAACTGTAGCTAATAACTTAGCGCCAAGTTACTTTTTCTATTGGACGCATAAATAAACAGCCAACTAAGATGTTGGGACATGCAAGTTTATGGTGTCCCGGGTCAACTTTATTGTGTCCACGTTTACAATGAAATGTACGAGCAATGTATTTAGTATGGAGTTTCCTTGTAATATAGGAACCTACATGAATCTTTGAACGATGAAATAGGTTTATAAATAAAATAAGAAATATGTAATATATGTTATTTATTGATATTCATGGCAAAAGAATTTTGTATCAATTTTGTTTACAAAGAAAAGAAAATACTTAAATCAAAAACTAATATGTTCTAAATAAGAAATTGCATACTATATTTTGCATAACATTTTACAAAAACTTTAGTTATATGGACTTCCGTAATTTTAGGTTATGCACCTAAGTCATTCATCTTTCAAAAGCATGATATTAATCATGATAACCCATTAAATTAATCGGGTAAGTAAATCCATTAATTGTAAATCGGCTCTAAACTCGTAAAATTAAAGACTTTTGGTGACCACGGTTGGTGTAACCCGAGCTGAAACATCGAATAGAAATAAAAGGTAAACTAAAGCGTTTAATTAGAACTTGTATTTCTTATACTTGGAAGTTTAAACGTAGTATTTATATTCTGGAATAAATTAATGGAATTACCGCTTTTTAAACTTTCGCGTTTTGTACATATTTTATATTGTAAATCTGGTTTAAATGCGTACCTAAAATTGAAGGCTTTTGTTTACCTTTTATTTGTCCTCGACGTTTCGGTACCGGCACGGGTTACACCAGCAGCCGTAGAAACAAAAAGTCTTTAATTTTAAGCGTTTATACGGGATAACATATATGTTAGGTTCGTTTGTTTTGGTACTTTCGAAAATACCTTTTTCTCGTTCTTATTTTTATTATATAATTACCCATTGTGAAGGATAAGCTTCGCACACTATTTAAGAAATATAAACACTATTTAAACACTATTAAACCATTTAAAACATTAAACCATATTTACTATTTAAACCATTTAAACACTATATAAGAAGTTAGTACAGCCTTTTTCTTGAATTTCAAACTTACTGTTATTATTAAGTTTTGTGATACGAACTTCGTTGAAATAAAATCAAATGGGATTTGTCTGTATGGTATAGACTATGGATATAGACTGTCTATATAGATATATATCTATATAGCATTAATACAATACTGTGCCCGTATAATGTAGTATAATGTTCCGTCATACAAATCTGAAAAATACAATTTTTGATTATAACATGTAATAAACGAAAAGATAGTGGTTGAAAATGTTAAAATAAAAAAATTCAAGCAAAAGAATCCATTGTGTAAACTTGTAAACTTTATGCATTGTTTTAGCATCATAATTCGAAAGGCGAAACTGGATTTGAAGCTGAATAAAGATGTAAGATATATGTATTTATTACTTTTAACCCTATGATACAACAAATCCGTGCAGTTCGGAAATATTTGACAGAGAATATAATCAATATCAATCAAGAAAATATAACCACATAACTGGCGCATTCTTATAGGTATATTTAAACAATACATAAAGTAATGTTTTTAGAATCATAATTCGCAAAAGCGATAATGGATGTAATATGTGACCACTTTTAACTAGACGCAACAAATTGTTCAAAGATATTATTAGAGCGCAAAGTCATTCGCCGATTCCACACAAATTATGACATTGGGACCGCACAAAGGCAAAAGAAATTAACCGGCCCTTTGCGGTCATCCTTTTACCTTGCAAACATTAATTATCACACCTCTTTAACTTTAAATTTATTGCGTTGTTTTGTTAGTCATTACTTGGTTTAAACGTTTTGTTTTTGAACTGCGAGCGATATTGGGTGTTTATGTAGTTATAATTTATGGCCTTAGGCGGTGTTTTTATGTTCTGTAACCCTTTAAAGGCACGTGGTGGATTTATGGAGGAACGTTTCAATCTGGGCGATCTTTGAGTTCTTACTCTTTTACAACAATTTGCTATTTGTTTTTTCTTGTAAGTCTATTTAAATAATAATTCGAACACAGAGAATTCATCGTGTAGTAACTACGTATGTAAATGTAATGTAATAATGTAGTAGGTCTGTGTGTATGTAGATGTATGTATGTAGATATGATTAAATTAAGGCATATTGTCGTTCTCTAAGAGTCATCACCTTCTAATAATTTCTGTTGCATATCGCACAATCAAAAGATGTTTTCCAGTCTTAGTCGAGAATAGATATCTATTTAACTTCAACATTGAACATACACGTCTTAATCAACACAATAATTTTCCCGACAGACAGGAATGTTCCATGAATATGAGTTATCGAGTATAAAAGATCTATGATGATATTTTTAGCGGTTTTCCTATCTAAGAAAATATGTATTATTGTGGCGAATGCTGCACTTCTAGGAAAGTGGTTATAATGAAATCTCTGCATGGATATGTTAACAACCAACGTTTTCGTCTGTTTGTAGACACTAATCTCGTAGACTACTGATTTTTTGAATTATTTTTCCAGCGATATCCACTGTAGAGAAATTTAATATTTCTAGTGTTTTTATTACAATTCTTCTATATTAGGTACTTATACCATCACCCTATGTCTCTCTACTGCTGGAAATTGTGCTCTCCCAAGGTTCACACACAAACACACACATATTATACACGGTCTTTGGCTCATCCATCCACCTCCGGGGCCTGACACTGCGCTTCCCGGCACATGGTTAGTGATAACTTAAAATCCGTACGGACCGAGGTTTTGAACTCACGACATGAGTGTCGAGAATAGATTCTCCTAGGCTATAACCGCTCTATAAATACATATAAAGATGTACTTAAAGCTGTGAACATTAATCCAGGTGTTGTTATCATTGCTGTTAAACGATCTAGTACTGCGGAATCCCTAGTTAGACTTGTGTCACTGCAGCACCTTGCGAAATAGGAAATACTTCGCAGGGCGACAGAAGGTATCATTATTGATTTACGTTTAATTAATGATTGTTTGTTTTTTTTCCAATCGTAAGGGGTTCTGAGTAGTAAGTGAGTACTTGGTAGGCTACACTATAAAGCGTACTCAGGTAATTCTCAAATTAACAAATAGAATGTTTGTTTGTTAAAAATACCATTGATTTATTTAAATTATTACCATTAACCCAGTTTAATTTATCCTCCTGTAACCAACGGGCGACTTTTAGAGATTGCCTTAAAGAATTAAGTCCGCTTCTGTAAAATATAGTGCTACAAGAGTAAATAAATACCATTATCTTGGACTCTAAGACAGCGAAGTCCAGGATATAAATAAACAGTATTTTAAAGAAGCCAATAAATAATGTATAATAAATATTAATCACCTGTTTTATAATGAACTTACTCATAATAATATTAGCATATCAAGTAGCGTTTGACGTTCAGACATTGTCTGTATTTAACTGTTTAATTCTAGTGTATTACGTACAAACTGACGAACAAACAAACATAAATTATCATGGATGTAAGCGTGTTAGCCATAAATTACTGCGTTGCACGCATGCGTCACCGCCACAATAATGATTTTACTTAAAACTATCCAATTTATGGATACTTAGCAAAGGGACATTATTGATGGTGTGGACTTATTTTAGTTTAAATTTTTCAATTTGTAATAATAAATTTGTCAAGAGTAGGTCATACCTATTTGATGAGGGACCGACAACCGATGGAGTAGACGAATCCTCGAATGAAGGCCACGTACATGGAAGCGCAGTGTGGCACGCCCTACGGCCAGGTGGATCGACGACCTGAACAAGTTCGCAGGTGGTGGCTGGGTCAGAAGAGCCGAAGATCATGCGCGATGGCGAGAATTGGGAGAGGCCTATATCCAACAATGAAGAGACATAGGCTGATGGTATGGTATAGATTGGTAATAATAAATTATGGTACACTTTATTGTGTTTTCTATATCTATCCACTGACACATGGACCACTAGCCACACATGGATGTAGGCCTCATGTACGTACGTCACAATGATTGGTTGTCCGCTTTACCCATTCAACTGTCAGATACCAAGGTTTTGATCCTCGATCCATCTAGTCTGCTTAAGCATGTATTACTTGCCTAATTGGGGCGTGTGGTGTCGGCATGACCTCAACTTTTCCCGTGGTTGTCGTAAAAGGTGAGTGAGGGATAACAAAACCACTACCACAAGCCCCGAGGAACCACACCACCTATAGGAGAGTGGACTTGCCAACTGCCTTGATTAGTATGGCGTTTTATGGACATATATCTCTCATGTACGAGACAATGTGTATGAGGAGGTCCCATGTCCAGCAGTGGATGCTGAAAGGGCTGGTTACGATTACGGTGAACTTTGCATCTTTGCAATGTGTATTCTTTTTTATAGAATATGTGGCAGACGAGCGGGCGGGCCACATGATGGTAGGTGGTCACCACTGCCCATGGACTCCTGCAACACCAGAGACTTGCGGGTGCCTTGCCGACCATGCGGAATCCTCTTCACAGCGCTCTCGAAGAGCCCCATGTCGTAGTCGTAGCGTTTCGGGTTCGCGGTATAGTATCTTTTTGACTGCACTGTACGCGGTGTCTCTTTATGTATAATAAAAATCTCTGTATGTATAAATGTCTTTCTGAATAGTAACTTCCTGTTATTATTTATTAATACCTAATTGTTATTTATCCAATTCAGTAAATTCTAATTCCGTTTTATTATCGCTCATTTATATCTTGCAAATGCTAATAAAACACAATACATGTCTATGCAGATATAACTGGCCATCGATCGATATCTAACTGAATAATTAATTCTACTTTAGCTAACGATGAATTATTGGAAACGATCAAGGACAGTCATGATCTGGAATATATGAGAAAAATAATAAATTATTAGCAATAATACTTAGTCTATAAATAGAGCAATGTCAAAAGGTCAATGTCATTTAAAACATCGAGCTCCCACAACCACATATTGGGCTAGTAAATTGAACGTGCACGTACAGAAATTACATGAACAGAGAGAGCTTTCGGGAGCTTTTTCAAGAGTTGCTATTTTAAATAATGTACTAAATTTATTTAGAATAAAATTACGCTGTGAATTTTTAACTCAAATTTTCGTTAATGCAATGCAATCATCCCACTTAGTATCCACTAGACATGGGCCTCATCATTTAAATTGTCTTGTGCATAAGAGACGTAAATCGTCAGGCTAGCCTAACGGGTTGGCGAGTCCACTCTTTCATAGGTGATGTAGTTCCTCAACGCCTGTGGCAGCGGCTTTGATCTTCCTCAGCCGCCTCTTACGACACCCGCGGGGAAGTGATAGGGAAGTCTTATTCTATATTCGTTCGAAACGACACAGCAATTTTTCTAAAATAAAAATAAATCCACTGTCCCACGGGATGTGATTTTCAGAGCTTGGGAGCCCCAAAATATCTGGCGGCCACTCCTTACACCCATGTCTGAGCCGTCCCTGGTTATAAAGACAGGTCACCACTTTCATGTTACCTCCACGAAATATTGTTGTTATATATAGAGCGGTGGTAACCTATCATGAGTTCAAATCCTCGTTCTACTTAAGTACGGAGAGTGAGGGAATACATAAAGTGAGCAAACCCGCATTTTCAGAAATAAAAAATCTGGTGTATTTGATCCACCACTGAGCCCGCGTCGTGGATTACGGCTCGAAACACTCGAATTGATTTACTAAAGGAAGAATGTGCCCTACAGTGGGACGTTATATGCTGGTACAAGTAGGTACATTCAAGTATGTGTATATGCATGCATTTACTTTTGTATATTTTATTTATTCCAATTTTTATTCTCTACGATACTGTTTTATTAGCCCCTACCATACCACCACTACAAGTAAATAGCTTCAAGGGTGGCTGGGAGGAAATGATTTATAGCAATAAGTTCGCCTTTTCTTAAAATAATAAAGTGTAAATAAATATATTTTTTATAGTAATGGAGGGCAAGCCTCCCATATGATGGTAAGTAGAAACCGACGACCATGGACACCGCAACACCAGGGGGTATTTTACTTTACCTTTTCGAGCCATTCATCTAGTATCTCTGTATCTTTTAAAGGGAAATAATTTAATTAGCAGCAGAAATACTGAAAATGGCAGCAAATTTAAAGTTGGATTAGGTTTAAGTTCTCTGGTACAATTTAAGAAACAAGAAGTCGACGGAGTCCGTTGTGTTGACATTCTTAGTAATTTCAAATAATTTATATCAGTTATTCGAAAATAGTTTTTTTCCATGATCATGATTTGCTGTCCATTTAGTATTTTTATCTCCTCATTTAAATAAAAGTCTATAATAAAAGCCAAAGCTGTATCTTCCCAACCATACAAACAAAACTACGCCAATGTTCGTAGGTTGTTTATAAGTAACAAGTATCGGTTTACTTTTCATAAAATACTTGACCTCTGCCACTGAACATGCCGATGAAACGTTCAACGTATAGGTTTGCATTTAAAAATACACAAGAAATTATGCACTTGTAAGACGAGTGTGTTCCCGAGCCACTAATATTGTTTAAAACCCTTATATTAAACCCGATCCCCCCCTGCATTTGTGTCGGTTTCATACCTATAACAGCAAATAATTTATTCCGTGTGCATACCGTTAGCTGCGGAATAATTTAAAATGAAAAGCAATAAAAGTGTACTACATATACGTATAATTCATATTTCATATACGTATCACTATAATTAATATATAGGTTTTTAAAAGTGTGACTTGCCAGCAACTTTTTGAGGGGGAGAGTGCACGCTGCAATCCAACAGCTGCTGGGCGCACACCACTGGCCACGTTACCCCTCTCTTACAGAAGACTACCTTGAAATATAGTGCATTTCCCACTTTATCTTATTTCCCTAATGTACGTACGTGTTTCGGTAGTGAGTGAGATGTACCAGAGCCCATTTCCATCTTATCCCTCCCCATTTTCCCAACCCTTTCTCTAAATCCATTCCTAAATCTCCAAAGGTAGGCAGCGCATCCGGGGCGTGGCAACGTTTGTCATTTTGGACTAATGTTGGCATGTATCGCGGATGTCTATGGGAGACAGTGTCTACTTACCATCAGGTGAACTGTATGCTCGTCTGCCGCCTTCGTACATGAAAAAAGAAATAAAAAAAAAATCATGACTTGGCAGCAAGTAGATATACTATACTTAGCTGCATTATTTGTATTTCTGCCTTCTGTTTGCTTTCAGCACCAGAAGTATATTTCTGACAACATTTAAGGAAACTAAAACTTTCTTAGGATTCTGAAATAATACATAATCAGATCTGGACATCTGATTTCGTGAAATAGAGTATTATGGTACGGCGCCGGATAAAGTTACCAATGAGAAATAATTAAATGAGTAATACCGAATGAGCAACATCGAATGAGCAATATTGAATGAGCAATACCGAATGAGGAATACCGAACGAGCAATACCAAATGAGCAATACTAGAGGAACAACACGAATGAACTATATTGAATGAGCAATACTGAATGCGCAATAGCGAATGAGCAATACCGAATGAGCAATACTAGAGAAACAACACTGAATGAACTATATTGAATGAGCAATACTGAATGCGCAATAGAGAATGAGCAATACCGAATGAGCAATACTGAATGAACTATATTGAATGAGCAATACCGAATGAACAATATTGAATGAGCAATACCGAATGAGCAATACCGAATGAGCAACACTGAATGAGCAATACCGAATGAGCAATACTGAATGAACAATATTGGATGAACAATACTGAATGAGCAATACCGAATGAGCAATACTGAATGAACAATACTGAATGATCAATACCGAATGCTCAATACTGAATAAAAAAAAAGATAGTATAGAAAAAGACATAATAGAAAAAAAGATGGGTTAGGTTTACGTTCTCTTGTGAGAACGCAGACGGAGGAGTCCCGAGAGACTATGTATACTTTATAGAGTAGAGTCAAGTTGAGTAAAGTAATTTATTTTAGTTATTCAAAAATAGGTTGTTTCGTTGATAATAATTTGCTGCTAATTCAGTATTGTTTGGCATCATTTCATTGATTTTAAGAAGTGCCGTTGAAGCTGAATAGATCATAATTTGCATTTACTAATTGACATTATTTACTGGATAAATTATAAAATAAGGATCTATACATTAACATAACAGATGCCTATTTTTATAAAAAAATATACTTTTAATCTGATGGCACATTATAAATTCCTATATGATTCTATTTTTTAACTGACGTCCCAATTGTATATGTACATTGGTGTTTTAAGGCCATACATCAAACACACGAAACATGAGGAGGCCTATGTCCAGCAGTGGATAGTGAAAAGACTGATTGAATTGAAATTCAATTGAATATCTCAATGGATGCGCAACTATGCTACTCCAGACCACCAGAGCCGGCACGGTAGCCCGGGGTCGCGGGTTCGTTCCCTGCCCGTACGCGCATAAATATTGTTTGTCTACAATAATCCAAATCATTTTTGTCCGGGATTGCCTTTGCCAGTAAGTATTTATTGAAGCGGATTCGCTACCATTGTTATTGGACGTGGCTTCTTTAAAATAATGCTGTGACATTATTTCATGAGTTAGTTTGAATCAAATTCGTGAGTATGTTTACTCGTACGATATATTTTAATAAAACTTTAATATTAATTCACAAAATAAATGAACTTTTATATTTGAAATATTTTTACTGATATTATTATTTGATACGATTTGATACGGAATTGGATACCATAGGATGGGATGGCAATGGGCTCTGGCATATCTCACTCACTACTGAGACACACCTACGTTTATTGGAAAAATACAATAAAGTAGGAAATGCAGTACATTTCCAGGTAGTCTTCTATGGGTCTACGTATTGTATTATACGAGTGCATATATTTGTTTATCTCATATATACTATGTACTTAGTATGTATATGTATTAATTTTGTGTACTGATTTATATATGTATAATACTATTTTGTGTTAAGCAAGGATTTTACTCCACCTTAATGCATTTCTGTCTAACCAAAGGTTGACTGGCAGAGAATGCCACTAGGCATTAAATCCGCCTTCCGTACAGTTAAGAAATGACAGGGTAATACGCATTACTTTTTTTGCTGTCATAGATGGACATATCACCTAGGTATATGGAATATTTATGATTCACTATAATAATCTTGTGATAACTTTATCACTAGAGGATATCAGGACATGCGGCCAGATGTGGAGCAAAACCCTGAGTGGTGGACCAAAGCCAGTAAAAGAAGTGTAGGCCGTGCAGCAGTTAAGAGGTCCGATGACATCTATACTGGTCAAAACATATTAGTCAAAACAGAGTCGCAAACAAGGACTGGGTACGACTCGTACAAGACAGAGGCAAATGACGCCAAGGAGATGAAGATGATGATGATAAGGGTTATCTGTTAGGGCTGTGTATGGCACGGACGGTACTAAACCACTTACCATCACGTCAGGTGATTTCCATAAACAAATCCTAATTAAAGCAAAAATTAGTAATGAATCTATCGTGAAGGAAATCAGAAGAAACCAAGATTTCCTATCTAAATTATTTCAAACCTTCAGCCTATAGAATGCCCTATATAGCTGTAAATCCAATTCTGTAATTCCACAAACGTATTTCTTACACTTTTAAATATCCTGAATGATCCTTATTCCTTGAAATTTAGAAGTGAAATTTAAATGTTTTATTGTTAACCAATGGTGTTGGTAAGCTGGTGGTTGTTAACGCGTATGGGGTGACGAAGTGACAGGCGCGAAGGCGGCGTCCTCTGTGACGCGTCCAATCAATTTGTAGGTTCACAATACGCAGTACATCGTCGCTTAAGGATTACAGATTGGCGCGTTGCGGAGAGACATTCTGTAACAATACTTTATATAAGAAATCTTGAAACCGAAAAAAAAATGCTATAAAAGTGGCTTTAGTATGATATAATACATTAACGATACACCTTTCGCCATTTAAGTTTTTGAACCCGCACTTTATTCCACATCTTCGATGTGCGTACGTGTTTTGGTAGTGAGTGAGATATGCCAGAGCCCCATTCCCATCTCATCCTATCCTATCCATTCCCATTTCCACAACCCTTTCCTCAAATCCGAATGAAAAATACATCAACAGTGTTAGCTTATTTACGATTCGGGTTGTAGAAAAATATAAAAAAGAAATATACCGGTTTTTAAAATACAGAGCAATGAATTTCTTATATTAAAAACAAAAAGTAGAAACATATCATTAAGAATTGAAAAAGAAAAATTATGTCGGTGACGACTAGAGCAATCTAGCGTGCATTCGATCTGTAGCAGTAAACGTGAGCACAAAATTACACATTTTTTATGTCTTAGTTTCAATGGGACATCTATGGAATTTATAAAAGGTAGGCAGAGCATCCATGGTCGTGCCAACGTTTCTCATTCTGGACTGATGTTGGCATGTATCGCGGATGTCCATGTATCCACTTACCGCCGGGTGGACTTACCACACGTGTGCTATCTTCTTTCTATATAAAAAAATCTGGTATCATCACCAGCCCTTTTATCGTTCACTATTATGGAATTTTATGGACCTCCTTATGGACATGGTCTTGTGCATAAGGGATGAATGGTCTCAATGCCTCACGCTGGCCAATCGGAGTGATAAGTCCATTCATTTAGAAATGGTGGTAATTCCTTAAGACTTGTGGCTTTGTTATCGCTTAGTTGCCCCTTGCAATACACATGGGATGAGATGGGGTGATGTTATTCCCAAGCCGACCTGACACCACACGGCTCTATAGAGTGCCGTGTGGCAATATAGAGACTTAATATCTATAGAGTGATAATAAATGTTTACTTTCTACCTTTCTCTCATTTTAAAATTACGTTTATTTTAAAAATTTACCTAGTAAATTTTAAAATTCAGAATATCCCAGCGTCTGGGTGTCTCATACAAGATGCATAGAGGCGATGCGCGGCCGACGTTGTTTTTACAGCGCTAATGAACTGCACTCACTCATTAGGTAGCACGTAACGAGGCCGCCTAGGCGAATTCCGGTCAAGCATTATTTTTGAAATTTAAATTTCCCATCTTTGGATTGAAAGTGGCACCTGTAGTTGACAAATTTAGAACTGCGGTACAGAAATGTAAAAGGGATAGGTATTACTTTGACCACATGGTCAAAGTAAGAATTATATTTGTATTACCAGTGTGACCAGAAAAAAACATTTCATATACATGTTTGTAATAAAAAATCACAACGCAACAAACGCAACAAACGCAGCAAAACGCGACCTTCGTTCGGTTCGAAGAGATTGACCCGAAATATCGGCCGAAACTTCATCTTTCGTGTTCTGTTGTAAGAAAAAACTCAAAATCGGTATACTTACTTAATGAATTTTTATTACAGCATTCTAGGGTTAAGGGTTTAAGTACACTCGTAGTTTGGTATGGATTTATAAAGTGACACCCCGTTTTCCCTTTTGGCTTTTCACTGTTGAGTTTCTTCGTCTATAGCTCTATACTAATACATATTATAGACTGTGAGTTTCTTTGTTAAAGATAAACTCAAAACCACTATTGAACCGATTTTCAGTTGTCTTCACTTTTGAGCAGATGAAAATATTGAAAATAATATTGAACATTTTCGCGTTCGATTCGATTGAAAAAAATGTGATAAAGTTTTAAATATAAATTGACAAGTTAGATTAGCGAAAATAACACCTAAATAAAACACTATTTTACTCACGCATCATAGATAATGTATATTGTACATTGCCTTTTTATTATATTCACTTATGTAACGTGAACTTTAAGAGCGTAACTTATTTAAAATTTCAACAAGCATGTTATTTAACACTAAACGATAGTTAGGTCGCCTCGATCCTATGTCTGTCCACTATTAGAGAACATACGGGTGAATATACCAGATGAGAACTTTTTGGGGAACTATAGTAGAATAATAGATATATAAAAAAATCTTCATTGCATATCAAAACGAAACAATAACAAACATAGTACTTGTATCCGGTGACTCTTGAAAGGCCATTAGGGCCACAAGAATTTAGCCGTTCCGGAAAAAAAACATAGTACATATACAAATGCACAAATCAATCTGTATAAAGCTTTATGCTCCAATCCCGCTACTCTAAGTTAACTATTTATATGTGTATATATATATATATGCATTATACGTATGTATGCATGTATGTATGTATATGTATATTATTTGTATTTACATTTATATTTATGTGTATATCTGCTATTTTTTGTTATTTTGTTATATGTTGTAGCCTACTTATTAATGACATAACTACTCTCGGTTATTCTAAGGTTGACTGGAAGAGATTCCTTCTAAGTTCTTCCTTCTAGTAGTCCCTCTTTGTACTTATGGCAATACTGTAATGTCCTATTACAACAACTCATTTTAAATACAATAAAGTACAACAACAACATTTGGTTGGAGAGGAAATAAATATTATGATGATATAAACTATTCTATTCTTCCTATATACACCCTATTTTAATGGAATGGGATGGTATGTAATTACATCGGATGAAATGGATAGAGAAGCAGGCACCAGCGACTCTCTCTCACTCACGAAATATGCACTTTTCACAGTCGTCTATGAGAAAGCCTATTTCCATTGCATATTTCCAACTCTTTCTCTTAATCCATTCCTAAATTTTCAAATGTAAGTAGCGTATTAGTCATGCCACCATTTGTCATTCTGAACTGATGTTGGCGTGTATGGCGAATGCCCATGCAGTGTCCACTTAGCATCAGCTAGATCAATTGTTCGTCTGCCACCTTATTTCTTTAGAAAAGTCGGATTCAGAATTATGTAACACCCTCAAAACACCATATTTTAGTGAGTGAGTAAAAATCTCTTCGATTTAGATCCCTTTGTTATAATTGTGTTTATCGAAGTGATTGTGATATACATAATATTAACAAATCAATTTCGACTACAGACTTATCGTTACCACCCAAAGGTTGCCTGGAAGAATTCACTTTAGCGATAAGACCGTTGGATGTTCTTCTAATTACTTGTATTTTGTGTTCAATAATATAAAGTATATCTATCTATCTATCTATGAGTATTCCTTAACCAAGATTTGATATGTTACGATCCCGCACTCGTAGGCGGTTTAGAATTGTGAAGCGTCATTTCTCCACGCACACTTCTTAGTCACTGCGTAAAATGTATCATTTTAAATATGTATTTTATTTTTCCGTCTAATTATTTCCCCGATGTATGTACGTGTTTCAGTAGTGAGTGAGATATGCTAGAGCCCATTCCCATCCCATCCTATCCCTCCCCATTTTCCTAATGCATTCCTTAATCTGCAAAGGTTGGCATCCGGGGCGTGCCAACGTTACTCATTCTGGACTGATGTTGGCATGTATCGCGGACGTCTATGGTCGACAGTATGCACTTACCATCAGGTGGACTGTATGCTAGTCTGTCGCCATATTCTATAAAAAAAAGAAAGCAATTGTACAAGTAATATGACCTACATGTTCCATAATACAACAAATATTTTTTTTACAGTAGATGCAGCGGATACAAGAAGGATTTTAATAGTTAAACAGAGGAGAGAACATTGCTTCGAGTTTAGAGCATTATAAATTATTATTATGTCAATACATCTGCTCTTTGCAATTTACTTCCGTATGTATACTAACCAGCATCGCCCATTCGTAGGTGGTTACTTTCAATAATATCAGTAATTTCATCTTATCAACTCGTAGGGGAGAAATGGGGGCGGTCCAGTGTTCGCGATAAACAAAATTACGATGCGCCAACATAGCGCGTTGTTTAACGAACGATTTATATTCACTTTGCCGTTTAGGAATAGTTTAGATAAAGTTTATTATTTTGAATTTTCGTTTTGATTAAGTTATAAAATACATTTGTGATTTTATCCGAGATTTTTTTTAAGCTTTATATTAAAATCAGATATTACGAGTTCCTATTTAAACACAATCTTGAAGCACCGAAATTTTAAGTTAGAGAAACATATGTCCACATCAATCAAGTACATAGCGACAATCACGCCCCTATTTTTAGATTTCTTTTAAATAACTTAATGGTCCACACTAGGGTTCCCTGTATCGTCGGTCCAGAGACACATACAGACGAAAATGAACACACCACTTAGACCGGAGCAAACATTTGTC
Source organism: Sesia apiformis (assembly GCA_914767545.1). NCBI lineage: Eukaryota > Metazoa > Arthropoda > Insecta > Lepidoptera > Sesiidae > Sesia > Sesia apiformis. The sequence continues at coordinate 9,712,061 of OU611967.1, read as the reverse complement.
TTTAAACAAATGAATGTCCGACCGGGAACGAAACACAGGAACTTTTATATGGCAGACAGGGGTACTATCATAATTCCTACCCACTTTTCTACTTTTTATTCACACTGTGAAAGGAGTCCGATTAAGAAATGCCCTAATAAGTTGCGCTCAAACATTAGTTAGTTTTAAAAATCGTTTCCAGTTATCTGACTCAGTAATTTCCACATATTTACCTCTTTTCCACCGCTTGTTTCCCTATAAGCGCTGTTTTTTAAAAAATAGAATTTAAACAAAGTGAGTGCACACACTTTGTTTAAATTCTATTTTTTTCCATATTATGTACTCTTATATTATGTATATATGTATGCATGGAACTACGCCACTTTTAAAAGAGTGGACTTACCAAGCCGCTTATCCAGCTAGCCGTTGTAAGGCCATACATCCCTCATATACATGACATGCTTTCATAAGCTCCTCATGGAGGCCCGCATCTAGCAGTGGACGATAATAGGGCTGGTTAAGATCTCGAACTCGCACAGGGATTATTATAGGGGTACAGTAAATACCGTACTCTCATGGTCAATAAACAATCGGAACAATGGCTTCATAATACAGATGTAGGAATCCACAGTGTTTATTAGAAATTCGAGGTATTCAAGATTTACTTTTAATACCTATCTACTAGACTGCTTCGCTTCGGTTTATAAGTTTTTTTTTCAATTTTTTTCTTCAAAATTTCAAGATAAAATATAGCCTATATTAGACACCAATTTGTTAACCTATTTGTGAAAGAATTTTCTGAAATTAAAATAAAATTGAATTAAAATTTATAACTATGCCATTTTTCATTGAATTTCGTCCAGTTGAATTCTGGTTCTCGCGTGATGCACGTTCAGACAGACAAATAATAATTTCAAAAGCTGTTGGTTCTCCACTCTGCATCATTCGTAGTGTACAAGCAAAGGTTTTTTTAAATGTTTCAATAAATAATTTATAAAATAAAAGCTTTCGTTTGCGGTAAGTACGTACATCTCAAATGTTGATCTTTTTGGGACACTTTTGCCAAGCGTCCTTTTTATCCGTTCTAATTTCAATTCCTTGCGATTTTCTTGTGAGAATCGAGCACATATAGATCGATAAAAAATCTAAATGTTAAAATTCTCCGCCAGCTGCAGACAACACTCACATTGTTTCAAATTGAATACGTATTGAATAATCGATATAAAAAGCTATTGTATTTCAGTCAGGAAATGGAAAGTGGGATAGTCTGCGTAACGCGAGATTCCTGCGTACGCGCTGCTATGCGATGAGATATGCGATTCATGGTGCTAGGGAGTGGAACATCGATATAAATATATAAATAAAAATTTAGAAAAGATTGATACCATATGACGATTCTAGAATAATCCAGTCTTAATAAAGTAAGTAGTGGGCCCTATTATTATCCACCGTTAAACACGGGCCATATTGCCTTGTGCCTGAGAAATATATGGCCTGAAAACGGCACGCAGGCCAAGCGGGTTGGCTAGTCCATTCTTTTAGAGGTGGTGTAGTTCCTAAGGGCTAACAAAATTAGAAATAACAGTACTTTTAGTGGCAAAAAAGGATTTATAAATTCCATATAAATTTTTATTATTAATGAAGTACAGATTTTAATATGTAAATGTTATAATTAATGTTAATGTAGTAATTACATCATATTTAGAAACGTATCTCAGAAACCCTTAGGTTATTTATTAACTTTAGGTAAACTATTAGGTTACTTAGGTAATTCATCTTCTTTTCAGCAGGTTTCCATCCATTTCTGGACGTATGACTCTCCACGGTTACTCCACCTGGACCAAAGCAACTACAGGGCTTCTCTGCTCTAGGTTAAGAAGGCTTTAGGCTGCGAAGTTTTTTCAGACGTTGCACCATTTAGTTGGCGGCTTGCCCACACTTCGCTTTCCTATTAAATCCTATATGAGGTTTTCCAACAGGAAAGCGAAGTTGCCAGCTTAATACAATTTTGCTCTATCTGCTGTTGCTTTGGCGATAATCGTTTATTACAGAAATTCCGTTATTATAAAGTTATCGACGTTTCCACATCACTACGCGTACTTCAAGTGTTTTATTTGGTTGCGTGGCGCGCATGTGCGTTGAATGCCTTTGTGTGGGATAAAACAATTTAATGCGCACGTGCCCTATTGCCTTATCTCATTGCTATAATGATATTATTACTTTAAATATTGAAATATAGATAGATAGACAGATAAACTCTTTATTCTATACCAACACGAAAAGTACAACAGGCAGCCTTATCGTCAAAGCGATCTCTTCCAGGCAACTTTTGGATGCTAAGGAGAAAATGCATAACAAATAAAGGTAGACCGTGTAATTTTTACATATGCAGCTTTTCCAGAGTTATGAACATAAACTCGATCATTCTACTTGTTAAAATGTTCTTCAATGGTGACCATTTTCTCGTCAGTAAATAAGATTTGTCTGTGAGCTCCCTTTGCGTACCGCCGAAAGAGTTGTTATGATTTGTGAACCCTATTTTTCTTAAAATTATCAGTTAAATAATGACCAATACGTCTTATGAAACAGCAAATCCTAAATCATCTTTTAAAATACGTGACATGGTTTTGAGTGCTATATTCATCTTTCTGGATAAAAGCTTTTGCTTCCGGGCGTTATTTCTTCGTATTCGCTCATTCACGGCGTTAATCGCCTGTTTAGTACAAATGGTGTGTGTACGGCCAGATCTTTTTCTGTGACAAACAGAGGACGTATCAATGTACCTACCAGTAGTCCGATACACGAACATTCGGCAATACCGAGCGAATGGAGAGTTTTAAAAAATTTGAGTTAGCTTCATGCTTACTTTGTGTAATGTACTCGTAATTACAGCAATACGGCAATCACTCCACACCATTTTAATATTACTACAATATTTAATAATGATTGGCGCCAAAATGAGAATAAACATTTATTTTTCACGCGAGAATGACACATTCCAAATTCAAATGTAATATATTTATTTTTCTTCATTGTAAATGTATTTATGGTCAGACTTAATATAAATACATATGTATATTGCTTTGTGTGTACAATTAAAGTATGTATTTGTCTTTCAGAGTAGAATACTTATTAAAAGGCTATTAGTTTACTAAAGATTTGATGTGAGTCAACTGTTAGCTATTTGAGAAATACCCTTTTTTCTTCCAAGCTTTTCTGTGTGAGAGTTTGATTAACCATTTTACTCGGTCACAATTCAAAGTCCTTTTTCTGGAGTAAAAAAAGCTTTTAAAAGGCATCAGTGTATTAAGTAAGACCCCTGGTCACTAGGCACTGCTCCCTTCGAAAACCAATTTTACTGGTGTCGAGGGAGGCGGGGAGGTGTAGCCTAAGTTGGTTATCTCACAAAAACGATCCGATCGCGTCCTATCGATTACGTACAGAAACGCTTCGGTATGTGAGGAATTTTCGGAAGTGATGTTTTCTCAACATTTTTCGGTTTCATTGTCGTCACTGAGAAATCGATATCGATTAGGACATATTACAGAAGGTACGTCCACTTGTAGAAGTCGCTAGTTTGTTAAAGTTAAAATTTAACGTATAATGGAAAAAACTGTATTATCTATGAGTGCTAAAAAGTAGAAGGCGACTAAGCGTAGTCGCCTTTTACGATACCCATGGGAAAAGATGGCGTGGCGTTATTCTACAACCAGCCGACAGGTAAGGTTGCTTTAATTCATCTCAAATTTGGTGAATAACTTGGCTACTCAGATGCTCTAAGCCGGGTCTGTGATGCAGCGTGAGCATCATCACTGAAACTATTACAGTATTATTTACTGAAACCTTTACATAGGAATGCAGTAGTCAACCGGACATTTGGAATGTTTTGTTATAAATAAACATTGTTACAAATGTATATTCTGTGGTATACATGGGGTAGTCCATGTGGTATATATGGGATGGGCTGTAGTCCTGCCTCAATGTTAATTTTCCATGAAAAAATAAGGTCAATGATTTATTGCATAATGGATATGTATTAAGGGTCCATTTTTTATAGAACGATGGCGATAGACGACTATCCTCCCAATGGTAAGTGGATAATATCACCGAAGGATATCCGCTATATATGGCAACATTAGATTAACAAACATTGACACGTCCCCGGAAGCTTTGTGATTTAAATATTATTTACAATTCTGATGTAGCTACCCTCAAATCATTTAATACTTCATATAATACCTAGCATTAAAACAATTACATAATACCATCATTTATAAAATTTAATACTTAATTATGTGTACTGTACATCATCCTTCCCGTGATCAGAATATTTATTCCCCCCTACCCAAAAGTTGTCCGGGAGATATTGCTTTTAACGATAAGACCGCCTTTTGAGCATTTTGTGTTTGTTATTGTTTTTGGTGTGCAATAAAGAGTTTTATGTATTCATTTACTTCGATGCCTAAAGTCCTTCGATTTTATTGTTACAAAAAACTTTATAACCACTCAATCCTTCTCAATTAGTGCCCTCTTTCATTCCGGTTCGTGTCCAATCCGGCATTCAGAGCGCGCCAGGCGTCCAAAACACGTAATCGTCACAGCTCAGTAGCGGTTAGAAATGTTAGGCATTTTGGATGATTATCCATATTTCCATCATAGGAGATTATTGTTACATCTCATATATTAACAGATATATTATTTTAATCTTACGTCTGAGAAGTGCACACACTCACACATACATATAAATCAACAAGATTTCATTTAAGTATCACTTACTACTTATTACTTTAAAAGATACAGATTCTTATTTTTTTCTCAAAACTTTAAACATCTGTAACTCAAAATGTACGGGTATTTTTTGTATAGTGACGGCAATATTATTAGTGTGCGTTTTGTTCTTTCTCGATAATGCAAAATAATAACGAAAATAAATATAAAAATTAAACTATTATCGTCTTCTATCGAGGTCTTTTCCCCAGTTTGTTGATAGCGGCGACTAATTTGTGTGGTAAAAACTATTGTTCTATTTTGAAAAAGAAATCATTTTTAATCCCATAGTTACAGGTTGTGAAAGGAAAATTGAGGCGGCAGTATTATATATAATAACTGTAATAATAATCTACGAGGTCCTGTAGTAAAGTAAAATGTATTTTCATGATAATAGTCGTAAAATTTTTCGTTACACAAAGTAACTAATTTACACATACGACTAAAAATCGCTTATAATAAACAAACTACATGGAATACAAAATACATGGGGCATGGCTTAGAGATGCGGAAGCATCCTTTTACAAAAATTCGGAGACATTTATTTCGTTTCTTATTAAAATATTTAATTAAAAAGACTGATGCCACACGCCGATCGGAATGGCAATATCGCTATTTTAAACTAGTTTTTAAAAAAAGAAGTGTTTAGAGGAAAGTTATAGTACTTGTATCGAACGACAATAGATTGTGATATGAGCTGGTGTATCTACCAATCCGCACTGGGCATCATGGTGGATACTCGAGAATAATCCCGAAAGTCCTAGTGAATTACTAGGGTAGATCTGTGCCTAGTAGTGGGACGTTTAAAAGGGTTTTTTTTAAGGTTTACTCTGTTGTAAGTTTGAAACTAACGAACCGATTTGGCTTACCTACAAACTTAAGCGAGATATAGTCCCAAATGGTTTTAATGCCTTCAGAAATGAGTTTTACAGTTTATTACAATTTATTTATTTTATTATTAAATTTCACTTTAAAACTTATTATATTAGTTTGTCACTCTTAGTCGAGATTTACAGATAAAAATTTGAAATTCGAAAGCTCTTCTAAATTTCCTTAATAGTATACCTACGGAGATTATACTTTTAACCTGCATCCTTCAAATAAAAATAAAACTACACTTTCCTAAATCGCACCACGGCTCGATCTCTGTACAATGGCGAGTATCTGCGATGCAGTAAATCTTTGTTCTCCACGAAGCTACAAATTACGCTCAATATCGGCAGTGATATGCCGAGTATCGGTTGCCATGGCAACGAGCCGTGAGAATCGCGGGCCCGACGATGTTTGGTGAACCCCAGTCTTTTGAACAGTAATCAGTTTTATAGAGTATAAAATTATGTTTTTTGTAACTAAAGTATAAGTGGCCTTTTCTGAGAAAGATCCTTACGATACGTATTGACTTGCTTAAGATTTTTTAATTTAATTTCAATATTATTTTTAATGTTTAAAACAGAATTTCAAGTTAAAATCGTAAAAAAGTGTTTTTTTTAATATACTAAAATCTAAATGTCTGGGGAAATAGGACTGGCAATGAGGTTTCACTGAGAAAAGGTCTCCCTTTTCTCAGACAAGGTCAAATTAATGAAGTTGGTCCAAAGGAAAAAGAAATTGCTATTGTTTTTATAAAAGTATTTTCAAAATATTGTTATACCCGGTAATATTAATTATATTTTTATAACTAGACCATAAATTCTGGATACTAAATAGTTTTCAAAAAGTCTTTCATATTCCAATATGTAGTTATCGAAAAATCACAAAAAAATGATTCTATTTTCCATAAAATGTTACGGCTGAAGCGGATTTTTACAGAGTTTTTGCTGAAATACAAGCGATCTCTCGATAGCTAGACTGTATTTCAAAAAGTATGAAAATCGCTTTATGAGATCTAACTACCAAGTATAGGTTAGATTGTCAAACTTTGAATTTCGAACCTTTTTGGAACGCAATCCAAATGTCTAAATCGAAAATTTGATGTAACGAAAATATTTCGCCATGTTTAAAAAACAGACTGTTTTCCACGAATTTTAAAGTTCACTACCAGTTCAAAGGCTAACGGTTTTTATCCAAATTCTATTGTTGTCAGCATCTATACCAACATTGTCAGCAAAAAATAACAAAAGTAACAAAAACGCAATTTCACATTTTCTGTAATCGCTACCATTTTACCGGAACCTCGGGTCAATGACTCATTATTTTAAAGTTGATCTATATTTGACAAAAAACACAATAATGTGTCCAAAAAATACGAGTATCTCCATCCTTCTCTATTCATGTGCGTCGTATAAGTGGAAAGCGTGAGAGAGAGATGGGTATAATCTGTCAGCCGCGGTTCGTAGTGGGCAGGCTTTCGCAGTGATCCGTGACGACCGTTCAATTTGAAGAAGGAATGACAAACGCGGCGCGTACAATAAAAATACTGTCGTCTCTTTCCCGCATATTTTTTTGTTGAATGTTGACAGCAGGTGATGCAACGTCGTTGGAAAATTATCGAGTCTTTCATTATCAGTGCGTTATTTTTACGAGGTGTTAATTTTTATTAGTCGACGTGTTGAGTTTAGAATTCACTTATTGACTTTTTGTCGATAAATTTTTATTGCTCATTTGACTTGACTTTTGCAAATATATATTTGCAAACGGAATTATTTACAAGAAGACATAATTTCTCTTAAGAATTTACTTAGGAATAATGAAAATTACAATAAAAATAAGAAAAATGGAGAGAATATTTATAAACCTTTGTTTCTTTTGTACTTGATAGCGTTGATGTCTTTTATACGAGAGATATTCGTTGAGGTTGATACTAAACATGTTACTGGATAAATAATTTTATAACATATTTTTTGTTAATTTATAAGTAAAATAATTAATTGCAGTCATTTTGTTATATTTAGTTACAGTTATAATTACGCATTATATATACCTATATATAATTCATCCGCACCAATAATAATTATTATAAAATTGAAAACTGCCCCTATGTGTTAAAATCTTAAAAGCATTTGATCCTAATCTACTTTTCAATGACTTAACAATCGAAGACAGATGAAAGTTAAAGAAGCGCTTATAGTTAACCCGATGATCTCGTCATCACCACACAATGAGGCTCGCTACAATTCACCACGGCCCATAAACCCAAGCATTCATAGCTAATCCCGCTTTAAAAATAAAAGTAAAAACAACCACTTCAAACGTAACACCCGTCAAAATCAAAACAAAACTAAGCCCATCAACATCAGTCAGCGAACCGTTAGAGACAGAAGTATATATTGAACGTTAGTCCTTTCCGTGAGAAAATCTTTTTGAATCATCTACTAATACGTCCTCTTGAGAGTTGGAGGCTGTGAGCGAAGGTTTTACGGATCGAAAAGCGCGCGAACGCAGTGTAGCGCCGATATCCGTGCGCATAGCACGCTCACACGTTCTCGCGCGTGCGCAACACGCGACCTGTCAAAATCGCGGTGACAGTTCCATTTCCGAATTCCTGGCAGGGATTGGGTGTTCGCAGACCTCTAACATGGAACGGATGATTATTTCTGATGTCGATCTGACTTGACTTTAAGTTATGACTTTGTTTTGTTTTTTAATATAACCCCAATAAATCGCTCTGATTTAAATGTTAGCGTGGATTATTATATAACATATTCCAATATATGGACTTAGGTAATTTACTGTAGAATTGTTTAATTAGACTAACAGTACTGGGATATGTAAGTAAGTGACTTTACACAAACATGTGTGGCAGAAACAGTGTAATAGTGCAACGTATTTAGTGCTAAACGTTATCTAGATCTACATAATTTTATTCAGTGAGTACAAGGGCGCGAGTGACTTGTTACTTGTGTGAACTGAAAACATCTGAATTACTTAAAATATTTTGTGTACTTTAGATATATAGTAGTTTGAGGAATGTGTACTGTCCCTACGAAGGAAAGGATTACTGGAATTACGAAATACGGTAAGTTGTATTTATTGTACAATATATATATCATACATATTTCTGTAAATGGATGATTATTTGTTTAGAACGTTAGGAAGGCATCATCATAATATTCAATACTTAGGCAATACTTAGTATAACAATACTTAGGCATTTGGAATTGCGTAACTTCTCGTACTAAAAGGTTAACGATACTTTGCAGATATTTTGATGAACTGCATCTATAATGTTAACAAAACATTTATAAAGTCGTTTTTATAAAGGTTTACTTCACATTGCAACAGCTACGAGCATTTATCGAAAGTAATATGGGGTCATTAGCGGTTATTTATATAACCTAAATCCAGTACCTATTTACTTAATAATGTAAAGACTTTTTATGTAGAAAATATATAATTAAACAAATTTGTTAAAAGTATATAAAATGATTTGTAAAAATATCTAAAGATATCATAGTAAACATCTAAAAGCAAGTTTGAGTAGTCAATAGTAAATACATATAAGAATAAACAGCAAAACAATTTAATTATAATGATTTGAAGCAAGTCAGGGTTAAACAGGGGAATAACAGGGAACAGGGGAAATGAAATAGCAGCAAAAAAGGAGAATGAGTATAGAAAAACTAGAGTTGACGTGTGAGTGTGGGTTCGTTCCCATCGGCAGGGCTTAGAAAATATCTTTACATCAATACTGCGCTCCTAAAAAGAAAAGTTATTAGTAATATTTTAAACAGGAACCATAATTACCGTTATATTCGCAGATTAAAAATAACCAAAGAGATTAAACAATGATTATTCATTTTATTTCATCCAAAACTCCAAGTTTCCAGCTTGATTTATTTTGATAGTTTGATTAAATAAAAAATTAAGAACATATTTTGCATTTATCTCGAATGTTATTAACATGCACTTGTGCGTTTCTTCCTAAGAAGGGCAGAATAATCGACTAGCTTTTGCCCACGGCTTCCTTCACGTGGTCTAAATGTATAGCCTATGTGTTAATTCGGCTCACAATGTACCTATTTGATAAGTTTCAATGAAATCCGTTCAACCTTTTAGTAGTAAACATTTTCGACGTGATTGAGTAACAAAACTTAAAACATCCAAATTTTACATATACAATATTAGTGGGATGTAACATTGAAAGACGCGCTGCTTTGCTCAATCTTCCTAGCCCAGGAAACCTAGCACTAACACACCGATGACTAGTCACTACCTAGTACAAATTGATATAATCTATAGCAATATAGGTGGAACGTGCAGTGTCAATATACAAATGGCGAACAAGCACATGAAGCGTCTAGTAAGTCTATTTATATGTGACGAAGTATTTAAATATTTAAATATTTTCATTATTTCTTAACGCTTAAGTCCACTAATATTACAAATGCGAATGTTTGGATGTCTGTTACTCAATCACGTTACTCAACGGTTGAACCCCATTTCGTTGAAACTTGGTAAATTGGTAGATTGTAATCCAGCATAACACTCGAGAACGATATTCATGACTAACTCATGGCTACTATTCATGAGACCACGCGAATGAAGTCGCGGGCATAAGCAATTTCTTGATACAAATTATGAATCGTTTTGTGGGACCGGGCATGCTAGGAAAAGATGGATACAAAAACAAATCAATTTTCTATAGTTATTATGCCAATATAGTTGAACATCGTCGTATACATCAATATCTGCTTAAGTTTCAACTTAAGTACTTAATTTTTTTGCTGATCATATTTAAATATGAGAAATGATGAGAAAAGTCACCCCGTGACCACGTCCACTGCAAAGTGTTCGAAACGTCGGGATATAAATAATGTCAAATATACGCGATTTAAACCGTTCAAAGTTTTTTAATTGCTATATATAGTAATCGCGAAAACCTAAGAAAATATTATGAGAAATGATACTGGATTAAGCAAAAGTCTACTATTATCTGCGTTTACTTATAAACTATTACTTAAAACTCTTTTGTCTCCCTTTGATTTCAACTCAAAACGGACGTTTCGACGCAGGTTGCATTGGCCGCGGTCACGAGTTCATTCGTGATTAACTATGTAAAATGTGTACCGAACGCGAAAATCCAAAAAATAAGCAGGCATCTTAAAAGCGAACAAACACGAAAAAAGGCAAGTTTAAACTACAAGCAGGTTTACCACCAATCACTTGAGTCTACTTTTTATTAACATTTTGTTTAATAGGTCAAGTGCATGACGCGTTCGATCAGATTTTAGTTAGTGCTTTTTTGTAACGTTGTTTACTTTAGGCAATTTTGTGACATTTAGAGAGTATATAGGAACGAGGCAAAACTGTAGTACAATAAAATAATATTCTCATTGATATTCTCTACTCTTTAAATTGTCTAATTGGTATTTTTTTTAAATTTATATAACGCAACACTCAATGGCCTACACTAAGATTCCCTATGTCGCGGGTCCAGAGACATATACAATGGTAAACACAAACACACACCCAGACCCGAACATACGTTTGTCTGTTCTTTTTAAACAAATGTATGTCCAACCGGGAATCGAACCCAGAACCTTTTGCATAGCAAGCAGGGTCACTATCAACTACGCCAATCGGTCGGTCAACCCCATCCAATCCCGTCTCTCCTAACCGTGCCAAATTTTTTTTCGTATTTCGTCATTACCACTTTAGAGAAATTTGGAAGACGAAATCTACAAAATAAACAATATATGGGATATAACAAACTCTTGCCGTGTGCTGTCGGCCAGCTATAGAATAGCACAAAGTCAGCATATGGAATGGAATCGCTCTAAACTAAAAAATTGCGTCTTGCTGTTGCAGAATGATACCGCCTCATAAAGCAGCTACCACAAATACCCAGGAACTAAACCACCTCTAATAGAGTGGGCTCGCCAACCCGTTTAGCTAGCGTGGCGTTTTAAGGCCTTACATCTCTCATCCACAAGACAATGTGCATGAGAAGGCCCATGTCCTGAAGTGAATACTGAAAGGGCTGATTACATAACTAACTCTTCAATTCGTACCAGTTTATGCCTTCTCATAAACACACATATTTTTGTAAAATTGTAAAATGGAAACACAGTTGTTTGTTTCAGTTACATTGTTATTAACGTGGTTCTATAAATACAGTGGCTTAAATTTTCAAAAAATCTCTAAAAAATCAAAACTAAATGACGTAGGCCTATTCTATAGATTTTGTCTATATATTTTTTTAAACCGCGACAAATAGCAAAAATCTTTGTTTATGACCATTATAAATGTCATTTACTGTCATTGGCTAACTGGTAGGAGGTGGAACGTGGAGCATACTTATGTTTGTCATACTTCACTAATGTTAGCTTGCATCGCGTATATTCATAGACGACAGTATCCACATGACATGAATGATCACATCAACTGTATCGTCTTTTGCAATCGTCTTTCTACAGATATTTTAATTAGTTCTTTTATTATTTATTTATAAGTTCACATTTCATATTTTCATTTTAATATCTATACTTATAATAAAATCGTGACAGAGTCTTGTATGTACATGGAATATTATTAAACAACAACGTTTTTTTAGAAGTTTTGTCCGTCTATTTGAACGCGCATCATGCAAAAGCCGCTGCACGGATCTTAGTGAAACATGGCGCAGTTGTAACTCACATGCTGGCTTAACGTTTAGGGCACTTTTTATGCAGATAAATTATCAAGTTCCTACCGAAATCACAAGTTTACGCGAACGAAGTCACAGGCAGCTCATGTTTATATATAAAATAAATACCAATAAATAGCAATAAAATACCAAATTCGTGGATGTAATTGGAAGCGGACGAATCCATGGTCCGAAACAAGTTTAGTAATAAACCTGATACAAATGTACATAGTTACATCAATAAATATAAAAATACTATCTCACAACTAACATCTGTTTAAATGTGATCAAATAAAACTGATAGAGCGTTAACACGAGTAGGTATTTAAATAATAAACCTCTTATAGGTATTAGAGAACCGGTTCCTAACCGGATGTGAATCTATTTATAGGGGTATTATTAGCCTTATCTTTATGTGGGAATTGAGGTGTCGATGAGTTATTGGTAGGTCGTTCCTAAGCCAATATAAATATTAACTATAATACATAATCTGTGTAAGATGTATTTGTGTATAAATACGATTTTTTAATGTCACTTGTGATGCACTATCTACTTGCTCTAATCACATTTCCCTGTCGTAGTCCCTTGGGTTGTCTGGACGAGATTGCATAATTGCAATAAGACCGCCTATCGTTTTCTGTTGTCATAGTTATGTGCGCAAATTATTATGAACTAAATATATTTAAACTTGGATCTGAACTTGGATTTAAACTGAAATATTTCATACCTGTTTCACTGTTGGAGTAAGACGATTTTTAGTAGAATTATTTTTACATATTATCAATCTAGCCGTATGTTTTCGGCTGGCTTTAGAATAGTACTAGGTACTCCATCTCTTCCTGTGGAAGTCGTAAAAGTAGACTGAAGGATAACAAAGCCACCAGATGCGCGCGCAGCGTGAAATTAAGGCTATTCGAGTGCCGTATCCATCGTACACAAGACAGTGTATAAGGAAGCCCACATCCAGCAGTAGGCGATAATGGTGCTGCTTACGGTTAAGATTTATGAATATTTTTTGTAGGTTGAGAGTGCATGCTGCATTCCCACAGCCGCTGGGCGCATACGACTAGCCACGTTACCCCTCTCTCACACACAGAAGATTACCTTGAAATCCTACTTTATCGTATTTCCCCAATGTACGTACGTGTTTCGGTAGTGAGTGAGATATGCGAGAGCCCACACCCATCCCATCGTGCTCTATCCCTCCCCATTTTCCCAACCCCTTCTCCAAATTCATTTCTTGCCCTGAAAAGGTAGGCACCGCATCCGGGGGCGTGCCATCGTTTGTCACTCTGGACTGATGTTGGCATGTATCGCGGGTGTCTATGGACGACAGTATCCACTTACAATCAGGTGAACTGTATGCTCGTCTGGCGCTTCTTTTCTATTAAAAAAATACTAGTTTCATTATAATCTATCCAGTGATTGTTATGACGATTGAAAACTCGATGATTCCAGCGAGAAGTTTGTAACAAATCTGAACAAAAAGTAGCTCGTGTCCGTAGTGTATGTACTACATAAATTATTGTTACGTACCCGCTAACGGTTAATAATTGGATGAAATCATCGAATCAACTTGAACAATGCATATCTGAGCTCTATTTCCTATTTCTATTCCAGATAACTCTATCTGCCCATCAGCTTCAGGACCTTACCTACGAAATTGCCGTTTTATATGGAAATATTCAATTATTATTATTGTATAAAAATTATGTATTTAATTAATCGCAATATTATTGTCCATTAATATCAATGTACTTTTACTATTTTAATGGAAGTTGATTGTTGCCTCTGTTATAAAACTCCTGGGGATGGGTAATCGATGAATTCTCTGAAGTCGTTTTTCAATATGTTATCGGAGTTGAATTATTTGCCGCGTGAAAATTTATCCAAATTCTAATATGCGTGACAAAGAGTTTCCAGCCGAGACTCCCTAAAAACGATTCAAGTTTACAAAATATCAAGGTCTTCGAAATTTTGAGTACTTGATTCCATTTCAATTCATTTAATTCAATTTCGAACATGAAACGCCTGGTCTAAATTTCTGCCTTTTACACTTAAAGTGGTTGGACGTGCATACCCAATTGCACTCTACAAAAAGAACAAATTCAATTGTCAATTATACGTACTGTCTATTGTATTTATTTTTTATCTATTACTTCTTAATATACGTAAATTAAGCACGATTATACTCAATTTTATAATGATTTATGATCCTTAACTTACCTGAGCATTAAATCATAGTAAACACGTGGAAAAGGATCCCCTGGAAGACTGGACTTCCAAGACTGGAGGACTAGTAAGACCCTCTTGGACAACAGTCCGTAGTACGAGTATATAATCCGAGGAAGATGCATGGCCCCCGTATAAGGTGTTTCTAGTACTATCATTTGCATAGCAACGAATAGGACTTTTGTACTTTTATGTATAGGTACTCTTATATGACCTAAAATTATTTAATCACACAAAAGCAACAAAAAGTTTAATTAACAAACATATCCAAATGTAATTACGATGTACAAAGAAAACAATCTTGAAACGGAATTAAAATATTGTATGATGTAACTTATACACTCATACAAGATTAGTTATCCGAGTCAACTGTCAAATTATAAGAAATATAGCGTGACGTCCACTGACAGGGCGGGAAAAAATCGGCGCTCGCTCCACGTCAAATTCTCACTCCAAAACTAAACGATAGTTCGCGGAGATAGAGAGCATTACTGGATATGCCAGACTTATAGTTAATTTGTTATTTTATCGATATTATAGTTTGCACATTTCAGTCAAGCAATGAGGCAATATATTTCTGTGTGTCAATGTCTTAAAAATTTATAAAGCAATTCAATTCCACTTCAAGGGAGAATCTCCATATGGCGTTGCCGTCGAAAGGACTGCTTAGCTCAACTGGCCATTAGTGCAAAGGAAATCAATAGGTCCAAGGTCATATAGCTTGATCGGTTAATAAAGTATGAGTTAAATCTTGTTTCTAAACGTACTAAATTCACTATTTCACGCAGTTGATGCATAAAAGATACTTCTATTCGCTATCTATATTGAAAATATTGGGTTCTTCAGTAGTAAATTCGTATTGAAACGCAGCTCTTTTACACAAATTCTCACATAAAATTTTGACTATGAAGCTGATTATTCAATAATCACTAGTTCACTTAGAGAGAACTGTATTATGTCGTGTTCGCGTTCGCTTAAGTCACAAAATATATAAGTTTGTCTCCTCTAGTAAAGCTTTAATTTTTGACTACACATTTTCCGTACCAAGTGTTGATTAAAAAACCAGTTTTGAAACGGTTACAAATACACTATATCGCCCCCTGACCCCGGCCGTGAAACGCAATTAAATCGCTTTGGTTCAAATGAAAATAATAAAAAATTCTTAACTATTACTTTTTTTAACCAGTTCCGGTTGCCGTCCGGTTAAACTCCGATTCCGCGATTTAACGGATATTTTTTGTATAGAAAATAGGCATAGCGAGAACTTTTTTTTATTTTGATTATTTCACAGTCCATCCACGTTTTGACTCTACAATATATTCAGTTATGTTTTTGCATAACTTTTTTTAAAGCAAAGGAGATTATGGATCGAATATCGCAAAAGAAAAGATCAGTTTATAAACCTAAATATATCTATACCCATATACCTATTTTTGTAATATATTAATAATAAGAGCAGTGATGTAAGATAAAAAAAATCTAAAGTCATGTTGAAATGCAATGGGCAGGTCATATATGCCGCAGGACGATAACCGATGGGAGAGACGAGTCTTCGAATGGAAGCCACGTACCGGGAAGTGTAGTGTGAAACGTCAGGTGAACCGAAGACAAAGAAGTTCGCAGATATCGATATATATTGTAAATCTGTACTAGAATAATCTATTTTACAGCTGTCAGCTCCTTCCCTTAAGATCTATTCTTAGTACTCAGTTACAGTATAATACAGATTGGTATCTTGTGGCTAGGTATCCAGAAAGCTGGCAGTATTACGCTGTTGAATAGCAACGCTTACGCGCTGATCGAGGTAATTGCTGGCCCTGGGGTCGCCAGTGGTGTTGACCATACCCTTCGTTGTTTTTAAAGGGATAATGCGCATAAACTTAAAAATTCACGGGTGTAGAGTTTGGATAGCGAAGGGACTCGTAGTTAGGGCAGATGTTCCCATATTTATTTATTTGCATTATAAGCTTATATAATGTATAGTGTACAATTTTAATTAACTAAAATTTTATAGCCAATAACAGATTCAATGATAAAATTAATTTTATATCAGTAACCAGACTTGAAGAGACTTCACTCATATAAGTTATAATCACGGACAAATCAATACAGTTTAGCATTTGTACATTCCTAATGTATAAATTCCGTGTGGTGTCGGCCGACTATAGAACAGCACCACTCTATTTCTTCCTGAGGAAATAGACCACCTCTAAAAGAATAGACTCGTCAACCCGCTTGGTCAGTGTGGCGTTTCAAAACCATTCATCCTTCATGCATAAGCCATTGTGCATGAATGCCCATGACCAGCAGTGTATACTGAAAGGGCTGGTTACATTGCATTGCAAATACCTAATTGCGAATTATATGAACCTTGTGTTTTTACCCACTTTGAGATTTCTGAGACACATACATACATTTCAAGACCTATTTCTTTATCTAATTAGTCCATACAATTTTTGAAATACATTTAATAAAAATCACTTCACAATTGATCTCAACGATAATAAATAATAAAAATAAGCAGTCACTGAAGTCTTGCGTTGGATAATTACGTAGCATATAGTCTTGAACTTTTTCTCTCGAATTATCACGAATATATCTATAATCTATATATATATATATGTTTATATTTACTTTTCTTCTATGTACAAATATATCTTCTATTTCTAATTATATGTTGTAGCCTACTTTTTAATGACACTACTACTCTCGATTATTCTAAGGTTGACTGGAAGAGATTCCTTCTAAGAATAAGTCCCCCTTTGTACTTACGGTAATATTGTAATGTCTTATTGTAATAATTTATTATAAGTTCAATAAAGAAGCAACTTTTCGGATAAATTACACAAACACTATCGGGATAAATCTTCAGCTTACCATTTCTGTCATTTGATTCGTATCGCTGGATGCTTTTTAGAATAACATAATAAATATTAAGATGGCAATACAGCCGTTCTTTAAAAAGAAAATACTCAACAAGCTCGTCGAGTATCCACACAAGCAAATATTTAAATTTCAATTCGAATGTCGCATATCAATGGGGAGCCATAAGCCACCGGGATTTTGTTCTTTTTTCCTGTAGTGGCCGCACTGAGACAATAAAGAAAAAGCCATAGGGTAAAAAAGAGAGAAAAAATCGAAAACAGCATCTAGATTCGAAACACTGGCTGATTCGGAGTTTGGAAACAAAAGAAGTCGGCTCCCGCCTGACCGAGATCTTGGCGTACGCTTGCGCATCTCGTTTGTTTTTTCTTCTATTTGTACGTTCCATGTGATTCCTTTGGCCTGATGCATCGCAATGAGACTGTCTATCGAACAACAGAAGCGTTTAAATATTGTACAATGTCGCAATGATAAAACAATTTGTTAGTTCAAATGTGAAGCTACGGACAATATGTAGTCATTTAATTCTGATGCTACTTGCGCATACTACCTTTCTATTATTTGTAAAGCGGTAATATATATTCTTGATTAACACTTGTGATGTTATAAGATCGAACCCCGAGTTGTATCATTGAGTTTTTACTTAAGTACGATATTTTCCGTCAGCATTATCCCTTATTCGGCGGTGAAGACATCATAAGTAGACCAGCATATCCAAGAATAACAAAATGGAGTATAGATACTAACACTTACTACGTACTGGGCCCACGTTATAAATTATGGCTTGAAATGACGCTACACTCAATGGCTACACTAGCATTGGCTCACCCTGTGGGTCAAGAGACGCGCACAAAGACTAAGATACACCCAGACCCGAATAAACATATGTCTTTTAAACAAATGAATGTCCGACCGGGAAATCCTTTTGCACAGCATCCTTATGAGTGCGCGAATGCCCTTATGATTTCAAGGGAAAGCCTGTGCTCTTATTCGTATATAATAAAAATAAAAATAAGTCGGTAGTGGGTGAGATATGCCAGAGCCCATTTCCATCCCATCATATCCCTCCCCATTTTCCCAACCCTCTATCCCAATTTTGCCTGCCTATTTAGGTAGGCAAAATAAATAACGCGTAGTAAATGGTACGCATGTTACGAGAATAGTCAATTATTGAAAAAAATCACATTAGTTTCATAATTCTATCAAACTACATTTAATCAATTAGGAAAAGTATAAAACCACAGTAATGATACGGAGAATCTTCTCATGATTAGATCATCGTGTTTATCGGTGAGAGAATGATTACTCAAAGGTACAGGGTTCGATTCCGGGTGGAATGTTTAATCATACCGATGACTAATGAAATTAATTTAAATGAACAAAAACATATGATGTTCATTTGCGAATTTAGCACCGTTAACCTTTTGACTTTTTATATGCAATTTCTAGATATTGCGTAGTTTTTATTACAAAAGTAACCTACTGGCTGGTCTAAAGTATGGAACTTACCTTGGCTAGACGGATCAGTGATTTCAAGAAAACCTTTTTTAAAGTGGCTGGACCGAAAATGGTTGCATTTAATAGAGGGAAGGTGACAGACGAGCAGATAGGTGGTAAGTGAATACTGTCCACGGACGTCCGCTATATATGCCAACATCAGTCAAGATTGACAAACATTATTTGAATGGGTTGGGAACATGAGAGTGATAGGATAGAATGGGGTGGGACAAGGACGTGGTCAGGATTTTATCCAGGCTGACCCAAAAGCAAACAATTTTCTTATAATTTAAATAGATGCAGTGTTATGCAGAAAGTCTGTTACTATTGTTATTTGGGGGGGGGGGGGGGGGTTAAGCGCCCCAGCCTGCCTACCAGCGTGGCTACGGCCATGGATAAAATGTAAAATGCGGTATATTTTCCGGTAGATTTTACTTCTGTTAGAGAGAGGTATCCTGATGGCCGGATATAAAGAGCAGAAAGGCTTTGTGTGGCATTGAGACTATTATTCATTACTGAGCGGTGAGAGCCTAGTGGTGTCCTCCGACCGTACCAAATCCTCCGCCCGTACCACAGAGTTTCTAATTAAGTACGGTTTATTAAAAAAAATGTCGCTTGCTTGGCGGTAGGGGAAAACATCGTGAGGAAACTCGCATGCTCCAGAAAAAAAGTATTTCTACATATACAATACTACAGACTGATAGTGGGACTAATTAGTACAAAGTCGCTTTTTTGAACTATTTGTAATACGCATTACATTAATGTGAATATTATTCAAAACAAATTAATTAATTTGATGACTAATTTGCAAAATAATTTTCGTGCTCATTAAGTGTAGATTTATTATTTTTTTATGTAAATTATAAAATAATAATACATGTTTAATTTGCAATAAATATAATATTTTTGTTTATATTAAATTGAAATGTTAGATATTTAATATATATATTATCGGCATGAATTTATTGACTTTGGTAAAGATTTTCTAACTAAAGATATCATTGTTTCAAGATTCTGTTTAATAGAAAAAAGCTCCAACAACTAAAGTAATTAATAATATTTGAATTGAATTTACTAGGGAGGTTGGCATAGTCCCGAGTTGCCATTTAGATTTTTTGTTCAAATGGGACCTTCATTTATATCGGTAGTTCAAATATATACAAAAACAAAAATATTTGTAAATATTTGTTTTATTATTAATTTATTACTACAGGGTATAAAAGTAAGCAAAAATAGTTATTTGATAACAATTTAATTAGTAATAGCACACGTAGTGTATATTTTGATTATACACAGGTAAAAATAGCTAAGGTCATACGCTTATATAGCTATCTTTCAATCTTAATATCTCGTGAACGTGACACTTTTGGACATGATATCAAATAACATTTCTTGTTTGCCTATGTATCCCCCATTGATACGTGTAGGTCTCATTGTGCGACGCGGATATGAAAAAAATATAACATAGCGGCTCGGCACTATGCCACAAACTTTCGAACCCCTTTCACACAATATCTGGCTAAATAAACCGAACATAATAAGGTTCCTTTTATCTGACAATTGCCCAAATATAACATTAAAATATTCGCGTTTGTCACACATATTTATATTATTATAATATTTTAATTTTAATAACATGGAACTTAAATGAGAAAGACATTATTATCTTCCATCTCGTTCTCCCATTAACCTCTAAAAATCTAACGGTTGTTTCACCAATATTTACCCTGCATTTTTAACATACACATTAGCACGAGCGAAGGACTGTTTGTGGGGTGCCTTGTGGTAAGTAGAGGTCAAATTAACACCGCCACTTAGCAGTTACTTATATACGGGGATGGATGCAGGTGGTCTTTGTTTAAAAGGGTTTTTGTTTCTTTTTGGGACGATTAGTGTTTTGTCATTTTAAAAGACGTTTTAAAAGGTTGCTAACATGTTATCAAAAGGATAACCTTTTTTGAGATTGATTAGGTATTAAATTAGAATTATTTCCTAGTCTGGGCTTTTCCAGTTTGAAATATCATTGTATTAAAATTATATTTTCTTCCTAGTAGGTACAGTTAGCAATGAATACCTTTATTGATAAGTAACGAAGGTTTGAAAAGAACGTGTTGCACTTAGCATGTAGAGGGATTGACTTTATAGCCTATTCACATTAAGACAAGGGTGATGTCATGGGTCCAATGTAACATAACTTGAGCATAACACAATTTACACAAGTTAAATAATTGGTCAATCGAGGAACGTTTCCTCACGTAATTGGTCAATCTAGCAACACTCTCTCATAATTGGTCAGTAGGTGAAATCACTTGACTGATAGTGATGACATCACTTTTTTCTTAACTCGAAGAGTAATTAGTCCATTTTGTTTTTGAAAAATGTGACATTATTTGAGAAAAGGACCCTTATTGTCAGTTCTAATTTTCCAGATAAGTAATTAATAGTTTTAGTGAAATCCTTAAAAATAACATAATTATTTTACTGCTTTATCTCAATCATAAGTTTTCAATTTAACTAGAATCTTGTAACAACAATATTTTAAGTTGGAGCATCTTAACCACAGTCAATAAGGTTTTTTTGCTCAGAAAACGTTACAAAAATGTAAAGTCTTCTTTACATTCAACAGAATTAACACCATCTATTCTTAGATTACAAATGACAATGTTGATAAAATCGCAAACACAGTTCTGGAGCACATTGTATTAAATATTTCGTAACGCTTATCAAGAATAGCTCATTATGTGGCCCCATCCGAAATCCGACGCATCATTCAGCTTGCTTCTATAGACGAGACCTTGGAGTTGAAAAGTAAAAGAAATTAATGGATATGCCTAGAATATTGAAGTGTGTACTGCGATAGGAAAATGGTAAATTCTAAACAAGTAATTTTGTAAACTGTGAGACTTCCGTTAAGGACATGTTTCTTCTTCAAAATCACGTTCTATTATTCCATCAGCTTACGTATTTAAACTGCTGGATATAAGATATTGGAGGTCACTGGATATTGGACGGGGAGAGTGCACGCTGCAATCAAACGCTGCAGTCGAGTGATAAGCGCACTCGACTGGCATAGTTACCCCATCTCTCACAGAAGACTACCTTGAAATGTATAGCATTTCTCATTTTATCCTATTCCCCAATGTACGTGTTTCGGTAGTGAGTGAGATACGTCAGAGCCCAGCGTATGGATGTCTATGGGCGACAGTATCTACTGACAACCAGGTATGCTTGTCTGTCGTCTTCTTTATATATATATATATATATATATATATATCCCAAGACTCGCTATCGCACAGGACCATTTGCTATTCTCATCCAGTCATTATCAGCGGCTTTCATAAAGA
The DNA here is from genome assembly GCA_914767545.1 of Sesia apiformis. NCBI lineage: Eukaryota > Metazoa > Arthropoda > Insecta > Lepidoptera > Sesiidae > Sesia > Sesia apiformis. Next base: position 9,689,795 of record OU611967.1, on the reverse strand, counting down.
CATCGGTCTACATTGCCCAAAGTTTCCGGGTCCGTGGTCTCTATTCATCGATTCGGTTGTCGGTTCCGCGATAGATGTGTCGAGCTCAGTACCACTTCAGCTTCTCATCTGTTTATAATTTGTATTCAATCATCGTCACCCTCATCAGTCCTTTTATTGTCAACTACGGGAACAGAGGGTGCTATTCAAAGCCGGCCGTCACCACACGGCCTAATTGTATCCAACAATAGTAGGCAATTTTAACATGTTTTGAGATTTATATTGACTGGTGGTCCCACTGGTATTCCAATGGTGGTGGTACCGCCCCCTTGAGGATGTCGAAATGATTCAAGGAGTCCAGGCAGACTTTGGACACATACTTATTTGCATCTTCCCTTCATTCCCTTAAATAATATAGTCTAATGAAACACCGAGTTCGTTTATTTCTGAAAGGCGGACATATGCCAAATAAGGTTGGGAATTTATCAATAGACGTTTTAAATATTATTTTATTTTATGTTTTTACTGGTGATTTTTTTTTACAATTTTACAGTTACAAAGCTATTGTGCCTAAATAAAATACCGTATCCATTACACTTCTCTCCTCCGAGCAGCCTACATAACCTAATCGCTGGTCATTACGCCCTACCAGAACTAATGCACCACGCCTTATCATAATTTGAATCGACATTCTGGATGACTTTTGTATGACAAACCTGTGTTTTCTTATACGGTTATTAATTTTTGTAGCTGTACTATGAATTTTTGAGGTTCATTATTGTCACACTGTTGGAGCATTTGGTAAATTTGAGTTTTAGAAAAAAAAAATTGTGATCGCTGAGAAAAGAATATGATGATGATATGGGTACTTGACTGGTTAATGATTTTACATACATTTGTTTTATAGTTCTATGCGACAAGTACGAACTAAATGTAAATGTACATAACTAAATAACAAACTCACATTTTACGAAATATACCCAATAACATTAATAACTAAACGTATTGAAAATATTTTCTCAAAACTGGAAAATGAAGTAGGTATCGCTTTCTGGTCGGAGGATGTCCTACGCTACACTAACGAAAGTCACCAGTAGTGGCTGGATGAGAAGAGCTGAACATCGGGTGTAATGGTGGTCTTGGGAGAGTTCTATAAACAGTAGTGGAGAGATACACGCTGATGGTAAGTATCGCTGTCTCTGTCACCGAGGAGAGACCTTATAACACTAGTATATTTGTAGACCTTTAAGCCATTTGTTTCAGACATTTATCAAGATATTTTGATTTAACGGGTTGAAATCTAATATCTTATATTCAATTAGGTATATAATTCACTATTAATACCTAGTAGAATACCGTGAAAGGTTAAAAGGTCTTAAAACGCTACGCTGGGCGTTGAAAGTTGACGAGGTCACTATTTTTGGGGTTATTTAGAAACCACAGCTTGTGATAGAATTAGATTAGAATATTAGAAATACATAGATAAATAAATAAATATGTTATTAGAAAAAAAATATAAATACATAAATTATTTAGAAAGTACCTACGGGTTATCGCCGCCCGATAATCGGCGTTGTAGGTGTCCATTTAGCACCTGAGGGATACGTGTAGGGTGTTGACAGGTAACTGTTACCGAATGCTTTTCGCGTTTATCACACATATTTATTAACGGGTCAGCTCGTGACCATGGTTGTGCAAACCCGTCGAAACGTCGATTAAAATAAATAAGGTAAACATATGCGTTTATAAAATACCGTAAACTCTGATTACTCTATACTCTGTGATATGCATTCGTTATTACTATCTTTTGTAGATATTTGGGTACATATATCCTGAGAAAGTATTTCAGTGATCAGTATCCGTAGTTAAAACAGTACCACAATTTACAGTATCTATGACTTTTACGACTCTACGAAGTCAAATGTCTTGGTAGCTTTCTCGATCACACAATTAATTCCCCCATTTGCGCACGGTATCAATGTCATCTACACATACAGGTCATATACGCATTCAGACTTAAATCTACGCCAATAACCTATTGTTCCAAACCTAACCACCTATATAAAAGTCACGGCTTCTACCATATTGGCATATTGCAGACCCTACATGGTTTGGACCTAATGACCTACGACATTTCAACCAGTAACGCTATCCTTCACTAAGGTAACAGGCGGGAGAGAGACGGCACATAACCATAATATCGGTTTGTTTGTTTTATTGGATTTGTAAGTGGCCAGGACTGTCTACTGTACTTTCTCATATTGTTTCTTTACTGCTGTTGATTTTTTCGTTTGACTAGCAATGTGATAAAGTTTCCCATGGGACTGTGATAGAAGAATGTTGTCTAATAGAATATCTACAAGGAACCTTTGTTTTACGAATAATGTTTACGAATACGATAGTAAGGAATAATACGCACTATGTCTGCCCATTTCATTGCTCATGTATCGATCTCCCAGGTTTACTGGTAGAAATTTTCTAAAGGGATAAGCACGCCTTTTGTATGTATTTTCTTCTGTAACTATTTTTATTATTTTTGCTTACAATAAGGTATATAAATAAATACATATAAATAAAATATATAAGGCGATTGCACATTCACTGTCTGTAACAGCTTATAACGTCCAATGCATGGCGAAGGCCTCTCCTTATTTCACTCATGATGAAGTTTCGGTGATGAAGATGAATCTATCATGTATAACCATGGCGGATTGATAAATATTACATATGCCCCATATTTACTTAAATTTTCGAGCGCGAAGGTTTCCCCACGTTGTATTCCTACATCGCCAAAATTAGCGACATTTGTAGAATCCGTACATAAGTAGAAATTTTGGGCGGAAGACTATCACAGTGTATCGTAATGTGGAATTTTACTTTCCACAAAGAGCTGCCACGTACTGGGCAGTTTTCAACACACTTTATACCGCGACCCCGAATGCTGTGGAGTGAACTATCTACAAAGGTTCTTCCACTATGCTACGACATGGAGCGACATCATTACATCTTCCTGGTCAATACCAGGTCAATTCTAGGTGGCAAGACATGCAAACCTTTCCTCAAGAGGTCTTTCCATTAAGCTACGATATGGGGTTCTTCAAGAAAGCTGTGAATAGGATTTTGCAAGGTCGGCGGCGCACCCGCATACCATGTGATGTTGCAGGTGTCCATGGTAACACCGGGGGGGGTAACACTTCCCATCACGTGGGATGGCTTGCTCTTCCGCCTACTTCCCTATGAAAAAAATAAAACCTGTGACCTGCTCCGTCCGTCTGACTACTCTTCTATAAAAAAAACACATGTTGTACAAACCATTAATAAATATGAACAGTTTTGTTATAAATAAATAACAGTGTTTTAAAAACTATGTTACAGTAAATGGACGTGTCATATGAAAACATGCTATACGGTACCGTGTTTAGCATCCAATCCAAGTTCAGAATGTATGGTTTCAGACATGTTTCCTCTCAACAACAAATCAATCAAAGTTTTTTTTATATAAATTGAGTACCAACGACTCCACATTGTTTCAAAATTTTCAAGACAAGCATTTATCAAACTATAACAAGACTATTTACTAATACAAATTACATTGTTTTTATCAATAATAACAGGAAAAATTATACACCAAAATGTGTCCAATCACCCGAGGAAAGTGGACATAATCACTTTAAATACACGTCCTTGTACACTCGAGGCCAAAATTAGTGCGCCCACGAAAACAGTAATTTGTATATGTGCTCAATAAAATTAGGCGTGCCGGAGATCAAGATAGGGCTAAATTATGAAAATTTATATGATTATAAATTAAGTTTATTACTTTTTAATTATTACTTCATAGTTATTTAGAATAAGTAAAATGAAAAATTCTGTAAGTGATTGCATTATGTCGATGATATACAGGATATGTATCATATATCATTCCGTAGCCTACAACCATGGGTTCCGCTCATGAATCTGAGTTCAATGATTATAAATGACTGAGAAAGCGGATCATAAAAAAACTACACTTGCAACACCAGAGTATATGCGGGAGTGCTGCCAATCTTGTAGAATCCCATTCACAGCTGTTCTGAAATGCTGAAAAACCTCAGCTGTCAGTTCATTCTACAACTTTCGTGTTCGCAGCATAAAGTCTCTTGATAACTGCACTGTGCGCCTTTTTATCACTTGCCATCTTTGAAACAGGCTGATATAACACGTTATGATACGTAAATATAGATAGCAATGTGATATAGCAATGTAATATTTATATAGAGCAACAACCAAATTTCACTCAAAAGAATTCACTCATACAGGTACATTATTTAGTTACATCAGTTAGCACAACGTTATATTCCCCAATAAGAAACTATGTACTGAGCGTCGCTTGATTTGTTGGAACATAAAAGGCAGTAATTCATTAACACCAAAACAACCAATCACTATTGACGACTGCAAGTATTATTTGACATACCATAAAAGTCGGTGGCAAGTGATCGACGCCACACCCATTACCATTTTCAGATATTTTTTTAGATGCCTTTTAACGATTGGAGTATAGCTCCCAGGGGCTAATAAACGGTACACCATATTTGTATTGTTGACCTTTCGGATCTTGTTACGAGTGACCAATAAGAATGACCAATACATATTTTGATTGAATAGCTAGTACGCATGCGCAATCATAGTTGTTTGCGTTGTTTGCACTATCATTTATTTTGGTAGTCGTAGTTGGTGCAAAATATGATTAGGCATATCGCTTAGAAAAAAATAGTATATTTTGCATGTTCTTAAGATTCCCATGTACGTTTGGTCATATGGAGATGATGCAGAATGACTAACAGATAAAAGACTTTAAAATATAAAACCTATTTGGGTTTACGAGTGTATATTCTGCCTGTGACCGTCCAGTAATGTCTACCTTTTGTGTACCATACAATACTTTACCATTAGTTTATGCCTCTCCACTGCAACATATAGGCAGAGGTCTATATTCAACAGTTGCTTTAACTCGTCTCATCCAGCCACCAGCGGTGAACCTCTTTAAGTAAACTGTCCCACGTCCACAGAACGTCCCAGGTTGCTCTCCCAGGCACGTGATCTCCACTCGTCTACCCCATCGATTATCAATCCTGTATAGGTCATACTTGCAACATTGCAACTCTACCTGCTCTGCTCTACTCTCTACTAACTCTACCTCTACCTTTCTACCCAAAGGTTGTCTGACAGAGGTCACTTTTAGCAGTAAGGCCGTCTTTGGTGCATTTTGTGTCTACAATGTCTGTTATTGTTTTTATTTGTTGTGCAATAAAGAGTCTCATGTATCTATTCTATGAGCTATACAGATGACTGTGACTTAAGTTCTTTTGCCAAGATCTTTGTTTCTGATCTTGTCTGGCTCTGATAACAGCTCTCTAACTCTTATTGAATAAATAATACTCATTTATAATTCTGTTGTGACAGGTGCAGCAACCCTGGCAGTAGGTGCGGTGGAGACCGTGTCGCGCCAATGATGAGAACGGTCGGGGCAATCGTCAGCCCGGCAGTACCACTGTCACGCTCACTACTCCACCATGTTCACCAGGTTAGTTATAATCTGGTCTATCTTACCATCAGGTGGACTGTATGCTCGTCTGCCGCCTTTTTTCTGTAAAAAAAAACTATCAATCTCAATCTCGATGGAACTCAGATGGCTTATAATGACATAATAAATTAATTAAATCAGAAAACAATGTTACATATATAACCATAGTAACATTAAAATAAAAATTGAAATCACTAGAAAAAATCAAAGTCAAAACTTAAAGTATAAAATTTTTGACAGATTTTTTTGCGGTCTAGAGACATTCCAGAATCGCCTGTTATTTATAATGCTAGGCTCTAGCCTAGCATTGTAAATTGTAAATTGTAAACATTGTAATGTTATTTAAGTAATTTCATTAAAATGAATTATTAAAATAACAAAATACTCTCCTGCGTCCAACTCCCATTTGAACATTTACATTTACTGAAATAAAGTAAAATTAAAAAAATAAGTAATTTTGCATATTTACCACACTAACTGGTTTGTTTGTTTTGCTTTATGAATTACTCAATCATTTTGACAATTCCGTTTCAAACTTAAAGCAGTCTGAATTAGATTTATTTACTTTGTAACCTGGTCAAAACTGCTTTGAGTTCTTTTCTATTCTGGAGATTCTCTAAAGAATACCAGCTAATTCTGGATTCGCCAGTATCTTTTACTGACCGTACCCCTACCCTCTTAGCTAACGTTCCAACGTAACAGTATTTCATTTAGAATCACCAATTAAAACATTTTCTCACCAGTTAAAACAATAGTCGTGATCCATATGCCCTTACCGACAGCTACTATCACACTTTCAGTTACATTACACGTTCAATATCGTGACGATTTGGTTCGACACTACATCATTCCTGCACGCCATGCCGTTCGAATGATTCTTGTGACAATACCACGTCACAAATAAACCGTTACGCTTTACACCTGAATACGAAATTAAATATACAACAGAAAGATTAGGTTGAATTTTTATTTGTTATTGTTATTTGTTTATCGTGCAAAGATGTACAATTTGTACAAATGGTACATTATCGTACAAAACATGAGCTTAATGCTTTTAGGCACTCTACCAGTGAAAGACTCAAATGAAATGATAAAGTTAAATAAGATTAATTACAAAATATGTAAGAACTTTTGTCGAAAATGCCATGGAGGAATGGTACTTGAGGCCGTACCATTCCATCCATCTCCTTCTCTGGCGAACTGGTGCTCTCTTTCCGGGGATCCTTTCTTCTGCCTATAAACCTTTGTATCATAAACTTTATTGTTTATAAAATAGGATTTCTTTATTTATTTATATCTACAACTATTTGCACATTATAATACCGTACCTTTTATGCCATTCTCTACCAGCAATATAATTTTAGGGTTAATATGGAGTGATTTACTGGGTAACTGGACTGAATTGGGAGACTTGAAATAATAACTTTCATCGATTGATAAATGAAAAAAAGCAGTCTCAATTGGAAGTCTGTTAATACACTGTGCATAGTAACAAACAAGTTTTGTTGATACATATACTACGTCACTAATTTGATGTTAGTGTATTAAATTAGCAGTATTTCGCAAATTAGCGGCATTTCGCAATATTTGAAATGTCTACGAAATATACGTATTTATTAGAACATTTTTAAAAAGTCGGCGCCGCCGCAACGTATGTGTCAAATTTTGCAAATAATAAGTTGAATAAATAAGTTTATTGCTGTAAAATGTAACAAGTCGCCGGTGTTTGACTTAGTGCTGTGACGTCGATTTGTAAACCTTTACATAGTAATATTGTAAAATACAATATTTAATGAAATGTTATCCGTATTTCAAGAATGTTACAGTGTTTTTAGTTCAATTATTTATTATAAATATTTTAAAATTACATAGGAGAAATGTAATTGTCAAATATCTAACTATGTATTTACTTTAACCAATGACGAAATTAAGAAAACCACCCTATCTTTTCCCGCGGGTGTCGTAAGAGGCGACTAAGGGATAATAAAGCCGCTACCACAATCGGTGAGGAACTACACCACCTCTTAAACAGTGGACTCGCCAAACCGCTTGACCAGCGTGGCGTTTTAAGGCCATTCATCCCTCAAGCACAAGATAATGTGCATGAGGAGGCCCATGTCCGGCAGTGGATACTGAAATGTCTATTGGCATTGAATTGCATTGCAATGACGACATAATTTACTTACGTCGTTCGTCGGAACTTCCGTCGTCTGCCTTTCTATCATAAAAAAGAAGGTGGCATATGAATTGAATACCACATACTGTGGGATATTTATTTCTGTACAAGGTTTATAGACTTTGAATTGATTATCTTTTCTGAAAATCCAATTAATTAATGTTTAAACATCCAAAAAAAAAAAAAAACGATTATCACATCCGATTATTTATAGGTTGTGCACAATCTAGGATAATCGTTTTTTTTTTCTTCTATATGGAAATGGTGAAATGAGCACATTCTGCCAGTGTCAAGTTTTATTCGTAATAAATAATTTCAAAGTCTAAAATGTATGCTGTCCATATCCTGTCGATGTCGAATCCTGTAGAAGTAAGGCAAGAGTTGCTCAGTAAAGTGATAGGAGGTTTACTGAGAACAGAAGAGGACTCCTTGGAAGCACTGGAAAAACGTATTCATATGCTTTTCATTGATTATCATAGACATTACGCACAAAAGACACTTTGAAGTTTAATAAACTATCATCACTGTTGAATCGCAAAACGTATAATACACAGTTTTTACAATTAATGAAACAAAACTCAACTTCACTTCTCGGTTGGCCAAAAAGTCTATCGGTTTGGTTTCTATAGATTACTTTAAACGTATTCCACTATTCAATTAAAACTTCTTATGACATTAAAAAATAACAACGTTACATTTTTACTGACTGACTGATGAAGCCTCAAAGTTCCACACATAATTCAAATTGTCTTTATCTTTTTTTCTTTTACAAACCACTCAAAATAACGTAATGCGCGTAAGACCATTACGGAATTAGAGGTATGCGTACATTGCTACCTCCACAGTAAAGAGGATTTTATTTTTCCTTTTACATACTTATGTATAAGTATACCTATTCCCATCTCTTCCCGTGGGTGTCGTCTAAGGGATGATAAAGTGGCTGCCACAAGCCCTGAGGAACTACACCATCTCTAAAACAGTGGACTCGCCAATCCGCTTGGCCAGCGTGCTGTTTTAAGGCCATTCATCCTTTGCAATGTTTATTTTAATCAAAATTAAAGAAATAACCGGAAATATTTCTGTCACAGGTATGTAGTTATTCAAGTCAGGTTTTACCTTTTTATTACATTTTTGACCAGCTGACTCATTGATCTGTTGATGTTTTAAATCACTGAGATTTTGAGCTGTTGATCATATGGATCATATCATATATAATTATCCGTTGATAAATTAATCTGTTGATTAAACGCATGTAAAAGAAAAGAAAGAATGCAACTACTAGATAAGTACAGAGTTTTTATTTATCATTTTAGTTTGGCTTATTAGGAAATTATGAATAAAAAAGTAATTACCACATTAATTTTTATATTTAGTACGAGCCTATTTTCAAAGCGTAGAAAAGCGATTATCAAGCTAGAAGTTGACAGACTTCTCGCATTTAAACTATAATTTTTCTTTTGTCCTAGTGGAAAACATCTTAGGAAATAGTTTTATCTTCATATTTATTAGGTAACTATTATTCTTTTTATCTGTCTAACCTCAGATTCTGCTGTTTTTCCTTAAATAAATAAATAAATCTGTCTTCAATAGATTCACATAGTGCACTTATTGCATCATGATCAATCTTTGTCTTTAACATCTTTTACTTACGTCACAGACATGCCGTCTGAGAGGCCGAAATGAACATAAAGATAAAACAAAAATTGTTAAAAATGAACATGAAAATACCAATCACAATGGTTTTGTTTAAATATTTCAAACTTGTTAATGTTTTCAATAAGGCAAAATTATTCGTGCGAATTATAACAGCCAAATAGACATTCATTGTCTAAATTACAGACAATTTTTACAGACTGCAATTATAAAGCCCAGATATTTACGTCAGAAAAGGACAAACGTCAATTATGAACTACCTGAAGTTAATAATGTACATGGCAAAAGAATGTGGCAATACATGTTACCCGATTTGGTCAATGAACTGCCTATCACGCTGCAGGGAAAATATATGAATGACGACAAAATAAATTTTTATATAAGGGTTTATTATTAAGGGTGACAGAAAGTTATATATAAGGAACGGCTTCGGTACTACGGTTAAACCTCACGTTTTTTTAGTATCAAATAAATTTGTACAATCTGATCATGGGTAAAAAAATGAAAAAAAAAAAATAGACGAATGATTCCGAATATATCCGAAATCTAACCGTAGGCACCAATGTACCTATACCGAAGTCTCTTTCGTTTTATGTTAGCTATTTATATTAGGCCAAAAGATGACTTGCTCTTGTTGCTAGTTTAAAAAGCAGACATTTTTACTGAACCATTCCGAAATTATATACACGACATCTTTTATACAGAGTATAGGAAAACTGTTGTGGAGCACTTTTTAGGTAACTTGTTTGGTGTTTTTATGTGTGACTTTAAAAGTAACTTTGAATTTCAACTTTAGTTAAAAATAACGAGACCAGAAATACCAACAACAACATTTATATGTAATTTTGTTTTTGAACTTTTGTCTAAAACGAAATATATTTTACATTGCTTTTTCCTGTTGCTCAAAGAAAAAGCTATTTGTTTATCAAAGACTACCCGTGCCCGACATGCGTGGCATACCCGTCCATTCTTTTGCACATAATATATAGCCTATGTCCATCTGGAATAATGTACCTTTCAAATGGTGAAAGAATTTTTGAAATCGGATTATTAGTTTCGGAGATTACCTCCTACATCCGAACTTACAAACTTTACTTCTTTATAATATTAGTGTAGAAAAGAATTAAATTTTGAAAACCAATTTTATTAAGATTAGTCTTTATTGAAATTAGAATATAGACAATTTGTATTTACAGATTATTTGTAGAGCAGTGATAGCCTACGCGTATTCTTAATTCCGTACTTAATTTCTAGTTAAGTACCTATTTTTCGATTATTACTGGCTCAGCGATGAAAACAGACATTATGAGGACGGTGGTGTTTTCAAGAATTAGAAAAAATAATGGGGAATCCCACTAATATATAAATGTGAAAGTTTGAATGTTTGTTACTTAATCACATCAAAACGGTTGAACCGATTTCGTTGAAACTTGGCAAATAGATAGATTGTAATCCGAATTAATACATAGGCTAATGATTCATGTATACCACGCGAACGAAGTCGCAGGTAAAACCTTAGTGTTTAATATCCACCAATCTGTAATGAATTTACGTAGTCAACACCAATCTGCACCTCTTTCTAATCGCAAGGGAAGCCTGCAATGGGACGTTATGGATCTAAAAAGATTGACCGCACTAAAAAAGTTAATTTTACTTTATTCAGTCAGCCGATTGTCAAAATATTCGATCAAACATTCCAACGTATCACCTCATGCCCTGTCCCGTTGCATTGCGTCACACCATTAATCATACACGGTTGTACAAATAAGTACAATCGGATGTCAGAAATAAGTAAGATCAGTCACGTGACTGTAAGCCGGGCACGTGGACAGACGATGTACCAGATAGGTAAGCCGATCAGAGCGAGCAGGTTTGTTTGTCCACGAGTGTACTTAGAAAGAAAAGTGTTTTAAATTACTTTACTTCTATATTCTTTCGTTCCGCTGGTAAGAGAATTATGGAACTCAAATGGATTTGTGCAGGAAATTTAACTTGACGAGGTGATGGCAGGTAAAGTAGTGTGAAATAGTGAAAGAGCTGGACCATTATTATGATATTTACATTTTAACAAAGTTTTAACAGTTTAACAGAGTGACATTTGAGATATTTGAGGGTGGGAGTGCACGGTGCAATCCAACAGCCGTTGGGCGCACTTAACTAGCCTCGTTACCTCTCTCTCACAGAATTTAAAGAATACCTTGAAATGTACTGCATTTCCAACTTTATCCTATTCCCCAATGTACGTACGTGTTTCGGTAGTGAGTGAGATATACCAGAGCCCATTCCCATTCTATCCCTTCCCATGTCCCCAACCCTTTCTCCAAATCCATTCTTTCATCAACAAAGGCGTATCCGGAGACGTGCCAAAATTTATCATTTTGGACTAATGTTGGTTTGTATCACGGATGTCTATGGGTGACAGTATCCATTTACCACCAGGTGGACTGTTTGCTCATAAGAAATATAATGGCATGAGGAATTACACTTCTAATTACACTATCTAATTACATAATTATCTAATTCCACTTCCCAATCCTCCTTGGGAGGAATGGAGTGGGATGGGAAGTTGAGAGTATAATGGAATAAGGAGTTTCTTTTATTCTATTACACTCTGGGATGGGCTAGGACGGAATAATATTTTTATGAATAATGATATTTTTATTAATATTAGGAAGTGCTGAGAGAGGTCTACATCCAGTAGTGGAGAGACATACGCTAATGGTATGGTATAGCAAACAAAATTGATTTACAATCCACGAAATTGTTTTTTCAGTGTATTGAAATGAATAAATAATTTATTTCTAATACTTTTCCACCCGACTGCACTTCATTCCAGCTCCATACAAGTGTACGTCTGCGACATCTTTGACATTTAGTTGACAGTGGCGTATGCGGAATGTTTTGACACAAATGATATGTTAATGTACCCAGCTCTAATTAAACTATTGTGTCTTAAACTTATTAAATATAATGAACGGTACATCGGTATTAATTAGTGTACGTATGAATACTTTTGTTCAATGTTCTTTTATCTACCTCATTCAAACAGAATTTGAAAATAAAGATAGTTCCGCACTGTTTCCGATTCTTTTTTTATAGACTAGTGGGCGGACGAGCAAGCGGTCCCACGTGATGGTAAGTGTTACCGCCGCCCATGGACACCTGCAACACCAGGGGGTATGCGGGAGCGCCGCCGACCTTGCAAAATCCTATTCACAGCTCTCTTGAAGAACCCCATATCGTAGCTTAATGGAAAGACCTCTTGAGGCAGTTCGAGTATAAGTTGCTATATAAACTTCGAATATATAACCTTTATAAGTTGCTACTAAAATATTAGGTTGACCGAAATGTTTATTCGTTTTTCTTGGTACTAAGATAAAAAATAATTATGTAATAGTAAAGTTTCTACTCTATTGAGGAATATAGTTTACATGATCTCTCTGGTCACTGAAGCATTTTTAAAAAATCCTTAAATATGTGATAAACAAACCTTATTAAAAAAAAATTAAAAATCATAAAAGATAGATGGCGGAGTGTCGTAGATCAAAATGGAAATTATATATTACTTAATGAAGTGCAAACGTTTCTAATAATTTCTCTTTATGTTAATTTTTGTTTTATGTTTTATTTAACCCACAATGTTAATTTTTCTACTAATAACCCATAACACAATTTCCATAATGACACAAAATATTACCACGAATTCTGTGGCAATTACAAAAGCTCTGTCCACATCAGGAAATTAAACATTAAAAAATATTTAAATTTAACAAAAGTAGAGTTTTTGTTTGTACAATTTCCTGGTTTTTTCTAAACACCTAAACAATCCTTTTCATTGTCCGATCGAACGTCGTCTACAATGAAGGTTACAGGTCAAAAAAGATGATTTAATAGTAAACTTTAAAAGTTCTAAGTCTTTTATCATTCACAATTATTTATCTTAACATCAAAACTAAGAAACATAAACATATTTTTAGGTAATTTTTATTTTTTATTATGTGATTTTCTCCTTAATTAATTTATCCTAAAAACGGGATGAAATGACAAATTCACTTATATTTGCCGATCCCTTGAGTTATGTCGTTAGTTTTTCGTCGAATTTCTTCGTTATGGATTTTGTCCAGCAAATAGACTTACCTACTATTAAATGTTTCGTATACGTCAGCTATAAATATCTCAGCCAGAAGGTCGACTTACATTTCTACTGTTCAATATTCGTCTTATTTAATCTGTATTCATTGTGATTTCGCCTTTCATTAAATAACATTAACTTTGTGAAGTTATTATTGGCATTAGTTTGCGAAATAGTTACTATTTCTGTATAATATTGTTGCAGTTGAATTCGCTGTTACTTGTTAAAATGTAGCTTGAATCACATAAATTATTAACTAATTTAAGTTAGGCTTGTGTATTTTGACTACAATCTTCTGTTTAATATTTATTTGTATTTACCAGCAAAACGAAAAACCGTAATCGAAAAAAAACTTACAAGAACTTACTCCAATGGAAAATTTGCTAACGATCAATATCCGATGCCCGAAAACATAAAGGTGTCCCAGATTGAGCGCCGAATTTAATTTAGAAAAAAATATAAAGTCATTATTTCTCCAACTGTGTGACATGTGGCACCGTCCTGTTGGAACCACAGTTGATCGTGGTCCCTTCCTATTGGTGCCAAAAAAAAAATCCTGTAGCATGATCCGATACTTCTGTATGTCTACCTAAATACCGATACCTAAAACAAATGGCTCTATGATCCCGCCGAACCGAAAGCCGCATCAAACTGTAACTATTTGAGGATGCATCCATTTTCATGAATCTCATGAGGATTCTCCAAGCCCCGGATACGACAATTTTGCTTATTGACGTATCCGTCAAGGTGGAAATGGGCCTGCCTCGTCACTAAAGGTGATTTTTTCGCCAAAATGATGGTTCACTTCATTCTGCTCTAAAATTTATACTGCGTTGCTCATTCGTGTAGCGCTCTACTCGTATGTTGACTAATTGCAACTGTCATATGTGACATCTATAAACAAACCAGAGTTACCAACCGCCAAACAAAAAAATGGGGCGCAATTTAAGTCATTGACACGATAATTTTATGAATTTTGCCATTTTTATGCTAAATTACATTTTTACAAAAGAATTCGTAATATTTTATTTCAGTTTCCTTAGAGTACAAGGTATCAGGCTTCGGGAATTGAACCTGGTTACACAGTGTCTATTCGGTGTTAGTTAGTATCTAGGCAAGAATGCAAACGCCAATCTATAAACTAGATCGACACATTGGTTTTATTACTGCAAAGGCTAGCTAGCATAAGGGTCAGCACACATCGTTGGAATAGCGGTGAAGAAACGGCTCCTCGTTCGCAGAACACACCATGAGCATATGCTGCCACTTTTAAAACATAGAATGGTCTTAGCATTGTTCATTTATCCGGACCTCAGAGCCTCCACGCAACTCAGAGAGCTGCTGCGCGTCTGTACCAAAGGACGATGGAAAAAATGTATGAATGTCGTCCCAATCCATAAACCAACATAAAATTATTTATGTTTGTTAATTGTATTTATGTTTAATTATTAATTAAATATAGTCTATTTGTTGTGATTTATCATAATATAAGCAATCGTAACTTAGCGATGACGTTTTTTATTAAAAACGTATGAAAAACATTATAACAAATAGAAAACCAATTTATATAATAGCTCGCCCGCGATTTTGACGTTAACTGCCTTAATTAACATTAAAATAAATAAAAGCGTTCTTTAAAGGTATATTTCAAATGTGTTGGTACATGTTGAGGTACATATATAGGCGGTGCACATGCGCATGTCATTCTCTAGTCGCCGCACTTTCGTCCCGTGTGGCCGCCTGGCGCCATCGCCAGCCACCCCAAATCGTTCAAAGAGGTTTCCCTTTGACAAGCCTATTTTACGCGTATACAACGAGTCAATGAAATAACGCAAAATCAATACGTCAAGTAATTTAAAATATATAAAACCGTCCTAGAGAAAAATTAAATAATTTTAGGGAATGAATTAAAAGTAACGAACATGTAAAATTTTGTTGTTCTCTCTATAACGTTCGTTGCGCTTATTACTCTGTACAGAGAAATGCCGTATACCGGTACAGTATACCGGGCGCCGCCGACAGCGGCGGAGTGGCGCGTACGACGCGTGTAGTGTGCAACTGCGCATAGAATAAAGGATATACTAGAAATGTAGATACTACAAATTATACTATTAAATACTAATATTAAGAAAAACTATTGTGAAAACTGCTAAAATCGATTCTATTCTCGACACTGGACAACCTATTTTCAGCTTTTGCAATATTTCAGTGCAATCTTAAAGAAGTTACTGTTTCTATTCTCGATTTAGCCGCTTAGCCGCCACTCCGACAGTGTGAGGTGACCCTTAGAGGGATTTCATACTCACCGGTGGTTTCCCCACACAGCGCGCTAGACAGCCGTAGAAAATACACAATTAACAGGCTCATGCGTATTACCTTAATGGATTTATGTACTTATTGATGCATCAATCAAAAGTCCGCTCACCTGATGCGGCTTAATTGATAGCTCCATTTCTAGTTGCCGGCGGGTTGAACGATTTCAAAGGCTTTTTGTTCGGCCGATCTTTGTTTTTGTTTACCATTTTAGTATTAATGAGAGATTATTGATAGGGCTTGTAGGTGTTACGTTGTTGTTTGGTTTTTGTTATCGATAGATTTGTTCTCGTAGAAGATTATAGGCTCTTGTATTCCCGTGTTGCGTTTGTTTCTTTGTTGGCAGTGACATTCGTGTATATAAAGTTGCCCGTTCAACTCCTGACCGGAGAAACAATGGATCTGGGTTTTTGTTCGTCTGTGTGCATGTCTTTGGATACATGATTGTAGGCTTATTATTATTAAACACCAACAGGAAATTTGTATTAATTTTTATTAAAAAAAAAATAAAAAAAAGGAGACGCAAGGCTGTCTTCTATATTTGGTCAAAAAAACCGAACGGTTATCATAGACATACCTATAGGATGCTGTGCATAAATAATCGATCCTAGATCATAGATCAATTATCTATGCACAGTACATCTTTAGAATTTACTCTTTAGATTCTAATGCATTGTTTTTGCATAACGTTAATGTTTTATTTTATTAATTTGAATTGTCAAAAGTTAGCAATAAGTAGTATTTCACCAACCTAACACAGAACTGGTTAACAACATTGTAATATTTCAGACGGCGTATTGTTTATCATATTTAATTGAGTTGACCTTGATATACGATACCGCAGCATTCAATATACTGCCTTTTGCTAATAATCTGATGACGTTTTAAGCTTGGCTTTTTAAGTAGTCTAAGTTTACAATAACACCGTCGTGTAAGTAAATATCATATAATGCGTGTAACTGAAATAACTCGAGAGCTGAATATAGATTGGTTCAGTACTGAGAGTAGAATCGATTGTAACAGATTTTACAATAGTTTTTTTTTAATAACTTATTGTTCATTTCTATTATATATTTTATTCTACGCGCAGTTATGCAGGAATGGTTGCCCGTGCCACGTCGCTCGCCTAGGCCAAAGATCGTTATCTTGTACTAGACACATAAATATTTACAAATATATGAATATATACGCATATATATACTTACATATGTTATAGATGAAGAACAAAAATCATGAGGACACTTTCAGTATTAATTAACATTAAGGTCCATTCATCGTGAACATCTATTCTAGACGTCGTACACATACGGTGTAATAGACAGCCTCAGCCAATACAAGTGCTTCGTTCCCACGACTGCAAATGGTAATAAATTATCAGGGTCCAATAACAGTGACTATTAAATCAAGTTCCGGTACGCGGAACTGAATCTATCCTATCATCTATTAATATTAGGTTATTAAATACCTATCGATTTAATCTAGAGCGAGGACCAAGGGCTGGTACTTCTTATACATTTATAAAAGTTTGGTGTAAGAATTGTTTTTCATTTAATTAACTTTATTACATATTATCGTGTAAAAGGTGAGCGTAATGCCTTAAAGCGTTCTCTACCAGACAACTCTCTACTGAATATAGGCTTCTCCCAAATACCGCTACCATACACGGTTTTCCGCTGTTCTTATCCAGCTTCTACGGGCGACTTTCTTTAGATAGTCTATCTATATGACAGGCGTTCTACGCGTGGTCTCTATTCGTGGACTCGACTCCTCCATCAGTTATCTTGCGGCACTAAAACTACCATAAACTATATAAACTACCCACTGCTACGTAACGTAGCTGAGTTACGTCAACAACTTTAGGTCTTCGTCGTTTGTTCAGCAAAGAGATGTAATGCAAGATGCAACGTAAAAAACAAACAGTATATGTATAATTTTAGTTAAATATTTCACCAACAGTGTCTGAATGAGAAGAATAGCCGACCGTGTGTGGTGGTGATCTTCGGGAGAGGTGTATATCTACCACTGGAGAGACACAAGCTGATGGTATGGTATATCAGCACTTAATAGTAATAACTAATTTAATCATAATATTTAACACCGATTACTGTCTATTACTGTCAATGATCTTGTGGTCTTCGCCGGCTTTAGAATAGCACCACCCCATCTCTTATCGTGGATATCGTGGGTGGGAATCGCTACCACAACCTCCGAGGAACAGGTCCCCAGAACATTCTCCATTATACAGGCGGTTAACAGGTAGCAATATAACGGTAGCAAAAATAGAAAGATTTGACATTCATAAAATCGACTCCTCCTGACCCACGACTCTACCAATCTGCACTACCAGTAGTGTTGTGGGGATTTCTTTCCCCTTCTGCACTATTGACCAGCAGTCTCAGTGGAAACTGGGACCTTGGTAGTGTCATGGGGAATGAATGATCGCATGTGCCCTTGGTAGTGTTGTGCGATCATTTAAAAATAATCGCACCATTTTTAAATTTCCTTTCCAAAGCATTTAAATTAATGTCGCCTTCATTACTAACTTTATTTTGAAAGTACCTATCACTACGAACTAAACAGGTGTTTTGTGACCTTTAGAATTTACATTCATTGAAAAACAAAACTAAAAGTTACACTTGCCTAATGCCTTGTCAGTCATTCTGAAGTGTTTGCATCTGTACGCTCAAAAATTTTAAATTGATAGCTATTTGCGAAATTATTTTGAATGTTGTAATTAAAATTCGTTAGACTTACTAGTTATTTAATTTCTTTAGTACATTTATTTATTTATCCAACGTTTAAAAATAAAGAGTACATAAAGATATTCCCTTGGTGCCATAAAATTGTCTGAATTTATCACGGTACTGCACATTCACTTGTGTGTAGTTGGATAAAATTGATACATGTTCACATTTTCACACTTTAAGTTATACAGGCTGCTCAATATCATATTAATTCAATTTTACTTTTATTTTCAAATCTGGCATTTTGCATGTTTGACGGAACTCCGGGCCTCGACGTCTATTTGAAAAATTGTACCATTTTATATATTAGTTAGTTTTCACCGTTTCTCATTTACAGTGAACATGTAAGTTACAGTGATACGATGTATTCCTACAATGGTTAGTAAAAAACCTACATAATGATCTACAAACATTCTCCAATTTTATAAATAAGCATGTCTTTAACCTATGGACATAATGTAATCTAACAAATACATAACCTACATTGCTGATATTGTAAAGCGTGAAATTTTGCATAACATACTTTAGACGGAATAATACATGATGTATTGCCACGCTACGTTTTACAACTAGGTTACGTCCAAAGGAATTTGTGAAATATGTCCTGTCGTTTTACGAATAAAATGTTTAGAAAATCAGTGCGAGAAGCTTTGAATGTATCTAGATAGGTCTTTAGACGGTCTTTAGACTGGTCTTTAAAGAAAACTATTTTTATACAAGTATATCCTTATTTTTGTATATTCTAAATCAGGCCTGAACGCGTTTAATAAAGGTATTTATTTTATCCTTTATTCGTAAACGACGTTTGGGCACGGGTTAGGTGCACTAGCGGTGGTTACTAGTTGACTGCCTTATTGATATCCTTATATATCCTTTTTGCCACCTTTTCCCTATCTTTATTGATATTATTGATTCTTCTTTTTCTTTATTGATCACGAGTTGATATCCTAATCTCTCACAGAAGACTACCTTCAAATTTACTGCATTTCCTACTTTATCGTATTTCCCCAATGAACGTACGTGTTTCGGTAGTGAGTGAGATATGCCAGAGCCCATTCCATCCCATCCTATCCTATCCCTCCCCATTTTCCCAACCCTTTCTCCCAAACCATTCCTTAATCCGCAAAGCCAAGCAGCGCATCCAGGGTCAACATTTGTCATTCTGGACTGAAGTAGGCATGTATCGCCATGGGCTACATGCCCATGCCAACATGCCAACATGTTGGCGATACATGCCAACACTGCCAATACATGATACATGCCAAGTCCATGGGCTACAATATCCACATACCATCAGGTGGACTGGACACTTGTCTGCAGCCTTTTTCTCATAAAAAGAAGTAGTATATAGTCATCGACCTATTATTCTTGTGTTCGCATAAATCTCTTCCTGTCCAAATGTTTGTATAAATAGATTTACAAAGCATAGGTACATATTTACACAAAAGGTATAAATATGCATTACCTTTTGTATACCTTTTTATTTAATCGTTGTGGCACTTTCACTGCATTCTTTGGTATTCAATAAAGTGTACTTACCTAAAGGCACGACAAAAAACCGTTTAATTTCTGAATTAAACACCGCTCACTGCTCACGCTTACAAAGATGAATTAAGTTATAAAAATGAAAGTTCACTGTTTAATTTCTACTTGCACACGCTTTAATTAAAAACATTATTGTCAACGGTCGACCGGTAGAAAACGTCTTAAGGTATTAAGTTCTCCTCTGTATAAAATAGTTCAAAAGAAGTATATAAAAAATCTACGGCGTTTTAGTTATAATCGGGTAACAAAGAAACTAGAATACTTTTCATTGAAATTATTATTATACTTATTACTGAGCCTTTTATTGTCTATTGCTGGACATGACCCTCCTCAAGAATTTCGGCTCGTGCATGAGGTATGTATGATCTCAAAACATCACGCTGGCCACTTACAGGTGGTGCCTCATGGCTTGCAGTAACTGCTTTGTTATCTCATAAATCGTCTTTTACGTCATCGACGGGAAGATATGGGGCGCGTACATACTTTTCCCGCGTACATAAATTATCAAATAATCATAATAATAATTAAGTACACATCGCACTCATTAAACTCATGACAGTCATGACAAATCAGTCCTCACCAGTCACAGTGATAATAGTTGACAGATTAGTCTCCCAGCCATGAAAAAAAAATGGCGGATATAAAAATTAACCTTAGCCCAATATTGCGCAACGACTAATCGTCGCACACAATAGAGATGACACATAATGCGTGCCTGTAAAGATAAAATGATTTAATGTTAAGTGACGTTAGTAAGTGTTAATCATCCATCCACAAGCATGGAATAATTAATTGTCTTTATTTCTTTCAATTTTCAAATTCTAAATTTAAAAAATGCAATTTTTTATAGTATTTATTATATTATATTTATTCATATATTCGTGTTCACCTTACTGTACACACAAATAAAAAGATAAAAATGTTATAAAAGAAAAACCTACAAAAGATGTGCTTATCACCTTAGAAGATTTCTATCAACAAACCTGTTAGAGGGATAGGTGAGCAATGAAAGAGGCAGACATAGTGTTATCCTACATGAACTATTACAAAAATTGTTTATATATTTCGATATATTTATGTTAAAGACAGTAACAGTTGATACAGAAAGTTTGACCGACCTGAATTTAAGATTGTAATTCACAATGTATATTTTTGCATTATATCTCTCCTCTCTGTTTGAATGAAATCCATATTCTTGAAGGATAACGCTAACCATTAAGGTGAATAGCATTTCAAAACTATCCATTGCTCGTAATAGGTGTTGTTACTTCAATACCACAGTTTGCTAATCATTCAAAATGTCATTACAGCGAGTACAGATACACGGTACAAGTTAAACAGCTTTCTACTACTTTTATGCGAAATCGTATAAAAATGAAATGACACCCTCCGACCAGGTGGCTTCACAATTTAAAGAAAATAGCTGATAGTGACGATTTAAAGAAAGTGAAAAATCGTGAGACAGAAGCCCATATCGAGTAGTAGAGAAACGCAGTCTCCTATACAGTGAAGTATGTTTATACAACAAACATTCTATAGCCGTTTATGCATGACAAGGGCATGATTATACAATGTTTCACTTTGTTCGCAAAAGTGTTTTCAAAGAATAGAATGACATATTCCGCTATGCACTTACCTGTTTGTTCGTTATTTTATGGAAGTTCAAACAAAGTTACTACCTCATTATTATCTCTTGTTTTATAGTACCTCGAACGGAAAGTATGTAAAGTATTAGGTTGGCTTTCGAATGATTACAAATCCTTTTGCAGCTCGTTATTAATTTATTATATCGATGGCTACGTGACAACAACAGCAAAATCAATATTAGTCTTATTTTTGCTCTTTAAAATATAGAAAATAAACTTTAGTTACTATAGGTAAGTTGCTGTCGAGTCGCGAATAACATGAATTCAGTATTTACGTCTTCTTTTTGTTTGGTTACATTAATTTTAAAATTTACCAATTCGAATTTATTGCAGTTCTCTTGTGTACTTATTCTGAAAGATTTTAGTGTATACACATTTTTATTTTTTAATATAATTTATTTTTATATTTCATTATTCAGAATATAATATAACAACATATAGTGTTTAACTTCAATTTTACTACATCTTGTAGGAAAAAACACATAGCAGCTGTTAGGATACAAATGTGAAGCCCTATTTAATGCAATATTTTTATACAAGGTATCATCAAAAAGAGGTAACAATATTAGCAAAAGAAAAAAAGCATTTTATAATAGAAGAAAACGATCAAAAAAAAATTAAAAAATAGTATCTCTTTCTAAGAGAAAAAAAATATCGTCACCCCTGGGTGACACTGAGCTCCTTACTTTTTCATTTTTATAGAAAAAACGCGGCGGATGAGCATACAGTCCACCTGATGGTAAGTGGATACTGTTGTCCATAGACATCTGCGATACATGCCAATATCAGTCCAGAACGACAAACATTGGCACGCCCCCGGATGCGCTGCCTACCTTTGCAGATAATTCCATCTCAAACATTGACGTCACTAAATTATACTAATTCCCGCGCACTAACTCACTTCCTCGCCATCTCCACCTCAAGGTCAAAACACCACAAACATAAGCGTTTCTCTCATAACTCCATTGTGGTGTGAGCGCAACTAACTGATTGTTATCTATACAAATTAACGATTAAGACCGCTCCAGCTCCGCTATTGTGTTGAAAATAGGTATAGTGCGATTGTTTTGTGACATGATCGTTTTAATTTTAGATGGGTATCTGTAATGTTACAGGGTTGACCAAGTTTATTATGTGGCTTACGACAATATTATAACTGTGTAAACTTTCGCGTTTTGTATTTTATATCGTAAATTGTAAATCAAATGTGGGTAGTTGATAAAACTGCTTGCAGGTCCCATTCTGGACTACCCGTCTCTTCTGTCAACTCGTGACCACGGCTGGTGAAACCAGTGCCGAAACCTCGAGTAGTAATAAACGGTAAACAAAAGCCTTTTACTTTACGCATTTAGACCCGATTTACAATGTAAAATTACAACAGTCCTCTTGATACAGAAGTTACAGTTATAAATAGTTACTCATAAAAGATATACATGAAGTATCGGAACTTATTCCGAAGTTTGAAACCATTATTTTCGCTCATGACTTTAATAAGTTGTTGCTTAATGACTTAATTTCTACTTAGAATTCATTAATATATAAATATTACGTATTTATTTGTAAAAATATCATTTTTTGGTCGTAGCGGCCGGAGATCGAATGAGATGATATGAATTACGTCCGATGCCATAAGATCATGAAATGAGATAAGATGGAATGTGATAATGTGAATTGTTGATGTGGGATAAGATTGTAGAATAACGGACATTTTCAACGTTTCGCACAAACGTTTGAAAATTATGCGAGCACCGATGTGTTGACTACCGAGTAATTAGCTACCGTTAATAAATTGCGATTGCTGTGCATTATCAATACGTGTGATATCGTGTGTGATATCTAAATAATCCTGAGATTTTGGACACTGTCGTAGTGAACTGCTGTAAGTACCTCGTATCCCAATCATCACACGATTTTCTCCTCTATTCATTATTACAGTACAATAAATTAAGGAATACAATGAATTAATTGCAGCTGATCTAAAACTAGTGTATTCGTGTATATGTAAACTTAGCAACTGACAACTCAGCAGTATTTTGCATGTTAACCACTTTTTCTGTAGGTAAAATTTTTTCTTATTTTCTTTTTCTTTTTTTCTTTTCTTTACTTTTTCTTTTTTCTTTTTCTTTTTCTTTTTCTTTTTCTGAAATACCAATTGGACCCATTTGACTCCATCCAACGACGTGCTGTTCGTATTGTCGACGATCCCACTCTCACGGGCGGTTTAGAATCCCTCAGCATTCGGAGAGACGTTGCGTCTCTCTGTGTGTTCTACCGCCTGTACAATGGGGAATGCTCTGAAGAATTGTTTAATATAATTCCCACCTCGGGTTTCTACAACCGCACCTCCCGTCACAGAAGTGCGGTCCATCCGCATTTCCTCGATACGGAGGTGTCGCGCACCGTTCGGTCCAAAAATTATTTTATACCGCGAACCCGTAGGTTGTGGAACGAACTGCCTCAAGAGGTCTTTCCATTGAGCTACGATATGGGGTTCTTCAAGAGAGCTGTGAATAGGATTTTGCAAGGTCGGCGGCGCACCCGCATACCCCCTGGTGTTGCAGGTGCCCATGGGCGGCGGTAACACTTATCACCACGTGGGACCGCTTGCTCGTCCGCCCACTAATCTATAAAAAAAAAAAAAAAAAGGTATAATATGAAAAAGAATATAAAAGCAAAGGAATGTAAGTCAAATGATGGCGCTACGCAGCGCTTGTAAGACGTCCTTAGCAGGATAAACGTCAGTATGACAGAGAGCGCGAGCGCCTGGCGTTGCGTTGGACTGCGCATTTACTCCTTCGACGGCGAACATCATAAAGGGCGATATTACAAAGAAATTACTGACATGGTGAGAAAATTCCAAAATTCTTTATACCTCAAGTAGTTCGAGTAGTTAAACAAATTAGCTTCGAGCTATATATACATATATCTACATATTTAAAAAGTTTAACAGTTGTAACCGAAACAATAAAGTTCAAACTTCACGGAATAAGTTCAGCCGCCTAAGAATCAATAAAGCACAATAAATAATCTTAAAAGATTTATTTCAATTACTACAAATGAGCGTGAAAAACAATTACAATCCAATTGGCAGTATATATCCGAGGCAGAGGGTTAAATAATGCTACAGTATAGATGACAACAGTAAGGTGACTTCAAATAAACGATCAAAGTATGATGTTTAAATTCTTCAAAGTGAGTTGTGTTTTATTGTTTCAAAAGCGTATTTATTGTTTCAAAATTGTTCGGGTAGCCTATATTCATAAAATTTTAATGTTACAACTACAAGTGAACGAGGAACTCTCAAAGTCTCGAACTCTCCAATGAACTCCAGTTTTACAGAATCCCTTATTAGTGTGTTCATTCCATTTATTTCTATAGAACTCAGCATCCTTCTAAGATGAGAATTTTGTTACTCACAGCCTCATTGTTCCTAAAGCGCGTGCCACGAGCAGGAAGAATTTCGATCATTGACATGATGTTAGCTAAGACTGGACGGTAAGAGGTTTGTATGAAATCGTCTAACAGCGACCACTTTACTAGACCTCTGAAATTCTTCCCGCTCGTGACGTAGCAGGAATGAGATATTAGTGTGCAGTGAAGTAACTGGGAGCTACTTCTGTGGCAGTTGCATATATGTGTGCGATGCATATTTTGAAGGTCCACATAAAGTTAACATACTGTTTGTCATACGTATTATGTATTTCAGCTAAATAACGCGATCGGCGCCGGACTGTTCATTACCTGACAGCTAA
Source organism: Sesia apiformis (assembly GCA_914767545.1). Classification (NCBI taxonomy): domain Eukaryota; kingdom Metazoa; phylum Arthropoda; class Insecta; order Lepidoptera; family Sesiidae; genus Sesia; species Sesia apiformis. The sequence continues at coordinate 9,664,289 of OU611967.1, read as the reverse complement.
TTTTAATCTTCGATTAAGGGTACTCTTCTGTCAGAATTACATGGAAATGATTAGATAAGGAGTAGATATATATATATATTAAATAGTATCTTACATTTTATCATATACCTAATATATCATGTAATAAATAAATGAATTAAAAAATCACAATAAAAACTTTAGTTAATTTAATATAAATGTCTTGAATATTGGTGTATGGCAAAGTATCCTGGCTGAACCTCAATCTGTGGCGGCTAGGATGTTGAGTACTTTTAAATTAAAATAAATTAAAGTAATTTTAAATTATTCAATTGTGAGCATATGTACACAGGCATGTACATATGCTCACAATTCAATTAGTTTCATTAGTTAATAATAGTGTAATAATAATATAGTGTAATGTAATAAAGAGTAGTTACATTAGGTTAAGTTTAGATGTATCGATGTATGGTTTGATATCATGGGGCTGACATGAATCGTAATTCTGTTGAATTAAAAAATCTGCCCCCCAATAAAAGAAAAAAAACTTTATAGTACTCACTCTGAAGTTTTGTCCATCAACTTATTACATAATTATTCGTAACATGCAGTTGGCTTGATAGCAAGTTAATACCTTTTTTTTTATGTACAAAGGAGGCAGACGAGCATACAGTCCACCTGATGGTAAGTGGATACTGTCGTCCATAGACATCCGCGATACATGCCAACATTAGTACAAAATGACAAACGTTGGCGTGCCCCCGGACGCGCTGCCTACCTTTGGAGATATAGGAATGGATTTGGAGAAAGGATTGGGAAAATTGGGAGCCACCTCTATGCGCCTGTATGCGCATCCCGTGTCCAGCAGTGGTTGTCGTCGCAACGCTGGTGACGAATGACCTGTAATATTTGGTTCGAAATTTACGTAAGATATAAATTATTCATTACAATGTGTCATGATAACAGTAACTTATAAATGCTGATTGCTGATAAGTGATAACAGTAAAAAAAAATTGGGTGACATATTGAAATTAGTACCTTATTAAATTTGCGTGTGTGCGAGCTTGCGATGTGTGTGTAAATGTGCGTAAGCATGAAACAATAAATTATATATTACTTTTTTCGAATTCCACTAAAACCTCTAAATCCGAAAATAAGGTCTTTTTTTTAAATAATATTTTATTTATTTTCTAATTTTCCCAATTATCGTTGCCCAACACTTGGTCAAATTAATAAAAAGTGAAAGTAAAGACCGTGTGAACAATTAAAAAACAAATCTAATATGTTTCCATCACCATGTGAGTAATGATTGTGTTTGACAATCAAATGTACGAGAGCGATCTTGTAAAGTGTACAGTGTTTCGAACTATAAGTATGCATATTTGAAAGTGCACCTTATAGCTATTACGATAATGTCCAAAATAATTTTGTACAACTTGTGTTCTTGACTGTACACATAATGACCCCGGACTATTAGCAGTCAATTAGTTTTCGTTTACAATGATGTGTGTTTGTTTTTATATAAGTTTTAAACTACATACACTGTAATGCCGCAAAAAATGACTACCATTTTAGTTTTTATGAGAAAAAAATATGGTCGCAAAAAGATTCGCATCCGTCTTCATACTTGAGACTGTTTTAAAAAAAAATCACATCTTTCTATTGTATTGCCAAAGTCTTATTTGGAGTAATGTAGTAGATCAAAGGCATATTTCATCACAGAAGCTACGGTATCCTCTTACAATCAGGTGAGCCGTATGACCGTCTGCCGTCTTCTATCCATAAAAACGAAGGAAAAAATATTTAATATGAGAGAGCTAATAACTTAGGGTAGTGGTTCAAAAAGTGTACGCTTACCGCCCTGGGAAGTCGCGAATTATTATAGCAACTTCATATAAATATTTTTTTTTTTAATATTTATATAACACACACACACACATTTATATATGATATTTTATGTACCTACTTTGTTCCCTTAAACCTAGGTTTGTGGTGACACTGCACATTTGTATTAAAACTAATTGAAAAATGTATCATTGATTGCTGGCTTCGTTGTTATTGGTACTTACTTGGATATAAACTGGGTTCAATTACAATGTACGAATTAGGTTTTCTTGGACTTAGTTTCAAGTGTACGGGAGGTCAAGAGTTAGAAACTCACTAAGTTTCTATTTAAACACTAATTCATCATATATATATTTCATAATCCTCTTATTGTACTCGATTTCATTTTATTTATTTACTCTTTTTTGTAAATTATTATAAAAGGCGGACTTAATGCCTCACAGCATTATCTCCCGGTCAACATTTGGGCTGTGCAGGACATGAAGTGGTAGGGGAGTAAATAAACGTTAATGCTTACCTATTTAATTTTAAAATAACACAAATTCTTCTAATAAAATGAAAACGTAAAAAAAATGTTTCCTTTTTAACAATATTTACAATATATGCAAAAATATATATCTTAGGAATAATACATACTTAAGTATTCATTTTACAATCGTATAATATTCTGAATAATAACCAGTATCCTGAGGTTTCTATTTTTACCACCTTTTCTCTCATAATTCTGAAACCGGGTGTAAAAAACTAGTATATATATGTTTAGTTCAGTTCACGGTCAAGCGCAAAGTGGCGGGCCATTGATCTTGCCTGGACACAATAGTGCACTCATTAGTAAAACATTTGCATGTACTAATTATTGCGACGCGGCTGCTATGCGCCACTTTGGCGCTTTGTGTCAGTACATTGTTGATTGGAGTTTGCCATTTGTCAAAGAAGTGAAAAAAGAAAGCAAAGAAGACAAAGTTCAACATATTCCAACAGGAGGGAGAGGAGTGCACTCACATCTGACACTAATTTCTGAGATATTTGCACATCATTCATTCAAACAATAAAAAAATGCATTAATATACTATACCTTACCTAGAAATCCATCAAAAATTGTAACGAAAGCGCGGTAAACTTTTTGACAACTACCTCGCATGGTTGTTCGCAAAGCATGGATCTCCGGTGCAGGGAGATTATTGCCTATTAGACTATGATGATTTCCTGTAACTTTATTGTTTCTTGGATAGGAGTCGGGACGAAATTATCAACCGCGCGCAATTATCTAACTCTCCCCTATCATTTTTACAATACAACTTTTTCACTTTTAAGAATAAATTCTATTGACATGATAACCAATGTTTGAGTTCCCAATGTAATCACTTTCAGTCCGTTATTTACACATGAATATCGCCACACAAAGTAACACAAACTACCCAAACCTAAATAAGTTAAACTAATAACTATTTCTGGGTTCCCTAGGTAATCATTATGCCACCAGCTACGACGCCAGGGCTAGCATTTTATATAAAAGAAATCGCCTTGGCATATGTACCTGGATTTAAGAACTGTGTTTATTTTCTTTAATACACGATTAAAGACAATAAACACAGTTGTTATAGGCAGCACACGACGTGACGCGACGCGACGTTAAAAGAACGCGACAAAATACATCGTGTCGCGTACTTTTGACCCAGAAGAGTCTCATAGAAAACTACGGTAAAATTTACTGCGTTTCCCAATGCATTACACTATTCCCCCGTACTGTTTCGATAGTGATAGATATATGCCAAAGCATATTTCCATATCATTCTATCCTACTTCTCTCCACTTTCACAATCCTTTCTCCAAATCCATTCCCAAATCTCTGGAGGTATGCAGCGCATCTGGGGCCGGGGCAATGTTTGTCATTCTGTACTGACGTTGGCGAAAATTCAACTAAATCAAAAAAGTAACACCTTTACTTTTTTATTTACTTTAGTTTTGTAACTTAAAGTACACATTTAATAGTACACAAACATTTTATATGAAAAAATAGATTTTGTGTCTGATTTATTATACTCATCTGTCACTTAAATCATATTTTTTTTATGAATCGTATTAGTGGAACACATGTAAGGAAATAGTTTTATCTTCATTTTTATTACGCAAATAAGTATCATTCTATTTGTCTGTCTAAACTCTGGTTCCGATGTTTTACTTTAAATAAATATATACTTCTCTATGAGTAATTTAATTTTGGTGGTAAGGAGTCTACAGACTTCTCTTTACCACTCAAAGATTGCCTGGAAGAAATAGCTTTAGTGATAAGGCCGCCGGTTTAACTTCGAATTACTTGTAATTCGTATTTCTCCGTATGTTTCTGGTGTACAATAGGTATATCTATCTATCTAAATAAATTACTGTTAATACATACATATAACAAGCACATTAAATATACTATAAAATAGATATTGAATAACTAAGTATCCGTAAAGTTTTGCACAAGGTTCACTTTCACGGCGCAAATTACTGGGGCGTGATTGGCTTATGGTATTAAAATTCCCGTCGGCTTTGCTCAGCTTTATAATAGTTTGTAATGTCCCATTATCGGGCCGAGGCTTATGATATTCGGAAGGGTCTGTACTGTCACTTAATATCTAGAGAATAGCACCGGTTTCTAAACGCATAATATACGACTTGTTTCCCCATGCAACATGTGTAAAAATTGGTTGGTAAAATTAAAATTGGTTTCTATTGTAACCAGTAACCAGCAACCAGCACTCGGTCTTAATCGTCCACTGCTGGACATGAGTCTCTTCATGCACATTGTCTTCTGCATGAGATATTTATGGTCTTAAAACGGCTTGCTGGCCAAGCTGACTGGCGAGTCCACTCCTTTAGAAGTCAAAATAATATAAATAAATAAATATAGTTCCTCAGGGCTTATGATAGAGACTTTATTATCCCTTAGTCGCCTTTTATGACACCTATGGGAAGAGATGGGGTGGTACTATTTTAGATACCCCTAAGGTACTCGTATCTTCGCCTCCAGGCTGAAACACTTAATAACAAAAAAATATCATAAAATAACTACTATTTTAAGAAACAAATTCATATTAGAGCTTGACATGTTTCAATGCAAAACACATAATATATATATACCCATAATTGACACGTATATGTGTGTGTGTTTGTCTGAGATTACAAGTCAAAAGTTTCGCGTGATATTGTTAGAAATTTTGTGTCTGTACTGTACCGTACCGTATGTTGCGATGAAATTGCTCGCTTCGGGGGACCGCTTAGCGCACTTTCCACCGGTCGATTGTTGCACTGGACTCGACTCTATCATAATAAACTCGTTATAAACGCTCAATGACGGATATATACGTCTAAATTCGTGGCAGCCAACAAGTGCCATATATATGCCATATACGAGTACATATGTACATATGAGACACTTGGTCTCATATGTACTTTTTATGCTAACCTATTTATGCTACATTTTTATGCTATTTTATGCTATCATTGTATGCTAACCACTACTGAATTGTATCATTTTTTTTACCTAGATCTATATCGATAACAGCTTTTAACGTCCCTCTGTAAAGCCATAGGCTCCTCCTTGCAAGGGGATTTCGGGCCATAATTAATGGATTTGCGGATATTATCAGAGTACAAAATATTTTATTTAAAATTCTCGGGCATGCACGTTTTCCTCGTGCCTCATTCCTTCACCGTCGACATAGTAATATAGACAATTTATCAAAATTAAGATCTATTAATATACTTCATTGTGAAAGATTTGTTATGTTGTTTGTTGTTGTTATTAATTTGATTGGCTGCATAAGTCGTCTTTCGTCAACATTCGTCTTTCAACAAAATTGACCCACATTCGTCTTTTAACTAATGTTTGTTTTGGCCTTTAAACAGTAATAACCTTCCTACCGGGAGTCAAGCAGGAACTTTACCAACAGTTTGTCACTTGTCCCTAGAAGGCGGTTACATCATAATATGCCTACATACGAGTATAATGCAATGTACTTTTATTTTCTTCTAATAGACATCCTCCTATCAGCAGAAGTGTATAATGCTCTCTATACGTGTAGACCCAGTTCCCGATGTATAAAAATACACACCAGGATAACATAAACATGCAGTAGTAATAAACCTTTCGATCCAGTAACATGGTATTAGAATTTATAGAGCGAGAGTTAGATAGAGGAATGGCCCATACGTAGTAATGCAAGGGCCGTGTACCATACAGCCGATACGCTGTTGTGGTTTCTATGCACAACCCTTGGTGTATGTCCTAAGTTGTAAGACGAGCGAGGTGTTTATGAACCGGATAGTTACAGTAAAGGAATAGAGAACTTTTGTTCGTACACATATAAGGTCCGTATATATACATATACGTAAGGTATATATACATATAAGGTCCGCCCGGCACATACCCTGAATTTGTTTTCGTAAAGAGTGCCAAAGTAGCGGTTATAGCGTAGGAGTATCTATACCATACGATTGAGTTTCTACTTAAGTACGGATTTGAAAAAAATGCCCCTAGCTCGACGGTGAGGGAAAACATTGTGAAGAAACCCGCATGCTCCAAAAAGAAAAATCTGGAGTGTGTGATCTACCAAGCCTCACGAAACCTGTGTGGTGGATTGCGGCCCAGATCCCCCGTGATTTACTAAGGAGGCCTGTGCCCAACAGTGACACGTTATAGGCTGATACAAGTACAAGAGGATGCGGTATAGATACGAAAGTAAAAACTCTCGCGAGAATGTAACACACGAGTTACTCAAAAAACTGGTAAATTAAATTACTCGTTTATAATGAAGGCGGTAGACGAGCATGCAGTCCACCTGATGGTATGTGGATATTGTCGTCCATGGACATTCACGATACATACCACTTTCAATCCAGAATGGCAAATTTGGCCCGCCGCCGGATGCTTTGCCTACCTGTATTTGGGAATGAATTTAGAGGGAAGATTGAGAAAATGAAAATAGAAACGATGGAATAGCATAACTCACTACCAAACTGCGTATGTACATTGGGAAAGTAAATTGGGGAAAGTAAGTGGAATATACAGTAAGTACATTGTGTACTGTTATTCTGATGTGTCGTTTATTAGAACTTGTGCATACCACAGTTATTCGCTTGCGCGTTTGTACTTAGACCATATTCAACCTGTATATTGGAAAATTGTCTAAATTATTGGCTGCCTTGGTAACGGCTCGCAGCGTGGGAAAATAGAGAGGTTTCCACGTCATAATGTCTGAACAATACGTCAAACTACTGACAAGGCTTACCATAATTATATGCTGCTAATGTGCGAGTAGTGGAGATACACAGACGTTCAAATAATACAATATTTCTTTGATGTCACAGCAGAGACCAAGTGACGTTTTTTAACTGTTTAAACTTTCACGTTTTGTACATATTTTATATTCTAAATCGGGTCTGAACGCCTATAATAAAACTATTTGTTTACCTTTTATTCCTACTAGACGTTTCGGCACTGGTTACACCAGACGTGGTCACCAGTTGAGTACGAATACCGAACGAGTATTCGTACTCGCCGAAGCTGCCGAACGAGAAGCCGTAACGTCTAGTAGGAATAAAAGGTAAACAAATAGTTTTATTATAGGCGTTCGGACCCGATTTAGAATATAAAAAGTGACGTTTTTGATTAATTTTGTTACTCCATTATTATATTGTAAATCTGGTCTAAACGCGTATAAATTAATTAAACTGTGGTATATAATTAGACTGTGGTATACTTTTATTTCTAATAGCCATTTTATAATATAAAATGTGTACAAAAACTTAAGTCTAAAAAGTTTTATTATTAAAGTTACTTTTGATGCATGAAGTGCGTTAAATTTAACTTTAATATGTGCCCTAATGATTAACATTCTTATTTATTTATTAGATACAACAACAAATTTATAAAGTTATCTAGTTACAAACACATCTTATAAAACATTTATACATTTGTAGATTCATTTATAGTTATACATAACTTTAGGTATAATCATGCAGGGCAGGTATAATAAAGCTATCTACATATAATCTATTCAAAAGGTAAATATCTATCCAATAGAATTTTGAAATCGGCGTTATTTAGATAGTCATGCAGATCGTTATAATATCGACATATTCTATTGAATGGATTATTGTAAGAAACATTATTTTGCGCCCGTGGTATGTAGGGAGAGAGTGCACGCTGCATTCCCACAGCCGCTAGGCGCACTCGACTGGCCACGTTACCTCTCTCTCACAGAAGACTACCTTGAAATGTACTGCATTTCCTATTTTATCGTATTTCCGTATATCGTATTCGTATGATATAATATGACATTTACTAATATTAAGAGACATCAGGTTTTTTTCGCATTACTCAGATAATTTATTAAGATCTTGCTGTAAAGCTGTGCAATCAGTATTAGACGTAATCCTATTATACATTGACACAGGGATTCACGTTGACGCTGTTTATATAGACTTTGCTATAGCATTTGACCGAGTTAATCACATCGTTCTTCTCGCAAAGTTAAACTATATCGATATTCAAGGTTCTTTATTCAGATTACTAGGATCTTACCTTCTTAATCGATCTCAACATGTAGCAGTGTATGGATATGACTGCAGCACTTTCCCAGCTATATCTGGCATTCCTCAGGGCTCGAAGTTGGCCGATTATTATTTTTATTTTTATCAATGGTCCTCTGACAGTACTACAATGTAAATACTTACTTACAAGAAAAATCATTTTAACATTAAATTTTTAATTAGATGTAACATCATGCAATGTTTCCTTACGAAATGAACTTTTTATTTCAATTATATTTTTTGCAAGCAGCCCTTTCAGTATCCACTGTTGGACACGGGCCTCCTCATGCACATTGTCTTGTGCATGGGGGATGTAAGGCCTTAAAACTGCACGCTGGCCAAGCGGATTGGCGAGTCCACTGTTTTAGAGATGGTGTAGTGCCCCTGGGTTTGCGGCAGCCGCTTTGTTACTCCTTAGTCGCCTTTTACGACACCCTCGGAAGGAGATGCCGTCGTGATGTTCTATAGCCAGCCGACACCACACGGTACCAATATAATTTTTAAACACATGTAATAGGCATGATGACGGATTTTGAAATCCGCTTCTATAATGTAGATTCACGTCTACTGTTTCCGAAAATAACATTATTTCAGCAATAAAATAAGTTTTAACGCAAATTATGCATTTTTTTTTCTATCTACTTTGAATTATGCGCGAAAACACTCGCAGATGTCATGGCGTCGCTTGTGACGTTACACCTAGGTAAACGTAGGTAGGTAAATCAATTGAAGTTCAAGCGACACGGTGATGTTCACTGAGGCGTGACGTCATTCGCTCTGATTGGCGTTTTAGTTAACATGGCCGAATGCGGTATTTTATACTTTTATTTTATTGAAAATATTATTAATCTCAATGTTTACATTAAAACTGGTTAATTTATTAGAATTCTTTCAACATATTTTTTTCTCTAAAATCATTTATTCTTTAATTCTTTGATACTGTCATCATGCCTATTCTGATATTTGAATTCGCTCAAAAATATTATTTATCCCACCGTTTAGTATTTTATAAATAACTCAAAATTTACTTTTAGCGACATCAGTCTTCTATTGCTGTCTATATTTATTACTCGTTTTTCCGGCGACTTCGTTCGCGTGGCCTATATGAATAGTGGCCTATGTGTTAATCCGAATTACAATATACCTATTTGCCAAGTCTCAACGAAATCGATTCAGTTGTTTCGATGTGATTGAGTATCAGACATCCAAACTTTGGCATTTATAATATGTATTTGGATTAATAATAAATACCCAAGTAAATTAATTACTTATTAATTAAGGCGACACTTGAATATGATATCATTATTTATAACTTTTACTATTAAATGAACGCTATAGTTCTCCAAAGTATTTTGATTAATAACGAATGCTACGGCCAGATAACTATATTAGATATCCTATTTGAAATAGGTTATACTACCAGTTATGGTTGTAATGCATTGTGTTCCCACGATACATATGCGCTTGAGCTTATGTCGTGTGCCACTTATGCCTGCTTGTTTCGGACAATCGAACAATTTTTAAGTCAATTTACACATTGTAAAGACACACAATTAAAAAATCTAAAAGTGTAAGCGAACCACAAACGCAGACGTATCGCGTGCGCCACTATATTAACTAATAAGTGAGTGTAAGCGAACCACAAACTCATTGATTTCGCATATTTTGTTCGTTTGTATGACTGATTGAAGCTTTCGTTTGTAACAAAGTAACAAAGGTTCGATTGAACCTTTGTTACTTCTCTTTTTTCCTCGTGAGAATTTTGCTTCATTTTGTTGGGGAGAATGGTATGGCATAAAGTGAAGTAATTGTTGCATTATGTAGATACCAAATGTGAAAAACGTGATCTTTTACAATTGTGACGTAATTTACATAATAGTTATGCAAATTTTCTGATTAAATAATTAAAGGGTCAAAAATGCGGCGGAATTTTCTACTGCAAATAATTCACCGAGATCTTGAGAATAATAAAATTCCAGTACCTTTAGAATGCGATGAAAGAAAACCGCGATGAGATGAGATTAACTTTATTCAAGAAAATAATTAAGTTAGAAGGACGCCTGAAAGTCGCAGACTTTCTTGGCTGAAAGACCTGGGCCAATGGCACAACCATTGTACTAATGATCGCGAAAATACTTTTATAGTTACTTTATTACACTTTACTATTATATGTATTTACTTGATTATAGTTACTTTATAGTTATTAGATGATGATTCTGAACAGTGATAAAAATTGAAATGGCCATATTAAGATGCACTTAAAAAGAAGAATTCAAGGATGAATATTACTTAGATTTAAATTTAAATCCTAGATAAAACTGGCTTCGGAGTCATATGGGGCCACTGATATTTGGGGCCCCATGCGATCGCTGATATATATCATATTATTTTCAGCTCCATAATATAAATAAGCTACATTACATTTTTCACCTAGGTTCTGAAATGTAAAGCCAGCTCTAGAGACTCACGCCGTGAAGCGCTGTGAAAAGCTGTGAACGGAAGTGTGGCGTTCTCAGGGCACGCATTCCATGGCGTGAATTCTCGCAGCGCTTCACGGTGTGAATCTAGAGCCGTCTAGAAAGACGGTGAAGTTTACATCACCAATAGGTACAATATACATATGATATCCTCCACGTCGCTTCCGACGATGGCAACCCCCTCCAACCAGAATAGTGCAAGCGGTCCCACGTGATGGTAAGTGTTACCGCCGCCCATGGACACCTGCAACACCAGGGGGTATGCGGGCGCACCGCCGAGCTTGCAAAGTTGTCCGGAGTTGTTGTATTGCGTACACGTAAGAGGGCTTTAGATACGTTTTACGATTATGACACATATAAGTACATTATATTTAAAATATTCTTATAGATGAGTGTTGACACAATGCATGATGAACGCGCGCGCACCTTGTTTTAAGGTGGGTGCTGATCGATATCAGAATTCGATTTCGATTATATTACAATGATGCTCTAGCTGAAGGTACTGACCAGAGAAGTATTAGCTTTTGTAATAGATCGACTTCAAGTATTACATGCGCGTGATACTGACCATACAACATTAGTGTGTGGTGACAGTTCTACTTTGAGTAGGCGAGGTGTCAGTGGCCATTTGTTGTCGCTGCGCTCAAGAAGACTGACATCTATTATCGAGTAAATGAGCATTGGATCGTGTTACAGGTGTGCGCACTCTAAGGTTCGGCTCAATATTCTCACTACTGCAGTACACGCAAATGCACCCACCCGGTTAGTGCCCACCTTTACGTTGTCCGCAATTTGCGGTATAGCTTCACTGACCACACTGTACTGGCCACTCGTCTCCCGCACGCCCCACAAGATGTATAATTTAATTTGTTTCTTCTTATCATTTAATAAAATAGTATGGGAGGCAATAGAAGTTACTTACCCAACATTCAGACACTAAAATTCATAACCTCTAAACGAGTTTATGTAAAGCGATCAATTGTAATGAATGACAAGTAATCAACGTGATCAGATGTGTGAAAACGTGGAATTATAATGAAATAAAAAATAACATAATAGCTGTGTACATTTTAGGATTGTCGGATCCGAAATTGACTGAATGCGTTTCAATCTAAGACGAAGCTATTGCAAGATGACATGGCATTTAAATGTGAAGACCGCTACTTTGAACATATTTCGCGGTTGACTGATTCGGACCTCGAATCGAAACAGGGTACAGTCGCCCTTTGGATTACGTTATCGTGTATCGTGTACTTTAGCTTTCAGTTTGATATCAATATAAACATGAATTTTATCAGAAGTATTTGATTGTGTTATTTAGAGCCACGTAATTGAAATCGTCAAAGCAATAAATTTTATATTAACTTGTAAATTTATGTGTCGTTCTTAATATTCATACGCAAATAAACGTCACATTCTCAGTCATCCTTGTCGTCATCCTTGTTGCTGTATAATGTCACATAGCAACAATGAACTGTCAGGCAGTGAACAATTAATTTCACAATTAAATTTATCTCTACTAGTAGCACAATGTAAATGTATATGAGACCTCATTGTCGGTTCTAGTTTTCAAGAAAAAATAACATATTTTTATTGCGTTATCTCACAAAGCAGATTTAAGAGCATGTTTCCTGTAAATAGATTTCTCTTTAGGTGATATTTTGGTCTAGTTATTAAGAACCTGGATTCAATATCGAACTAAAGAAAAACTATAACAGTATAAAATAAAACTCTTTTTCACATTTCTGTATGTCCTGTGAAACCGGTACGGCGCGACTTATAGTACATTTCGTTTCTTAAATACATCATATTCAGAAAAAAATAGGATTTTTCGGTTTAATCCACATTGCGATACGAGCTGTAGTTCCTAAGATACAGGTTGTGACAAATGGTACTTTGGCGAACCTACTACTCGAGAAACGCACTTCTTATTTAAACTCTGCGGGTAAAATGGTACAACTAAACTCATCCCAAAGAAATTATCGTATATTTTCAAAACATTCGTGTGTTAAAAATACTTGTTATTTAATATTGTTTAATACGTAAAAAATATGTTGTAAATATTGTACTTTTGATATATTTGTTGTAGAATTTCACCCTGTTCCTAACTTTATGCAGATCATATTAAAACTAATAATCAGACAATCAAAATACTGAACTTTGAATATTTTATATATAAAAGCTTCGTCAATGCACAGCAGTGACATTTTTCACGAGTCAGTTTTATTTCGTGTTAAATAATATAATGTATTGTGCACATTAATACAAATGATAAATTTTAGCAAATATAATTCAAAATATACAGAATAATTTCAAAATATTCCTGTAAGACAATGGAACAAAGATAGATGAATCCAATGACATACGTATTTTTCATGTTTGCTTACAGTTATGCTTCGTAGAATTTTTCAAACATTTCACCGTTCTCCTGAAAAGTTGCATTTTTGAGATGTATCGGTACACAAGACACACAGATTCTGTTAAATTACTTCAATTATGAGACAGATGACTTCCCATATCAATTAGCTAAGCAGTCGCAATTACTACGGAGCCAGTCCAAAGGTGAAAAGGGCATGTAATATCGCAACTAGTACCCCATCAGCTAAAATAACAAGGACCGTGTAATATTTAGACGGACAGATATAAGGTCGTAGGTTCAAGCCCTATACGCGTAAATGTAATCCGTTTAGGAATCCGTGTAGATTTATTGGTATTTTAGTAGCGAAGTGATAAAGGTTCTGATTTGTTCAACCGTTTTTGTTAAATTTTATGGCTATTAAAGCGTTGTAATTTTTGTAGATACATATATACGAGTACATGTTGTTCCGTAAATATTAAAGGCTTGTATTTAAACGAGCAGAAAAAACACTAAATGGGCCGCAAATAATAATGTTGTTAGATATATATGAATTAATAATTAACAGATTTTGTAATAATTTATAATTGTAATTTTAAGTAGTAATAGATATACCTAATGTAGCCTAATGTGACTGGTAGAGAATGCCTTAAGGCATTAAGTCCGCCTCTGTACAATATTGTGTATAAAGAGTAAATAAATAAACATTTGCTGCGCCCTTGCAGGGTGTTGTTAGACATTAATTATGTACTACAACTTGCAAATGAAATAAATAAACAAATCACGACAAAACACACATATCATCCACAAAACAAAGTATTTTTAAAGTAAATAGGTTTAAATCAAGTCTCCTGCAACTTAATTTGTTGCCATCGATTTGCTGTCAATTCAGTATTCTCTGCTTCTCATTAAATTATCACTTAATATGAAATCTATTTTTTAATAATATTAATCCATAAGTCTGTTTATTTAAAATCTACAAAATGCAGAGACAATAATTAGGCTAAAAAAGGAGTAATGCTATCCAAAACGTTTAACTGTCAAACAATTAAAGGGCACACATTTATCCCGTTACAAAGTCCCAGTGGGGATCATTATAAAGTTCATGTAGACACAGCTAATATTTGTAGGGGGGACGAGCACACTGCATTCCCACAGCCGCTGGGCGCACTCGACTTGCCATGTTACCCCTCTTTCACAGATTGTAATGTAATGTAAATGTAATACTTGTAAATACTTGTACTCATCTTGTAATGTATTGCATTTCCTACTTTATCGTATTTCCCCAATGTACGTACGTGTTTCGATAGTGAGTGAGATAAGCCAGAGCACATTCTCATCCCATCCTATACCTCCCCATTTTCCCAACCCTTTCTCCATTTCTTAATGTGCAAAGGTAGGCAGCGCACCCGGAGACGTGCCAACGTTTGTCATTCTGGACTGATGTTGGCATGTATCGCGGATGTCTATGGACGACAATATCCACTTACCATCAGGTGAACTATATGCTCGACTGCCGCGTTTTTCTATTTAAAAAATAAATAAAAATGAAACAATGTCTGTTTGTTTCTTTGCTTGAAATGGTTTTACCCATCGACGGATGGCCGAATCAAACTGAAATTTCGCATGCAACTTCTTGGGAACGAGGCCATAGGCTACAAAACTAAGATGAAAGGCTACATGTACATGTAGTGAGTACATCGGCAAAGCTACGAGCAAGAACTAGTATAATACAAAACCGGGAGTTGCAACTAATTTCATAAAATGAGTTTACCTGACGACTATATAACATAATATAGTAGCGTAACTACATATAACCAAGGTATCGTGAGAAAACTTACATCCCATTGCTCAGAATTGTACCTCCTGCAGGAAAATCGATTCCCTTTACTCGGAGATGTGATTTACCGTCATTAAATTATTATTATTAACCAGCACCTATGATCGCGTTTTTCCTCATACGTTTCTAGTAGCCTCATTACAATTAATCTATAAATTGTACTTTGAATAAATGAACAGTATAAATAGAAGTAGAAACCCATTCCTGTGCTTCCAAGGAGTCCTCTTTCGTCCTCAGGAACTTTTTTTTTATAGAAAAAAGGCGGAAGGCGAGCATGCAGTCCACCTAACACTAACTGAACAACATAACATTGGCAGAATGTGTTAACTGCACCATTTCCATATATGAAGAAAAGAAATGTATATATACTGAGAATCAAATTTAAATAATTCCGCTTCTATGATATAAAATGAGATTTAATTTACCATTACTGTTTTTGTCAATATAAATATTAACGTTATCGTATTATCGTAGTCTAGGTACTGATTTTGTAACCCCAATCTATAGTCAGATCTTTATATTTTGAATAATAGAGGAAGTATTTCTTACCTTTAGACTATAAATTAAATTGATCAACTATTTCTATGCTGTATAAAAACCCTTTAATCAAATTTTAATCATTACGTTAACTATTTTCCCATATATTACTTCACTTCTAATTAAACTTATCTCGTATCCGAAATAATTAGGTAGCATCATTATTAATAAAACACTCTCACTGACATTCCCAGAAAACGAATGAGCTCAAAATACAAATGAGCAGTGATTGAAAATTAAATATATTATCGTATAGTTCACATGCGATAGCATTTTGTAGTGTTGTAATAAGACAAAATAAATATGATATATCAATAAAAATTTGTTATCATACAATATGTATTGTGTTATGTATTGTTTTATTTTTATTTATTTTTTAAATAGAAAAAGGCGGCAGTCGAGCATATAGTTCACCTGATGGTAAGTGGATACTGTCGTCCATAGACATCCGCGATACATGCCAACATCAGTCCAGAAAGACAAACGTTGGCACGTCTCCGGGTGCGCTGCCTACCTTTGCACATTAAGAAATGGAGAAAGGGTTGCGAAAATGGGGAGATATAGGATGGGATGAGAATGTGCTCTGGCATATCTCACTCACTATCGAAACACGTATGTACATTGGGGAAATACGATAAAGTAGGAAATGCAATACATTACAAGGTGAGTACAAGTACAAGTATTACATTATTTATTACATTTACATTACATTACAATCTGTGAGAGAGGGGTAACGTGGCAAGTCGAGTGCGCCCAGCGGCTGTGGGAATGCATGTGCTCGTCCCTCCTACAAATATTTATCATGATCCCCACTGGGACTTTGCAACAGGATAAATGTGTGTGTGCCCTTTAATTGTTTGACAGTTAAACGTTTTGGACAGCATTTGTCCTTTTTTAGCCTAATTATTGTGGACTTGCAGGTTGCGTCCTCTCCCTCAGATATTCTTTATAAAGCGCGTGCCACCAGGAAGAAGAATTTCGATCATTGACACGAGGTCAGCCAAGACTGGACGGTAAAGAGATTTATATGAAATTGTCGATTCCGACTACTTTACTAGATCCCTCATATTAAGGTTCAATAATTTCTTTCTTTCTTTCTTTCTTTCTTTCTTTCTTTCTTGCTTTCTTTCTTTCTTTCTTTCTTTCTTTCTTTCTTTCTTTCTTTCTTTCTATATTTCAAATGCGATAGCATTTTGTAGTGTTGTAATAAGACAAAATAAATATGAAATATCAATAAAAATTTGTTATCATACAATATGTATTGTGTTATATGTGAAAATAAAAATATGATGGTGTCGTAGGGTATCCATATCCAATTGAGAATACATACTAAATATGTTATACCTAGGCTGTTCCGTAAAATGTTAGTGAAACCAAAAATATAAGTGTATCAAAAATATATTTACAGTTTTTCAAAATATTCCCCTCCAGCCTCCATGCACTTGTTCGTTTGACTGAACCAGCTCCGAAACATTTTGAAACAGATTCGTGCGTAAGGTCGTAAAAGAAGTCGCCTAAATTCACCGACAGCCTGGTCCGAAGTCCGAAGTCTTAAATTTTCGTCTACGTATCATTTTTTTATACTGGGAAATAAAAAAAGTCGCACGGAGCAAATATGGGCTGTAGTGTGGATGGGGTAACAATTGAACGCCCGTAGTGGCTAAAAAGTCGATGATTCTAGCGGCCATGTGAGCTGTGAGCATTGTCTTGGTGAAAAAGAATGCCACGAGCATACCTCTCACAACAAGCTAAGAACTTTCTAAGAGCACTGATCGCTGGGCTCAGTAGTACCATGTCGTCAGCATAACTAATATTGTTTATACATTTGTTATCAATATAGCAACCTACATGGGTGCTGCCAAGTTCAAGGATCAGTTCATTCTAATTCAATCATCTGTTTAGTACGAATAGTACAAACGCAGGAAATTTCAATGTACTTACCCGGTACACAAACATTCGGCTAATACCAAGCGGATGGAGAGTTTTAAAAATTGCATTTGGCTCCATGCCTACTTGTGTAATACAATTACAGCAATACGGTTTTCGTTATCACTCCACTACATTTTAATATTAGTACAATATTTAATAATGATTGGCGCCAAAATGAGAAAAACATTTATTTTTCACGTAAGAATGACAGCTTCTAAATTCAAAATTTATTTTTCTTTATTGTAATGATGTTTATGGCTAGACTAGGTATATATATAACTAATAAATAAAAATATACAAAACACTTCTATGTGAAAAAAATCCACAAATATTTACTCATCTTAATTCATATCGATGTTAAAAGAAACCACTGATTGATATGGCAAAGTTGAATATAGGGTTTTTATAAAACGTCAAATTACCCAAGTTCACGGCATGCATTCGGCATTTTCGGAAAACATAATTTATTTTGTTAGTGACCTCAATCGGCACGAGCTCTGTCATTATACACATTTATTATCAAGACATTGAAGCATTTTGTTATAAAAGTGCGTAAAAAATATGATCTAATCATGTTGTGTAAATACACACCTGTTGAACTGAAAAATGTCAATGTCGGTTTGTAATTCCACACAATTAATACTTTTAACCGTGACATATTTAGCTTCACCTGTTAGTTAGTATGTTTGGGACAAATATTTTGCAAGCCAAGTTTGAACCACTTCATCAAAACTTACGACTGAAATTTTGCATGCTTGTTCAGTTCTGATGACAATACACTAAAAAGATAGAAATAACCTAATGCTGCAGCTAGAATTGTCTCCTCACGAGGACACTCCTCAACGGTTAGTAGCACGGACACGAAACTTTGCGTATACGTTTAATTTTGATAGCTAAACATGATCTTCACCATGAACTAATGCTGCAGCCAGGATTGTCTCCTCATGAGGGCACTCTTCAACGGTTAGTAGCATGCACATGCAACTTTGCAAAACAAAACGAGTTTCTACCGTAATGATGCGTTACTTGAAATGGATAGATTGAGAAATATTTCTAACTAAAAAGGTGTAAATAAAATAATATAAAAAAAACGATTTTTGAAAACAAACTTTTATGCAAGCCATGTACTAAAACGAATAAAATAAGTTTATATTGAGTTATTTGTTCTCAACAAGCTTGTCGCGAAATATTCATAAAAGTAGGTACCATTTACAATTCGCGCGACAAACTTGTTGAGAACGAATAATTCAATATAAACTTATTTTATTCGTTTTAGTACATGGCTTGCATAAAAGCTTTATTTTTAAAAACTTATTTTTATATTATTTTATTTATAATTTGTTTTATTTACTCGCTTGTAACTGAACTCTGCATTAAGTACCACTAAATGCCTAGAATTTGGAATTTATTTTTGCCAATTAGATAATATTTATTTCTATAATACTTTTAATAAAAATAATTAAATATATATTTCAACTTCATATTACAGTTGTAGGGTACAGAAACAGAATACGTAAAGAAATTTTTAACCTGTCTTTTTTTCAGACCCTACATGAGATATCTTTTGGAAATATATCTTTTGAGAAATATTTATTTTTTTGATAATATATTGACATCCTTGAAATTCTCACCCCCTTGCAATGGCAAGATTGCATTAGAGATTTGATTTATTGGATATGTTGTGGTAGGTCATTACATTACCTATAACATCCAACACCTATAACCTCCAGTAAATAAAACTGCGTAAATCTTTCCTACAGATTCCCTTAAAATATGCTTCGAATTTATATTATACACCCAGTATAGTAATACTCCATGGTAAAAGTAGTGGCATACAAATGGGCGCTTTTGTCTTTTGGTTACTTTTTAAAAATGCATCTATAGAGACTACGAAGAAACCTTTACATAAAATATAAAAACGACTACAGTGAAATCAACGAGATATGAGCTCTGCGTTTGTGTGAGTGCGTATCGATAGTGTTCGGCATTCGAACACAATTCGGCACCCACTCACATAAATACAAAGTTCATGTCTCGTTGATTTCACTGTACAAGTATTTATTTCATTGATTTTACTCTTTTTTCTTGTATTCGATTTTTAAGTAATTATATAGAAGAGCCTTCAAAGAATAAAGTAAAAAATAAAAACACTATGCTCATACTTTGACCTTATCTGTTTTGATACAATTACAACACTTCAATCACAATTCAAGGTCGGCTCTCAAATTTAGGAAATATTACAAGGAACATTTAGGTATTAATTTCTAATCTAATCAAATTTTTATTGAACGATTTGAAATAATGGCTCTAGTCATAATGGAGGACGATTGCGTAAAATGAAACGACTAGGAAATTATCGTGGAACTAATTTTATAGGCTCGGCAATGAAATTGAATTCCAATTAATTATGTTTTATTTATTATCGTATATTGAAAATACATTCAGGCGGAAATATTTGCTGTTTGCAAAAATATATAATTTTTATTTTTAGACGTATATTTACTGACAGTTATTTATCATTTCTATCCGATTTGATAAAAAACAAAGGTGAATATTGAAAACATCTGTTTAAATTAATCATTTTTTATTTGCGACCTTTAACTTTTAATGAAATTAATATCATTATTTTTTCTATAGAGGCCGCTACTTAATATTTTAACGCAGAGCGCTTATTTAAATCTTTTATACAGAGCGAGATGGGGGGGCAGATATAAAGTTAATATTAATCGGATAATTATATGAATTGCAATATTTGTTTGATATAATACTAGTAACTCTATGTGTAACATGATTTCTCTTATTTATCGGACAAAATAAATATTTACGATAGGTCAAACTAAAAGTTTTTAGAACTGGCTACTGTACAATACGATAGACGAAAACAAATTCGAATTTTGAAAATGGAACTCTGCTCGTCAAACACCATTAAATTTTCAAAGCTGTAATTTGTTTTTTATTTCTGGCGGCAATTTGAAAATTAGGTGTTTTGCGGAAAAATGAATTTAACAAGAGAACATTTTCATCGAATGATTTTTTATGACTTTCGTTGCGGTCAAAACCAGAAATAAATTTATGAAAGACTTTAGTTAGCATTTACTGATGAAGCTGTACCGGTGCCACTGTTTCTAACTGGTTCAGTTAATTTTAACACGGTCGTACCCATTCCAGCGATGATGTTAGGGAAGAGCGTCCTGCGACGGCGGTGACGGAGGTAAACATTAAAACTGTGCGGCTCATGATTGAAGCAGACAAATGAACGACATATCAGCAGATACGGGAATCATTAATTCATTAGGTATTGGTATGAGTCAAGTTCAAACTGTTTTACACGATCACTTCGGGTAAGGAAGCTTTGTGCTAGATGGATCCCTCACAATTTGAGCGAAGCTAAGACACTGCCGCGTAGAATGGTGTCTCCAAATGCTTGAAAAATTCGACAATGGCCAATTGATATAGTAACAGGTGATGAAAGCTGGATCTACTGCTATAAGCCTGAAACTAAAAGGTAATCTGCGCAGTGGGTCTTTTATTTCGAAGTGTTGCTGAAGAAAGTGAAGAAAGCATGTAGTGCTGAAAAGAAGATGATTGCCTTCGTCTTTAACAGATCGGGCCACTTTGCTACTATAACTTTAGAAAATAAAAGAATAATAATTGCGAACTGGTATGTGAACAGCTGCTTGCCTTCTGTTTTGGAAAAAGACAAAGAACAACGAAGCAGAATGATCCCCCATCACGACAATGCTCCCAGCTCACTCCGCCAGACAAACGAAGCAATATTTGAGTACTGTAAATGTAGAGTTAATGGGTCATCTACCATACAGTCTCGTCTTTGTGCCCTGTGATTTTTATTTATTCCCCAAAAATTAATGATAAACTCAGAGGAATACGTTATATGAATGCAGAAGAGGCAGTAACGGCCATCCAAATGGTTTCCAACGGTGTTGAAGAAGTGCCTAAAGAAGGGTGGGCTAATTGCTTCACACGATGGTATCATCGCATGAAAAAATGTATCGATTGTCGCGGATAATACTTCGAAAAACAATAAATTTACTTCCATCTTTATATCTGATTTTATTATTGAGATTCTCGATAGTCCGTCTTTATTGTATTTTGCTGATATACATTTAAGTTTTCTACTAACAATTACTATGGATGAAAGGTCTGAAAATAAATGAGTTATTATTTTAGAAATGAACACTAAACAATGTTGTACATACACCAAAAATATCTTCTCTATAATTCTCAAAAGTACCATCATTAACGTTTGTTAATAAAAAACCAAAAATAAATAGTTTATTGATGATTTAATAAAGATAAAAAAATCCGTCATATAAACGTCGAAGTTACATCCTAGCGCCTAATAAATCGCTCTTTAAATGTTGAGCTATAACCGCACGTACATAATGACAAATTATGTTCGCACGGAAAATTGATTTTTTTCTTATATTTTTAACACATGTGAGGTGTAATTACCATACCGGACTTGTTTAATGGATTGATCAAGTAAAAGTTGATAAATAGGAGTGAATAAATAAGACTCATTATCAATATTGATAACGCAATGTTGCGTTACGTCACTACAAGACTTTAGTACAAGTTTAGATATTTTGCAGAGACAACGTGATCTTAGATTAAGTCGTTTACGTTACGTTAACTGAACTCGTTACCCGCTGTAAGTTTCACGGCTTAATTTTGTTATTGAAGAATTTTAATTCTTTCGCTATTAACCGCCTTCAAAGAACAAGGTTCTCTATTCGACTTGTGTGTATGAGTGTGTGGTGTTAATCGACTTTTGTATAGCCCCACCACATTTCCCGTGGGACAACTAACCCTGAGAAACTACACCACCTCTTAAAGAGTGGACTTGCCAACCTGCTCAGCCAGCATGGCGTTTTAAAGCCATACACCCCCCCTCATGCACGAGACAATGTGCATTAGGTGGTGTATGTTCAGGAGTGGATAATAAAAGGGCTGTTTATGTTTACTGTATGTATGTATGTGCTTATACATGGGTATATGCGATTATCTAAATATGTAATGGACCGATTTATCATGAAGCTTTATGTGAAAGGATCTTTGCAATCCCAGGAAGGTTTTATTTTAAACTATATTTTATGAAAATAGTTTTGGAGTAATGCAATGCAATCATCCCTTTCAGTATCCACGCCTTGACCTTTGCCTCCTGTGTGGCCTTAAAACGCCACGCTGGCCAAACGGGTTGGCGAGTCCACTATTTTAGAGTTGGTGTAGTCCCTCAAGGCTTGTGGTAGCCACATAGTTATCCCTTAGCCACCTTTTACGACATCCACGGGAAGAGATGTGCTGAACAGAGCGAAGCGGTACTTCACCCCTGGGCAACTCCTTATGATTTACAAAGCTCAGGTGAGGCCCCATATGGAGTATTGCTCTCATCTCTGGGCCGGCGCACCGAAATACCAATTGGACTCATTTGACTCCATCCAACGATTTGCTGTTCGTATTGTCGACGATCCCACTCTCACGGGCGGTTTAGAATCCCTCGGCATTCGGAGAGATGTTGCGTCTCTCTGTGTGTTCTACCGCCTGCACTATGAAGAATTGTTTAATATAATTCTCACCTCGGGTTTCTACAATCGCACCTCCCGTCACAGAAGTGCGGTCCATCCGCATTTCCTAGATAAGGAGGTATCGCGCACTGTTCGGTCCAAAAATTATTTTATACCTCGAACCCGTAGGCTGTGGAACGAACTGCCTCAAGAGGTCTTTCCATTGAGCTACGACATGGGGTTCTTCAAGAGAGCTGTGAATAGGATTTTGCAAGGTCGGCGGCGCGCCCGCATACCCCCTGGTGTTGCAGGTGTCCATGGGCGGCGGTAACACTTACCATCACGTGGGACCACTTGCTTGTCCGCCCACTAGGCTATAAAAAAAAAGAGGTGGGCTGGTGTTATTTACGGCACCCACGGGAAGAGGGAGGTGGGTATTATTCTATAGCGGTCCCACACCACACGGCACAGTTTTGGACACAGCTTTGGACAGTTTTGGAGTAATAATGAAAAAAAATAGTACCCACATAGACAATGATGTCATCGAATTGCGCTTAGTTCAGATATCTTTATACTAGTCAACTTATGAACACTAAACTTATTGCAAATAGAAAACTTAAAACCATTAATAAATAGGTATTAATTATGCTTCGGCTAGTGCTGGCTAACTCAAATTCAGCGATGACTTATTAATGAAAAATAATGACTTTGACAAATTGTTTCACAAAAACTGCATGTTAATAATGTATTTGTCCATAGGTTCGACCAAGGCAAGTCAACAAAAGGCGCGAGCAAACTCCGACGCGACCTCATCAACGCAGAGATCGCCAACCTTCGGGACCTGCTGCCTCTCCCACCCTCTACCAGACAGCGGCTCTCGCAACTGCAGCTAATGGCACTTGTCTGTGTGTACGTCCGAAAGTCGAACTACTTCCAACAAGGTTAGTGATATCTGATTTATCAGTTAAGTTTGATATACGTCTGCTAAAACATATATTTATTTTTATATATTTAGATACCAAAAATAATACATAATCTACTTTGTGCTCGTAAACCTAGAAGTTACAAACCTTCGTTAGTATACAAATGTGCAGTGCCTGCACAAGCAAGCACTGCACATACTGTATACTCGCTACATTTGTATACTAACGAATTACAGCTATATAATTAATTGCTTATTTGTAATAATAAGTCATAATATATTGTAAATCGATTTCACCCACTTCGACTTTATCATTAGTTTTTAAATAAACCTTGTTTCAAGAAATAATCATTCCTTGTTCATTTGAAATTAATTGTTCATTTGCAGCTTATGAATTTGCATGTGATTAATTTTAAAATTTATCCATTACCCAATTATAACGGCTCGAATTTAGCCGTATCTATGAATAACAAGAATGTCAAATAGTCAGAGACAAATGTGTGGGCGGGTAATTGTTAGATGAATCTTAATATTAAAATCCTCATTTCTACAAATAGCTGCACCTATATTTTTAGCATTACGAAACTAAAACGGAACATTTAGGATGTTCACACGAGGACCGAGCGTTTGTAGAGCGTTTGCGTTTAAAGATTTGCGTTTGCGTTTTGATACAAAATCGGTACATTTAGGTATTTTGTTTCAAAATTGCTTAGAATTCTTCACAAATAAAGGATGTATCCTGGCATCTCATATTCTGTCAAATTACACACTTTAGATCATTTGTATTCTCATGTATTATATGTATAATTGGAGATAAATAGTATCAATTATGTAACGTCCGCTGATCTTAAACCATTGAAATTAAAAGCTTGAGTCTAAAACTACTAAGGATCGCTCATGTGCGAGTACCATTAAAAAATATTAAACGTGAACTGATGAAGGTTTGCTAGTTGACGCGATGACAGCTTGCGGCGCGCATGCGTATTACAGAGATTAATTTATACACGGTTTGTTAGTGTGACAGCGGGGAGCGGCTAGATGGGGTCAATGTGGATGCGCTTAATGGAAGACAGCTTCCCATTATCGCTGTAGTTTTGCACTTAAATTTATAACTCTAAGTTTAAAGCAGTTTAGTTTTAATTTAAAAATGTCCGAATTGTCGTCGATCTCACTCTGACAGGCCGTTTAGAATCACTCAGCATTCGAAGACACATTGTGTCTCTCTGCGTTTTCTACCGCCTTTATGTTCTGAAGCACTGTTCAATTTGATGCCAACTTCGCGTTATTATGCATAAAAATATAAAATAAAGTTAAACATTAATCTTTAATTTAAACTTCAAAAGAAACAAAAATAACGTATGCAGTGATGTATATGCATAAAATGTTACTGAAACGTTATTAATAATTATGAATATAATAATCACTGTATTTTTGTTAACACTAAAAAAAACTAGTTTGACAACTATTTCATGGAAGACACCAAATTCCCACCTTGGCCAGTAAGAATTCTTTCCTTCATGCTCAATTTACTACAAGGTCGAATTTCACAAACATGCATGAACGCTACGTCAAAAACCTTCACAAAAAACGCCAAAATCACTTACGTCATCCATGTTCTCACGATCGGAACAGTTACGCGACGCTACTGTTAAAAGAACTAAAAAACAAAATGGCCGTTTCGGTTTTGATAGGAAAATTAGAGAAAATTAGCGAGCCAGGCCCCGGCTACCGACTGATGGTTATTGGCCCTAATGGTGCCTGCAGGGAATCGAACCCAGGGCCGTGTCACGCCCGCATCGCACGCCACCATTTGCGGCGGGTTCACATGGCCACAAAACTTTATATCCCACGTGTTCTTTAATTGGCCTGAAGATGCGTGCTCCGATGATCATTTAAGTATAATTATATACTATAAAAAATATTAATTGTAATAAGTGATTATCGTATTCTATTATGTACATACATTTTTTTACCCCTTATTTTATATCTCTATGATTTGTAAGTTATTTTTAGATTTAGGTTCTTCTGAGAAAACTCTACTTGACTGAATGTCAAGTAGAGTTTTCTCAGAATAACTGTTTAAGTACTATATTGGTAGGTTCTATAGAATTAATTCAATATATAATAGACAGAGAAAAAAGATTATGAAAAGATAACGGAGCTGATGGCACGCGCCAGTCGGTAAATTTCGTTGTTTTAGAAAAGTTTCGACTAAAATGTTTAAATATTAAAATTTTATAGACGAAAGTTATTTTATGAGCTCTATCTAATAAAATAACATTCATTTAGTGGGAATTTTTATTTTTTGTAATACCAGAATTTAGTGCCACATAGTCAAGATTCGAAACATTTTTTGTTTTTAGAAGCCCCCCTAAAAGTAATGCTAGATATTTCGGTTTTGTTTTTAGTATACTGTTTTGCGGCACATCATTTTTTTTTCTTTACAATATTAGGTACTAAAAACATTAATTTTAATTCTATAATTACGAGTAATTTAAACAAACATTTCCGCGACTGGTGAGTTTTTCTAATTCAATTAGTTCGTATATTTATTAAATTGCTTCATTATTTTTTCGCATTTTCTGTCAACAATTATTAAAGTTGATTAAATAATAACTTCTCTATTAATAATAACATCCTAATAACATGAATTATTGTAAATTTTAAAAACACAGTACTTCCACCGAATTCGTTATTTTACCCTCAAATGTCAAATCATTCTTATCTCATCTCTTTATGCCTTAGTATGAACAAGTAACTTGTTATAAATTGAATTTATTTATTTGTTTATTATACCCCACTTCATCACACGTTATCGTACAAAAGGCGAGCTTTAATACAATACGACAATCTCTACCAGCTAATCACTGGTTTGATTAGAGAGGCTCAATTGGGTGATGCGAGAAAAAACTTTTTTCTCGCGTTTTTAAGAATATCGTGGATTTATAAAGAAGGATCGATCGTTTTTTTTTTTCGGCTATATTCATGTAGTCCTAAAGACCTTTCAAGAGTAACCGGATATGTATAGTTTAAGGCGAGAGCAGAAGGCGCTCAGCCAGAAGCAAGAGTGTGTGCAGCAACGAGCCTAAGGGCTCCCCCGCCGGTAAACCAGCGGAAGGAACGGACCTCGGGTTAGGGCGTTGCTTTACGAGGGTATAGCGGGATCGCAAGTCGGTGAGAAAGTAGCTATTGTCCGTGGCTTTGTCCGTATTAGATAGCAACCTATAACGTCTCAGTAGCGGATCATAGGCCTCCCCTATTCAATCACTTGGAGGTCCATAATCTATCATGTGATTCCAACGCGTTGGTGGATACAAGGTTTTTTTCCTTACAATGTGTTCCTTTACCGTCAAACTAGTAATAATATAACCTGGCTAAAATCTTATATGCTCATCCGACTATGAACTACGCATATACCAAGTTTGACAATGAATCGTTAATCTTTTGCAGAATCTAACAAACAATCAAACAATCCAACTTTCGCATTTATCACATTTCCATCAGATCCTATCCTTATTTTTCCAACCCTTTTTGTCATGCCATTTTGCGAATTGTATTTTTTTCTACTGATTAAAATTCATTCCTAAATTTCCAAAGATAGAGGCAGCGTATCCGGTGAGCGGGTGGGCCGTTTATCATTCTGGACTGATGTTGGCACGTATGGCGGGTGTCTCTCTCACAGAAGACTTCCTTGAAATGTACTGTATTTCCTACTTTATTATATTTCCCCATAGTGTACGTACGTATTTCGGCAGTGAATGAGATATGCCAGAGCCCAATCCCATCCATCCTATTCTATCCCTCCCCATTTTCCCAACCCTTACTCCCAATCCATTCCTTAATCTTAATGGAGGAACGTATCAGGGGAGCGGACCGGCGTTTGCCATTCTGGACTGATATTGGCATGTATCGCGGATATCTATGAACAACACTATCCACTTATCATCAGCTATCTGCTGCCTGTCATCTTCTTTCTATGTATGAAAAGAGGCAGACGAGGAAACAAGTATAAAAAAAATATTCTTTGTGAGAAACAGGAATCCTCAACACTGTTGTTGCTTTACTAAAGTAAGCAATACGCAAGGAGTTAAAAATGTAAATAAATTCCAGGATTTTCATATAAACTCAGGTTATCCCAGAGTATTCCCCTAGGAGTGCTTACTAACATTCCCGCGTATCGCACGCAACACCAACGAGCCGATAAACCTTCGATTGTCTGCCGATCGTGGGAAACACAGATTTGCATATGATTCCGTGGTCCAATGATGGCTTCTTGAGTCGGCCCGCGGACATCGTTGCTTCACTAAATAGAGATAACTTGCAACTTGAGGATGTTAGACTGCTAAATCGAAGTGATTGTGGACTGTGGTGGCTTTAGAATTTCATGACTTGGGCTACTGTGGTATATTTTAATTTCTATGTCGGTTTTTTCATTTATTTTGAAATAAATATTCATACGAGTACAATACAATGATTATTAATAATTCAAACAATATACTAGGTTGATCAATAAGTTCCTGGAATCAAACCGTTGCTACTGAAAACAACGTTAAAAAAATTTAAGAAATTGTTAAGACAGATCGACATGTGACTATTCGTCATTTAGCTGAGATTGTGAAGGTTTCGTTCGGGACAATTCAGTTCATTTTAACTCATACCTTAAAATTCAATGTGTTAAAATTATATGTGTATTGATAGATAGGTATTATAGATAACACAGGTAGATAGATGGTATACACTGTATACCACCTATCTTACCATCTACATATACCACTGTATATTGTATATATTAAAATTTGATTTCCTCTTTAAGGTTGTCTGGCAAAGATTGCTAATAGCGATAAGACCGCCATTTATGCATTTCATACGTTATAATGCATGTTACTGTCTTGTTTTGTTTTGGTGTAAAATAAAAAGTTTTATCTATAAGAGTTGTCGCAGATAATGAAAGAGTTTTGAATTTCACTAACTCCTCCCATTGAGCCAAAACGTATCAATAATAAGTGAGGGAACGTATCAATTTATCATTCAGGCGACTACCGTATTAATCATATACAAACAAACATATACAACTCTTTGTTCCGTAACTCTTTAGTTAATGAAAGTATCATTTTATTTAATATGACAAATGGAACCTCTAGTTCTCACATCAATTTCATTCCTTCTCTCATATCATGTCATATAACACAGTGAAGACCAGGGTAAGCTAAAATTACTCAAATTACAAAGGTCGCTATCGACCATACCGAAGGATGGTTCCCAGTCATATGTAGGTCTAAATGCTGAAATTACATACGCAACCCGGGAATTAGCAGGCACGCACAACTGAGGCATTTTCTCAACAATTTTTGCATACCACCCTGGGAACTAGCAAGACGTTCGTCTAATTAGTGGCTGAGAGAATTATCGGTTGTATCGATTTTTTACAGACGATCCTGCGATCGATTTTAAGTGGCAGCTTCTGTTGTTCTGATGTTTCTTGCCATTTACATGTTATTTCGGTGACTTTAGGTGTAATTGGGTGTAATTCATAAATTGCATCCTTTATTTTCGAACTGAACAAAAACGAAAAGAAGTACGATTCCAATAGGAATACTTCGTCGCTGGCTTGTTATTTAACTAAATAACAAATAAGAACTTCTCCAGTGCCATCGCAACAATTAATCGTCGTCCGTGTAAACGATCACTTAGGGTCGTATCGCAACCATACTTTGCATTGGCCGCAATCGGCCACCTAAGTAGCCATTATTTCATTTTGCCAGCAATGCTTTATATTAAAGATAGGAATGGTTTAAAAACATTTTTTTTATCTTCATCGGTCGCTAGATTTAACTTTATCCTATTACATACATTGAGATGTGTCCTGACTCGCCTGGTTCGTTATATGACGGATTCTGTATAGAACAGATTTTGGAAAAGGCAGATTCCTCTTATGACACCTTCTGTATATACCATTCTGTCGTTTAGATGTAAAGAATTACCTAAAGGACAGAAGTACAATAAGACATGTTTTAAAAAAGTAAGTTTCATTAATGCCCTACCATACCATACCATCAGCCTGTTTTTTTTCTTTTTTTTTTATGTTAGGAAAGACAATCAAGGAAAACCCTGCATGGTCACCTGGTACCAGCTAGGCTAGTCTAGGTGGTACCAGGTAGTGCCGGACTCCTACCGGCTAAAAAACCTTGATTGCCTTAACATCGTGTAGGTCTAAGTTCTTGTGGCCCTAGTGGCCTTTTCATAACTGCCTCAAGAGGTCTTTCCATTGAGCTACGATATGGGGTTCTTCAAGAGAGCTGTGAATAGGATTTTGCAAGGTCGGCGGCGCACCCGCATACCCCCTGGTGTTGCAGGTGTCCATGGGCGGCGGTAACACTTACCATCACGTGGGACCGCTTGCTCGTCCGCCCACTAATCTATAAAAAAAAAAAAAGTCACCGGTCGTAACCATCAGCCTGTGTCTCTCCCCTGCTGGATATAGGCCACTCCCAAGGACCGCTACTAGTGGCGACATCCTAAGTCGTCAGTCCGCCTGGCCGGAGGACGTCCCACGCTACGTTTCCCAGTACGTGGTCTCCATTCGGGGACTCGCCTCCCCATCGATTGTCGGCCCTGGGGCATATATGGCCTGCTCACTGCTCACTTCAAAGTTAAGAAAGTTAAAATTTTCGTACAATTGACTCCGCACAAGCTTTCTGGACATTCTACTCCATAATACTGAAATTTCGTTTTTCAGTGTACTTGAAATTATTTTATCCATTTTAATTATATTGATCAATTTTAATTAACGATTAAAGACCAACACGCAGAACGATAAGTAATCTCTGAAAATGTAGGTTTATCATCTTCCACTAGATCGCAATTGACCCTGTCCATAAAGTCTTTAAATATCGTTGGTATAAGTTCGACGTTTCTACATACTCTTTTTCTTATTTTATATATAGTATTGTGTCAGTCTGTAATGTTCCACTGCGGGGCACAGGCCTCCTCGAGTAAATTACTGGGAGACTTCGGGCTTTAATCCACCACGCCTGCCCAGTGCAGATTGGGGGATCATATACACCAGTGTTTTTATTAAATTTCTGTAGCTTGCAGGTTTTCTCTGTAGAGCGATGATAGCCTAGGGGTGTCTATACTACACTCACATTCGTGTGATTGTGAGTTCAAATCCCCGGCCCGCTGCCACTGAGTTTCTACTTAACTACGGATTTTTATTTAGCTCGGTGGTGAAGGAAACTTTTTTTTTATAGTGAAGTGGGCTGACGAGCAAGCGGTCCCACGTGATGGTTATCTTTTTTTGTAGGAAAACTTTTTTCTTACAATCATTAACTAGGACAATATTACATTCTTGTTTCATTACTAATTATTGAATTGAAGTAGGTATTGCATACCATTTTATTGTAGCATCTGTAATATACTCCAAAATTTTTGTACTTTAGTGAATCTGCCATAACAAGAATATGCCATAACAAGAATATTCCATAACAAGAATATGCAATAACAAGAATATGCCATAACAAGAATCTGTTTTATACAGAATCTGTCATATACCGAACAAGCGGTGAACTTTATGAAAAATAATTAGGTTCATAACATTTCTTTTATTTGATGAGTCAAATGGGTCTTAAACGTATACCAATATGTTTACTTATTATGTTTAATTTGACGACAAGTAAAATAAAATAGATAAAATAAAATAAATAAAATAGATCGGTTTAAAACCCATTTAATAGTTAAAGACATCTTCCGTAACAGTCTTATAAGTTACAATAACGTTTTTTATATTCTTAATTTTCATGAATGTTCTTTAGATATACAATCATCTTGTTGCCTCTTGACCTGTAAAGGGGTAAGAATGTATGTATTGTATACAATGGGTATGGATGGGGATTTTTGTGTATTTTTATATAGCGTAGACCAGTATAGATTAAACCATAAAAAAGCCACAATTTTAAAGTCTTCATTTATTAAAAATAGCGTGTCATCACAGAACCAACTGGATGGATAGACTCGTTTGCTTCCAAATAAAAAAGGAGAAAAATACAATGTTGAATTCCTAAAAGAAAACAAAAAAAAATCATTCTACAAACGAAAAACAATACTTGCCATTTGCGAATCTGTAAATAACCAGAATTTCAAGCTCAGAAAGGAAGAAAACAAACCGCAGTCAGTTCACAACAAAGAGATTATTGCCACAAACAGAGGTTATGTTTTTGTTTGTTTAGCTCGATGACAGGTGACAGTGAAGTTTATTTTCGCCGTGGTGACATTACTTTTTTATACATTATTTAGTTTTAAGAACTTTATTTCACTTAACTGAGAAACAATATTTATACATTACCTACTTTAAACACGACCGGTGACTCTTGAAAGGCCACTAGGGCCACAAGAATTTAGCCATTCCGTAAAAACGAACATTACCTACTAACATTAATATTTGTCCGGTTACTGACAATAATTTCTGTAGGTACGAGTACAACTTAACTATTCTCATATAGGTATATTATTATTTATATGTTGTTGCAATCTTTTCTTCAATACACTAAACTTAGCTTGAACTTTAATTTCCTTCTTTAGCTTATTATACAGCTGAGCTCCCTCAAACATTGCGTTTCTTTTACCATAATGAACAGTTCTAGATAACCTCAATTGTATATTGTCTCTGTTTCGTGTATATATCTATGGTTTTCCGTTTTAAATGTTAGTTGCGAGTAGGTATTTTTATCTAGTATTTTACGGATAAGGATACAGGCTTTGTAAGAATATATTTGCTTTTTACGAGCATTATTTTTGTGTTTTATAAATAGCTTTTAGTAGGTGTGAAGAAATCATAGTTAAATGGGATCTTAATTAATTTGTTCTGAGCTATCTGAAGACTGTTTATATGTTGGTTGGATGCATATTGCCAAATTTCCCTTAGATAGTTGAGATGAGGCCGAACAAGTAAATTATATATAGTGTAACGTATACTATGTGTGAAACAATCGACGACACTTCGACGACCGACGACATTATGACAAAAGTAACAATCCATACACCCATAATTGTGACGTCGTCGCCTATATTTCACATTTTTCCCTATAATTTCCTAGTCCCTTGTCCAAAGAAAAATAAAACTCGTACGAAAGTTAATAAATTATGAATCATTAAAAAAATTATCCCATCCCCATTACAACGTACGAGTACATATCTCCAACTATATCTACTCGTATATGCAGTGGCGGATTAAGAGTTTCGGAGGTCCTAAGCATAGAGGCCGTGTAGGCCCGCTGTTGCTTGGATTTGGAAGGTAGAAATTAGAAAATAAAACAAAATTCATCAAAATATGTATTCGAAATTTATATTGGAGAACAGGGGCCCCAAGCACGTGCTTATAATGTAATCCGCCACTGCGTATATGCATTCGCTAATAACCTCGAAACTAGTAAGTAACATCGTGATTGAAGCCTGTGCATCAGCGTATCATTACGTTTCAACCACAAGGGAATACAAACACCGACACTTAGCGGATCATTATCGCGATATAGCGATCGTCTATCGCTCTATGTTTAGATTGTAATTATAAATAATCTATAAATACTATAGTATATGGTTAGCTAAGCTGTAAGGTATAATTATTTTGTAAGGTGTTATTGTTTGTTTACCACCATACCATACAATACCATACCATCGGTCTGTGTCCTCCACTGCTGGATTCCTAAGGACCGCCAACGCACACGGTATCCTGCCTTTTTCATCCAGCCACTATCGGCGACTTTCCTCATGTCATAAGTTCATGTGGCCGGAGGGTGCCTCGCGCAACATAATAACGTAACTGAACAGAAACATTTGATTAAGAGTGCATTCATTATTTGCGAATTGATGTTGGGTGCAGTGTAGATGTATGTATGTATTATATATATTATTAAGTTATTTATTATTATATGTATTTATTATACTATATTTATTATCGATATTGAACATGATCCGTCTGTGGATTTCGGTCTTTTTGCACTATCTATATCTCTTTTATTTTTCTCTATCCTAAGGTTGCATGGTTGCCTGGTTCTGTCATTTATTATTTGAGTCGGTAAATATCAAACTCCAATATGTCCACCATTTACCAAAAAATGACATTTGTATACCGACGTATAGTAAAAAAAAAGAAGAACAGTCTGACGTATTTCATTTTCCAATAAGTCCACGTTTTTACTACAAAAACATTTGTCAAAAACTTACTTTCATTTCAAAATCTAGTAGGTCCCTAAGCATATTCATATCAAAATCCAACAAGTCCAAACGAACCAATCAGATCTAGCCGTCAGCCATTATGGCGGCCATTAGTGTTTTCATTCCCTGTGAACTTCGACGTCGCTCCCCAAATTAAATTAAATTTAATTGGTTTATATTAATAAAAATGGACTCAAATGTTAAAATTGTCGAACCTGATAAAGCAAGGAAAAGAAGTAGTATAACGACGCAGCAGAAGAGAGCCCAGAAAAAGCAGAAATTGTGAGTTAAAATTTCATAGTATCATTTGGCTAAACTTCCGTTGAGTGTAGGGTTGCCAGAGCGCAACCGATTTGGTATGACTTTGGCGCGCGATTATTTATTTTTGTCTGTTTAAGTTAATGTTTTAAACACTTGAATAAGTTAAGAGGGCATTTACGAAAATTAGTCAAATCATTAATTTTTTAAGAAAAACGTAGAATGCTGTATTCATCATCGAACCGCACCTAAATCTCAAATTTGTTAAGTGAAAGATTAAGTGTATGTGTATAATTATGTTCGTCTACTCCTGTTTTTGTCCTTTTGTTTGTTATTTTAGATTTTACTAACTAATTCTCACTCTCACCCTTAGACCCTGCTAATGCTGTTGCAAACCTGTAATTGGTGCATAAGCAGGAATGTGACTTTCGAATTGTTTAATTTGTTTATAATGAAATTGTTTATGTTACTGTTGGTGTGTCTAATAAATATAAATAAAAAAAATATAATTAAATAAAATGCGTTGCTTTCTTAAAAAGAACTTCATACGTCTTCTATAAAAATGTTCAAGCTACGATTCTAAACTACAAAAATATAATTAAAGATTGGTCCATTTTTAAAAAAATAATTATTTATTAAAATTTTATTTTTACTTAAGTTCATTTATTGAAAACCCGAAACTATGTAAAAATAAAATAGTTTTAATTAATAATATAATAACGCATTTTATTTAATAATATTTTTTTTGTTAAGAAAGTAGTGATTTGACTAATTTTCGTAAATGCCCTTAAATGAATTTAACCCTCAACTGGTATTGCTAATATACGTTACATACTTGGTATTGGGGGTGAAAATTGACCCCACTGGAAAATGCTTAGTAAATCTCAAATAATTCTGATTTTCCTTATATTTTCTATTAAATCTAGTAAAACAACTTATAATCTAAACATCAAACCACATTTATTAGAATTTGAAATATTTCATTGTGCATTTTTTTTATCAGCCAACTACTTAGTTTTATAGGTTAATTTTAAAAGACTTGACTTTAGAAGTCCTTAATTTTAAAAAAAACTTAAAGATAACATAAAAAATCTCCTTATTGACGTTTTTCTTATACAGTCTAAATAACAAAAGAAAGGAGCATGGTTTAAGATCAATGAAAAATGAGAAAATAACGACATGAAATTCTTAGACAAATCACAACTAACTTAAACTTTACTTATAATATCTAAACTAAGTTAGCATTTGGTACACGTAACAGATTTGGCGGTATGGTCTTTAAAAATAAAATAAAAGCACTTGCTACACTTTTTTGTACATTTCTAGTCCTTCTTGCGATCACACAAGGTTGTCTGTAAGCAAATTTTGTTACTGTCCCAATTCCTCTTCTTCATTTTCTTTCAAAAATTTTCTATTTTTTTTAGGTCTATGGAAAAAAATTTATTTTCTTTTTGTCTAGCTTCTACAAATGGTTTTACTAACTTCATTCCAATATTCAGTATGCATTTATTCCTCTTCAAATGCTTTCCTGAATTTGATGCTTTTCACAAAACGTGACCATTAGTCACCGAAATGTTTATTATAACCGAAAATATAACGCAAGGTCAACATTGGGTTCTTCGTGCGACTGAATAATTTGCACATTTTTGATCCAGTGCATCAACACTGCATCAAAAATGTGCAAAAACGCGAATTCTTCCAACGTACGTCAAACCATTTCCTTTCAGTTTATCAAACAAGCTCAATGGATGAAAACCAATTATCACTAGTAATGTTTCTATTAGTCTTCAATATAAGTTCGACGATGATTATTTACTGAAAAAAATGATAGAACATTAAAAACGGATGTTCAATATTATGAACGTTCTTGGTGTCGGGGGTGATTTTTCACCCCTTGAGTGTACGTACCTCCGTTTCCAACAATGTCTCAGTGAGGCACGTTGGTTGCCTGTCGCAATTCACGACGTATTGAGATTACATAGACGCGCAAGAGTGTTGTCCATAGACTACAAAGTAAGGATGATAAATACGTTACAGTGGGGTGTTTTTTGACCCCACGATACCAGTTAAGGGTTCAGGTACGAATTTTGGGGGGGAAGAAATAGTTTCCTAATACAAGAGATGAATCAGCAAGTAGAATGGGATTTGTGGATGTAAGTAGGTAGGAGTTAGTTTTGGTCTATAGGAATTACTAGAAGCTTATTGGGATTGTAGGGATTATAATGGGAAACACTTAAACGTGTATGTTTTATTTTCAAGGTATTCAGCGACGGGATTGCCGAAAAAGCCATCTTGCAGACACAATTCCAAAACTTTTAAATGTATGTTACTCACAAGCAGAGACCTCTTTCACTATCATAAAAAACTTTATGAAAATAAATCGAAAATTGAGCAAGACAATTACATACTTAAATATATTACCGTCAAAAAAGTAAAACGTCTTCGTCCGAGAAAAGGAACCAAAAATCCGAGGGCTTTCGTAGTAAAATTTTATATCCCCAACAGCAATACTAAAGCTCTAATACCAGTATGTAAGAAGACTTTTGTACGAGGATCACGGCTAAAGTCATCTAGGGTAGAGGGTGTAGCTAAAAGACATTATGAATATGGCGGTTTAGCTAAAGAAAACAGAGGAGGCAATAGAAAAAAATTTGCTTTTGCCTCAAAAAGAGAAGCCGTAGAAAAATTTATAAAAAGTTTCACACCACTAGAGAGTCATTATTGTCGAGAACACATAAAAGTGCGGCAATATCTTCACCCCGATTTAAATATTAAAAAAATGTTTGTCATGTACAATGATCAGGCTTTACCAGGATTTGGAGTGCAACAGAGCTTTTTCCGAAAAATATTTAACACCCGTTTTAACATCGGATTTGGTAGCCCGAGGACCGACGTGTGTTCTACCTGCCTTCAATTAACTGAAAAAATTAAAGTTGAGACTTCACGAGCCGCAAAACAAGAACTCATAACTCAGCACAGAATTCACAAACTGCGCGCTAAACAGTTTTTCAAAATGTTGCAAGCGGAAGCCCCCGGTCTTCTTATAATGTCTTTTGATTGTGAAAAAAATCTACCACTGCCAAAAATACCTGACCAATCTACGTACTATTCCAGACAACTGTATTTATACAATTTTACAGTCGTTATTGGCACTTCACACGCATCCTTGACGCCTAATAACATCCATGCGTACGTTTGGACAGAAGACGAGGCGGCTAAAGGTTCCAATGAGATCTGTTCAGCTTTGTATCACTGCTTGAATATTGCAGATTTAACTGGTATTAGCAAAATACGACTGGTATCCGATGGCTGCGGCGGACAAAATAAGAATTCTACTATTATCACGATGGTTATGACATGGCTTCTTGAGATAACTACCAATATCAAAGACATTGAAATTGTCTATCCCGTAACAGGGCATTCTTTCTTGCCCGCCGACAGGGTGTTCGCCTTAATTGAAAAAGTTGTAAGGAAAAAAGAGAACATTATTATGCCAAGTGAATATATAAACATTATTGAAGAACACGCAACTATTCACAGATTTGTGACCCAAGTACCTGTATATGACTGGAAAGAAAAAACCAAAGAATTTTTAAAAGGTACTCAGACCTGGCATTTCCAAATCAGTAAATGTAAAAGAATAGTATTCAAAAAAGCTAATTCTAACAAAGTTGTCATTCGCGGTGAAATTTCTTATAGAAATGACACTTGTGATTATAAATCTTTGACAAAACGCGGAAAGAGATTTAATGAGTTAAGATTGAATTCTATACCAGCCGGAGTTCCCGTAAAAGCACCAAAATTGAATGATGTCAACAAACTTTTGACCAAACATTATGGAAATGAATGGCAAAACTTGGAAAAACTATCTTATTATAAAAATGTACTTACCAGGAGAGACATCGTAATGGACAGTGATTGTGAAAGTACAGTACGTCCTGGAGATATAGAGAACGAAGAAGTTCTTGATTTTGTGTGACTAAATTACGTACATAAGTACTTACTATTTTTTTATGTTGAACGCTCTACGTAAATAAATAAACAATTTATCTTTGCAAAAAAATCTTTTTATTAAAATTTTTATTTTATGTAATTATTTTATTTTTCCGTACTAGGTTGGTAACCCTAATGATGACGTCAGTCAATGACGGTTCGAAACAAAATGGAATATGTCCAACCATACATGTTATTCAAAATCAAGTGTGTCCATTGGTTTAATTCAGAATCCAGTATGTCCAAACTATTTTTATCGTGTTTGGCGTATTTTTAAAGGCAACCGTCAAATTTAAATGTTGCCAGGGGTAATAATTACCAAAGTAAAGTATATTGAATTTTATGCTCTAGACAATACCGCCGTTGGTAGGTGCAAACAAAAATACTGCCATACCTCTTTTTTACTTATCAAGGACATATTGGAGTTTGATATTTAGCGACTCATTTGTGCAGATGTAATAACTAATTGTATGCAATAAAGAGAATTTATTATTTATTATTATTATTATTATGAGGAATCATGAAATATTAACTATTGCCGAAAACAACCGCGATGAATTAAAACCACGATTTCATGTAAAATTATTTATTGACATTAACATTATTAACTAATTCAATACTTACATGAATATCCTATAAATTTATCCACCGTCAGTAATTGCATCTGAAATGTACGTATGAAGTTAACACTAAGTACATATAAATAATGTATGTTTGTCGGTACTGACGTTAATCCAATTAGTGTCTATACTGGTGTGTCACATTAACATAAATTAGAATTTTAAAACCAGCATGACATTACTTGTTGCCTTGTTGAATGTGGCGGCGACAGGCGTCGATGGGTGCCTAATAACAATATTTGCATCCGTAAAACATAGTAGATAAATGAAGAGATTGTATAGTGGGACTGCTTTTTCAAAGTAGCAACGAGGTACTCTTAAGGCTCATTTATATGGTAAGAGAAACGCATTTGAATGTTATATGAGAGAATCCTCCTTCAAAATCGAATAATGTATTTATACCGTAGGAGTTTTATTTATCCTTTTAGGTGTATTTACCACAAGGAGAGATTCTTGAACGCGTGTAGGCAAGAAAATGGGTGTAAAACGAGTATAAACAACGTTATCATCAAGTAGCCACTGTTATCGCTGGTATCATCGAGTCTTTGTCATCACGTGAACAGTTGCAGGCGAGAATCTTGTGAAGTTTGGCCGCATTCGAGAATCGTATACAATATTCTCGCCCGAAACGTTCGAGAAATTCTCCTTGTGTAGATGAGCCATTACTGTATCAAATGGTGGTAAGGTGGTGGTAACATATCATTCCGTTGGTTTTCGAATGAAGACAAAAAATAATTAAAACAATCAATTATAATTACAATAACAATATATATTGTACCTATGTGTATGGGTGTATATATACCTACACCTATACACCTATATGTATTATATGTGTATTGTATTATATGTACTGTTAGTAATCATTTCTAACGATTGTACGATGCACCGCCCTTCATATTTCTGTTTAATCAAAGGTTGACTGGCAGAGAATGCCACTAGGCATTAAATCCGCCTTTTGTGCACTAATAACTAGTTTAAATAAATAAAAAAATATAAAAAATATATTAGGTATGTACTTATGCAAATTGAATCAATTATATGCACATATGTTAATTATTTTTTTATATTATAAGTATTTTTAAAGACGAGGTTGCGGATGATCGGGCTGCCCACCAAATGGTATGTGGTCACCGTTGCCCACGGACAGTAACAGTTGCAGGGAGGTGTAAACGGGTGCATTGCTAACCTTGAAGAATCCTATTCACAGCTTTATTGACGAGTCCCATGTAGAGTAGTTCAGTGGAAAAAACTCAGTACCTACAGTCAATTCCACAACTTTTGGGTTTGCGGTATAAAGTGACATGTGGCGTATCCCGGGCCCCATTAAAATGACCTGAGGATTGTTTCATAAAATAACAATATAATTAATATTTATTTTACAAAAATGCCATATGAAATAAATCGAAATTACCTACCCTCCCCAGCAATTGGGTGGCCCAATGCTACAAAATATGTTTGCATCTTGCATGCTGCAAGTCATGTTTAGCAGCAATTAAACTTGATGGTAGAACTTCATTTTAATTCTTGTTAAACAACACAGAATCACAGCAACTAAAAATAAACATAAACACATTAAATATTATGTAATATACAGAAAACAGTGTGTCCTGGACAACTGTACCCTTGTACCGCTTTGGCTGTGTACTTAGTGAGGTGGGAGCAAATGTTACAATAAATCACATTTTGTCTAGAGGCCTCCGTATGCAAAACGTACACACTTTGTATCAAACCAGCAAATGAGGTGCACAGAGTTGTATGAGGTTGTATTGATATTTCCCTTTGAGGTCGATTAGTAGCTGTGATAAAGTCACGTTGAACGTAAAGGTTAATAAATAATTTGTTCACGATATTTATTATTATAAAGAATATCTTGTACCTTTATTTTTAACCAGTAATGAACCGCAGTTTCACACAGATGGAATCAGGGGGTCTACTCTGATTTTACGCTTCCGAATATTCGAGACCGACCGAATTTCGAACGAACGAAGTCCTATAATCTTACTTTGATTTTCCTTCATTCGGAGCTTTATATATCTGATATATTCGATTATTTAAATGGTGAGATAATTTCACGTTCGTTCCCTAAGATCTCTTTCCAAAATCTATATTTCGATCGTTGTCTCTTGTGATTGGAGTAATTTCAAATGTCAAAGAAACTTTGTTCGGACTGATAAATCGTAGTAAATATTTTCATGGTAGAGATGGTTCATGGTCGACCGAAACTTCGTTTTTCGTGTTTTCGGAGTAGACCCCTGATTGTATTTTTATTTTTTTTATAGAAACAAGCTGGCAGACTAGCTTACAATCTACCAGGTGGTAAATGGATACCGTCGCCCATGGATATCCGTGGTACATGGCAACATCAGTCCATAATGACATGCCCCTGTATGCGTTATCCACCTTTAAAGATTAGGGACTATATTTGGAGAAAATGTTGGGAAAATGGGGAGGGATTAGGATAGGATCGGATAGGAATGGGCTCTGATATATCGCACTTATTACCGAAACACATAGGGAAGAGTAGGATTACTGCGCGCGGTTGATAATGCTGTCCCCACTCATATCCAAAAAACAATAACGTTACACGACATTTGAGTGCGTATTATCGTAGTCTAATAGGCAATAATCTCCTCGCATCGGGTATCCGTGCGTTGCGAACAACCATGTGAGGTAGGTTGTAAGTAAAAAGTTAAGTGTAAGGTGTAAATTAAGTTAAAAATGAAGATCTCTTCATGCCCCCTGGTGTAGCAGGTGTCCATGGGCGGCAGTGACCACTTACCATCATGTGACCCGCCTGCTCGTCAACTATCTTTCTATATAAAAAAAATGTTTGCCGCGATTTTGTTATAATTTCTTATAGATTTCCATTACAAGGTAAGTTATTATAATTTGTTTATGCAAATCTTTGTTTGAATGTTTGTCATTGTTAAAAATGTTAAAGAATGGTGTGCAAATACTTTTTTAATATTCACGTTAAAATTTCAAAATATAGTAATGGCGTTTGACAATTATGCGCAGTATTCACTTGTTCTGAAGAAGTTGCTTTTTCTATCTATGTATTAATCATCTATGTAAACATGTTGCTCTATTGGCTAAAGCATTTTATGGAATTAACCAACAACAGCTACGAAAACTGGCGTATGATTTTGCGCTTGTAAAGGTTGCGTCTCAGTACTTGTGTTATTTTTACCATAAACTAAAATCTTAAAATTTCATTTCTAATTTAATTTAAAATCAAATTAGAACCAATACCATTATTTGTCGACCTCAGGCACGGTATTGTCGTACAGGCCTGGTAGTTATCAGACCTGATAAAATCCGATGAAATATGACAAAATCTTTTAGATGGTTATTCTTAGTATTTTTTTCTATTAAATTTTCGTAATTTCTACAATTACCATTTGTTGCCATATAAATTGTCCTGTATTAAATTATACGCATATTTCTTTGTTAAGGGCTCGTCAATATTCACCTCTCTCCTATGTATATTATCTATAAGTTAGAAATTATATACGAATATTTTATATACGTTTAAACGTATTTCATTTCACGTTTTATTATAAAATACGATTTTATTATCATTGATCATAGACATTGTTCATTTACGGCAATAACAATGGAGGCATATTCGTCTGCCTACTTACCTATAAAAAATATCTTGAAATTGCTATGCTCTATTAAAAATATTGTACCATTACTAATATGGACATCAAAATAAAATTGAAATGTACATTTAAACTATAACATAAAATTCAATGAGTTTGTGTCTCTTCATTATCTCATTGAACACTATCGCCGGCTTTCTCCAAGTTGTCAGTTCACCTGGCCTGGCGTCTCACGCTACGTGGTCTCCATTCGAGGACTCGTCACCCGCATCGGCTATCGCTCCTGCGACAATTAGCTCGTTGATTCTTTGAGTTATGTAGCTAATTTAAACACGAATGTGTAAATAAAAAACATCCAAAAAGAAAAATAACCGACGGATTTTAAAAATTGCAGCAGGAAGTTTGCCGCTACTGGTCTCCAAAAATAACAAAAACAATACCTTGGTTCGTTATAGCCATGAGAATACTATAAATAATACTTTTAGCTACATTAGATCTACAACTTGATATGACATTTGAAAAACATATTTATTCTACAACGTAAACATAGTTTGCTTTATGTATGTGTTTGTATGAGTTAATTTAAGGATTGGGTGTATTGCTTGATTGTTAGTAAATTTTAATCTACAAACAATCTCTGAACTGTAATGCGTATTTATTCCCGAATTACACTGTTGAAGTCACCACTAAAACGAATATTGCAATTATCACCGACTCGGCGGTGAAGGAAAACATCATGAGGAACCAAACCAGTGGGATGTAGTAAGCTGGCGTTTATTATCTGAAAATAAATCTATCGTTGTCATCTAACGTTTAAGGAATTGTAGGGCGCACTTGACTGGCCAAATTACCCCTCCCCACAGTACACTATATGTACTGAATTTACCACATTATCCTCTTCCCCCAATGTACATACGTGTTTTGGTAGTGAGTGAGATACGCCAAAGCCCATTCCCATCCTATCCTGTCCTATTACTCCCCATTTTCCCAATCTTTTCTCCATATCCATTCCTAAACCTCGAATTTGTTGATTAGACTTCGTATTGTGGATTCAACAGGCCGATTATTCTGACCATAAATTCGACGTAATGCACGGAACGTTCCACAAACTGAACAGTCAGTTTTGATAGTAAAGTTTAATGATTTCCACGCGTTGTTGAATCGTGTAATTTTCCATGATTAAA
This sequence comes from Sesia apiformis, assembly GCA_914767545.1. Taxonomy (NCBI): domain Eukaryota; kingdom Metazoa; phylum Arthropoda; class Insecta; order Lepidoptera; family Sesiidae; genus Sesia; species Sesia apiformis. The sequence goes on along the minus strand of OU611967.1, from coordinate 9,620,452 downwards.
TGGTATAGTTCAATAAACATTACTGTCAAATATGACAGAAATATCATTTTAAAGATGGCCGCATTAGGCTTTTAAAATCGAGCCTCCCTTTTGAAAGACCTGAGTTATTATACGAGAAAAGGGACCTTATTAAACAGAAAATCTTAAGCATAGTCCCTACCGATCCAACCGACTGTTCCTACTGTCGCCAGTGTGCCCTACCCCACTGTCCCTACCGACAATAAGGTCCTTTTGCTAAGATAACATTTACGTTAAGAATAGTAAGATAACGATCAATCAGCGTTCAAATTTATATGTATATTGATTTATTTATTACTAGATGGTTATAAATTTCAACACTAAACGTAGATTTTGACAGCTATACAAACACATGCTCATCACCCTTGGATCAGGGTCGGAACAATTACATTTAAATGTTCTTAACACAATCGATTACAAGTATTATTGATAAGTGCATATAGTTTAAGAGTTAGCAACATTTTATATGCGATCTTTAAAATTTTATACAGATGTATTATAAATTACAAAATAATAATTTGGGAAAGCCGTGGATAGATCCACCATAAACTATGAGTAAAGCCACCATATCTCTTAGTAAAAGGTAACTATGATATAGCAAAGCCGCTACCATGAGCCCTGAGGAACTACAATACATCTAAAGAGTGCACGTAAATGTCGTAACCAGTCCTTTTATCGTTCACTGCTGGACGTGGACCTTCTCATGCACATTTTCGTGTGCTAGACAGATTTGTGACCTTAAAACACCACGACGGTCAAGCAGATTGGCGTGTGCACTCTTTTGGAGATGGTGTAGTTCTTCAATGCTTGTAGTAGTGGATCTGTTATTTCTTAGTCGCCTTTTACGGCACCCACAGGAAGAGATGGGGTGGTACTATTTATAAAAACGCGACACCACACAGGCTAACGTAGTGTAAACCTGCGTTAACATGGGCATAGGGCGATCAGTTGCGGGCTTGTTATTGACCCTGATATCTTCCCGTCGGTTAAAAACGGCCTTATATAGATATAGTTCTTTCATCTCACGAAGGCGGGTTACGTTTAGTAGTCGTTGTGCTCGTACATACACAATGTAGGTACAATGTTTTAGTGTGCGCCGCGGCATAGGGAACCCACCTGACCGTTCTCATGTTTACACACACTAAAACAATGTACATGACGAGCACAACCACTATTAAGAGTAACGAGCCTTCGTGAGGTGAAAGAACTATACCTGCAAATTGTCTGTTTACATAGTTTCAAAGCCAATAACCTAGTAACCGATCAGAAATTCTAGTCTATCACCAACAATCCCTACAAAAATATTACGCATATTGATGTATCGCGGATAAAATCGGTGCCAGGCTCCTACTCTATTAGGTTCACATGCAAAGCTGTTTAGGTCAAGGCTCGTCTGATAGGCTTTATTTATATGTTACGCCTTCAATTGAAATTTATTGCCTGCGTTTGACCACTGTTATTATTGTAATACAATTGAATATTATTTTAATAAATGTATTTCGTTGCTGTAACCGTTAATGATGGTTGAAATTAACAGATTAGGCACTCATCAAATGCCGTGATATGAGTATTAGTGAATTTTATATACCTTTTTGATGCATCATTTTATTTGTAATTTAAGCAGCATATACTTATTTTGTCCAATACGTATATTTTACAATAAAAGTATATACTGCTAAAATTACATTGGTCTCAGAAAACATGCCAAATAATAATATTGTTTGACCTTTAAATTGAAAAATAAAATAAAATAGAAAACACATTTTCTCTGTGTTAAAATAGGGGAATTGGGCCCTCCTCTCGTCAATTGTACGTAATTGTAAGTGCTGTAATTGTAGGCGTTAATCAGTCTTAAATAGATAATTGCGTTTATATCTTGGTTAAGTTTATCCTTTAATATCGGGAACCTTGGGGTTGACATTTCCAGCAAAGTCGAATTTAGGGGTCACCTGGAACATAGGGCCAAAAGGGCCTTCAAAAAGCTCGGTGTGCTGAACAGAGCGAAGCGGTACTTTACCCCTGGACAACTCCTAACGCCCTACAAAACTCAGGTTAGGCCCATTAATACTGCTCACATCTCTGAGCCGGCGCACCGAAATATCAATTGGACCCATTTGACTCCATCCAATGACGTGCTGTTCGAATTGTCGACGATCCCACTCTCACGGGCGGTTTAGAAGGTTTAGTTTAATTTAAATACATAAATATACTGTAATTTTTGTCCTAACTTCTATCGGAATTTTCTTTTGTAAACTTGACACAAGACGTAGAGCTACAGCATTTTACAAGGATCAATATACGAGTAGATGTTGTTGTACAGCCGTGGACTTGGGCTTCCGGATATAGACTAGAAAAAATGGGGCTAAGGTCGAATTCACGCACCCACGTACCAAATACTAACAAGTAGATCGTTAGTCTAGTTTTTTATTAAACATTTCCTAAACGCCTTATATAACGTTAACGACATTGCTACATTCTTAATTAAATTAATTGTTATCAAGTCCACAACAAACGACTCCAACACCGATTAGCTCCTTGGGTAAGGTCGGAAATAATTATTTTGATATCGATAGATACAATCGATTACAACACTCGATTATGATTGGATAACAACCGTTACGAATCGATGAAATGACGATAAACGTTATTAATTAAATCGTATTCGTCGGATACGATGTTCTGTCGTTGTCGAGTTTACTGTTTGGATTTTGTTTGTAAATTAATCAATGGTATTGTGTAATTTATAAATACATGGTGCCTATTTATAACTTGTCAATGTAACTCATGTTGCGTCATTACACATAATAATAACATCGTGAAGTTGCTACCAAATACTCGTGCACACCGAAGGGGCAATTACACTGCATTGTTAAATTAATGTTAACAAAATGCATTGTTGCATTGTTGTTTTTAGGCAATAATTCATTAGCCTACGTGAAAATGTAGAAATTAATTTTGCGACGCCACTTCCCAAATGACGCTGCACATATCTAAAGCGGCGGCAATTTCTTCAGGTGGAATTTGAAAGGCGAATAAAAATAAAATACATAATAAAAATAAAACGGCGAATAAATAAAACTGATTAATATGCCATGCCATGTTATTGTGTAAGCTTAAGGAAGAAAACAAGGTAATTTTGAAAACCGATATGTCAAAGGGAAGTCTTTGACTTGACAATTTTATTATAAGAGTTTAGAGAAAAAGGACAAGGACGTAACTTATTATCGATAATAAAAATAAGTACTTTACTGTTTACACACATCAATCGTTGTCATTCATAGATAAGACTCGCGACCTTACATTAAGGTACTGAGTATCACTTTCAATTGTTTTTGAGAATAAAAAAAATAATATTTGTTGCGAAGCGAAAGGTCAGGTGAACCGGTAGTGTGTCGATGATTTCATCAGTACAAGGTACTGAGTAACGAAATTATTAGCGACTAGGAAGTACGAAGATACCTTGTAGTGACAGTGTCAACGTCGTTTAGAAACTTTACAGTTATGATAATATGATGATGATATGATTATCATCATATTATCATAAACAGTTATGATGATAATGTACTTTTCCTCCATGTCCCGTTCATATTTTCCAACCTGTATATATACGCATCCTTGTTCGTAGTTGATCTTTATCTATCTAAAAATTGAGATGATAGAGCATGTTTTTCCTTAAACAGAATTTGAAATAATAAAATTTTAAGATAGAAAATCTTAATCAAAACGAAATATGCCACAGATTTTAAATGCACGGGTTTGTTCAGGATATTTCTCTTCACTGCTGTGCTAACAATAATTGAAACATATTTCCTTAAAGTAGAAGTTCAATGATACCGTTACCTGTATCACTGAATTTAAGCTCACAACCTCATGAATGACAATTGAGAATAGCTCAATAGCTCATGAGCGGTAATAAGCTAGGGCGCATTAACACTAATACAAATCACTCAAATACCGCGAACCCGTAACTTGTGGAATAAACAGCCCGCTGAGGTTTTTGCAACGCACCCGTATACCCCGTGGTGTTGAAAATGTCCGTGGGCAGCGGTGACCACTTACCATCATGTGGCCCGCCGCTCGTCTGCCATCTCTTCAACAAATAAAATAAACAAATAAATAACGAGCGTTTCGCTTCGCGCAATCTCAGTGCGAACACCATTTATAATAAATACAGTGACAAACGAATCTTTACGCATTTCATAGATCCGTGTTAGATAAGACATATCTGACGCCGAAGTTTGTATTGACATGATTGCGAATACATGATTAAAATTGATGACTCAATCCAACACGCAGGCTATAAATATAATTATTGATATAAGAATTAATGAAAGAAATATCATATTTCATTCATAATTTTTGTTCACTTCGCAATTTTTGTTTGTCGAACGTTGACAGGCAATTTGAAAAAGCCAATGAATTATATTTGAATTAAGTGTTTATGGCAGGTAATTTTGATTAAGCTCGATGACCTTAGTAGCATAGACGTGATCTTTTTACTATTGTTGCTAATATGCGTCATTTTGCTACACAAAAAAAATAGTAAACTGATAACTCCAATAAAATTCAAGTAGATGATATACCATTATTCTCAGTTCTGTTTTAAGTAGAGATGATCTGAACAGCGTTTAATTGAATATAGCAGAAATTGCCCGAAAACATTCAAGAAGTATCATACCATGATATTTGGTCAGTATCGGCCTAATGGTCACTCAATATGTTAGACTGGCATCTTATCACGAAAAGTATAATGTAATGGGCTTAGGGAAACCTCGTTATACACTTAACTCTTCGTCCCATTATTCATGAATAAAGCCGAGATTTTATAAAGAAAAATTCGAATAAACCAAATTTTAATCAATCAAAATTGACGTATTAAACAGCATAATCACCATAAAAGTTATCGATCATTTTAGTGCAGTAAAGTCATTGTATAATGAACTGCCGCGTGCTAAATGGATGATCGATTAAAAAAGGAATGAACAAAGAATGAGTAAAAAGTTTCCTTTATTAGTTAAATCCTTTTTTGCACAAACAAAATAGTCGTGTCCTGTAAATCGGGACTTTTGGTTTCACCGACTCGCGATCACGCGGTACCCTCCCAAAGCACGCCTTAAGCCGAGGTCCGTTCCTTCCGCCGGTCTACCGGCGGGGGAGCCCTTAGGCTCGTTGCTGCACACACTCTTTGCTCCTGGCTGAGCGTCTTCTGTGTTCGCCCTAAACTATACATGTGCGGTGGCTCTTGAAAGGCTATTAGGGCCACAAGAATTTAACCATTCTGAAAAAAAACGGGACTTTTGGTGTCCCAGCCGGTGATGTGTTTGAAGAGTTTTATATACCTAAAAACTTACTGACTCTTTGTGAAATATGACTTTACAAATTCTTTTACAAATTTCTTCATTTCGAAGCCCATTCCCAGCTCATAGAAATTCCCAGCTCAACTCTATCCATAGTTCGCATGGGCGACTTTGAACTTCAGTCAATCCCAGTGTCAAAGTCCAAGTTGCGGCACCGTACGTCATAACATAACGCATAAGTACCCACTATTAGGTAATTTACATTTCATGCATTTATCTGCACTGCAAGAAATAAATCATACCTGAGTATATTATTTTACTTGATACTCGTACACACCTGTAGAGTTATTGTGTAATCATTACAATTTGTACATCATTTTCCTCTCGACTCGAGGCAATTTACTTGTTTAATTACACCGTTGAAAAATTACCGTGAGCCGTCAAGTTTCACTTTTCAACACCTTACAGTCTACTTTATAATATATTTCTGTATAAACTAGCTTCATTCCCCGGACTTACGTGAACCTTTTGACTTAACAGTAGCATACATCAAAAATTTAAACGATATAACACGGATATTTTTTAATTACTTTTATCTGCAGAACTGAATGGATACTATACCATACCACAAATAAATAAATTCTGTATTTGCCACACTGTAAATCTAAAATTGTCGCATCTCTTATTTAAAATAAAATTGTGTACAAACTAAAACTAAAAATTCGAATCTAAAAGGGAGTAACCAAAATAAATATGTAATCCATTTTAAGATAAGTACAAATATAGGACAATCGGCAACCTGTTTAATTGTATCATATTAAATCAAATAAAAAAAACATATAGTTTCAGTTACAATCCAATTTACAATTACAATACAAAGTTAAACAATTATATTATACATTGTATATTATACAATTATACTTTGTATAACAAGTTATACAAAGTCACAAGTTAAACCTACGTCTGGTGGGTATAAGCTTGTGCTAAGGCTCGCAACCGCACGCGATCTTAGACTCTTTTCACTCACCACCAGGGAACTCTTTCAAGTCGTCGGTCCACCTGGCTAGAGAGCGTACCACACTATACTTCCGGCAACATAGCCTCTATTTGAGAACTCGTCAACCCCGTCAGTCACTACCGCGGCAAATATGACCTGCCGATTGGCACTTAGGCATGCTAATTCTATGAGCTATGTCAGTAACTTTAGTTTTTTGACAAATCTCCATGTTTCGGAACTCATCCTGTATAGAGATTCCGAGCATAGCTCTCTCCACAGCTATGAAGTATAGCCACTTTAGTATAGCCAAATGTGCAAAAGAATGTACGATGGCAATGCGCAATATAATGGACTCAAGCTCCCATATATCAGCGCCCATCGCCGCCCAGCGGTTACTCTATCTAATTTCTAATCTAACTACAACTTAATTAATAGCCACTTACTTGTTGAAATCGATTTCAAACTTGATTTATAAATCGAATGACCTGTATTTACGTAGTCCATCGATTCAAATATATTATATCGATTAAAAGAACACGCACCGACCGTTTTCGCCTCCTTTGATGATTTGTTTTGACAGAAACGGCCGTTATCGATGTTGTACTGAAAATGTGAGTCTTTGTATCGAAACATCGAAATGTCAAGGGGAAATCGATTAATTACTCGAATTAAAAACGTGTTCATCGTAGTGTAAAGTGTAAATAACTTCCTAATCATAATGCGTAGATAATTTAATTACTTTTAATTTCATGTATGACCATTAGTTTTGCTTGGAATGTGTGTGCAATTTGTAATTTCATTATTATTTATAAATTAATGTTATATGCTTTATATAGATATACTTTAACTTTTGTTTAAATTTAATATCTATAAAGAATACGCCGTCAAAGTCATTTAACCTATCAAGTTATATAACCATACCTTTTCTTTTGTATTTGGCACTCTACTGGTCAATGGAATGAGAGTGACCATCGATATCAGCCTATAACGTCTCATTGCAGGCAGACGTGTAACCCCCCTCCCACCCCCCCCCCCCACCCCTAGTAATTACATGCCCCTAATTTCTTTTAAATTCTCGGGCAGGTTTACGATGTTTTCTTTCACCGCCGAACTAGTGACAATCTAAACAATTCGTGCTTAATTAAAAATTCAATAGGAACTTTAAATTCCTGCCCGTTACTCATGTTACAATAAACTAGCTAAAACTGCATTAGATATCACTAAGAGACCTCCTAGATGATCAATTCTATTGTAGTTTTTGATAGTTTAGGGAGTGTATTGAAACTCGTCCGGGTGCAAGGTGCGATTCAATAATTGTACAATTTTATTGTAGATCTAGGGGCCGATTTTATTGTAGGTCTAAAGCTTCATTCGCGAGTGCCAAATTATGCGTGATGGCTAGACTAAAAACTGACGCTACAGATTCCATTAAAGCGTCGAGCTCTAACTGAACGAAGTCTACTACAGACAAAGCATCAGGCCTGGTTGATAGTATTTTTGATAAAAATTGTGCACGTAGTAACCAGCACCAGCCTAAGACATGGGCCTCCTCGAACATATTATTGTCCAGTGCATGATGGATATATGGACTTAAATAGCCATGACGGCCAAGCGGGTTGGCAAGTAGTTGGGTTGGTTGGTTTTAGAGGTGGTGTAATTCCTCAGCGTTTGCGGTAGCCTTTCACCCACGGGCCTTCCCTGTCCCTTAGTCGCCTTTCACGTCACCCACGGGAAGAGATGGAGTGGTGCTATTCTAAAGTCAGTCGTACACCACACGACCAAATGTAGTAAGTGTACTTAAATTGAACTAGCTGTTGTGCGTAGTTTTGCTCACGTGAAATTACGATTAAAATTATCCTTTTTTGTTAATTCGTTCCGTGAATCCTGTAGCTATTCGTTGATCTGTCATGAAAACAAACCAATGTTCGTATTTATACACACTCATACATGCGTATACACGCACATACACATACACACAAACACACACATACATAAAGACGTGTACACACTTAATTTAATTGATTGGATATATACCTTGTATATATTATTTATTAGATTTTTACTAAAATATCATTAGGTAATATTAAATGAAATAATTAATCAGTATAATTAATATATAAGAACATACTGTTTGCAAATTCAACTTAAATCTTGTTTCTTTTGTCATATTAATAATGAATTCGTAATTTGATTTTTAGGATTTTAATAATAGACATATCGGAAGATTTCTGAAAACATAAAGTATATTTAATTATGTTATATAAGTTGTATAAATATGGAAACCTTAATATGGCATTATTATTGGCTAAGTATTATATAGTAAAATGAAAAACTATATGCTGTCTAGTTTTCTAATTAATAAATATTTGATTAAAATTTGCAGAACGTGCCCTTTTAACGTGCATATAGAATATCCATTTAGCAAAGATGTTGACATTCAGAAGGCTAAAACGCTTTATAAACGACCATCAATCGGTCCATCACACACGACACCCGTCCGTTTGGTAAGGCTAACGTAATAGCAGCTTCACACGGGATAACGCGTTGCTATGACAAGCTAATTTGATTGACGAGTGTGAAACTTTAATTGCGGTTAGGTCAATATGAAGATGGCCTCAGTTAAATGAGCTCGAGTTTTGAAACTGACAGTGGATTTTTGAGATTTCTTTAAGATTGGGTAATGGATAATCGATTAAAATGTTTTTCTTACCGAAATTATAAAATTAATATTCTATTATATTTTTTTATAATTTCGGAACAATCTACAAAACGGAATTAAAATGTTAGGTTAGAAAGCCAAGGAGAAGTTACAAAGATAATGTAATCATTATCTTTGTAACTTCTCCTTGGCTTTCTTATGTATAAGAAAACAATACCTAATCTTATGAGTATTGTCCTTTATAGAACTTTTTGCTACAAATCCCTACTGGTTTTTAACGCAATCCTAAATTCAAATTCGCTCCTAACGTCTAGATATATTCTATTTTTGATCTGTGAATACATGTCTACTGCACTTCAGTAGAGGCTTATGTACTTTTTTTTTAATTGGCTAAATTCTTGTGGCTCTAATGGCTTTTCAAGAGTCTCCAGACATGTATGGTTTAAGGTGAGCGCAGAAGGCGTTCAGCCAGGAGCAAAGAGTGTGTGCAGCAGCGAGCCTAATGGCTCGCCAGCCTTTAGGCCGGCGGAAGGAACGGACCTCGGCTTAGGGCGTGCTTTGGGAGGGTACCGCGGGATCGTGAGTTGGTGAGAAGCGCCCAAGCCCGTGCCGATACCTGGTAAAGTGTTAACTGAAGGCCATTGTATGTTCACGGTGTAGCTAGGGTGACGTCCTCGTCTTCGCCGGTGGGGACGATGTATGTAGCCTGTGAGTAAGAACCGCATTGGCAGCAGTAATTAGGCCGTCGAGGTCATCTATGAAGTGCCAAGGACGATGAAGATGGCAACGGGGAGGGTCATATCGGGGATATAAGTTAGGCTGTAAACTACTACAGAAGAGTCAATGTAATGGGCCACTTTTGACATTTCATTGACTTTGTGACGATATAACTTTGCATCGGTCCCATAAATCCATTTAAGTTTATAAATTCATTACTGAACACTAAAAATATGTAACCTTTTTAATAAAAAAATATAAACTTGTCTTTTTATATCAAATTTAATAAGTTCGACGGTTAATTTAGTTGTTAAACATCATTATCAATACATATTTCAAGAAATTTGAACCCCGCTACAAGGTTACGCCTGTCCACATTTTTTCATTTTTAATAATAGGGATGTGATCTTTATAATCCAAGTAACTTGTAGAGATTAACGAATATCGAAAAAAGTTACCGTTACAATAAATAAACAAATTAAGAGAACAATAAAATTATTAAATAATTGACATATCATAATTTAAATACATACAATTATTAATTAGTAAATACATTAAAAAATATGTAATTAAATAAATATTTAATATTATTTTAATTAAACTTAATTTCATATTTAATTTAATTAAACCTCATTTAATATATTAATATATTAAAATTATATCTGAAATTAAAAAAGAAAAAGTACGGCCTATGTGGCCTATTTTACATAGGGCGAAGAAAAGGAAAAGACGTAAGCCAGTTGTTGATGTCGATAGTTTTAATGCCGATGCAATTCGCAACCACATTTATGGTTATTTATTACATGAGAAAAGAGTATCCATCCAGAAAAAAACATTTATGTTCATTAAAAGAAGCAGTCTTATTTTCTGGTGAAATATCATCTTTAATAAAAACTGCGTGTACAAATATTTCCATAGATGATGGAAAGAAAGAGGTAAAAAAAACAAAAAAATATAATGGAAGATTTTTAACGTGATTTAAGAATTGATAATAATAGCAACGATAGCAGTTTCAACGAATCTGATAGTTCCAAATAATAAATAATAATTTAATACGTATATATTAATTGAATCTTCCGGGCTACTTGGCCGAGGTCTTCTGGAATCTCTTTTCTTTCTTCCAAACGTTTCGTCAACAACTGCGGTTGACATCTTCAGTGGCGACTGCGTTCACTTTCGGAGAGATGTTATCTCTTCGGCTTCTCGAGCGCTCTTTTTTTATGTTAGGAGAGACAATCAGGAAAATCCTGCATGGACACCTGGTACCATCTAGTCTAGCTGGGCCAGCCTAGGTGGTACCAGGTAGTGCCGGACTCCTACCGGCTAAAAACCTGATTGCCTCAACATCGTGTATGTCTAAGTTCTTGTGGCCCTAGTGGCCTTTCAAGAGTCACCGATCGCGTTGATGTAGGGCGAGCGCAGAAGGCGCTCAGCCAGGAGAAAAGTGTGTGTTGCAACAGCCTAAGGGCTCCCCCGCCGGTAAACCGGCGGAAGGAACGGACCTCGGCTTAGGGCGTTGCATTGGGGGGATACCGCGGGATCGCGTGTCGGCGAGAAGCGCCCAGCCACGTGTCGATGCCTAGTGAAAGTGTTGGCTGAGGGCCGGTGTGTGTTAACGGTGTAACGAGGGGGACGTCCACGTCTCGGCCGGCGGGGACGGTGTCTGTGTGAACTGACTCGACGACTGTAGCGCACCGGTATTTATAGTGGGCGAGGGTAGTTGTGATTGTGTGTGTACCGATGCACCGATATTTATAGTGGGCGAGGGTAGTTGTGATTGTGTGTGTACCGAGTCTGTTTTTGTCCCCCCCTCTCGTCTCTCTTCCCCTTGAGCTTGATGTCTTCGGAGTGCTGGATACCAGATATTATGGAGTCTTAGATTCTCTTCTTTTTTGTTAAAATTGTTGGGATGCTTGTAGATTTCAATAGCTTCCCTATTGAGACGGGAATAATAATGATTCCCGGTTGACAAGATATTTGTGTCCCTGAAGCAGATTTCGTGGTCCCCATCCGACAAGGCATGTTTAGCTACGGCCGACTTCTCAGTCTCTCCTCTTCGAAAATTGCCTTTATGTTCTTTAATGCGCGTATTGACACGTATTCTTTACGTATTTCTTTAATACGTATATAAACTGGTTTCATTATAATCCCTTAATTACGCTAAACATTGAGGTCATGCGGCATACGTAGAAGGTTTCCAATGCTGTGTATGCTCTAAAAATATTATTGCAGAATTATTTTTCTATGAACACTACAATCGATTCACTAATATATGATTTACATATCGATTTTAGTTTTTAATCGATAATTGCTGTTAGATTACCACACTATGACATTCACTTTGACACTTGTCAAAAGTGGCCTATTACATTGATTCTACTTTAGGGGTTTGGGATGGTGAGGCACTAGGGTCGTGCGGAGTCTTCTCTACTAGTAACTTAAAATTACTACTGAAACTAAGTACCTAGTAACTTATGTTTGTGAATATCTCACAGATCGCTTGTTTGCACATGTTCTTCAACCTCGTCTGTATAACTATAAATTAACAAAAAAAAACACCTTATTAGATATCTTTGTATTGGGTTACATATATAAATAAATTACTGAAGTGAGGACTGGCTGTTATTGATTTTTTGAACAGCCTCTACCATCTTTTCGTATGACGTTACCACAGATGGCAGGATGATATGTTTTCACTAGCTGTTGGCTACATTCGCATCGACTTAATATCATTTAATTGTAATTCCATACAAAATTTGACACCTGACACTAATTTGAAAAACAGTAAAACACATGTTCGATTATTTGTATTGTATATAATATTTGCACTAAGTTGAGAAAACCATCAAATATTTTTTATCCATACAAATTTAGACCCCGTTTCACTCCCTGAGAGGACGAAATTCGAGAAACCCTTTCTTAGTAAGTCTGTATGCCGTAACAGGCAGTTACTATCCAAATTTCATGTTGTTTCGGCATTCTAGCTTCAGTAGTTTCGGCTCGACGTTGGTGACTGATGTGATGACTTGACTTGATGACTTGATGAGTCAAAGTTACACAGTCATTTAGGATATTTCTCTTTATATGTATAGATAAACTCATACCTATTGAAAAATGAAGTAAATTGACGTGCCTTTTACTATTGCACTAAAATATTATTTTCGTATTGTGTCTATTATTTTTATACTTGTTATTCTCTTACTTAATGAGATCCGATATAACGATACACTATCGCACTTAACACCGAATTCCAGTGGTCGTTTATTTAAAACGCTCGGCTCGCAGGTGGTTCGCTAAATTGAGATGTTCGTTAGGACTTAATGGTATGTATCTCGTCAATCTGGGCCCAGTTATTCCCGCCACCGACACTGGTGAGTGGTGTGGCCAACGTGTTTCCGTCTGTGCGTTATTGTTGTGGCCTTTATTTAAATGTGCCACAATGTTTACACTGTTTCAAATACTTGTAAGTAGGTAAGCAATATTTTTGTACACCAACGTAACATCTATACATACATTAAATAATAACATAAAAAGGAATACAAAGGCAGTTTTATCGCTAATAGAAATTCCGTCCAGGTAATTTTTGGATATGAGAATTCAAGAGAAATAGCTTCCAGGTAGATGATGCACTTAGATACTTTTAGATAGATGGATATACTTTATTCCACTCGTCAGGGCCGTCTTAAGTCTATTCTGCGCCGGGGTGCGGGGTGTATCCTAAGACAGTCAAACATCCTATTGTGTATCCTATGACAGTCAAATATCCTATTGTGTATCCTATGACAGTCAAATATCCTATTGTGTATCCTATGACAGTCAAATATCCTATTGTGTAATTGTTTACTATAGCGTTATATTTTTTCATTACCTTTAAAAGGTGAGCGCCCGGGGTGCACCGCACCCCTTGCACCCCCTGGTAAAGACGGCCCTGCCACTCGTAGATACACTAAAATGTACAGAGATACACAAAATACAAGTAATTAAAAGTACAACCGGCGGTCTTTGTTCTACGACGTTGTCACCTATACGCTGTTGTCGTCACCTAGCAAATCTAGTAAATAAGTCAAAAATGAGCTGCAGAAAGATTTGCATTTGTTCGAAAGTTTGAATGACTAACAAATACAATATACCTACAAGTGTTTCCCAACGCGCGTGTCGCAACACATTTGTGTCCCGAGAGTTTCTCCGGTGTTCTGGTAAAATAACCAAATTTATAATTACTATAAGCTTATTAAAATTGAAAATACATAAAATTTAGAATAACGCTGACAAGCTAAGCTACAATAATTCCGAAAATGCGAGCTTGACCACCCCGCTTCGATACGAGTGCAATTTTAGATTTCTTATATTAAAAAAAATGTAATAAAAAAAACAACAATTAAAAAAAATAACAAAGGAAATTAAATTCCTTTGTATGCATTTAATGGAAACTATAATCATAATGTATTTATTTGCCAAATCATAGTAACGTGGTAAGGTATATTAGAATAACTATGTAAAAATATATGCAAAACTAATTATCTTTTTGTCTGAAAATTCTGATGAGTCGCAAAAATCTGATTAACTTTAAAGTTTGTCGCAGAGATAAAGAAAGGTTGAGAAACACTGGACTAAAAGAATATCTTAAATGAGGGTTAATAAATAAATTAAAATTCAAATATCTAGATGGCCAGCCAGATCTATCGATGGAATTTTTAAATCGAAATTAGCACTGTTAGTTCACACATCCATGTTACACAATTACCGACAGACTGACAGACAATAGTCTTATTTAAGAGTGTAGAACCCGAAAAGGCATCTCACGACCGTTGAGCCTCGTGAGCGAAGCTGGAACAATTTCTTTTATAGTAATTGCCTATTGCATTTGCATAAGTAGGGAGTTAGTTGGCTTTATGGGTGAGCATTTTAGACTCTGGGTTTAGGTAATGGTTGATTGAAGTTAATATTTTATTAGATATATAAAATTTTACATTATCTGCTAAAACAAATCTTATTGTTGATATTAGTAGCTCAGACATTAAGACATTTTTTTATGGAAACAAGGTGGCAGTCAAGCAGACATTTGAACGGGTGGTATGTGAATACTGTCGCCCGTGGACATCCGCGATACATGCCAATATCAGTCCGGTATGATAAACGTTGGCATTATGCTAAGGATGCGCTGCCTCCCTTTGGAGATTCAGGAATGGATTTAATTGAGAAAAGGTTGAAAAAATTGATAGAATAAGATGAGAATGGGCTCGGGCTCACTACCGAAATTCGTTTGTACATTGGGAGAATAGGATAAACTGGGAAACGCAGTAGATTTTAGGATACTCTGCTGTAAAGTTCTTTTATGTACGGGTTCTCCGCTAATTAAATATTTATGACATTAAAATTGTGTTATTATTTGCGCTTTTTAATAATGTGGATAATAAAAACAATAATAATATTTATCCATATTAACTAAAAACACCGCAAAGAGATAAATCAACTACATATACGCGGGAAAATTTCAAAACGTTCCGACGAGTTCGGTAATTAATTAATTATTCCATAATAATAGTAGTGTTTGCACTATACTCTCATACATCAGATGTTTAATATCTACATTTATTAAAAAAAAAAAACATTCTCGCTCGTCAGTTCCCGAACGCAACACAAAGAGATAAATGGGCGCCATATTAGAATTGATTAGTCTGAGTACGCGGGCGCATTTCAAAACGCCCCGGCCGCTTCGCTTATTTATTAATTAGCCTAACGATCATACTTTGTGGATGCACGTGTGCCGTTTCCTTTGCTGTGAATGTAAATATAAGAATATTGGGAATTAACACTATACACTATTGCGTATTTATATATCTGAATATAATTTAGTTGGATCAATATTTGTCAAAATATATTTAGAGACTAAGTTACTAACTAAATATTTACGTAGCATCAATGGTTATATTTCACTTGCTGTTCATATTCCAACAATCGTCTGAAAAATATCTAATCCATACTTAAATATCATATATTTTCATATTTTTTTATTAATTCTTGTTGTTATTAACAGTCGTCATTTTAATACAAATTAATATTATAATTTTAATATCTACCTTATTTCGAAATTATCGTGTACACATCTGCGAAATTCATGAGTTTATAAATATGTATTATGCGCTGTACAGAAATTAGTTCACTTCTCTCTGTGTAAACTCCATAAGGTTGTACTGAAAAACACACGTAAAACGGAATAGTATTTTTTTTGCTTCTTAATATATAAGGCAATGGTGCAATTAGCACATTCTGCCAGTGTCAAGTTTTCTTCGCAATAAGCAATTCTAAAGTCTAAAACTTATTCTGTCAATATCCAGTGGCGTCGACGTAAAATCACAAAATGCACAGTACACATTTTTTATAGTAATCAAACAAAAATTCAACTTCACTTCTCGAGTTCCCGTCAAAAAGTCCAATAGTAATTATACAGTATCAAAATGCTTAATAGCACCTACCATCGGTTCCCATGTTAACATTAAGTATAATGTAACAGAATAGTTTGTGGTGCAAGATGTCGAAACAAATGGTCGACGCATTAGAATCAGTTAAGTTCGCTCGTGAGCTATTTGCTGAGACTTGGACTAATGTCTGAGACGAGTCAGCTATTATATTTGTATCAGCGAGACCCGAGTGAATTTCACTAGTAATGTGTAGATGACTACAAATGTTTAGTTTATTTATAGGCTGGTGAAATGTTCGTTAAACTGATTTTCAAGCGATGTGTACCTTATACTTATCTTAGACTTATGATACCTTATCATCAGCCCATGTCTCTCCACTGTTAGATATAGGCCTTGATCTTCTTTTCTTCTCGTGTAGATATTAATTTTATTTACTTAAATAAATAAATGAATTAGTCTCGCTGTCAGAGTTCATGTTTGGCTTTATAAGATCTTTATGAAATATATGAATTAGTTATACGAAATCGACGAATAATATGTTTTTATAGAATAGATGACAAAACGAGCGGGCGGGGGCCACTGATGATAAGTGTTCACCGCCACATATAGACATCTGCAACACCAGGGGGTATGCTAGTGCGCTGACGACCTTGCAGAATCTTTATCTTATCTTAAATGTTCATTGAAAAGAAGCATTGTGGTTCATAAAGTAAATATTGTTTAAAAATCTTTATCAAAGGCTGGTATTGTGATAATAACACAACCTTATGATTTTTTTGTAACGTATTTATTAAACTAATGCTTATTTAGTTTACAACAGAATTGGAAAAGAAATGCTATCGTTATGTATTCTACGACCTTTCAATTCATCGAAACCAGTTCACACTTAAACTTTTATACCTTGTACAAATGTTAGGTATCAATTCACATTAACTCTTGTTTCCCTACTTAATTCCTTACTTTACTATGTACCTACTTACTTCGATTAAATTCTATTATTTCCGTCCAATATGATGTATGTATGGTATGTGTGAATGTATTGATGTATTATAATTGTATGTATTATGTATTGCATACATCTCAAGTAAGCGTATATGTTTAAAATAATTTATTTCAGTTGTATGTTGACATTATATAAAAAATTCACTATCTACCTTTATTTATTATGTATTTTTCTTACCATTCAAAGGTTGCCTGGATGAGATATGGCAATAAGGCCACCTGTTGTACTTTTCATGGTACTTCATTTTACAACTTGTGTTGGATGAACTAAAGAGTTTATCTATGTAACTCTGCCCTGTTAACTGCAAGATATCCTTCTAAATGTTCCATATTCACAAATGCAACATTGCCCTTACGTGCAGCCATATCGTCTATTTCCTCACAAGTTACTCGTATCAATATGTTACCAGTGATTCAGTGCTCCAGTCAGCGCTGTAATCATGAACATTAGCCCTGTATGTGTTGCCATTTTTCATACTCTCGCTGAGAAAGATATTTAATAGATATTTTAAATGAGACAACATCTGAGAAAAGGAACCTTATTGTTAGTCCTAGTTTCCCAGATACTAAAATTGTATTTATTTATTAAATTGTTTATTAACTGCGGAGTATTGGGCGGTTCATAACAACGTAGGTATGTGTTAACACAATAAATTTAATTAAATTTCATTTTATTTTAAATACGTTTATGATTAAGACATTTGGTGTGTTTTGACCGCGCAGTAGGTACATGAATTTTTTCTATTGTCACTATTTTTAGAGAGGAATGGACCCCTTATTTTTAGAGAGGAATGGACCCCTTATTTATAGAGAGAAATGGACCCCTTATTTTAAGAGAGGAATGAACCCCTTCTTTTTATAGAGGAATGGACTTCTTATTTTTAGAGAGAAATGGACCCCTTATTTTTAGAAAGGAATGGAACCCTTATTTTTATAGAGATTTTATTTTTAAAATTGTTTTGGAATAACTTTAATTTCCGATCAGGGTGCATTTGTACAAGCCAAGATCTAAAGCAATCTGCAAGGAGGTATCCTGTCTTTCTTTATATTAAATGTTCAACTAGAAAGTGTATCATAAAAGATTTCGACTCGAAAATTACTGGTCCTGACCCCATTAAAACAACCATTTGGTAATTTTAAAAACTGTTTTTATAAGTAATACCAATAAAAAAAACATATTTGAATTTTAAACATTCTCCTTTAAGTTTCTTCATCTAGTTATCTAGTGTAGACCTTGTTGAATCCTTGCTTCACTAACTGAGAATAGGAAATCATATAACAACCTGCACTAAAATTGTGCATCCAATATTGGTTGGAAGTTAGTCGTGGCTCGTCACACACTGTTACATACCGAGGTTCTGAGGCGTGATAAACTGAGGGTATGAATTGAAAATATCTTGACTGATATTTCGTAAATAATTTTGATAAGAAACAGGTACCTAATGCAAAAAAAAAATATCACTAATTCATATAAATTAATCATGTTATCTATGTCATGGGAGGCCTATGTCCAGCAGTGGACGTCCAAGGGCTGAGATGATGATGATGAATCATGTTATCACGAAATGAGTCCCAACTATAACGATACTTTTTTTACTCGTTTAATAAAGGTAAAAAGTGAATAAAAATAAATATATTTGAAGTTTTTTGGAAATAACTAATTTAGTCAATTCTCGTGATTCATTTCATTTTTCCATACCACGGCTGGATTAATAAATTCTAACTTTCCAAATTTAATCTTAGTGCTGTCACTAATCAAAATTGTCATTAACAACAATACCGTAATGCAAAAGATACCATTAGCAAAGAGTATCGCAAAACATTTGTCAGCATACCGTATCTAATGAACATGCACGTGGGTGCCCATTTTTATTCACCCATATAAAACCGGCTCGTGCGAGCTAGCCCACTATTATGACTTATCATTATTCTAATCCATCCTCCAAAGAACCCCTTCGAGATAGTTTAGAAAGTGTAAATCCCCTTATACGCTATGGCGGGCCATTAGAGACGGGAGTTATTCTATATCTTATCGATATAATCTGGCCGCGCTTGGTTATTGTTTATCGTTGTTTCCTGGGCCGCCGGTCGAGAAAGTATCGATAGATAGAATCGATTAATTACGGGCGAAGTTTGTCCCGTAAGTGCGTGCAATGACAACGATTTTGAAACACATGTGGAATTTGCCCCTCGGCGGTTGCTATTTGTTTGTCATCATAACACTATGCTACGATTTTATCTGGGAATGGTTATGAGTGAAAATAAAAGCATTTAATAACGCTGACAGTAGGATTCCCTGTGTCGTGGGTTCAGAAATACACACAAAGATAAACTTGAACCACGCTGACCCAAACAAACATCTACCATACCATATTGGCCTACGACTCCCCACTGCTGGATATAGGCCTCTCCCAAAGCTCACCACCACACACGATCTTCGGCTCATCTCATCCAACCACTATCAGTGAATTTCTTCAAGTCGAATTCTGAATGTCCATCTGGCCGAACGGTGCGTCCCAAATTGTGCTTCACGATGTGTAAATAAACCTCTTATGCTAAAATAAAGTTAAATTTTTAATGAATTGCTTATTTCACAAAAGTCTAGCAAAGGACCTTTTGCACAGAAGGCAGACACGCACAGTATCATACGGCCTTAACATTGTAATTGCGTTTTCTTTCTAATCTAGATTAAAATAGAAGGTATTGTTATTATTAGATACAGGCTATGCCTAGAGTGAGGAGCTCCAGCAACATAGAACCGTACTATATCATACTATCAGCCTATGTTTCTCCGCTGCTGAATATAGGCCTTTCGCTTCGGCTCTTCTCATCCAGCCACTATCAGCAATATTCTCCAAGATATCAGTCCATCTGGCCGGAGGGCGTCCCATGCTGCGATTCCAAATACGTGATCACATTCGTGGACCCGTCGCCCCCTTCGTTTCTGCAGCATGACCTGCCCAATGCTACTTCAACTTTTTATTTGCTACTTCCTTTTGGGCTTCGTCAGCGATTTTATTTCTTCGTCTAATAATATTCGTTACGGATTTTTTGGTTTTCGTTGCTGAAGCAGGGGAGGGGGGGGGGGGGTTACATAGTACCCCCTGCTCTCTACCGTTACCGTAGCCGCTATAACTGAAATGTAATCGAAATAAATTGAATATAGAAGGTATTGTTCTCACTAGATTCCCACGATACAGGCATTAAACGTGGAACAATAAACAACATTTCCTAAAAATAGTCTAATACTCAACATTAACATTAATATCAATAATATTACACGTGACGAAACCATGTTCTATTTCAAAACCAAGTGTAGTCTGAATGTCTGTGAGTTCGACGAGAACACAATACACGGGCTCAATAAAGAGATGTGTATCACCCGTAGTCGTAACGTAGAGCAGGCCGTTCCAAATTATCGATTGTTCGTATTTCGCTTGTCGATTGTTGCTCGATACATATACAGGATGTACATATTCGTGGCAGTATTCTGTTACAAGTCTGGACGCAAGCAATACGGTTGTTGACTATAATTGAAATATAACAGCTACATACAATTTTTAATGGCTTAAAATCAGTTGCGCTCGAGAAGCCGAAGAGATAACATCTCCCCGAAAGTGAACGCAGTCGCCACTGCAGATGTCGACCGCAGTTGTTAATGAAACGTTTGGAAGAAAGAGAAGAGATTCCAGAAGACCTCGGCCAAGTAGCCCGGAAGATTCTATTAATATAGATTCAATTAATAATTAAAATAAACTGATTTTAAAAATAAAATTCTAAATTTCTTAAAAAATTACTTGCTTGAGAACATTTGAAATGGAAGCTATCGCTGAGTTTGTCACTAACGTGTGGTTATAGTGGAATCGTAGAAGAATGACATCATTGTTTAATATTGGGGTCCTGTTCTAAAGGATGTCTCAATAATAATTTGTATTTTGAATAAATGGAAAATTTTACTTACATAAACATATCAATTATTGACAATAAACGTAAAAAAAAAAATGTCAGTCACCGCGACTTCATTGGTAGGCATGTACTCTTTCGACGAAATTTTGGAATACATAATCGACTGAGGACTGGGGGATTTAGTTAACTTGGCGTTCAATTTCGTTCGTGAATTCTTCAATCGTCTCAGTTTGCTTTTCAAAAAACTCCACAAAAAAAATCTAAGTAAGTTTTTGTCCGTAATTTCTCAAGAAATTTTAATTCCGTTGATCAGTTTCTAGTATTTCGAAATGATTTAATTATACAATTTTACTATATCTTTTTTAACAGTCAAATATCATTATTTTAGTCTCTCAGTTCAGTTCTTCCGAATCGTTCTTGGGAATTTCCAGAACAAATCTGGATACCTTTTTTATTTCATTGAAACAGAATTTTTACTATCTAATTAAAGGTAAAGTTATATTAATCAGGACTTTAATTGGTGTGTAAAATCGTCTATAAATCGTCTGTAAAACGTGACTTAGGATAGTTTTCCTCCTATATACAGAAATTATTTAAAGAAAATCACCCCAGAACAAAGTCATATCACACAGTACCACTACTCGCTTTCTTGTCGTCAGATTACTTGGTCGAGGCACATTACGATCGTATTAGCTGTTTTACGAGCATAACTTGTGTGTAGGAGTGTAATCTCTCGGCAAATGACAGTGTACAATGGCTTAATATTTGTACACTAATAAGTGCATTGAACTATTGCTATCTACTTCTATGTGGGTCGAATGACTGTAATATATAATCTTTATTTTTTAAACTTTTCAACGCCTCTCATTTGAAATATTTAGCATTTTTTTGAAAGTGAACATAATAAATCTTGTCGGGTTTTAAAAAAGGGCTCCCTCAACGTATGTACGTAACGTAACGAGTCAATGTATGATCATATGTACCTTAATACGCTAGTAATAACCGAATAGTTTTGAGTACATTACAGAGTGTCAAAGGTCATTGCTTGATGCGTTAATTAATATGTTTCTTTTTGTTGCAGTTTTCAAACGCTTTGACATCACCCAACAATCTGCTCCAGCACCGAATTTTGGATTTTCTAAGGTAAATTTAATTTTCTAAATTAATGCTGTACCTACTAATCTGTAATTAATTATAATACTTATTTCTTACAAACTTCGTTATTTCTCACGGCAAAAACACTGTTATACAAACTTCTATGGAAATAAGGCATCTCTTTCTAACAAGTGTCACTACCATTTGTGAGAAAAGGACAAAAGTGGATACAATTTTTGTTGCGTAAGGTCAATATTCATAGGGGTGTGGTCGGCGGTAACTACCTACTTATTAACTCTAATTCAAGGGATTTTAATTATAACTTGGGAGCTATTTTTCTTATCTCGCTATGTGTTCATTAGTGTGGTTTTATTTGTATACAAAAACAAGGTCTTTTTAATTATATTTAATTTTACTTTAAAAAAGCGATTATTATTGATCTACGTGTTTCATTCATTACGTTGCTTTCTGCTATAAAATTAATTTTGTATGTAAGTGATTACAACGTATTTTTGTATTTAAATAAGATGGAACAGTTCGCCTGATATTAAGCAGTTATTGTCAACAAAGGATATTTGCGATACATTTCAGCATCAGTCAAGAATGACGAAAGTTATCACGTCCACAGATCGACTGCTTACTCTTAATAATTAAGGAAAAAGGGCTTTAGAATTGAGAGGGTCTACGAATAAGGAACTAAACGAATAACTGTTGCTCACTGGAGAAACATGTTGGTGTATTTCTCGGCTGCACTGTGTATGTCTCTTGTCAGACGGTTTTGATGTCTTTCTCTATTACGAATTATATTAGCATGTATGTATTTCTACTAATGCACCTCGTATCCATCATCAGTAAAGTATCAGTATCCATCAAGTATAAGCCTACCTTCGTTTGTGCCACCTTCCTAATTCTCCTAATAGGTATTTTATGTCGCACCCCTGTTAAGATCTAGCTTAATGATTAAGTGGAAAAGATGGACATAGGGCATTAAGTCAGTCTTTCGTATATTATTTTTGTGCAATAAAAACTGCATATATGTGTATAAATGTAGTATGTAGTATATAAAGACGAATATTTCTCTTTCTTTTATTGCGCCATCTAAGGCGCCCAGAGCGTCTTTAGATTTATTCTTACCTTCGAATGTTGCCTGAAAGAAAACGCTTTAACGATAAGGCCACCGTGCACTGGTTATACTTTTGTACTTCTAATATGTTTTGGCATACTTACAATGAAACCTCTCTACATATTTCCTCACAGATTATTACCAGATCTAGATGAACGGTAACTGCAGAATATAGGCCACGTTCAAATCGGAACCCATTGAGTGAAGCAAATTCCAACGCCCAATCATGTTACACTCCATTTAAATAGCGTCAATATCATTAGCTTCCACCATAAAACAAATTGTAACCTCGCAAACTATCGTAATAAAACATTACAGCTAATTTCCTCTTTAGAATATAATAACAGAAACTTTACAGTCTAGTTTATGTGACAAATAAGCGATTGTAGCGGTGTTGTACGATTGGCGAGGCGATTGTGTGCCGATATAATTTATTCAGTTCATAACTCAGATGTATCTCGGACGCGAATAATAGAATTGAGAGCAGAACATAATTCTGTATTACATGTAGTTATACAACCGTATTCAGTGTGCTGTTACATTATATATGTTTTAATATACATATGATCCCACTCTGTGTTCTACCGCCTGTACAATGGGGAACGCTTTGAAGAATTGTTCAATATAATTCCCACCTCGGGTTTCTACAACCGCACCTCCCGTCACAGAAGTGCGGTCCATCCGCATTTCCTCGATACGGAGGTGTCGCGTACTGTTCGTTCCAAAAATTATTTTATATCGCGAACCCGTAGGCCCGTATACTTAAGTAACTGATAAGTAACTGCCTCAAGAGGTCTTCACATTAAGCAACGACATGGGGTTCTTCAAGAAAACTGTGAATAGGATTTTGCAAGGTCGGTGGCGCACCTGCATACCTGTCCATGGGCGACGGTAACACTTACATTACCATCACGTGGGACCACTTGCTCGTCCGCCCTCGTGGCTATAAAAAAAAATATTTATTTATGTATTTTATGCACAAAACTCTATTCAACCTTATCATACGAAGGGCGCGATTAATGGCTTAAGGCATTCTCTACTAGCTTACCTTTGGGTTGAACAGAGAGATGATCAGAGGTGTGATGAAATGTATAAGTATACAGAGTGCAATGCTATCAGCCTATGTCTCTCCACTGCTGGATATAGGCCTCGCCACCACACACGATCCTAGGCTCTTCTCATCCAATCACCAGCGGCGAATTTCTTTAAGTCGTCGGTCCACCTGGAGGATGGCCGGAGGGCGTCCCACACTGCGATTCCCAGTGTTGGAATATACAAAGTGTGTTCAGTATTTCCGAAGCCTGAAGCCATGGATTATGCTCATGATTCTGCGTTTTTAGAATAACATCAGCCAATCTCTTTCCGTGGGTATCGTAAAAGGCGACTAAGGGATAATAAAACCGCTACCACAACCGCTTAAGAACTACACCACCTCTTAAAGAGTTGACTCGCCAACCTCTTGGTTAACATGCCGTTTTGAGGTCATACATCCATCATGCAGAAAACAATGTGCATGAAGGTGCCGTGTCCAACAGGATGTTAAATGGCTGAAAATGAAGACTGAAAGCAAATTGATTTGTCCTCTACGCCAATTGACTGTGTAAAAGCGGCCTAACAGCTCAATGCATTTCAATGTGACTTTTTGTTGGCAGGCACTGAACGGATTCTTGATGACGATGACACAGAACGGCAAACTTCTTTACATATCGGACAACGCGGCTGAATACCTCGGGCATTCCATGGTGAGTTCCTTTTTTTTTCTATATATTGATATAAATATTTATTTATTATTATTATTGATATTTAGTCTCCTCATGCATATTGTCTTGTGCACCCAGGATTTATGACCTTAAAACGCCACGTTAGTCGAGTGGGCTTGCTAGTTAATTTTTTAGCGTAGGTGTGGGTCCTCAGGGCGGCTTAATAGACTATAGCTTACGATCTCTTAGAGTATAAGATACAATCTATTTAAAATAGGTTAAAGTATTTTGAATTTCTGTATTATTAAGCAAACTAAAATGAATTTATTAAATATATATACTTATAATTGCAATAATTATATAATCCAGTGTATAATTGGAATACCTACGACTATAGAATGCAGAATAAATCCGCAATTTCGAAGATAAAGATTTGGACAAGTATTGCAAATATTAAGAAAACCGTCATATAACCACGGGCGGTCTATTATAGCGGAATCAATACATTTCACCGCCCAATTTTTCTGGTCCACACACTCACCGGTGGGTCCAAACGTATCGTGGTCCGTCTGACCCCAAATAGTTCTCGTTAGCCTGCGCCCGCGCGATAAATTAATCACTATGTTTTATTGTTCGTCGCGCCCGCCCGATATACGTGATACACAGGATGATGTTGGAAAATGCGGATGAAAAAATTATAACAATATATAGGTATATGTTAACCTTGTTCCTATCGCTATATATCGCCAAATTTGACTTAATTTCTTTAACATTACATATTCTTGTGTATCAAAGTATACTATTGTCTTAATATAATTATAAATATGAGGAGGGTTCCTTATATTTGTAATTATATTAAGGCGATTGTAATAAGGTTTACATATTAATTGAATCTTCCGGGCTACTTGGCCGAGGTCTTCTGGAATCTCTTTTCTTTCTTCCAAACGTTTCGTCAACAACTGCGGTTGACATCTTCAGTGGCGACTGCGTTCACTTTCGGAGAGATGTTATCTCTTTGGCTTCTCGAGCGCAACTGACTCGACGACTGTGGTGCACCGGTATTTATAGTGGGCGAGGGTAGTTGTGATTGTGTGTGTACCGACGCACCGATGTTTATAGTAGGCGAGGGTAGTTGTGATTGTGTGTGTACCGAGTCTGTTTTTAACCCCTCTCGTCTCTCTTCCCCGTGAGTTTGATGTCTTCGGAGTGCTGGACACCAGATATTACGGAGTCTTAGATTCTCTTCTTTTTTGTTAAAATTGTTGAGATGATTGTAGATTTCAATAGCTTCCCTATTGAGACGGGAATAATAATGATTCCCGGTTGACAAGATCTTTGTGTCCCTGAAGCAGATTTCGTGGTCCCCATCCGACAAGGCATGTTTAGCTCATGTTTAAGATCAAGTTCACGGGGAAGAGAGACGAGAGGGGGGATAAAAACAGACTCGCACACAATCACAACTACCCTCGCCCACTATAAATACCGGTACGCCACAGTCGTCGAGTCAGTTGCGTTCGAGAAGCCGAAGAGATAACATCCCTCCGAAAGTGAACGCAGTTGCCACTGAAGATGTCAACCGCAGTTGTTGACGAAACGTTTGGAAGAAAGAGAAGAGATTCCAGAAGACCTCGGCCAAGTAGCCCGGAAGATTCAATTAATATGGACACCGGCCGAGAAAGCTTACACTCCACTATAATAAGGTTTACACCCAAAACAACTTACACAAAAAAATGATCTCAATTTAGGGTAGTTGCGATAATTGTAAGCTACACTTTTTGCCGAGCAATGTACAGGTTGTTCAATTATTCCAATGATGACTAATAATAAATGTTGTTTAAGTACATGTTTTACATTCTTTATTATCGTTTAAGTTATTTCATTTATTTAAACTTCATTGTACAAGTATTTGACATGTACAAAAGGTGGACTTAATTCCTAACGGCATTTTGTACCAGCCACCCACCAAATAAAATATACAGAACGCGGGTGTAGTTTTAGATAAATCACATAAATGTACATACATCAACCTGAGATTAAAATTTACATTTCAAATATTCAGGATTAAATGGATAGTATTAAACATAAAAGAGCTATATAGATAAAAGTTATGTAGGTGCATGCAATCAATCAATGATATAATTAATGTGATTGTTTAATAATTAATTTGATTATCAATAATAATGCGCTTAATTTCATAATTATAATTTCATTTATTTTACATCATGTGAATACAAATTTGTGTGTCGGCCCGTGTGAAACGGCGCTACCACAGATGTACATATAATGATAGCCAGTCAATATGTTTAAATTGTGATTAATAGCCCCGGGTTGCCACAATCACAACTGGACTGGATTAATTTCATATCTAGTATCTATTATTGTTTTATAAAGTTTCCACTCAAATGGTTTTGTTATGATTGCTCGTTTGTCAACTGTTGTCAAAGATTATTATGGATATATCCGGGTATGCCATGTCATATATCATCGCTGTTATGGAGACATCTTCGTTTCGGTTTGTTTGGTTGTGGAAGCACCCGCATTTAATAGCTTAAACGCTACAGGACCCTCAACACTCATTCCTAACTGCATTTTTTATCAATTCAGCCAGTTATGTCGTCATAAATTATATCAGGTCGGCTCTAGACTGACACTATCCCATCTCTTCCCGTGGATGTCGTAAAAGGCGACTAAGGAATAACAAAGCTACCACAAGCGCTGAGGAACTACACCACCTCTAAAAGAGTGGACTTGCTCAGCGTGATGTTTCAAGGCCATACAACCCTTATGCAAAAGACAATGAGCATGCGGAGGCCCATATCCAACAGTGGATACTGTAAGGACTGGATGCATAGCATTGTGCACCACGTCCCTATTATTCTCGCGTTCGCATATATTTATCTCCTCCCGCCCAAAGGTGAAGCTCGCTTTTGCAATTGAGCCTACTTTTTTATATATCTAGTTATTTAGACCTTTGTAACACTTTAACTATATTCTTTGCTGTGCAGTAAAGTGTACTTACTTACCGTTTGGAAAAAGTGCAGTTGAATATAAAATATTTGTAATTCCTAGATAAAAAATTGTCGTACACTATTGCAAGCTGGTATGGTCATATAGTCATAAAGCGATTTATTCCTGAATTACTATTGAGTATAACATATACATATTATATATAATAGTTATATAAAAGAGTTGTTTACAGGTAAAACCGGCAGTATTCTTATATACTTCCCGATAGTGACATAATTCCTACAGTAATTATATAACTACGTGATTGTTTAGTGATAAGGTGTCTTCTCTGAACTTATGAGTTCATAAAGTCAAAGACAGTTATTATCCACTGCATAGACTCAAACTACTTTTGTTCTAAATTTCGAGAGGTAGTGTTTTCCGAAATGTAAAAATAATCATCTCTGCAATAAGTACATTGCTTAGAAATTTCCGAAACAATTAGTATGTATGGTGCATTACCCGAAAACATTGAAATAATTCATATATTCTCCCATGCTGTATGTATATAAGATTGGAACTATTGTGCACACAGATTGTATTTACGAGTACAATGAATAAAATAGTACGTACATTTTCTCTATAACTATTCTGTCATTAGGAGCGCATCTAACAATGTACCGATAATGTTTATCCCGAGAACATCTCATCATAACTCATCCATCGGCAGAATTCCCACGATCTCGTTCTAGTGATCGATACCACTATCTACCAAAACATATTAAATCTTAATTATACTTGTGATAAAGTTGAAATTCTCTTGACCTCAACCTTAAAGCAATATTTTAATGTTATTCCGCAATTAAGATGTATGATAAGGTTTTAGAGGCAATAAGTACTTAATTCAAATATCTAGTTAAAAACAATATGAGCCTTAATAAGACGCTTATAATAGCAAATTACGTAGGCGTGGCTTATTAAGAAATAACTGTAATAATTGAGAATTATTTATTGATTTTTTTGTAAGGCGCTGACACGCCCATCTATACAATGCAACTATGTTATATCTTACTTTACGATATAATATCTATACGATACAATATCTTACGAATGTATTGTATAATAATACGCCTTCCGGCAAGGTGAGAGTGCACGCTGCAATCCAACAGATACTAGGCGCGCTCGACTGGCCACGTTACCCCTCTCTCAAAGAAGACTACCTTGAAATGTACTGCATTTTCCACTTTATCATATTTCCCTAATGTACGTACGTGTTTTGGTAGTGAGTGAGATGTGCCAGAGCCCATTCCCATCCTATCCCTCCTTATTTTCACAACCCTTTCTCCAAATCCATTCCTATATCTCCACAGGTAGGCAGCGCATCCGGGGGCATGCCACATTTGTCACTTTGGACTAATGTTTGGCATGTATCGCGGATGTCTATGGGCGACAGTATCCACTTACCATCAGGTGGACTGTATGCTCGTCTGCCACTTTCGTCCATAACAAAAAAGCTGGACGGCAAGTGTCCGAATGAGAAGAGCCGTGTGTGTGGCGGCGATCACTGGAAGAGACATATATCCAGCTTGGAGAAACAGTCTGTTGGTATGGTACAGTATATTTTACAAGTGATATGCCCCCGATTCTTTCACATAACGATATTGTTGAGGACACTTTTGTCTACTACAATCTCTTAATAGATAGAGGACAGTATTTTCCTACAACCTTATAGGTCGCCGGGGGATGTGGACTGTATATATAGGATGTTAAACAATAATAACGCCTTATTTTCTTCTCTTCGATAATATCAGCAGAGCCGGGGGCAGGGGGCAGAGGTACTTGTTGTTCTACTACTTGTCCTAGTCACTTGGTTGACCGTTTGTAGTGTTCGGAGTGGTGCCGCTGATCGGAATGGCTGATCGGAATGCCGGGAAGCCCAAAATGGTCCGTCTTTTATTCCAAATGGGCTTCCCCCACTACTTGTCTACATGTGTACCCCTCCCGCTACCCGCGGGGGATCATTTATTCGTATAACACACATTTTATACATATTCATACATTTACAAGATTCTTATAGGATTCTTATTAGATAAAACTTAGATGTAAACTAGCCTAAGAGGGATCTAATAAGATCATGACGCTATAACGTTCGGTTTCGAGTGGACGGGGTGCGCGGTTTGCGCGACATATTTATGTAACCCCGTCCCCCGCTTCAGGACTATAAATATTATACTCGTCCGCCAGGTGGCGGAGCGCTCAGTTGTTTCCCGAACGCCATAGCGCCCACAACTTATCCCTAGCATGCCCTACTTACCCTATTTACCAACAATTATCCTAATAGGGTAATAAAAGACACACTAGGGATCATTTTAATATCAATTACACAATACATAATCATAAAACGGACATTAAACAGATAGTGTAAACCTAACGATATTAAGAGATATTCATACATTTATAAGACACTAAAGAGAAACAACTATACAAGCGAAACTATTATCTATACATATGCAAGTACCCTAGCTTTTTACATTGTCATTTATTCCGTCGTTAACAGATATAGTCATACAAACACTTGGAAAATGAAAAAGACAACACATCAGTATATTTCATTTAAACTGGCGTTTTTTACTGTTTTGAGAACGAATTCCAATTCAGTTTCAATAAAACTATCTAATATCTCTCGACTATTATATCATTGTGATCATTACGATATTATCATTAGATGTGAATATCATTATGATCATGAATCAGCCTGTTTCCACCCACTGAGGAGTGTGCGGTCCTGCGCCGTTCTAAATTAGTACAATTTCATTAGATACACACTGCAATCACTCTGAACGCATTGTTGCACTAAACACGTCGGGCGTTCAAGGAATACTGCTTCTATTTGACGCACAAACCGTACGAGTAGTCGTCTAGCTAGATATCCTCTATAGATGCCAGCATCAGTACAGAATGGCAAACGTTGGTATGCCCTACGATGCGATCTCATTGAAGATTTAGGAATGGATTTGGAGAAAGTTGGAAAAAAGGGGAATAGAAAGTATAACAGGAAGATTTCCCCATCCCACTACACCGTATAATATAGAAACTTTGAAATATACATAAACATTTTCGAAGGCTTCACACACTTTCATAATAAAAAACACTCGATATATACGGAACCACACACGTAGCTGGCTAACCCATAAACAATAGAACGCACAATTCAATATGCAAACCGAACAATGTAATGATCATTCCATAGACAATGCGCTTTCGTCGCGCTAACCACCGTGCCGATTTATTGATACCCACTATTCATATCTTTTGCAATAAAACCAACCAGTCTGCGCAGACCTTTATGCTTTAAACTCTCAGACATAGTTATCAGTGCTGCTGATTGGGGCATAATCAATTTTAGGTTGCAAGAAAAACGGTTATCAGATTTAATATCTAATGAGACATGCAAGCTTTAACACAATATGAACACATAGGAGGTAGGACGAAGCCAAAACTTTAGTGCCTACGATCTTGAAACCTTTCGCGATGTTTAAATCGTCGCATATGTATGGGTCGCTGTATAGAAAATCAAAAGATCATCACGTCTCGTGGGTATTTAAGGGAACGTTTCTAACTTAATTGAACTTGACGTTTGAAAAGTATTTACGTAGTAATGTCATTCAATGGAGGCTTCAAAAATTCAAAACTTCATAAACTGTCAATTACCAATAAATGCTTTTAATTTAACAGGAGTAATTCGTGTTTAAATTGTAATAGAACTAGGCAGAAAAGTCCTGGGTCCGCATTTTACCGCGCGCAAATATAATTTTGTCGTACACCTCTTACACATCTGTAATTACTTCAGGCAAAGACAGCGAGGTAGACCAAACAAAATTGGATACTGTTAGTAAGGTATGGTCCGTTCCCCACCTATGCCTGTGGCAATGCGGTATTTATCATTTCCATTGTGTGACTCTGCCCTTTCTGAAGACTGAAATGACTCCTCAGTGTTGATGTGTGATTATTGTTCATAATGTCAATTGTTATCGAGTTAAATGTCAGACAATGTGTTAGTAATAAAAATATTTTGTAAAGATACTTAAATGCTGGTAATGTCAAAACTTTCTTGTGGGCATTTTAAAAATTACCATTAGCTCGGCGGGGAGGGAAAACATTGTGAGCAAACCCGCATGCTCCAGAAAATGGGACAAGATAGGATAGGATGGGCTCGGACATATCTCACTCACCACCGACACACGTACATGCATTGGACTAATAGGATAAAATGGGAAATGAAGTACATTTCACGGTAGCCTTGTGTGATAGAGGGGTAACGTGGCCAGTCGAGTGCGCCTAGTGGCTGTGGAATTCAGCGTGCACCCTCCCCCACCCACAACATAAGCTTCATTGCAAATCGTGTGAATCGCTTGCCTGTCTTTCACAAAAAACAAGATCCGTCTGGGATACAATAACATACTAGTTTCATTATAAGCAGGTTACTTGTATAATATTATAAATTCAACCTCTATCAATCAAACACATTCTTGTACTAACACACTAACGCAATTAGAGGCAATGTTTTGAAGAGCATCATTAATCTACATATCCGGAGGCATGTTGTTGGTTTTACATTTGTAAGTTTGTTCTAAATGTTATTGACAGAGTGTAATAATACGTTAATAGTCATGAACCTGATGATTTATTTGTTGTTAAGTGGAGAGCGTTGTTCGTCTCACGCAATACGGTTAGTAAGATCACGGGCGGTTTAGAACCCCTCAGCATTTGGAGAGACGTTGCGTCTCTCTCTGTGTTCTATCGCCTGTACAATAGGGAATGCTCTGAAGAATTGTTCAATATAATTCCCTCCACGGGTTTCTACAACCGCACCTCCCGTCACAGAAGTGCGGTCCATCCACATTTCCTCGATACGGAGGTGTCGCGTACTGTTCTGTCCAAAAATCATTTTATACCGCGAACCCGTAGGCTGTGGAACGAACTGCCTCAAGAGGTCTTTCCGTTAAACTACGATATGGGGTTCTTCAAGAAAGCTGTGATTAGGATTTTGCAAGCTGATGTTGCAGGTGTCCATCGGCGGCGGTAACACTTACCACCGCGTGGGACTGCTTGCTCGTCCGCTTACTTCACTATAAAAAAAAACATACATTTTGTTAGGTACTCGAAAATCGCCATTTCATTGCAATGTGTCTGTTTGTCGTGGGATTTGTCATAATATCTTCAAATGCCAAAGACACCTATCGATAAAGCGAAGTTATAGCGCCTCGTACAGAAAAAAATATGACAAAACAAAGAAATAACACCTCAAAAGTGCTGTTGTCCTGCCAATATTTTAATTATAGCAATACCAATAAGACTTTATATAATATTTTCTTAGGTTTTCGCGATTACTATACATAGCAATTAAACAACTTTGAACTGTTTAAATCGCGTATATTTGAGATTATTTATATCCCGACGTTTCGAACACTTTGCAGTCACCCCGTGACCACGTCCACTGCAAAGTGTTCGAAACGTCGGGATATAAATAATGTCAAATATACGCGATTTAAACCGTTCAAAGTTGTTTAATTGCTAAGACTTTATATCTCAATATGTGGAAGAATAAAATAAGAATTTTCTTTTTTTCACATACATAATACGTAATAATAACGATAATAACATCTAAACTCGAACGAAGAGTGGTCAGCCCTAAACCCTAACAGAAATAGCTCACCACAAATATATTCTGAACAGTTAAGACTTGAAAGTACAAAGAACAATAAACAAAACAGACGCATTAACAGAACAAGATCAAATCCAAAAATCTTGCAATCAGACATAACTGGACCAATCATTTGGTCGTATCATCCAATCGAAATGTTAAGGTAACGGTGAATCGATTACAATATACCTCGATCAAACGAAAATAACGTAATACATCGAGAGCATTGTAGGAAATAATTCAAAAGATATACAGATAAATTGAATGGGCCTACCGCAGTGGTCTATATTAGTGTTCGAAAATGCACAAATTCAATAATGAAGATTCTAAGGTTATTGTATACATTCGTTGAAAGCGATTGTATTTTGTGGCAAGAAATAATTTACTCGTTGCACGGCCAATGCTTTTGGAATATTTTTTTACGAGTATAGAAACGTCCAGTTTATATTTTTATTTTGGATTGCTATCCTAGGGACTAAATGACCAAGTAGTCAATATGTCTCAATCGCTAATGGACCTAATCGCCTATATGTTCAGATCTAAAAAAACTAAATAGTAAAATATTCAGATCTATGTTCAGGTACAGTCGATATACCTACAATATCTGGAAGTATCTGGTGACATTATCTAGGTAAACCGACGTTGTTGTCAGTTGTAGTTCTCGAGATATTGAGACATTAGTGAAATCAATAAAAAATACATAAATAAATAAAGCGTGTTCTTAATTAAACACATTCTAAAGTTTACTGAAGAAGGTACCTTGTTGACGGTTATAGTGACATTGTCATTTAAATACCCAGTAAGAAGACCGTCACTCCAAAAGCATGTGCGGAAATAATAAACATCATTTTATATATGGTTAAAAAAATATACCTTCAAGGTATTTTCGTAATTCACTTAACTCTGATTTACGTTACGGCATCGTTAGACATTTCTTAGTGAAATCGCTTCGAGATTTTAACACATAATTTACTATCAGCTGCCCAATACTCCGCAATTTATAATACCCGTAGGCAACAGCACAAGCGGAATAAGCCACGCAGTTATAAGCCACATGTCCACAATCGCATAGACCCATAATTACTTGATATACTTGCGGATGATACATGCGATTGTAAATAAATATTAATAGTATTGGAACGACGATAGCTATAAAGCATTGGCCAACCGAGCGTTCGCCCGATTACAAACTTCTTTTGCGTTCGTAAACGAGTTATTGCGGTGGTTTTAAAATTCATTTTAGTTACTCTAAAGTCTAACTGAATGAATAGGTTTGTTCTGCAACGTTATATTTACGGTTGCCGCTACTTAGCCGCTTATTAAATAAATTGATAATGAGCTGCAAGCGAGTTTGTATTTGTACGAACGCTCGAGTGGCCGATACTTTAATGTGCGATAAGTATGCGAATAATTGCAGGTTAGAACTTCAAATTTAAGCTATCGATATTTGTGGTGACATTATTTAATAGAAGGGGTTATTACATATTTTCGGTTCAAGTTGCGCAGATATTAAGCCTACAGTGAAATCTTTAAAAGAGAACGGGTTTATATTATATTGCTTATCTTAAATATCTGATCTACTTAAACAATTTTAAAACTTGAAACTTTAAGCTGGAAAACCTTAACCAAAATCAGTAAGTCTAGTCGTGAGGGGATTTAGAGGCATAAACTACCACACGGGCCCAATGCGGATCGGGTTTTTAATTCTCAGACCACCAAGCCACCAAGCTAGTAATAATTTAAAAAAATGTTCCTACATAATTAGTACACCAACGATGCGAGCCGGGGTATTAATTTATTGTTTTCTGTACACCACTTGAAAATACATAGATCTGGTTTATACATTTTACACTTTATTACATAAAGTACAATGGGCGAGCTTAATAATATTACATGGGATTGTCTTCCAGCCAACCTTTAGGAGAGGAAAGATATTACATGGGATTGTCTTCCAGCCAACCTTCAGGAGAGGAAAGATATTAAATGGGATTGTCGTCCAGCCAACCTTTAGGAGAGGAAAGATATTACATAGGATTGTCTTCCAGCCAACCTTCAGGAGAGGAAAGATATTACATGGGATTGTCGTCCAGCCAACCTTCAGGAGAGGAAAGATATTACATGGGATTGTCGTCCAGCCAACCTTTGGGAGAGGAAAGATATTACATGGGATTGTCTTCCAGCCAACCTTCAGGAGAGGAAAGATATTACATGGGATTGTCGTCCAGCCAACCTTTAGGAGAGGAAAGATATTACATGGGATTGTCTTCCAGCCAACCTTCAGGAGAGGAAAGATATTACATGGGATTGTCGTCCAGCCAACCTTTGGGAGAGGAAAGATATTACATGGGATTGTCTTCCAGCCAACCTTCAGGAGAGGAAAGATATTACATGGGATTGTCGTCCAGCCAACCTTTAGGAGAGGAAAGATATTACATGGGATTGTCTTCCAGTCAATCTTCAGGAGAGGAAAGATATAATGAAAGCGATGTAATCAAGGAAGAAAAAGAACAAAAGCAAAAGGCAATGAATAGAAATGAACAAAAACAAATGCGAGGAATATGTAATGGAAATATTATATTTTTCTGCAGAGTGAAATCATTACCTTTAAATTTCAGTTATTTTGATAGCAAATAAATATTATATGCGGAACACCAAATGGAATCGATAATCTGCATTTTTATAGAGAATCTACGGTCCATTCAGTTTGTTCTTGATGATAGCTAATGTTTATGTTGTACTCATACTAAATCCATATTGCAACATATTATCATAGTTGTTTTGAAATCTATAAGGTATAATAAATGTATGAAAAAAGCTGTGAATAGAATTTTGCACGGTCGGCGGCGCACCCGCATACCTTCTGGTGTTGCAGGTGTCCATGGGCGGCGGTGACAATTACCATCATGTGGGACCGCTTGCTCGTCCGCCTACTTCCCTATAAATAAAAAAAAAACACTTTTCAACCAATAGACTTATTTACCTACTCTAAAAAAACTGACAATAATAAAATATTTAATGTAATGTGTTCTATAATTTCTAAGGTTTAAATGGATCGAATTATTAATGAGTTATGAATTTTATAAATACATATTCTAATAATAAATTCTAGTATTCTGATTCTAATTTCTAATAATAGTAGGTATACTCAACTATAGTAAAATGATCCGAGATATTTCTTTCAATTGAAATTCATTGATGGATATTTTTTGAACCTTCCATCTTTAGTACCTTTCTTGTCTAATTCTGTCCACCATAAACTGTATTTATATTTTATGTTTGTAAAACAAAAATCTGCCCACGTAAGTACATTAACGTTATCTCTAATTTAATGCTTCATAACACAATATTTCTCATGCTCTGCAATTAGTTGAACATAACTGACGTATTAACATAAATTACCACGTGTTTACGTAGGTCCATCACCTGATTGTGGGCGGAATCGCCCTTAGCAATTAATGTAGCTATGCCACAATAATGAGAGATAAGAACAGTAAGCGACCGAAGCTCCGAACAAAAGTCCGACGCGCGCCGGATTCGCACAAATGCACTGCGGATTAGTAAGTATCGGAGACCTGAAGGTGTGCAAGTGCTGTAGTATAAAATGTGATGTTATTTCCCATTTTTTACCTTTTCTAACTTTTTACTAAATAAGTAATAAATAATAAATATAGACAAATAATATAAAATAAATAAGTCTTTAAGACACAGCTTCGAATTCTGTCAAACAACAGTATTAAAAGTTTATTATTATTACAGTTTTTCGAATCTAGAGACTAGCAATTTAGTCTTTAGCTATTATTTAGTATTTCTAAATGCCGTGTTACAATCGAAGGTTTCCTATTCGAGGTACATTACCGGTTGAAAAATATTTATATAAATTATAACAATATTTTGATTGTAATTTTCTGTCTGTCTGTCACCATCAATTATTTTAGTTACAACACCACATTTAATGGCCCATACTACGATTGCCTGCGCTGTGTGTCTAGAGACACATACAAAAACCCGAGCAAACATTTATCTTTAAACAAATGAATATTCGACCAGGAATCGAATCCGTACCGGATTCGATTCCTGGTTGACTTTACACACCAGGCAGAGACACTACCAACTGTGCCAATCAGTCGTCAAAATTCCTGCACCCCACCGGGATTATATGTTTAATAATTGTACCCTAATTTTATTAAGATTTTCAGAGTTTGTTCAGACTGTTCGGACACGCAACGTTATCCTTACAAAGAGAAACAATAATTATCACAATTTCGTAAAGTCGATAAGAATGCTTACTGTATGTTTAGCTTTCCTATGGTTATACTCTGTATGATTAAATTAATTTCACTTGCATTCACTGTAAGCATTTTCACTTTTTGATCCTGTGTTGGTGGTCCGGCAATACCTACAGATGGGAAAATTGTTTCAATATACAATGTTAATTAACTTTAGGCAAACATTGAAATCTGCAAGCTGTTCCAACAATTAGATTAAAATTTAATGCAGTTCCTGTTTAAGAAGAATACGTATCCTTCTCTATTAATAATGTGGATGTCATATTTTTGGTTTCGTTAAGTAATTGCCTTTTTACTACATTAAGTTATTTCAAGTTTTCATCAAATGTATTAATGAATCGAGTAAGTCCGAAGTAGTCCGAGTAGAGTCCGAGTAGTCGTTTTTTAGGGTTACCCCTAAAAAACGACTACTCGGACTCTACTCGGTTCACAAAGACTTCATAAAAACCCCGTGACCGATCGTCTTTTTCAGTTGATATCATCTTTAATGTGTTTACAGATAAATTATTATTTATAGTGAAGGCTTTGTAAATAAATGTTAGCGAGATGAATTATTAGAGATAAACTGCTGATTAATATGAAAAAGAATATAGAAGAAATATTAGTGCTGATATCATTGATTATCTTTGAATAACTTATTTTACAAAAGAATTAAATAACTAACAAAACGTAATCAATAATTGAATATACACAATAATAAAAATAAATAATTACTTACGTTTTTTTAAGTTAATTTAATCGTAAATAAAAAGTAAATATGTAATAAAAATGAATTACATTGTTTTTTATTACAATACACTTATTTTATTAGCAATATCTGACTAATACGTAATACAATTTTCCGAGAACCTTCCGAACATTTAAAGCGCATGTGCATTTTTTCACCATGAACTTGATACGGTGCCCCCCACGGGCCGCGCGCACGTGGGCGAACGCACGCGCACAATTATGTCTTAACGCGGAGGGCGCGCGACAGGTGGGCGGGGCTCTATGACGCTTTGCGTGACGTCCGCGCCAGGGTTCCCACTCGAGTAATGTTTAATTTTGCGGAAGAAAAATTACATTAAATTGTTGTTCAATCTCTATTGAATTTGGTACCTTTGTCCTCACTGACAATTCCCACTGGTGGGGAGAACGGGAATTGTAGACAACATTATTACCGTTGTATCTACTGACAGCAATAGCGATAACGATAATATGTTTTGTGTTCGAATTTTCTATGCTCCCACTGCAATTGTTATGTAATATACTGTAAATAACCAACAATTTACACCAGTAATGTTAGTAAATAAAATTACAATTATCCAAATATTAGTAATACAATTACGCATTAGTGCAATAGGTACAATTAGAGTTCAAATTATTGAAAATTATAGTACTTTTAATACTATTGTATATATAAGTAGGTCCATGTTCGGCAGTGGATACAAAAAGGAATAAGTAGGAAACGTGAAAAACATATGTAATATACATATAATGTATATTATATAAATATTCACCTCACCAACTAGGCCAAAAATATTATCACCGTAAGATTATATTTATTCTATACTAACATTATACTCGACTTAAAATGTAATGAGTGATGACCCTATCGGAATTCATTTGCAATCTAAAGAAAATTTCCCTCGCTGGTATGATTTAATTAAAGTTATTACGGGCAACCCGAGGTAATTGAAATTTATTTGTAGAAAGCAGAGAAAATGAAATACTTCATTTACCCCATCTGACCCTGGGCGGAGCTTAGTCAATGTTGAGAGCTGAGAACCTCAAAAACTTTATTTTTTATTACATTAGACAATTTGTTTTAGTACCTAAATATTTTTTTCTGAGTATTAAGTATACTCAGAAAAAGATCATAATTATATTAAGTATAGATCAATCTTTATTTATACACCTGTTCCGAGAATATGTATCAGTTCCTAATTTAACAAAATAATTAATGATAAACATTTTGTGCGTCGCGAATCTAGAGATTAAAAGTTACTTCGGAAAACACATTCAAAGAATGTCACAAGTAGCAGTATCTAGTTATTGCGAATGGTACATAAAGAACACCTACAATGCGGGCAACATTGTAGTTTTAAGAAGAAAAACCACTAGAATCTAGTAACATTTTCAATGAAAGCAAAAGCAATAGCTTTATATCCGGAAATTAAAAATAAACAAAGAGGATAAACAATGGTTATTGTTCTATTTGTTTTATCCAGAACTTTCTATATGTGTCATAAGGTGTCATAAGTTTCTACTGTGATTTTAAATTACTAAAAATTTTGGTCTTTTTTTCGAATAACATCAAAATGCACTTACTTGTGCCGTTTTTCTAAACAGGGCAGATTAATTAGAATAGGGTTTTTGAGCAATCTCTTGATCTTATTGTACGATATTAGTATTTAGCCATAACATTCCGCCTTTTAGCAGAGATTATTGCGGAAAGATCATGCCTTTCGAATTTTGGAAAAATTTCACTACATCTTTCGAGGGTAAAATAGTTTGTATGTTGAAAGATGACCCAAATCGGTTCAGTAGTTCCATAGTTCAAAAAATATAATGGTGTGAATTAAAAAGTGAATTAATTTTGTTCGTAAAAGTTTATAACTATTGTTGGAACACTTTTTCATACGTATAGAAAATATCGGATTCTTCCCTCCGACTGGCAGCCCGTCGCTATTTTTTTGTTACGGATTTACAAATATAATGGAGTGTGAACCAGATTTTCAACACGGCAGATTATAGTAGTACAAACAAATAAATGAATGAAACCGTGCACCTACTAGTAACAAAAGAAAGGCGCGTTGCCCACGGAATGCTAATTGCAGAACCCACAGCATCATACCTCGCCGCAGAGTTGAAGCAAACGCTTTTATTTTTAAAGAGGCATATACTTAGGGAGATTACTTCGACATTTTCATCAGTGAGCCGACCGCAGGGTATATTATTTTAATCGACGCGGCACCTCCCTGTACCGTTTCCTACGTTTAGCTTAGTTAATGAATAATAAATAGGCAACCACTGACAGTGTTAGAAAAAACAAACGCGTTGCAGAAAGGAAAAATCAAGTAAGATAAATATTAATTAATAAATGTTTAATTCACATAAGGTCCATATATGTTAGCTTGTTTCTAGCCAAATATATATCGACACCTTGCGATTCAACTGGCGTAAAAGCCAAAAGGAGAAGAGAAGGAGAGGAGCTTCAGAAGAAGCTAAAAACGAAAAAAAAGGACCTACGATTTTTGATATACCCAAGCTTTTTGTTCTTATAGCTATTAAAAATTGTATAGATGAATAATCGCAATGAATCCCTGAAACTTATCCCCGAAGGATGGCCTTTCAGAACCGGTCGAATATTTAACAAATAAAAAATAGGTGTTCCTACAAACAGATAAAGCAAGGAAAAAGTTCGTTGTTACGATTATAAACCGTATCGTATAGTTAATTCTGCACATTGGAGAATTCTATTTTGTAGATGTACATGGAGTACTGCTCACATCTCTGGGCCGGCGCACGGAAATATCAATTGGACCAATTTGACCCATGCAACGCGAATTGTCTACGATCGCACCGCACTCTCACGGGCGGTTTAGAATCCCTCAGCGTTCGGAGAGACGTTACGTCTCTCTGTGTGTTCTACCGCCTGTACAATGGGAAATGCCCTGAAGAATTGTTCAATATAATTCCCACCTTCAACAACACAACCACAAGTTAAGTTAAGGGTTTCAACAACCACACATCCCCGACACAAGTGCGGTTCATCCGCATTTACTCGATTCGGAGGTGTCGCGTACTGATCGGTCCTAAAATATTTTTACACCGCCAGCCCGTCTTTCCATTACGATATGGGATTACGCTACGGATACCATTACGCTACGATATGGGATTCTACAAGAAAGCTGTGAATAGGATTTCGGCGGTGTACCAACATACCTTTCATAACAACATAACAACATACGTTGCAGGTGTCCACGGGTGGCGGTAACACTTACAATCACGTGGGACCGCTTACTCCCTCTAAAAAAAA
Source organism: Sesia apiformis (assembly GCA_914767545.1). Taxonomy (NCBI): domain Eukaryota; kingdom Metazoa; phylum Arthropoda; class Insecta; order Lepidoptera; family Sesiidae; genus Sesia; species Sesia apiformis. The sequence goes on along the minus strand of OU611967.1, from coordinate 9,578,559 downwards.
AACATTGCCGGCGGTAACTACTTACCATCGTGTGGCCCACCCTCTCGTCTACCATTGAAGAAAGACCAAGGAGGATAGTACAAACAAAAAGGTCAATTCTTAGCAGTGAGTGCAAGCAGGTTTGGCAGTGATTATTTTGATGTCTTACTTACATAGATATATATTTTTTTCTTTTTGCAGGAGGACCTCCTCATCCACGGAGACAGTGTGTACGACGTGATAGACAAGCAAGATCAGCAGACAGTACGAGCAGAGCTGTCCAGAGCCCCAGCTGATGGAGAAGACAGGGTCTTCCTGTGCAGAATGAACGTAGCAAGGAATGCTAGACGGCAGATGCGGTTCGGGGACCAAAAAGTAAGTGCTTTAGTCAATTATATCAATAAAATAAAAATTATGTAAATTTTTTGAAAAAGGACTATGACACCGGAGAAGTCCTATCGTTCTCATTTTTTTCCTAGTTTTGATTTCTGAATCCCTAAAAGCCAAACAGCATTTATACATGCCAACATCATTCAAAAAGGACGCACGATGGCCCGTCCACAGTTGCGTTGCCTAAATTTTAAGATTTAGAAATTAGATGTTGTAACAGTTTCCTAATTTCATAACACTCGCCATTCGTTGGGTGGGATAGGATAGAAAATAGATAAATAAATTTGGGATGAAAAGTTTCCCTTACCCTTATAGTCTTTTTAAATTCAAAATTCAAATTTGTTTATTGAAACAGTACATGTTATTGAACAGCTGTTATTGAATAATTTAAATTTTAAGTTTACTGATGTGTGAGATTATTAAAATTAGCTTAATTATGCCATCATTAATGTAAATATATTAATACATGATGTCAAGGCCGTATTTCACGGCAAATTTTTATTTTTGATCTATTCGATAGGATTGGATAGGATGGAATGGGAAGTCTTCCCATTTTATTATATACGAACTAGATAAACTTACCAGAATATTACTTCATACTTAATATGATTCATGTTCTAGGACAAAGATAGATTTAAATCACTAAAATTAAATAATGAATTAAATAAATTAATAATGTAAAATTAAAATCACGCTTAATAATTATCTACCTTTCTTTTCGAATTGATTCTGACAGGCCAATCAGAAATTAAGAGCGAAATAATTAGAGAGTTGTTACAGGAAAGTTCATTAGCGCGCTTTCATTGGCTCGATCACTGGGGCGAATTGAATCACTGGCCATTTACTGGGTCATGTTTATAACGTCACTCAAGTGAGGTCAGGTGACCTGTAAGGCAAGAGTGGAAAGGTTGTTTCTGGTGTTAATTACTTTTTGCATTTAATAGTAGATACGAGTACATTCGTTAATTTTGTAAGATCCAATTCAAAATATTAGATAACAGAATCACAGATAACAGAATGGTAAGGTAAATTACAATATGCCTACTATCGCTTACATGTTAAGATGTAAGGTCTTTATGTCGTAGCCTCAAAATGTGAGGCTACCGGGTATGACTCACGACCACGTGACACGTTACAGGCTGATATATATTTCCACCTTCCAAGTTTGGCATTACCATACCATCATCCTTTGTCTCTCTTGATATAGGTCTCTCCCAAGGTTCGCCACCATAGACGATATTTGGCTCTTCTCATTAAGCCACGAGGAACGTATTAAATTTGTCTGTCTTTTTTGTCATCGACATCCCAAACTGCGTTTCTGGATACTTGGTCTCAATTCAAGAACTCGTCTAAACGAGTTTGACATTATTATAATGTAAACGGATGACCGCCACAAGCACAATTAGCTGCTACCACACGCCCTAGGGAACTACGAGTATACTCCCTCTGAAGGAGTGAACCTGCCAACCCGCTTGGTCAGCGTGACGATTAAAGCCTATAATAGAAGATAGATAATAGAAGGCCTGGTGACGATGACGATGAAATGGATGACACTACAAATTAACCAGTTTACTTTCAAAACACTTAAGTGAATATAAAATTCTGCTTATTGTAGGCGGACTGGTCAATTGATAGCCCTCCATATACTCGTAATACTGCTTATTAAGAGCAATTGAAAGCTTACGCAGTGTGAAATTCAACTAGTTCCATAATTATTTTGTATTGGGTAATAAAATCATCTCCGCAATCAGATACGATGTCGTTAGGTCGGTGAAAGAGATTACTAGCGTCTGCTTAACTACGGTTAAATAATAAATCAATGAGTGTTAGATAATCTTTTGCCCCACAGATGTGTTATATCGTAAATGGAGCAATTTTAGAACCTTGTATTTCGAGAGATATGTGTCTCTTAGTATTATTATTATTGAGAATCAGGGGCTCCGCGAGACAATACAGTCAATACTGATGGTCTATTGTGATTCCGCCATCGTTTTTTATAGTTCGCTGTCAATGCCTATGGCCTGCAGATATCCCGGGGTAGTTTTAGCAGCGAGTTGTTGAATCTATTCCGACATTAGCACATGAGCACATGTATCTTTTGTACATCAAAAGACCACATTCAGAAGGCTGGTTGATCCATTTGGCGTTTAATCCTGCTTGAAACCGAATCTGCAAGTTTTGGTAACCTTTATTCCCGAATTAAACATAATTATGTTTGTTTAGCCTGCAGTGCTTCTTAAGGGCCCCAATGACGATGGAAATGTTATTCTAGCTCAGGTGTGTCTAGGTATGCCCGGAAATTAAAATTTAAACAATCTGGGTATATAAAATTGTCAGTATGCTCAGGACCTAAAATTTCAGCAACCTGTGAATATAAAATTTTAAAATTCTGGGTATGTTCAAAACTTTGAATTTTGAACTATCTGTGAATATAAATCTATCTATGAATATAACGACCCAATAATACAGTTGGTAATGCCCCTGCCTGCTGTGTAATAAGTCCTGGGTATACAAGAATCATAAACAACATTCTCGACCGATACGTTCTAGAACATCTCCTTGTGTAAATGACCCTTATTCACTATCACCCTTATTCCTTTGGAGGTACTGCTACGTTGCACAGTATCAGTGCCCTAACAATTTGTACCACGGCATAGTTACAAATGTAGCATTTGACGCGTCATTATGTTAATCCACACCCACATCGTCGTAATAAGTGGCAGCGAGATAGCGGGCGAGTGGCATGAAACACTGGGGAAATAACAGATATCTGCTATCCAAGTGGTCAATGTATACGATTAATAACTAAGCGCACGTGCGTTTCTTACTTAACTATTTCGCAGTATGTGAAACAATCAGTAGTTTTTCCTCGTTCAAGAGTTTAAAATACAGATGATCGTCGGGCACACGGTGCCGCTTGACCTAACGACTTGACAACTGGCAGTGTGATTGCGCTGAACTTTTTCCTTTCTAGCAACACCGCGTGCAACACCCGAGAAATATATTTGCCCACCTAATTTTGGTAGCGTGATTTTTATGGAATATGTGTTGATATTCGATAACTTTCAATCTCTGGTGTTTCTTTTTGTGGCCGAAGGCGGCAGACTAGCATACAGACCACCTGATGGTAAGCGGATACTGTTGCCCATAGATATCCGCGATACATGCCAACTTTAGTTCAAAATGACAAACGTTGGCACGCCCCCGGATGCGCTGCCTACTTTTGGAGATATAGGAATGGATATGGAGAAAGGGTTGGGAAAATGGGAAGGGATAAGATGGGAATGGGCTCTGGCACATCTCACTCACTACCGAATCACGTACATACATTAGGGAAATAAGATAAAGTGGGAAATGCAGTACATTTCAAGGTAGAATATAGCCTATAGGTAACCTATAGGCCTATAGGCCTATATAGGTAACTATATAGAATATAGTTGAATAAAGTTCAAGGTTTATAGCCTTCTGTGAGAGAGGGGTAACGTGGCGCTAACGAGGTGATTAAGAGCGCTCCCAGCAGCTGTTGGATTGCAGCGTGCACTCTCCCCCTCAAATTATCTAAAATTACAATCGATGTCCAACAAATTTTGTGAGCACAAGAAAAAATCATGTTCTTAGCGATGCAAGCAGCCATTCTTAGCGATATTATAACCAAAAATTATATCGGTAAGGACGAATTTCAACGTTATATAATAATAAAAAAAAAAGAATACCTCAACATTTCTAAACTACAATTTTGGCTGTCTCAATCAATCAAACAGTTACATAAATTTAATAATCATATCTGATATAATTAAGTATTTTATCCACATTCGTAATTATAATACTATTATTTAAACAAAGCATTGCCGTTACTCGAAGAATCGCTCGAGACAAAAATTCACGAAAACAACTCGGGATCCTTTTTGCACGATATTTGACGCTTGAGTGCTTTACATAAAAAATACTAGAAAAGTTATTCTACTGTTGTCTACGTGCATTGCGACTGCACCTAGAAGCACGTGCGTCTAAAATGTCGCACGTTTTTATAATTGATTGCCAGTATTGAAAAGCAATTATTCAGCTAAGTAGCGTTTAATTTTAGCTACAGTATCGCACACTGCGAACTCAAGGAATAACTATGATACTAAATCCGGAACGGGTTCAAAACTCGTTGCTAAATTTATCCTGCGCTGCTAAAATATCGGCAGGCCATAGACATTAGCAACGAACTTTAAGAATGATATGGTTCACAATAGATTAACAATGGTCACAGTGGTACGAGATTATTATATTGACTTGTAGAGCCCCTAATCCTCATTAATAATATTCAAAGTAAATATTTCAGAACACCTTTCCATACTGTTCACTGCTTACTGTTTATTAATAAAATATTTACTAGCGACATCGTGTCTTAATTTCACCTTAATATAAATTCAATCCAATATGATTAATTTTTTAAGCTTGTCCATTTATCATAACTTGTTGATATAATTGTACCTATTTGGGACTTCTGCGTCGATTCAAACCATATCCAAACGTACTTTTACTGAATTTGTAAATTGGACTTATTACTTTTATTAGGTATGTTAGAATGGAATTGTTATTATGCATACGTATTAGGGTGTCCCTTATTTTTCAAAGTTTTTATTTTCTAACGCATAGGTCTTAGTTTTGTTCATTTGCTCTTAAAACACTGGGAAATAAATTTTAACCTTATTTGGAGTACGATAACCCGTGCCGACTTGCATCGAATCATGTTCATACAAGTTGCGCGGAAGTAGCAGCGCGTACTGGCGGTATTTGTCATTTGTTCTCAGTTAGTCTCGTGATTAACACGCATTGTTTTACATTTAGAAGATGGCAATGGAATTAAGAAGCAATAAAAAAAGTATTTTCTTAGTTGGTGAGGTAAATTATCAAATAACAGGCGCAAAGTTACCTACCGTCTAAACGTCAAGTTCTTGCAGTACTTTTTTCTAACATTCGCGAAGTTAAATTGACTGTTAGTGAAAGCGCAAATCTCGTCATTCGAGAGTGTATTATATTTTGGGAAAAAGCTAGAATCTCTACCAGAGCTATACTTAAAACTTGTGGATCTTCACCATGCTTGGAGAGAGTTGCAAAAAAATTCCAAAAAAACACATAATGTTTACGAGCGCCGTGAGGAGGACTTTCAAAACAATTTAGATAATTTATTCGATATAGCACACGCCGATGCTGTGGAACGGATGAAAACAGAGGAAGATAAAATCTTTTTACAAAAACAAAGAGAACCAGGGCGTCCAGGATGTTTAGCGGGTGTAGACAAAAAGTTAGCTGAGAAAGAAGAAATGGCAAGACAGAGAAAATTAAAAGAAGAAATAAAAAAGACGTGAGCAAATGTGTTCCCAGAGTTTATCGTAATCTCTTACTACACAAGATTTTATACAAACGCAAGGACATCACGATCAACCTACCAGCTCTGATGAAAGCCTTGAGGAACCCTTGCCATCGACATCTCAAACGGTAAGTTCTGGAACTACTACAAAAAGAGGAAGGAAAGAATTTATCATGCCTAAGTTAGATGCAACTTTAGATAGATTTCAATTAAGCATAAGGGATTCTGTCTATATACTTCAGGCTGTAGTAGAAGCACTAGATCTTAGCTGTGATGATTTCCCGATAAACAAATCGTCCATTCAACGCATTCGCACACAGAGTAGAAAAGATAGAGCGGAATCTATAAAATCAGATTTTCAGAATAATATGCCTGAAATGGTGATCGTTCACTGGGATGGGAAATTATTACCTGGACTGGACGTGAGAAGTTCTAAAGAAGAACGCCTGCCAATACTTATTTCATTTGGAGAAAAGGAACAACTTCTGGCTGTGCCCAAACTGGAGAGCTCTTCTGGTCAAGATCAAGCTAAAGCTGTGTTAAACGCACTTTATGACTGGAACCTCGATGACAAAGTACAAATAATATGCTGTGATACAACTGCGTCTAATCAGGGCGATTGAAAGGAGCTTGTGTACTTTTGGAACAAAAATTAGACAGGGAATTAGTACTCTTTGCTTGCCGCCATCACGTTTACGAACTGGTTTAAAATGTGTGTTTGAAACAAAAATCCACCAAATCACAAGTAGGCCTGATATCCCAATATTCAAAAAGTTTAGAGATAACTGGAAAACTATTAATCCTGCTGCTATTGAAACATACACCGATATCGTCACACAACATTTTTGTAATACAACAATAGAAGAATTGTTGACATTTTATAATCAAGAAAGTTAGTAAATAGGTACTTATTTATTAAAAGAAGATAAAATTACAGATCAACCAGGATATTTTCTTTTGAGGGTCTCTTTTTTACAGTCTGGATACAGATTTCTATGCTCTTGCACACAGCATAGCAAAAATTGCTTTTGTTCTTCCTTTGCAGTGATCAAACCATGAAAATCTTGCATAAGTTTTATACCTCTTTCAGCTGTATCATTAACTGCCCTTAAAGAAATAACCTTTCTTTTTGCCTCTAAATAGGCAACATCTTCTTCCCACGTAGAAACGGGTTTCTGGAGGAAGTTCTCATCAATTTTTAATCGAGAAAATAAATTTGTGCTCTTGACAGACACAAAATCACTTAATAATTTTCCTGCAACAATAAATAAGGCAGTATTATTATCAGTTTAGTGAAAACAGTGTAAAAAATAATACTATGTATTCCCACTTACGATACAAATAATCAGACATATCTTCTTTCGATGGAATATATCTCTTCCCAGAATCATATAAACTCTCTCTTTGTAAGTTCATTACAATGTTTCTCTTGGTTTGTTCATCAACTTCATCATCAAAGAGTGATAAAACGGCAATTTCTTCTGACAAGTACCAAAGATGTTGACTAAACTTGCTCAGGGCTGCTTTGGAAATCAATTTGTCAACAGTTTCATATTCCTTAAGCCTCTTTAAAAAGCACAAATCTTGATTTGGTGCCTTCACCGGCAGACTACATCCAAACCATGGTTTCACATATATAACCGCACTGAATAAACAAACGTCTTGAAGTGCTCGTTTATCCCTGTCGCTAATTTTGAGCTGGGATTGCAACAAAACATATTTTTAAAGAGTAAATAGCTCTAGCCATCCACCTTGCTTGGTGCATCGCTCCGGGAGGTCGGATTTTAATTTTTTTCTCATTATCTCCTATATGGAAATTAGTACAATGTAAAAAGTATAATAATGAATTTTAATAACAATAACAATTCTCATTTACCTTAGAATTACTGACTCCTTTGACCATCTTTCATTCAATTGCGCTTCGTGGCATTCCGCATATAATAAATCAAATTGCGATAAAAATACCTGTAGTTATATTTTTCTAGCAACGTCTAAAATATATAATTACGAGTATAATATAAACATATAACAAATTTATTGTATCTTTATAGATTAATTTAATAGATCAAGAATCGAAATTGAAAACTTTAGCGTCTCAATAACTATCTAATCTAACTATTCAACTCGTATCAAAATAACTTATTTTTTAGAGCATGTCCCATAATTTGCTGGAGTTAAATGTGGTATTGAATCAATTGCCTACTATCTATCATTATGCTAAAGTTTTTCATACCAATACCACCAACAGATCCGCCCGCGAATCCCATGATGTTTTTATTTAAACAATGTTTATTCACATATTGAATGTATCAGTAAGGCGGCCAGCCTGCAGGCAGCGCATATCGACCGTATATTTTACACGACAGATATTATTGTGAAAATACTATTACGGGCACGCCTCTACGCTACATGAGGCGATATTGTGTGGTCGTATGGTAATGAAGTGGTATAAAAAGTGCTATGAAACACAAATTAATTTTAAATCGTTGTAAGCAACAGAAACGACACCTATAGAATAACTGACCAATCGGAATGCCTTTTGAGAACAGAACACAAAACGAGACACAAAATCCGAGAAATACCAAAGTGTCAAAGACTTTCTGATTCCCAAAAATGAACCTAAATACGAAGAATCCAATTGATATCAAATCGCCATTTAAATTACTACGTATTCTTGAGATACTAGAAGCTGAAGTAAAAAATTGACTGTTGTACAAAAAATGTTCTTGTCAATTGTAAGTTCATTCGCGAGGTATTGCCCTCCATTTCTGTTTTACACCGTTTCTAGTTTTTATCGCTACAAATAGTTTTACAATAACATCCTTATTAGATGTTGTTGAGCGTGTGGTGTCCGACCGGCATTAGAATAGCTCCACCCCATCTCTTCCCGTGGATGTTGTAATGAACGACTAAGAGATAACTAAGCCGCTAACACAAACTATGAAGAACCACACCTCTGAAAGTGTGGACTAGCCAATCCGCGTGGCCAGCGTGACATTTTAACGCCATACATCCCTCACGAGAGATACACCCTCAGGGGTACAAGACAATCTCACTATAAGACGCGCTCAAACATTAAATAGTTTTAATAGTAAAGTCAGTTCTTTTAGTACTTGCTTATCTACTCACTTTGTTTAAATTCTACTTTTGTCAATTCCATTTCCCATATTATGTATGTATGTGTGTATATATTTCTGCATGTATGTTTGTATTTACTCTAAGTAAGTATTTATGTATAAAATATAATTTATATTAAATTATATTATGTCGATTTGATATTATGAAAAATTGCACTATCTACATATTTTTGATATTGTTATCTGTTTTCTCGTTACCACCCAAAGTTAGCCTGGGAGAGATCGCTTTGACGATAAGGCTGTCTATTCTACTTTTCGTGTTATTTACTTAATTGTTTTCTTTGCAACATGTATTGGTGTACAATAAAGAGTTTATCTATCTATTAGGTCTAGTAGACTATCTTGAATTTACGCTAAACGATTGTTCATATTTCGAAGTATAAATAAACAACTAGTAGTTCTAAATATGATAATCCACAAATTACGATACATACAAGCTGTATGAGTGGACATAAATTGTCTTTGATAACTAGGCATTGAATAATAGCGGTTATAAACTAAGTGTATGAATATTTCAATAATCAAAGTAAAGTTGTATTGCAAATAAGTTCAGTAGTGTTATTTAAATAGGCTGTGTTACTTCCTTGGCCGTGTGAGTACTATAGTTACGACGTCGAAAGATTACCGATTTGACAGTTTATTACGACAACAATATTTTTGTTATTAATACGCGCTCTCAAAACAAAAATGCAAAAATGACAGACTTAGGCACTTTACACTAATTTTACACTAAACATAATTGTTTGGAACCCTAAATATTCTTTAATAACTAAGAAAACTATTAATTTTTTACAATCCGTGATGCGGTGCTACAATGTTACGTCGTGTGTCACTTTTTGTTTTTTAAAGATTGTGATGTAGTTCAAGATGCTGAATACCAATACCGGATATTTGTAACGTAGTCTAAGTAAAATGTCAGAAGTGGAGAAATTTACTAATTCGATTAATTTTGTGTGATTTGATTGCCTAACATTAAGTTGTGACGGAACCAGTAGGATAATTTACGATTAAGATCAATAATAAAGATTTTTAAAAATTGTATAACGTTAATTAAATCATTGCATTTTTTTTAAAAATATTACGGTAAAAATTGGTGTAACTATTGATGTAAAACACCGGTATGTTTATTCTTCATCATGAAGGTCGTTCCATATTACTTAATAAATTTTAAAAATACCTACATATTAAGCAATATTAATTTACACAACAACTATCGTCACCCCAACCTGCACTAGCGCCGCCATTTAGTGGCTGCAAAACAGTCAGTTTATGTTTCCCGCGTTCCACGAACTACGTTCCCCTAGTATTTGCCATTGTGTGGTATTCAGCCAATGCCGCGAGCCTATAATTAAATTACAGGAGATACAAAAACACTTTTCAACATCAATAAAAAAAAATTGGCCAATCTGAAAGTGAGGAAAATGTGTTACGGATACCAAAGAAAAAGAGAAAAACAAAATCCGTGATGGTTGTTGACAATTTTGATGCAGACGCTATCAGAAATTATATTTACAATTATAATTCAAGAATTTAATTTTCGAATTAATGGATTTAATTTAATTCAAGTATTTAGTAGAGGAAAAACGGCATTGTCACAAATATTAAAAAAAGATTAGCTTTGAATACAAGAAAACTGACAAGAGTAAACATCACAAATCTCTTTTCGAGCACTAGAAGCATTCATACCTTTGTCGGAAAAAAAATGTAAAATATATCAAATTTTCTCCTTATGAACTTCCATTTTAAAATTGTTAAAAAATATGAAAAGATAAAACATTTAACTTGTAATTTCAATAAGGCGACATTACAAAAAATTCAGCTGTCAAACAGTAATTCACTTTCCCGCCAGTGACCAGTGTTGCCAGAAATATAGCACGCTAAAGTTATACGTTTAATAAGGCCGCGAACTATTTCAACTACCTATTATATTGCAGGTTACTCAGCTCGCCACAATACGGCTCCGCCATTCAGAACTAATAAAATGTTGAACCTGCTAAAAGTAGTCACAAAAAAGTGAAAGTAGTTGGAAAACAAAAAAAATAATTTTGGATGACTATGACCGCGATATTAGTTCCATAGTTAGTTCGCGATTTCATAGTTGATAATGAAATAATTATTCAAGTAACTGATAGCAAGGACGATAGCAGTAGTGCACGTGATTCTGGTTCAGAATAGTGTAAAATACTCATTAAAACATATTATAATCACTACGTTACGGCACTTTTTCTATTTCCGTATTCCCTATTCTATCACATCCTTAGATATTTATTGTCTTATTTTATTTATTTATCTGTTTAATTATACATTAAAATGTTTTATCCAGCTATCTGTCTACTCCCCTACAACTTCATGTCCTGTATAGCCCAGTTTGACTGCAACATTCGAAATAGATGAGTATCAACCTGTCAACCTTGCCCCTTTATACTACTAAACCTCTCCTAACCACATGACGCTCATTTGCGGACTCCATTTACTACACTTGAGTCGATATCCAGGCATCTGTTGATGAAGTTAAGAAGGACGGCTACTAATGAGGCTTATCGCCGCCTGCGCTGATGACACAGCCGATGTCTGCGTGTGCTTACACGGACCTTGTTAAAGCTCGTGTGATTACTCGTCTTGTATTCTAGCCATTCTAAAATCTATCCTATTTTTGTCATATATATGTGACATTATCTGAGAGAAGGTACCGTATTGTCTGTTCTAGTATCCGAGATATTGAGACTTTAGTGGAATCTTCCAAAACATTTTTTTTAATTACTTTATCTTTGAAATCACATATTAGAGCATAATTCTTCAATGACATTTTAAGTTAGAAATCTTAACGAGTCAATAAGTCCATATCAACAGTAAAGTCCTTTTGCTCATATACTCGTATTTGCGAATATTGGTGGAGTATAATTAACAAGAAATGGTTATCAATATCAATGATTGGTAATCTGAATATCTAAAGTCTAAGTCAGCTCTTTATAAGTATACAAATGAAAAAGTCAATCACAGTTTTAGTACTTACGGTACTTAGAGAAGCAAGTGTTTCTTAAAGTAGCAAAGAGGTCATTTAGACCTTTGGCTCAGAATAATCGTCAATAATACTTACTTCATTTATAGCGCCGTGCACATCAATGTCCTGTTTCATATTAACAAAAACTCAGAGAAAAAATTAACTTTTCACAACACATTTTTATATGTATCTATCTATCTTTGAAAAACACGTTAACAAATAAAGAACAAAAATACTTCTATATGTTTGTAATATTCAAGAAGATCTCATTAAAAACTTCCATTTACAAAAAGGTACCTAAATCTCTGGCAATACAAAATGAAAATTCTTGTTCACTTTTTCAAACTTTTATTTTCGTTTTCATAATAAACGAACTCACTCAAAGTATCATCATCACTGTCATTATAACGGGCGCTCAGTAGATCCATCATTTCTCGATCCTTAATCTTCTGTTTATTTCCACGTTTTCTTCCCGGGAAGAACAATATGCGCAGACAGGCATATACTATAGTTGAAAACGTCAATCCGACTAGTGCAAATAAAATTGAATCTATCACTGTCCAATCGTGTTCTTCAACTACTTGTACTTTTTCTTTGAACGTCTCCAATGTAAGTAATCTTTTTGTGTTCCCTTCAAATTCTTGATCTGTTAGACTATTGTGGACATCTTTAGCTAGTTGTACGAATACTGTTCTATCTAGCCAATCAGCTAAATCATCCTTCCCTATCTGTCGTAACCTACGTTCCACATCAACATGACTCTTGCCTTTACCTTCCCATGTGTTCAATCCACTATTCCAGTTGATCAGGAGATGAAAACAAGATATGTTTTTTGGTAATGTGCTTTCTGCAACGGACAATACTTCCGGAAGTTCGTAGGAATCGAAGTACAGAGATGCAACAAGTTTACGACATTCTTTTAACGTTAAATGATTGGTAATGTACACCCACTCAGCCATATTGACATCTATCGTACATTGGATACTAAAGAATTGGTAAAATAATAGGAAATGCAGACGGTTAGCTAACATAATTGGATAATAAAGCAAAAATGCTTCTCATAATTTACTTTTAAACAAAAACATAATCAAATGGATAAAATGTCAGTTTGACATGGAGTTGATATAAAAATATGTTTGACTATACAGACTACGGCATAAGCGTGGCATAAGCAAAACACTGTTGCCATTATCATACTTCTTGTTTTGTAACTTCTTAGTAAATCGAATATTAGTAATATCTGCCATTTTCGCTTGTCTGATGGCTTTACAGTTGATAACATCCTTCTGCAGGGCACAAGCCTTCTCTAGTACATACACCTATAGGGGCTTCGGGCCATATTGTACCCACGCAGACCCTGTGCGAATTTGTGATTACACATGCTCCAGATTTTTTTGCCGAGCATACGGGTTTCCTCGCGTTGTTCTTCTTCACTATCGAGCTCGTGATATTTATTTTAACTTTTTTTTGTACTTAAGTAGAAACTAAGTGGTACAGACTGACGAGGATTTAAATTCACGACCTTACGAATAAGACTCAAGAATAAATATCCTTAGACTATCACCGCTCTGTAAATTTATACTCAAGTAATAATGGCGGTTAAACATTTATATACATTAAAGACCCTCTGGTTCCACTTACGTGTTTTCTTACGTGTTACAACAACGTTGAACTAAAATTGGTGTTACGAAACGCTTTTAGTACTAATGGTTTTGCGGGCACGAGCCGCCATATGTTGACGAATTTTGCAGTTATTGATCGTTGGTGAATAAAGCCTTTATCGTAGTGGTAATTGTAATTATAAGAGTTATTGTATTTCCAAATTTACAAAAAAATATATTTAAGGCCAGTGTAGCATAACAATTCGGGCCAGCTGGAAAAGTAAAATTAATAATAATTTGTTTTTCGCATGTAATGGGAACAGTGACCAACGCTTTTATCGTCCACAGCTGGACACGGGCCTCCGTATGTACATTGTCTTGTGTATGAGGGATGTATGGCCCTAAAACGCTGGCCAAGCGGATTGGGGAGTTCATTCTTTTAGAGGTGGTCTAGTTCCTCGGGGATTGTGGTAGCGGCTTTGTTATATCTTAGTGGCCTTTTACGACACTCACGGTCAAAGATGCCGACTATCACCAAACGTCCGATGAGCGTAGAATAATAATTGTCACAAATGAAAAAGGAAAATAATGAATCCGGTAAATAGTGTCGATCAGCGGAGCATAAATCAATTAAATTTTATTAAAATTAGATTTAATATTAATTTCTTAGGTGTTAGATATAATCAGCAGTGGACGTGTGGATAAATTAGGTGCTTATAATGATGCGTGTAGTAAAATCTCCATCTTGGCTTCAGCCAGTACCATCTTCGAGGAGACAAAATTTGTCATTCACACAGTAAAAAGTTTTCAATATTGATTCAATAAATCTATTGTAGCAGACTCATGTCTGTTCATATATAAATAACAATAATAATTTATTTCAAAAATACATCCATAATTATGTATTTGTAAAAATGATAATTATATGTTATAATTAAATAATATTTACTTATTATTCGCATTTTGATGGATTTCAATTCAATTCATTCATTCAATTCATTGGATGGCCAATGTTTATAAAACAGTCTTAAGTCCTCGGCCATCGATGATATTGAGTATAATCCAGTTATCGTAGCCACTAGTTTGTCAAAACTTAGATCTGTGGTTAAAACCACAATAAAAAAATTATCAATAATAACAATTGTCGCGAAAGCTTAATCCGGTAAAAAGGTGAAATAGCGATGTTTGCAAGTGTTTGCTACTCTATTACTGATAATACGATCAAAATGATATTACTAACATTAGTAATTACTATACTAACATTAGTGATATTATGTATTACTAGTGGTGCACGCGACTTCGCTCCCGTGAACTTTAGAGTGATTCCCGTGGGAATCTTATAATGGATCTGGATCATAGATATGGGAATAGACTAGATGCCACTACATTCGTTCTTATCAATGAAACATTGTTGGCAACTTCTAGGGAGTAGGGGGTGCAGCAGATGCCCCCATCTTAATTAAAAAGTCAAATTTGAAATTAACCTACCTACGTAACGTACCTACGTACTACATAATAAAAATGTTCCATTTTCAAAAGACATATAAATAAAAGAATTCGAAAGATACTCAACAGAACACTATTAGACTGTTAACGTGTCTGCTCTAGAGTATTTGTATAACATATCTAGTATGTATTCTCAAATCTAAGATCTAGATATAAGCTATTATTACGTCAAGTTCCTTTACAAATCCAAATTTTTTTGTTTTTGGCTATGTCTCATTAGCACTTTACACTGCAATAACCTTTTTCAAAAAAGATTTCATGTACAGACACGGCTCTGTTACGATTTTATTATATAAACCAGCGGTGCTTGCGCCGCGTGAACTTGTGATTCCCGCGGGAACTCTATAATCGATCTGGATAAAAAGTACCCTTAATGTTAAGACCGGCACATATCAAGTTTCAATAAATTCCGCCCCGTAGATTTTGCGAGATGCGCGTTCAGACAGACAGTCAAGAATTCAAAAACAAAATGGTTTGGGCTCCATACCGTTCGTACTTTAAATATCAAGCACTTTTTATAAATATTTCATGTACAAATTTTATATTGATAATGACGATTAGTGTCGAGCATTAGTAATTTAATGCGATTAATGAATGTTCCCATAATACCAATTTAACAAAAATTATGGTTAAGAGCCGTTTACAATGATTTTGTAAATAGCCCGATGTAGAAATAAAATAAAGAGTTGTAAATAAAATAAAATTCTCATTATTCAGTATAAGAAATCAATTAATTTCTTTTACTATCTCTTGCTTAATTAATATAACTAGATCGCGACCCGACGCGAAAGAATTTAGTTAAATACAACAACCGACCCACTGTTACTACGAATGCAATTAATCAAAACCAAAGGCTTTCTCCTCATCAATTACGGGCCAAAGACTCACATTATGTCCCAGTGCGGTCACCAAAACCATCGATCACATAATCGTCTACAAAACATAAACACATTTGAATACATTAAAAGTAATTCAACTCGACAAACGTTCGTTTGCGTTTGTTAGGAGCATTACGACAATTGGTGAATCGATTTCCTACAAAATAATGACTTACATTAATTATTATTATTATTAATAATTTCAGTGAATTTAATAATTAATTAATAATTTTATTTCAGACCACAAGATCTATATTTCAGTCTATCATTAATGTCAGTAACAATTTTAATTTAAAGACTATGTTAGTACTTATTATTAAGATTTCATTACTAATTTTATATATACAGATATATAGTACGCGACAGAGGGGGAGTGCGGTTGAGGTATGAGTTTAATCGCTTCAGTTATTTAGTTTTATTCTTTGAAATTAAAATATTTTACATACAAATATATCAATTTACAATAGTAAATATTAGGGGTTAAAGTATTAAATTGCCGATTTGTACTGAAAAATTAAAACTCGTTTTTTTCTAAAATGTAACATATTTATTTAATCAAAATATTTACCCTCATTATCTATACATTGTTGCCATCTAATCGGAAGTTCATTTATGCCTTTGTGATAGAACTCTGGGGATGTAGATTCGACAAACTGTGTGAAAGCATTTTGTACTGCCTCTTGGGAAGAAAATTTTTTACCACGTAGAAAATTGTCCAAATCACCAAAAAAATGGTAGTCCGTTGGAGCAAGGTCTGGCGAGTACGGAGGATGACGTATGGTTTCTAACTGCAGCTCCTGTAGAGTTACAACGGTTTCTCGTGCAGTGTGAGGTCTTGCGTTATCATGGAGCAATAATGGTGAAGATCGATTCACGAGTCGGGGCTGTTTCATTGCTAGTTTCGCCATCATTGTTCGAAGTTCGGCACAGTAAACATCTGCTGTTATTGCTTGACCAGACCTGAGAAAGCTATAGTAAATAACACCATGAATAGACCACCAAACAGTTACCATTACCTTTTTATTGGTAAGCTTTGCCTTAGGGCACTGTTGCGGCGTTTGACCTGTGGTCAGCCATTGCATTTTTCGCTTTCGGTTATCGTAAAGAATCCACTTTTCGTCACATGTCACAATTCGATCCAATATTCCTTCATTTCTGTACCGATTCAACAAGGCAACGCAAGTTTCAATGCGCGTTTCTTTCTGCAGATCAGTCAAATCATGAGGCACCCATTTTTCATATTTTTTTATCTTATTGATTTGATGCAAATGAGTCAATATTGTAGGTATTGTAACGGAACGTTGTATATTGTAACGTTAAACCATGCCGCTAATTCCTGGGTAGTTTGACTCGGATCGGCTTCCACCATCTCCTTCAATTCAGCGTTATTCACCTGTGTGGGCGATCTTCCACGTGGTTCGTTCTTCAAGTCGAAGTTTCCATTACGAAAGCGTTTAAACCAAAAACGTACGGTTCGTTCATTAGCAGTCTCCTCTTGAAACGCAGCATTGATATTGCGAGCCGTTTCTGCCGCGTTAGTTCCGCGTCGGAACTCGTATTCAAAGATTACTCGGATTTTCGAAGTATCCATCTTTCCCGTCTAAGCTGAATAAAAAAAACAATTGAAAGTCTAAAATCGAATGTTGCACATTTTTTAAAACAAGAACCTCATAGGTATCATGTGAAAAAAGTTTCACTCGAAAATCTCACACCATGAAGGTTTTATGTCAATTCAAAGTATCTATTACTATAAAACGGCAATTTCATACTTTAACCCCTATTATTAATTAAAATTGTCAACAAGTACCCACCAACCTAACATTGTTTTTACATCTCTAAAACATTCCTTGAAACCGCACTCCAGCCCTGTCGCGTACATACACACCTATATATTTTACGTCATAGACACTGGCTGTCGCCGCCCCTCACCTCTTGTACGATGCAACGTGCGTCTCCACCCAATGCCTCAATATCGGGCCATCCACCGTCTCTGCGAAGATCCTCAGCAGAGTGTTAGCGCTGCCCCGCACCCTAGACATCAGTGATGCGCAATATGGCAAAGAAATCAGCCAACCAGTCGATCGCGATCGACCGATCGATCCCCATAAACAGACCGGTCGATCGTGAAACGAAATTAAATTTTTGGGCGGTATCAAAATTTTTGTTAATTTTGACATTATGAAATTATACTCTTGATTTTGTTAATTTGACAGAAGAAATGAAAGCACAAACGTCTCATTCTTTTTTTTTGTTATCTATCGATATTAATTTTACTATCATATTGTTGATCATTCATAAAAAGCTATCTAATTATTGTTATATTTATCACAATAAAGCACAATTAAGTCGATCGCAAGAGGCCAGATTTTTCAAAGTAGAACACTGTTGTAAACAAGTTGGCCACCCCTGTTGTATTAGATATACAGGGCAATAAGGATTTTTGCATGTAATTGAACCATAGAATGCACGTATAAAAAGACTGGCGGTATGTCTTAAATAATGTTATTTTAATTTCTTTAGAGCAATGTACAAATCAGCGGCCCAACATACTCGTATTACATCTGACCGTCAGCGCCCTGCGCTCCCTTTCCATGTCTATATACCAGTATACACTAGCTGTGCCCGGCATGCTTTGCATGCCCGGCAATTTTTTTGCACATAATATATATATACATAATATCTAGCATATGTCCATCTGGAATAACGTACCTTTCAAATGGTGAAAGAATTTTTCAAATAGGTGCAATGGTTCCGGAGATTACCCTCCACATACACACAAACTCACAAAATTCCCACTCTCTCTCTCTCTATTACATTATTATTATTATTATAGATTAATTATTTAATTAAAAAAAACAATAAAGACTTATTACAAAAATCAGTACGCCATTCAATACACTAGATCAGCTATACTCTAAGTGTGTTCCGCGGAACCCTAGGGTTCCGTGATACCTCTGTCGGGGTTCCGCAAGAATTTAGAAATAAAAAAATCAAAACACCTCTCTCTGGTCGCTCCGCGGCTGTGCGGACTCCGCGGCCGCGCGGAGACAAAACGCTATGAATGTTATTTATTTATTTATTTGTATTTGTATAAGCTTGTGTTACATTAGCTGGTACAATATCTCATAAGTTTGGTCTCAACAATTTTATACTTGTACAACGCGTTCGCTCTAAGTTTGCCGGTCTGTGGAATGCGCGTACCCTCCCCCACGTGACAACAAAACTTATAATGTGTCATAGTTTTACCCAAATATCTAACGTACACAATTTTTATTGTTACAATTAAATAAAAAATTTCGAACGTCATACACTCATACCTATCGCCAGCGGCAAACTTAAAACGAGCGGGTAGTATACTTGTAAGCGCTCAGTCTCTTTGATAAAAGCCGCCTCTGAATTAGACGCTATAGTTGTCAACTAGCGACTTTCGTCTCTAACTTCAAAGGATAAAGTCGATATTGTTTACAACGCTATTTTTAAATTTCTGTTTTTATTTTTGCTTTTTGTTTATCAAAGGTGCCGACTCGAGTATTTTCGAGAATATTTGAGATCGAGTCTAGGACTAAGTATAAAAGCGGCGATCGCGCGTTGGCGTCGTCAGTTGATGATTAGCGTTCGGAGCGATAAGTTACTACCTACTTACAAGCTCGCTAGCGAGAAACTAGTGTTCATTGTTTTACTGCCTGCTGTATTCTGTTGTCTCAGTTTTATACATTTCTTCCCTGTAGGTTCTAAATTTAGTCTCTTATACGCAGTAACGATTGTGCATTATTTAAACCCCACTATCCTGACTTGTAACATTATAAATAAAGAAGAATGGAACGTTGGCTTAAAGGTGTTAAACGTGTTCCAACAACATCTTCTAATGACGCTGAATGTTCAAAAGCAATGCGCGCGGAGAATTTAGCAATCACCGATCCAGAAGATGATGCCACGAGTGCCACGACGTCAAGCTCGACGGTTTCAAAGACGAAAAAAAGGAAGTATGATGAATCTTATATCAGTTTCGGATTTGTTGATTCCAACGGCTCACCTCTCTGCATGCTCTGTAGTAAACTGCTTCCTAATAGTTCCATGGCACCTGCCAAATTGCGTCGACATTTAGAAACCGTACACCCCGAGACTAAAGACAAGAATAAAGAATTTTTTGTTCGCAAAAAAGATCAGTTATTAGAAAGTCAAAAAAATATGATGCATGTAACACAAACTACCAACGAAAAGGCCACGGAGGCATCATACTTAGTTAGCTATCGCATTGCACAAGCAGGTGAAGCGCACACTATCGCTGAGAAATTAATAAAACCATGTGTATTAGACATAACAAAATGTATGCTTGATGAAAAATCTGCAAAGCATCTTTCTACTGTTCCGCTATCAAACGATACTGTTTCACGACGAATCCATGATCTGGCAAGCTACGTCAAACAAGAACTAGTTACACGTCTACAAAATACACGATTCGCTTTGCAAATGGACGAGTCGACTGATGTCGCTGGTTTGGCTATCCTGCTGGTTATTGTGAGATATCCATATAAAAGTTCTTTTGAAGAAGACATGCTTATGTGTTCATCGCTGCTTACAAACACTACCGGGGAAGAAATTTTTAATAAAATAAATATATTTTTTGAAGAACATAATCTCAGTTGGAACAATTGCATTGACATTTGTACAGATGGGGCCAAGGCGATGACAGGTAAAACAACAGGAGCAGTGTCACGAATGAAAAATAAAGCGCCTAATTGTAGTTCCAGTCATTGTATTCTGCATAGACAAGCACTTGCGATGAAGCAAATGCCGTCTAATCTAAAATTAGTTATGGATGAAGCGGTAAAAATAATTAATTTTATCAAATCACGACCACTACAATCCCGATTGTTCTCATTATTGTGTGAAGATTATGGCAGCAAACATAAAACACTGCTGCTCCATACAGAAGTGCGATGGCTGTCTCGGGGAAAAACTTTAACAAGGCTATTTGAACTTAGAGCCGAGTTACAAATGTTTCTTTCAGCAGATACTTCTTTTAATTTGAAGGACCGTTTGTATGATAAAACTTGGTTGTTCCGATTGTCTTTTATGGCGGATATCTTTCAAAAACTTAACGAATTAAATTTATCGTTGCAAGGTAAACAGACAACAGTGTTTCAGGCCTATAATAAAATAACTGCTTTTAAAAGAAAATTAGATTTTTGGATCATTTGCATTGGTAAGAAAGAAATAGAAAGTTTTACGTTACTCAGTGAGTTTGTTAGCGAAAACGACTCAGAAATGTTTGAAGATAATGTGTTTGAAGAATTGGTCCAATATCTCAGTTCGATGCGCGCATCTTTTGAAAAGTATTTTCCCGAAGAACACAATACAAAAATTAAAGTGAACTCCTGGATTCATAATCCTTTTTTACCCAACTTGGAAAAGCCTGAAAACATGTCAAATGAGATATATGAATCTCTTTTAGAAATGTCATCAGACACAAGTATGGAGTCATTGTTCAAAACGACGCCTCTTAATGATTTTTGGTGCAGAATCCAAGATGAATATGCAATGCTTGGCCAAATGGCTCTGGATATTCTTCTCCCGTTCCCAACTACATATTTGTGCGAAACAGGATTCTCTACCTACGCAGCCACGAAAACAAAATATCGCAATAGACTGGACGCCGAAGCTGATATGAGACTCCAACTTTCTTCCATCAAACCTGATATCAAGCAATTGATGAAAAATAAAAAACAGTTTCATACCTCCCACTAGTTAGATTTTTTCTTTTTTAATGTTTTCTATTATTGTCCTTACCAAGTGGTGAAGTAAATAATAATTAGTAACTGATACATTGTACTTTTATTATGCTGATTAATATAGAATACACTTATAAAAATAATTGTTTTATTGTAGGGTTCCATCAAGTATTTTGCTTCCCAAAAGGGTTCCGTCATTTAAAAAGTTTGAGAACCACTGCACTAGATAATCATTCTACGAATGAATGAATGCTAATTCTTTATGGCATTGCTGTTGTAACTACATATATTAATTACGAGTACATTAAACATATAATGGCATATACAGAAGCAATATCGCTTATCGCCTTATCGCTAAAAGCGAACTCTTCCAGGCCACCAACGGGTAATGAAACGACTTAGAGGAAGAAGTAGGCTATGCATTCTACGATTACCTTAGAGTAATATGCAAATAGGTCTTGGAATACAATAAATTCAAATTCTAAAGTATAACTCTCCAAATAAATTGTTTATGTAGGTGGTTTTACAATAACGTTTTGTGTGAGAATTTAAAAAGTATACCATATATTTGGAGTTTTTTCTATATCTAGTAAATATATATTACTAGATATATTTTAAGTATCAGAAGCGTCAAGTGAAATATTATATAAATATACGCATTTAAAACCCCTAGATCTAGACTACACTTGAATAAATATGTGAGCAAAACGTATAAATCTTAAAAAAATATTTGTTTAGTATTAATTTAAGAGTATTTCAACCTTATAAAATGTTTTATATTAAACATCATAACTCATGGACAAAATTCCCAAATACGGACAACCTATACCGAAATGTTACCATATGCATAGATAAATTTATCGGAGTATACATTAAAATTCCAACCATATATCTTCAATATAGAATCTAATGTAACGGTATTGGTATTTCTAACTATAGCGTAATTCATTTTTGTGTGGCGTACAAGTCTAATCGCAGTACATTTCTTGACACAAAACATCATAAATGTTGAACATCATTATACAATGACAAAAGAAGCTTGTGCAACTACTTAAAATGTATGATCTTGGTACAGTAAGAAGAAAAAATGAAATTATAATTTATTTATTTGCAAAACAATATTAAAATTTATTATAGTCTGTTTCACATTCACTCAATAGTATTTCATCTTTAGAACATGTAAAAATCTACATTGAAATCATATTCAATTAAAATTAATAATATAATGACATTTTTACGCATTTCATATTAATAATAAATAATTAGACTACAGTACTTATTTGGAATATGTAAATATACTCGTAAGAAAATATACGAATATACTTAATATAATATTCAGAAAAATATACATGCCGCTTCTACACATTATTATTATTTAGATAAATGAAAAAACATAAAAGAAGAAACCGATTTTCAAAATTGCATTTAAAAATTTCTACAGTCCGAATTAATGCGCAAATTTCAATGAGTTCCAATTACAAAATGATTTGGTGGTATAAAAAGTTCCAACAAGTGAATGTACAGAACATACGCTCCAGTTATGTTTGCTAACTGTACCGATCAGTTCCACTGCAACCTTATTCCACATTACAATAATCGTTTAGATCATTTCTCGACAAAACATAACTCGTAATAGCACCAGGTACCTACCTGCCATACTTTTTGTATGAGTTCAGCATTTATGATGATAGCACAGCACATTCAACGTGTGTGTTAGAATTGTTCTACAGATGTTTTCTTTTAACTGAATGGAAGTTATTTATTTACTCTTCCATACCAATATTTCTTTCATTTTATTTTATTTTTTTATATCTTTTTCTTTAATAGATTTGATATAACTCTCACATGAAATTTAGAATCTTTAGACGTCCGCAAAATTGTTAGTTCCCACTGCGTCTTTTGCCGCTTGTATAATGAGGAATGTTTTGAAGAGTTTTCCAATCTGATGGTAACTTGCGCTATTTACATGGCATATTTCATCTTCTAAAGACAATGCCTCCTTTGACAAGGAGTTTCTGCGTACAGTGTGGACTTTAAGACAGTTTATACAGCGATCCTGAAAGTTTTAGAAAGGATTGGCACCTGAGCTAACATGGAGTAACATGGAGTTCTTCAAGAGATTTGTGAATAGGATGTTGCATGATCGGAAATGCACCCGCAATCCTCTTGGTATTGCAGGTGTCCATGGCCGATGGTGGCCACTTACTTTAATAATGGCCTCATGTCTGTTAGCCACCAATACTAAAAAAAATATATATTGTATAATTTTAATATTTCTTTTTTATTTATGGGCGAAGGCGGCAGACGAGCATACAGTCCACCTGATGGTAAGTGGATACTGTCGCCCATAGACATCCGCGATACATGCCAACAGTAGTCCAAAATGACAAACGCTGGCACGCCCCCGGATGCGCTGCCTACCTTTGGAGATATAGGAATGGATTTGGGGAAAGGGTTGAGAAAATGGGGAGGGATAGGATGGAAATGGGCTATGACACATCTCACTCACTACCGAAACACGTACGTACATTAGGGAAATAAGATAAAGTGGGAAATACAGTACATTTCAAGGTAGTCTTCTATGAGAGAGGGGGTTATATTTGCTATTAGTCTGTCAGTGTCAGATAGGATGTGATTTGCCCAAGTAAAACACAACACATAAATTATGTATTTTAATCGGATTTCGATCCCTACCTAGAGTTAACGGGTAATAGGCCATTATTTGATTTAATGTACCTCTTTACCAACTTAAAAATCACAATCGTAGCTTTTAGATCAAACATTAACACTATCAACGTCAAAGGTATTATATGTATTGTTGATGGAAAGGTCACGTGCATCGCAATCCTGTATAGTTCTGTACAATGGATGAGTGTAAACTCAAGTCCTGAGGGTGCATGACTTGCAGAGCTTACAGGACACACACACAGATACACACACAACCAAATACACCCACACAACAAACACACAAAAGCTAACATATGCACTTACATTATGTTTCGATATTTTCTATACTACGTTATTACTGTGAAATCTGTAATTGGCTATACCACTGCTTTTATTACCTGAATCAAATTTATACTTCAGGTAAAGCTTGTACATTTCTGTAAATGTAAATAAATAATGTAACATTGCGTAAGATCAAAGCTTTATTGTCTATCATTATCTATACTAATATAATAAAGAGAGAGTGCGAATTTTGTGAGTTTGTGTATATGTGGATGTTATCCATCTCCGGAACCACTGCACCTATTTAAAAAATTCTTTCACCATTTAAAAGGTACATTATTTCAGATGAACAGAGGCTACATATTATCAATATATATATTATGTGCGAAAAAATTGCCGGGCATACGACGCATGCCGGGCACAGCTAGTATTATATAACATTATGTATTTCCACAACAACAGGTCGCATAAGTGTGCTTGAAATACTACATTTTTAAAACCGTAGTAGATTTCACCAAATCATACATTAATATCCCTTTCAATGGTACACATTAACACCTTGTACGTCTAATATCGTTTTCATTTTCAATGAACTCACAATAGCTTCATTGACGGATGCAGACGTCTCCTTTGTGGTTTTTATATCAAAGTTCCTTGTGTAATAAGCAAGTCCACGAGCCGTTCCACCTACCAAATTCCTTCTATTTTCATCCTTAAAGGTAAGATTAAAAGGTTGTATAAATGTATCTCAAAAGATTTTTGAGAGAAAATATAACTTTGTAATGCGTATTGCGACTTTGGCCTTAAAGTAAATATAAATATGAAAGGTCGATAGTAATAACCACGTATTGATAGGTTAGTCATCAAACTTTTTGTATCATATATGGATCCATTCAATGTGCAGTCAAATTGACAATATTGTTGTCGGATTTAGAAATCGATACTTGGTAATGGAAATCAGATTATTAAAATATGTATTATACTAAGTTCATGCTTGTAATGAAACAACCAAGTTATTACAAGCCAATAACCGTTTTCAAGAGTAATTTATCTTTGTTTAAGATTATTTTTTTATACCACAGAAGGGTGACAGACGTGCTTACAGATTACCTGGTGGATACTGTCGCTCGTGGACCTCTACGGTACATGTCAGAGAATGGTTGGATGGGAATAGGGTCTGGCATATCTCACTTACTACCGAAACAGGTACGTACGGAATAAGATATAGTGGGAATAAGTGGGTTAGGTTTAGGTTGTCCGGTGGCAATAAAGAAATAGAAAGTTGGATTCCATCAACTTTCTCATGACATTCTTTCAGTTATTCAGTTATTCAAAAGTATGTAGTTCGTTTTGTTGATCATGGTTTGCTGCTCATTTGGTATTTTTGCTGACTATTTATTAATCTTAGCTCTATAAATTCATTCTAGCGATATTCAAATGTCAATTACCAATTACCCAAGTGGGTATAGCTTCTATAGATACAGTAATATCAAAGTCTGAAATTAAATTACTTTCTTAAAATATCAATTCACACTTCTTATCACAAATCTTATCTGACCTCAACACTTCTAGTCAAAATCTAGCAGGATCCTACTCGTGACTGTGCTGTCAAAAAAAATAAATAGCTATTACAGCCTTCGCCTTGACAGATTGACATTGTGACACCGAACTATTGCCGCCATAGAAATAATTCGAGTAGAGTGGGCACGATGTATCAGGTGGGCTCATTTTGATATGTACCCTTTGTACTATTGCGTCGTTAAGTTTCGTTGAATTAATAAAATAAATAACAATTAATAATCCACGAATCAATCGTTGTTTTTAAAGGCAAGTTTATTAATTTTGTATGTCACTGGCTACTTCGAAGATTTGTTGTACCTATAGATCTTTTGTTTAAAAAAAAAAACAAAACATTTAAATACTTTTAAATTGTTAAAAATAAAAACCCGTGGCAATCTTCTAATTTACTAACGAAAAATACATACATTATGTAGTATTACTAAATATATACTAAACTAAGTAGTATTTGGTAAGTAAATATGTACGAAATGAAAAAAATACGTTATGTAGAACAACAGACGCTTCCGCTGTATTTATACAATCAATCAATCGAATTTATCCATTATCATGGTGAATTATGACCCAAAAGTCACTCGAAATTACTAGGTAGGGTCTGTGCTTTGTACTCGTTATTCATATATTAATAAAACGCTTCCTGCCTGTCTTTCCTTCTGTCTGTCTGTTATGCAGCAGAATTTTTAATTTATAAAACTTCAGTACTACTGCACGGATCTTGGTGCGTTTTCATTTGCGTGAAGATTATTTCGTTTATTATAAATTATAAGACACCAAAGTATGTACTGTGTGAGTAACACTAATTGGCTAATAACCTACAATTGTGAATTATATTATTTAGAAAATAACAATCCGCTCTAACATAAACGTTAGAGCATACAACCTAGACTTTAACTATGTTAGACTATAACATAAGCAACACAAATACAACCTATGTCCATCTACGTTAGTCTATCTTCCTAAAAGTGAAAGAATTTTCGAAATCGGACCAGTAGCTTTTAAGTTTATCTTTTATATCAAATTGAAAAAAATAACTCCGTAACTCCATAAATATTAGTATAAATGATAACCGTTCTATTCGCATCTATATCTGTGATTGTCCGTGCATTGCTTAAGGCCTATCAAATTCTAACACAAATATGCGCCGATCTTTGTGCCGATTGATCACATTACCTTCAAACAAAATCAATATATTTCATAGTCTTCAACCTTCGATATTGGCCTTCGTAATTAAAGAAGACTCTACACAATTACCGTAGTTTATAGATGCCTCTAATTATATGTATTTGATGTTTTCTATACGCTGTGACGAAAGAAGCATCATTCCATCGGTCATTACTGGAATTAATATACCTACGTGTCAGTTCGAGAGGTTCTTTATAATTGATAGGTATATACGATTTTTATAGGCCTCGTGAGAACACGAACAAATGATATGTCTCTGTTACTTTTTGCTCAACAGCTTCATTCCGAATCTCTCCTTATAATTGATATGACCATTAATGAATGTTGGATTCAATATTATGGTGAAACCGCTCGTTCAATTGTTTTATGAGACCAATGATTACTCAATTAAAAATGGATGTAGCATTGCGTAAATCTGAACTATGAACCGTTTCAGAGTGGCTCTGCGCACGAAATTATTGGAGATATGGTTTGGCGCGTCAATCACTGTAGAAAGTTAACTTTAATACCACTTAGGCGTAGTTGGTTAAATAATATGCATTTAGTAACAGGTGTTTGCAATTAAAATAGGTTTTCCTCGTTTCTCAGGCCTGTATTCGATTCGCCATGATCTACATTGGCTTTCATTTCAATCGCAAAGCGAAGCAATTCGTTCTACGTTTTTGTCTTAAGTATCTCTTTGGTAACTGACCGCCATTTGATGTCCTGTACGGCCTTCGGCCTTCGATATTGGCCGTGTGGTGTCGACCGTCATTAAAACAGCACCACTCTATCTTTATCCGTGGATGGAGTAAAAGACGACAAAGAGAGAACAAAGCGACTACCTTGTGGTAGACGCTTTGTCCCTGAGGAACTACGAGAATACTGCCTCTGAAAGAGTAGACTCATTAACTAGTTTCGCCAGCTTGGCGTTTTAAGGCGTCTTGTGCATGAGGAAGCCCCGTGTCTAACAGTGGATAATAAAAGAGCTCTGACGGTGACGACAAACAAAGTTCAGAATAACACACACACAGAGAGACACAGGACACGAACAGACACAGAAACACTCTGTGTTCAGACACAGAGGTGTCTCAATCGTTATTCAGTTATTAATACTAATCCAGGAGCCCCATCGACTTTCATTATCACATGACAATGTTGTGACGTAATACGGAGAAACTTTTGAGGAAAGGCTCTCCACTAAATCACTAGGTTTAATTTTAGCTGCTGTTTTTGTACAACTAGGAATATGTACAGTTTCGATTTTCGTCAGAAATATCGTTTTTATCATCTTGCAAGAAGTATCTTCTTGTAATTATTCTTGTAATCTTCTTCTTCTTGTAAAGCCTTTGTAAGCTGCTAACAATTTTTCAGTTATTGACTAGATTACGACTGGCCAACTTCTAATACAGCCTAATTATAACAGCAGAAAATAAATATCGATATAAAAAGCACCTGAAATTCACAGCTCAACGAAAACCAAAGAACGTGGTAGCTCATTTAAATAAATCCACTCATACTGCTTATGTGAAGCAAAAACATTCAGTGTGGCGTCGTTAAACCGGCGGAGATGCATTTATTTATGAAATGTAAATTCATCTGATTGTAATAACAAAACTGCAGCCACTGCTCTCTATATTAAGATGTATAATTTGCATACCGCGTTGTGTTGGGAGCGTGTGAC
This sequence comes from Sesia apiformis, assembly GCA_914767545.1. Classification (NCBI taxonomy): domain Eukaryota; kingdom Metazoa; phylum Arthropoda; class Insecta; order Lepidoptera; family Sesiidae; genus Sesia; species Sesia apiformis. The sequence goes on along the minus strand of OU611967.1, from coordinate 9,549,604 downwards.
CGTGTGTGTCATGGGCAGATTCAACTGTTGGCTGCTAACGGAAAATGATACAATAATTCTTGCACAGTACTAATGTATTGATTTGATATGAGTTTTAATGCAATTTGATGACAAGAAAAGAGATCTTCTTAATAGTTGGAATATAGTTGAAAGTTGAATATCGTTTATATAGTTGAATATCCTTTATAGTTGAAATAAAAACTTCTTTATACTCATTTTTTAGCTGAATGTAATGAAAAAGTTTTAAGTACTAATAAGTTTTGGCAATTTTTCAAGTATTCATCTTGATATTTTTTAACGTGATTTTTAAAGTAAAAATAACATATATACGACACATCATTACAAATTACATTGTAAGAATCATTATTTTCCTACAAGTCCTTCTTGTTAAGAGAGTTCTGGTTCATTTACGCTTAATGCCAACTAATCTAGTATTTATTTGTATATTCATTCATTCTGGTATTCATTCTAACCTAAAAGTACCGCATGTGAAAATGTACAAAAAATATGTGAAAACTTTGTTCTTTCTTAGTTCAGTGTGTTGAGATTTTATATATCCACTAGGGATATTCCGAAGAAAAGCCCAACGTGCGTAATAGGTAAAAGTCTTTAAGAATCAATTATAAAGCATTTCAAAGTTTCGTATGTACCTAACATTAGCTTAAACTAAAGGTTACACACTAATTAGTTACTAATTACTTCAAATGTAAATAAAAATTTCTTACTAATTTTACAAGTGTGTGCGTAGTAGATTAGGTACTGTATTCGAATTTGTATTTGCGAATAGTGTTTGATTGCTATTCGCTTCACTATTCGGAACACGTCTAATACCTACACAAAGAATTAGAAATTAAAACACATTTAATTAAACAGGATTTAAACAAATTTAGAAGAAAATGAAACAGCATGTAGATATATGGAACAGAAAAAATTGTCTGCAATGAATTTTTTAACCATACACACAGATTCTGCACAAAAAATATAGGTGTGTATTCGATCAAGTAAAAACGATAAATACAAAAAACAATGCCCGCCTTGGCAACACCGAGGTAGTGTGGTGCAAATCGTGACGCGCACGGTGACGTCACGTGCGTCGTGACCGGCCGGCGCGTGCTCATAGTGGCCAAATTCAGGCCGGACGCGCTGATCAATGTCCGCAACCCGATGTTTGTTGTAATCGATTATCTTTACGATACAATGTTCTCTCTGTCATAATATTTTTAAAATATTTTTGACGAGAAGTAATATTACCTAATGACTCTAATGAAAAATAAACATTGACACATATAAATAATAAATTTTAAAATTATTTATTTAAACTTAAATCAATTCAACTGCATTCAATTGCAATTTCTTCAATCAATATTTGGAGATATTAAAAAGTCCTAATGTCTAACTTGTAAACGTTCTAAATGTCTTGATTTTAATTAAATTTCAAACTCAACCAGAATCTTCTAATTCCAATTGCCTTGCAAAATTCGAACATGCTTCTTTTGTGAAAACATGTGTTAAAACTAAAATATCAAAATTTGCCTTATCTAGAACTCTAAAAATACTATTAAATTTTAAAATCTGATAATTAGTATCCATGTTAATGGTGCTATATTTATCCGATCACTGGTCTCTATTTCACGGGTCTGCTGGAAGAGATCTCTACGGGAGATAAGTTTACCTTTTGTACGTCTTCTCTAATTTCATCATGTATAGCTATATTGTACAATGTGCTTGTATCCTATGACGTCCCACTGCACAGGCATCCCCTTGTAAATCACTGGGGGGTTCCGGGCCGTAATCAACCACGCTGGCCCAGTACAGATTGGTGGATCACATCCTCCAGTTACGATGTGTTCCCTCACCGGCGAATTAGTGATAATTTTTAAAAATCCGTACTTTAGTAGAAACTCAATGGTAGCCACCGAGGACTTGAAATTACGATCCCCACGAATGTGAGTCGAGTATAGATACCACTAGACTATCACCGCTCTGACATAAATAAACCATTATTCAGCATTAACTTGAATATTGTTATTATTATTTAGCTCTAACTTAAATTGAATGAACCATTAGCGACACGATCTGATTGATACGCGCCGTCGATATCACAATACCGTTTTATGGAAAAAAACATATGTTTTACCTAATGTTATTATTTAATTTCCAGCTTTAAAAACGACTAATCAAATTGCATGCGATTAATATTAAATCGAATTTGATCGATTCCTGATCGATAATATATATTACTAGTAATACAATTAACATAGATCTGAAGCCATACGATCAATAGCACACGACACGTCGTGATCGAGGCGCGTGCCACATCACCGTTATAATAAAGGATATACAGTTCGACAAACTTATCTTTGCGGCTGATGGCGCCACTATCAATTTCGATTGCAGAAAAATCCCACATATTTAAAGTCATTCAAGAGAACGATATAATACCCTATCCACCTGCGTTCTCTTTACATAAAAAGTATGGAATACATCCTCTTGTTTTATGTTTAGGTACTAATCTACTACGCAGCTACAATCTCTTAATACAAATGTCAAAAATAGTAAGTTATACGATAGGATGTTACATATGTCTCCTATTTTTTTTTAATTCTCAGGCACGACTGACTATTCACAATGTTTTCCTTTATTTTAAACTAATAATACATTTAAAAAATCGTACATATTGGTATGAGTGTAAATTCAATTATACATGCGCTCTATTCGATAGCTGAGTGAAATATAAAATATTAGTGGTTAGTCCGGAATTTAGCTGCGCGCAAAATTAACTTTGTCGATAGAAAAAAACCGTGTCGAGATGAGAGGTGTGTCCTTACGTAATGTTTCGTGACTTATCCCCGCGAAACGTGACTCCTCTGACCAGCCAGACCTACGGATTCAAAAGATTCACTTTTACGTTCGTTTTCGATTAGTGTTTGGGTATGGGTTGTGAAATGTCGGAACCTTCAGCGTGATGTGTAACGTCACATATTCCTTTTAAATATATAATTTATATATTTAGTTTAAAACCTTTTACTCGTACTAAAGTACTTTCGAGCCCCGGAAAAACCATTAAATGATATGTCAAAACATTTAGAACATGTCTGACATTAAATACTTTACTTACTATTAAATATATTTCTAAGAACAAACCGCGACCTTAGTCTTAAACTAGATGATTTATTGTCTAAAATATTCCAAGCGTGCTCTTGTCCATAATATTTAAAACAAATACGAGTCCTTTGTAATATGACAGGTATATCGGACAACATTTTAAGTATTATATTAAACCACTTAAATGGTATTTGTATTGAAGTTGGATTAAAACTCTTGTAGACTAACATTTAGTAGCTAAAATCTTCAGTCACATGTTGTGATATCAGCCTACAACGACAAGGAGGAAGGAACAAGCTTGTTCTAATAAAAGTCAGAGTCGATAAAGGGTTGAGCAAGCTGGGCGATTGCCCAGAGCACCAAGTAATCGAGGGTCGCGCCGTCACAAGTGGAACATATGATTTTTATCTGCCATTTGATATTATTCATTTGACATATACATATCTATATGTCATATATACAAGTATATATAATTATTATTATATATACGAGTATATATAAATAAACTGAGTATGCTTCCAGAACCATATTAAAATGTCAATCATTAAAAAATGTTAGATATATTTTTAATACGTGCGAAAAACGTTGCCCCTAAAGGGGCGCTGTAGATATTTCTCCCAGTGCATTAAGCTTGATCTGGCCCTGGTAAAAGTTGAAAATTCTTTCAGTACTTTATGGAAAGAGACCGGTCTGTCCGTTGGAGGTCTGTCTCTTGCAGAACCAGTCTCCCGCAACTCCGTGTCAAGCAGGACAGTTACAATGTTTTTAAGACGAAATACATCAACGCAATAGGAAATGACCATATAGTACAATGTTGCTTTTCGCTTTAAAAATCAGAATTCAAAGTATATACAAATGAGATAATGTGGTCAGAATTCAAAGTATATAACCACCTAAAAAATCATTGAAAATATAGTCAATGCGGCAGTCTCTTGTTTATTCTTCATTAAAGAACATCATGGGGTAGTTAATTATTTTTTTTTTAATTTGCTACATTTAGACTTTATCATCTGCTACAACAGTGTAAATATTTTATTGATGTATTGATTAATTTATTCCATTATTTAACTAATCGCTGGTTCATTCAAAGTGAAACGCAAGTGTGCAAGTGCTCTTACACTAGAAAGCAAAGTTATCGTTCTTTATCGTTACAATGAATTGTCAAATTCATTACCACTCAAGTTGACATCTCACTAGCCTTTATTGCCCTATCATTTACAAATGTATCTCTGCAGTTGACCAAAAAAAACTACAATGAACTTATAAGCAGTTGTAGACAACGTAAGGCAAGTAGCACTGCTATCGAGAGCAAATTAACTTTGTTCTTCAACCTACACAGTATCACACCGGGTCACGATCAGTTTAGACATTTTATCAGCGGTTAGAAAGTGGTTCATTGTTCACCTCATGTGACAGTGTCGCTGATGGATTCGGGTTCGTACGTAACAGATAATAAGTCACGATTGATCGCCCT